>CM034532.1:32977250-33574750 GCA_020002185.1 Paraescarpia echinospica
AATATCGATTTTAAAAGGAAGCTACCCAACAGTTCCATCTTGTACGCAGAAAAATGAAATGTAATTTGTCCACCTCAAAAACAGATCGCGATCCTAGTAGTCATAAATGCTGTTGGCGTTGCGTGTATTAATTCGTAATCTAATACGTTTTGGCTTTCGATTGTACATATTAACGCTCTTACAACGATAATATGGACGTTTTGTGTTAATACAAGTTCTCTGCCAATATCAATAGCAATCTTATATTCGATTTCATACATAGATCGTTTTTATTTTTGCATGCATTAATTTGGTAGAATCCAAAGACAACGTCAAGCAGGAGAGGATGTTGACCTCATGCAAGGACCAATGGATCGGCAGCTGCGCCAGATGAACCAACAATAGCGTGACACAATACAGCCTATTTTACAGCTAAAGAGGAGTACCCATTTACCCCAAGTTGGTATCGCTGCAGATTAAAAATGGTGCAAAAATGGGAGCAATGTACCAGTCGGACAATGCTTGTCGACAGTTTATCCGCTATATAAATGTGTAACGGAGATGGAGCTATTCTACGCTCGACTAGTGGTTGATGGCCAAGTTAGAAACGTGTACATACGTGTCCATCCAATCCAACACACTAACGCTGAAGGAATTTATGGAGCCATAAATTAAGCTTTCACTGATCTTGACGTGGATTGGCAATCCAAAGTGGTGTGAGTAGGATGTGATGGAGCTGCCGTCAACATTGGGTGCCGCAACAGTGTGTTGACGAGGATACAGGATGGGCATCCATATGTGATCCCAATGCACTGTGTGGCGCATCGCTTGGAACTAGGAGCTATTGATACTGCCAAAGACAGGGGTTGTCCACAGTTTGGACAAGTTCACGACACGTTGAAGCTGATTTACAAACATTATGAATACAGCCCAAAAGCCACAAGAGACTTAAAGGCTGTAGCGGAGGCCATGGGACAGAAAACCATGCGACCTACCGGTCTGAAGGGAACACGATGGACTCCCCACTTCGTAACAGCGTTGACCACTCTGCTGAAGTTGTACGCCAGCATTCGCGTGCACTTCGAGCATAAAGTGGAGTGTTCCACTGGGGCAGCTGAGGTCCTTGAACGGGCAAGAAATGTCTTGAAGACCCTCAGTGAATTTCCGAAGATGGCGTGGATGCACATGGTGCTTGACATCATGGCTGTAATGGGCCAACTGAGTCTTGTCTTTCAGAGGGACGAGACAACCATCATTGATACTCTCCGAGGACTGAATACGTCTGAAGACTGGACTGTGGACTCACTAAATCTGTTCTTTGCATATGTTTTCAGTCAAAAATTTACTTTCGGAGAATTATTGTTGATTACATGTTGGTCAATATTACCAAGTTTTAGTTCTTGGAATTATGTACCTGTATAATTATATTTCCTTCTAACCTCAATAAATGCACTAATCTGTTAACAACTGGCTGGGTGTTATGTGCTGTCATCGTAAATCGCTGCAGCTTGTAATTTTTTTTGTGGGACAAGTAGATTTCTGGTGGGACAAGTGATCATGAGCTTTCTGTGAGTTAATGTAGAGCCCTGTCATGTATATACTATTCACCTTGTTCCAGTTGAATGTACTGTTTTAATGTTATGTTGTAATTTTATGGTATAAGGAACCTGATTGATATAATGGTGATTGTCCAGGTGGTCCTCGACATAAGCCTTTTGGGGTTTCCAGAGGATCTCCTCGGTTGCAATATTGTTTTTTTGTTATCAATTGTAAATATATTCAGAAATGTGTATTGTGACCGAATTAAGGTTCTATTCTATTCTATGTAAGCCAGGTAATAAATTATATAACTGTTTTTATCACCCCTTTTTAAACTGCGCATGCGCGCAACTATGGAATATTCTTCTGCATAGAAGTAACCACAAGACTGAAGAACTGCATATATGCCACACCATATTGCAGTAGTAAAAACGTATTTTACTGATTATATGATTTTTTATGTACCAATCATGGATTTGTAACTGACACTGGTGTTCATCTAAGTTATCCCTTATTTAGGACATCTTCATGATCTTGCCTTGGCCTTTCAGCCAGGCTGCTGGAAGTGGAACATGCTTTCTACTCAAATGAACTTATAATTCATGGTACAACGTGCGACATTTAGGTTATCTATTATTTGTATGTATGATTACGAAAAAAAGTTATTTAGAAAATCAGAGGATGGTCTGAGAATCGCGTTCCTAAAACAAAAGTACGCAAAACAATTTATGAAAGAAATCGAACATTTCCCGCAATAATCCGACCGCGACATCATCACCGATGCGTTACCCATTTGTGTACGTACTTTTCTCCTCACCGATTTAGCCAACTCGAACAAACTTACCATTTATAACTTTTATTTGACGCTTGTCCTTTTCTTCGAAAATTTCCAACCGCACTGGGGTGCTGTAATTTTGTTTTAATTCACCCCTTTCTGTCAAAGAAGATAAGACCACATTCTCAAACAACATCGCCATTTCTAACTTATGAAAACGAGGCACGTGTTTTGCTTTTGGGATTTGAAAGTGACAGGTGCCCGAGCCATCCCTAGAATAGGGGGGCCGTAGAAGAATATTATGAACATTTAAGATCGTCAAAAAGTATGTTTGTTACAACGTTTGCTTACTGGCATATTAAAACAGAAATGTATGTGTCAATTGTATAGATTTTATTGTTACAATTCACCCTGGCCTACATTACATATTATTTGGCCATTAAAAGTGGCGCCATCTGTGGATCATCCAGAGGTTCACAGTGATCTCGGCCTTTCGCGATCTCGGTCCTAATGATCTCGGCCTGTTTCGGTGAAGTCGGCCAGTGACCTCGGCCTGTGCGGCAGTGAACTCGGCCTGTTCGGGGAGTGTTGCTGACTAGAAACGATAACGGCATGAAGTCGGCCAGTGAATTTGGCCTGTGCAACAGTGAACTCGGCCTGTATAGCCATATTTAAGAACTTATCTTTACAACCTTGCTTATCCACCATAGCTCGATCCTAGCACCTTGACCCATCTGTTGACAACTGGAATTCTGCTTATGGATTACACAGAGTGCAATCTAAAATATGAATGTGTGGGTGAGAGTAGGTGCGTGCGTGCGTGCTGCTGTCTTGCCGGTGCGTTAATTGTAGGATGCGTTGTAGGACTGTGGCACTCAGAGCATCACCGGGCCATACAGTCGGGCAAATGTCTTCAGTGACTGCATTGATGTCTTATGTCCAGCTCTGTGTCCCATTGGACTGGAGGTCTCTGTAAGTTTTCTTTTTGTGCCTTCTCAGGTTCCCCTCGAACACCAGTCGCAGGGTGATCTCAATCTGAGAAACATCCAGGTCACGTATAGTATTTGTATATACATGGCAACATTATATTCATTTTAAAGGTGACATGAACAGGTTGAAATAAATGCTATAGTAAATAGAATATATATAAATTAAGATAATCATGTAGTAAAAAAATATAAAACAACATTAGTTTTCATAAAATCTCGCAAATAATAATGCTTCCTCACACACCGCCTCTGAAATTTTGCCTTCGAAAGTTTCCGTGAGTGTGACGTCATATGTGTCATAGAAGCTGGCAGCTGATCGAAGTTGTCCATGTTATTCAGCGGTTACCGCACTGTTGTCTTCGATTAATGGCAACCAGTCATTATATATTGGATGATAGCTATGGAAATGCTTCAGCGAAGAGTTGTTTGTTTTCGATCGAATGCCAAAGACAAGAACTGAGAGATTTATAAACATATAAATCGACTGAATTTGATGACCGTCTCATCGGCGACATCGCCGTCGATATCGCAACTTGAAAGTTGGACTCGCATCTGCTACGCCTTTGTCAGTGTGATCATGTTGACACAGGGCGTTTTGTAACGTACAAAATGGGGGCCCCAGCCCTTTCGTTTGCCCTCCCCCTCCAGTCATTCTCCCAAACCAGCCCCTTATAGGGCTTACTTTTTATTCGTTTAGTGTGTTTGATTTAATTTGCACTGGGGTAAAATAAAAAAAACTCTAAGTACCAGTTGTCATGCATTCGCTAGAGAAGACCGGTGCCACTGGACTACTTGAAGTGGTGAGCAAAGCTCTGGATCTGACAGGAGGTAAAGACACGGAGCTGGTTGGTGTCACCACTGACGGCGAAGCGGCATACACTGGCAGACAAGGTGGTGTATGGCGTCTGTTTGCTGACCAAATGCAGAGAGGTTTGGCAACATTCTAATGTGCTGTACACCGATCTGACTTAGCCATTGAGTCGGTAGTCAGCACCATACTTGAGTTAGGAATCTGGAAGTCCAATCTATTGGGACTCGTACGATTTTTTCGGACGCCGAGACGGAGGAAAATGCGCAGGCCAGGAATGTCAAACAGTTCCCCCGGCACCACGATATCAGGTTTGCCCAGCACAAGCTGCAGCTGGTGGATGCTGTGCTGAACAACCTACCAGCTTGCATTATGGTGTGTGAACATATGCAGGCGCCAGAAAGTACCAGCGACAGAAAGGAGAAGGCTGAAGCCAAAGGGTTCTTGAGAATCTGGAACCACCAACAAACGTTGATCACCGCGCTGATGGGCGACACCCTGGAGATATTTGAAACACTCCACAAGAAGTTGCAAAGGAGTAATTTGTTCATCAGCGATCTTCTCACTGTGACTGATGCGGTAATCAAAAAGTTGAAAATTCCCGGGAAGAAGGGAGGAGAAAGTGAGTTGTCCAACTGATAACACAAAAGAGGATCTATGACACAACGAAAGTGTAATCACCAGTTCGTTTGTACAAACCGCCGCGACAAACGAGCAATCAGGTCGGAGGTCGTGCAAGCATTCCACGAATACCTGTTTGAACGTATATATGCACTCGGAGCAGGAGGACGTCATCAAAGACATGAAGGAGTTAGTGATGGCATGCAGTCTGAGATCATTCGTTGAGCATGGTGTGCGCGGCGTCAGGTGCCTTTTTCCCAGATGAGCCATCTGACTTTGCGGAAGGGGAAGCCGAGCAGTGGGAAAAGATGATGAATCTGCCATTCTTGCGTGATGGCTGTGATCTCGGTTGTAAGTTGACTGTCAGGCTGCTCCAATTTATGCCAGTCACAATAGGTTCAGTTCAGAAGGTGTTGGAATCTCTGGCTTGTACGAGTCCACACTGTATGCAGACCGAAAGGATCACGAGCCACCACAACCTCGTGGTCGATAATCACCGCACCAGTATGAATGAGGACACGAGAAACGCATGAATCATGGTGGCACTGAATAGTGTTGGTACCGCCTACTATGACCCTCAACCCACTGTCGTCAAATTCTTGGAGAAGACAAGAAGATCCTGGGCTCCATACTGGGACATCTACCGACAGCATGAATTCGTTAGGGAATTCACCCGCGAAACGGGACTCGTCTACTCAAATTGAGACATCTGTCAAACGTTCTGACTTGCAGGATACGTCTCATGTTTCTATGACTACTGCATGTATTTGTTGTTATAAAACATGTTTCTATGGTATAATTATGTGTAACATTTATTTTCATACCAAGATGCATTCGTCACTGTGTAGTGTTCAACTCTGTATAGTTCAATTACTGACTAACTGAGTGACTGGTATCGCCACCTAGCGTATCGAGTTAGACTTAAGATCCGGGATAGCTACATCCGGGCGGCTACAGTAAATAAACGTTTTCTCAAAGCTCTCAATAAACAGACTCAAAACATCATATTTGGCGACGAGTGATGCAGGTGTGAACTTCGCAACAAAGTTAAGTACTGCAATAATGTCCGATCTGCCAACGTATCCCCACTTCGATGTTAGTGCAAGCGGTGACGTCGCAATTCGCTGGACCAAATGGGTCGCTCGCTTCAAAAATCTCATGACGGCGTGCAACATCACGGACGACACACGTCAACGCGCACTACTGCTTCATTATGCGGGTGAAGAAACGCACGATATCTTCGACACGCTGCCTGTCGTCGCTGGTGACGATGACGAAAATGAACTTGAGAAAGCAGTCAAAGCACTCACAACACACTTCGCTCCAAAGAGAAACCGCGAGTACGAAGTCTACAAGTTCAGACAGGCAAAGCAGGAGAAGGGGGAAGACATCACCGCGTACTACACGAGGCTGAGGCAGCTTGCAAAAACGTGTGAGTTCTCCGATATCGACAGAGAAATCATGAGCCAGATCGTACAGAACTGCGAGTCTAGTCGGCTTCGACGGAAGGCACTAAGTGACCCCGACATAACATTGACCAAACTGGTGGATGTCGCAAAGGTCATGGAACTGTCCGAGATGCAAGCCAAGACATAGAACGCGTCAATCACAACAGTCAGTCGGTGTCTGTCAACAAGATGTCAACCCACAAACCCAAACAATCACAGTGGGTTACGAAACCGAAGGACGAGAATAACGTGTGCCGCAACTGTGCGCAGACGTGGCCGCACCCTGGAGGGAGATCGTCCTGCCCTGCCGCTGGGAAGGAGTGTATGAACTGTCACAAGATGAATCACTTCGCTTCATGCTGCCTGTCTAGACCAACCGACGAAAACGGAGAAACGTAAACAGAACACGCATAAACCACAGAGACGAGGTGTACACATCGTTGCGGCTGAAGACAGTTCGAGTGATGACGCGTGTGTCTACAAACTATCACTGTGCAACGTCGGTGTCAACAAACGCGATGCACGTCCACACTTCATTGTCAACGGCCACGAACTGAACGTCATTGCTGACTCGGGAGCTGAAATCAACATCATCGATGAATGCGACTACGCCACGATGACACCGCAACCGCAGCTGAGCCGCGATGACACGAAGATCTTCCCGTACGGATCTGCAAAGCCACTTCCTGTCAAGGGTATCTTCACGGCCACTGTGAAATCTGCAACACAACAAAGTGACGAACTGTTCTATGTTGTAGCGGGCTCAGGTGGCTCACTTCTAGGATGGAAGACGTCAAAGCGACTTCATCTGGTACGAGTCGTGCAACCGCTATCGACCAACCAGCCACAGGCTACAGCTATCGATCGCTTAGTCTCCGAGTATGACGACCTTTTCCAAGGTCTCGGTCAACTAAAGGATTTCAAAGTGAAATTACACGTCGACGAGACGGTGCAACCTGTTGCGCAACCACACAGGAGGATCCCGTTTCACGTCAGGCAGCAACTGGAACAGGAGTTGAAGCGAGACGAGGAACTCGGCGTCATCGAGCGCGTCGATGGGGCAACGCCCTGGGTATCGCCATTGGTCGTAGTACCGAAACCGAAAAGTGAAGGTCAGATCCGGGTGTGTGTCGACATGCGCCAAGCGAATCAGGCGATCACGCGAGAACGTCACATCACGCCGACCATCAACGAGCTTGTAAACGACCTCAACGGTGCAGCTGTGTTCAGCAAACTCGACTTGAACCAAGGCTACAATCAGCTGGAACTCGAACCGTCATCGCGACCTATCACCACTTTCTCCACGCACATCGGCCTGTGGAGATATAAACGTCTCAATTTCGGTGTGTCTAGTGCAGCCGAAGTGTTCCAGAATGCCATTCGCGAAACACTAAGTGGCATATCCGGTGCGATCAACATCAGCGATGACATTCTCGTGTTCGGCGCAACGCAGAAGGAGCACGATCAGCACCTGAAGGCGACGTTCCAACGACTGCGCGAACATGGTCTCACGCTGAACAAAAAGAAATGCTCTTACAACAAGGGCACGCTTGAGTTCTTCGGGTACGTCTTCTCCCGAGGAGGACTCTCTGCTGATCCAAAGAAGGTGTCAGCGATCCAGAATCTCGACACTCCGTCAAACGCAACGCAGGTCAGAAGTCTTCTCGGCATGTCCAACTTCTGTGCGAGATTCATCCCTGGTTACGCGACGATGACGCAACCTCTACGAGAGTTGACGAAGAAAGATGCGCTTTGGAACTGGACGGATGAGTGCAACACGTCTCTCGCCTCTATACGCCAATCGCTATCGAAGGCGCCGGTGCTGGCGTACTTTGATGAGCGAAAGAAAACGGCAATCTACGTGGACGCCAGTCCTGTCGGCCTTGGCGCAATCCTCACACAGAGTGCCGAGTCAGACGAGCGTGTCATCGCGTACGGCAGTCGTGCGCTAACCGCCGTGGAGCAGAGGTACTCCCAGACCGAACGCGAGGCGCTGGCCGTCGTATGGGCCTGTGAACACTTTCACCTATACGTCTCCGGTCAACCGGTCGTGGTATTCACTGACCACAAACCGCTAGTGTCGATCTACGGCAACCCAAAGTCTCAACCAACAGCACGCATCGAGCGGTGGGCAATCAGGCTGCAGCCCTACAACGCCACCGTGGTCTACCGTCCGGGGTCAGATAACCCTGCAGACTTCTTGTCACGACACCCATGCCAACAAACGCGTCAGACTTCCCGTGAAGAGAAGGTCGCTGAGGAGTTCATCGATTACATCTCGATCAACTCCGTGCCGAAAGCGATGTCGATCGAACAAGTGCGATGCGCAACAATGGCCGACGCGACACTACAAGCTGTAGTGCAAGCCCTACGCACTGGAAAATGGCAGCAAAACTTGTCAGACAAGGTAGACGTCGAGTCGTACAAGTCCTACCAACTGCTGAAGAACGAGCTGACGACCACAGTTGACGGTGACACCATTCTTCGTGGTCATCGGTTGGCCATCCCCGCAACACTGCAGAAATGCGCGGTCGACCTTGCCCACGAAGGTCATCAGGGAATCGTGAAGACAAAAGCATTGCTGCGAGAGAAGATTTGGTTCCCCGGCATCGACAAGATGGTCGAACGTCGTGTCAAATCATGCATTGCGTGTCAAGCGTCTGTGCCAGAGGTCAAACGTGAACCTTTGCAGATGAGTCCACTACCCACAGCGCCCTGGACAGAAATCAGCGCAGATTTCGCAGAACTACCCATGGGACAATACTTGCTGGTCCTAATGGACGATTACTCAAGATTCCCGATCGTTGAAATCGTATCGTCAACATCGGCAAACGTGGTGATCCCTCGTTTGGACAAAGTATTGTCAGAGTATGGTACGCCCGACACACTTCGAACGGACAACGGTCCACCGTTTAACAGTCGTGACTTTGCAAACTTTGCTTCAGATCTCGGTTTCCGCCACAGGAAGATCACTCCGTACTGGCCGCGAGCGAACGCCGAAGTCGAGCGTTTCATGCGAACGGTGAAGAAAGTCATCAAAACATCTATCTGTGAGCAGAAAGACTGGAGAGCCGAGATGAATCGGTTCCTTCGCAACTATCGCGCAACTCCACATGCGACAACCGGATCTCCTCCAGCAACACTTCTACACGGACGATGGATGAAGGTCAAGTTGCCACAAACGACACCCGAGCCGTTCAACAGGAAGGACGTACAACAACGCGACCAGAACAACAAAGCGAAGATGAAACGTGCAGCTGACGACAAAGCGTACGTCAAGCCTTCGACCATCAAGGAAGGTGACGCGGTCATCATCAAACCGCCGATGAGGAGGCGCAAAATCGACCCAGCGTATGATCCACGTCCGTACCACGTCACACACGTCAAAGGTTCCATGGTCACTGCGCAGCGTGGAACGCATCGAGTGACGCGAAATTCGTCATTCTTCAAACACGTCACGAGCGACGTAGTCGAATCGGAAGATGAGTCGAGCTGGGATGATGACATCAGCACCGGTGACATCGGTGACGCCGAAGATCAGCAAATCCTACCTGATGACGTCGACGAGATGCCTCGCTATCCAGCTCGCATGCGCAATCGCCCGCGACATCTCGACGACTACGATGTGTACTAATTCGTATCACTAACATAATAATGCCTTGTCATACAGACACTACCCATAACAATGTTGTAGTCTGGCTAGTAATTGTTTTTCCATGCAAGGACACTATGTAATCGGGCCTATGCATTTTTACTAATGTGTTTTTTCTGAACGCTGTATCTTTTATCCAGTATGGGGAGGGATGTAGTGTTCAACTCTGTATAGTTCAATTACTGACTAACTGAGTGACTGGTATCGCCACCTAGCGTATCGAGTTAAACTTAAGATCCGGGATAGCTACATCCGGGCGGCTACAGTAAATAAACGTTTTCTCAAAGCTCTCAATAAACAGACTCAAAACATCATACACTGTAGGCCCTACAACTAGGTGGATACGAAGATACTAACACATTTTAAGCTTTCATACATGCCTAAGGCTTATAAACATAATCATTAATGTATGCGTAAACGGCCCTTTTTACCCATTAAAAGTGCCCTTTTAAGACATTCCCCCCATTGAAAATTCTATTAAAAAAAATGCCCTGTGTTGACAGTAGTTGTTTCGTGAAGGTTACCGCAGTTTATTAATTCGAATAATACAAGTACCAATGCCATTACCTATCATCCTGACTATTGTCAAGAGAACCACCAAAAAGAGACGAAGTTTGATGTCCCCAAAACAACGAAGCGAGCTGCGAAGCCAAACTTGGTTTTTAGTCGAGGTAAGCCAAATCCAAGAGTGCATGACAAAATGTAGGCGTAGTTGCGATTTATTTACTACACCTAATTTGTATGTTTCAGTTGTACTTCATATATGTGTTATACGTTGTTAATCAAACACAAAATTACTTAGAATATTTCAATACCAGCAATGAATTCTCGGTTTTTGGAGTGCACATCTGCGAATGGAAAGGGACCGTTCGTTAACTGTAGCTGAGCACTTCGCCTTCGCTTCAAAGAATATCGTTCAACTCCTCGGCTCGACTGTTGTTAATTACTGGCTTAGCAGTTCGCGAACATGTCTTTCTAGCGTATATACAATATAACATTTGACCATGTTATTGGATATTTATATTTTATTTAACCTAGACTGTTACTTCTTGTTTTGTTTGATATTTGGAGTGTGGGTATATTATCCCTTAGCAAAAAAATCTATAGAAAACTATAAATTTCCTATAGTATTCTATAGTATTCTACAGTATTCTATAGTTTTTCTATAGTATTCTATAGAAAACTATAAATTGGCTATGGAAATCTTAATTTCCTACAGAATTCTATAGAATATTCTATAAAATTCTATAGAATATACTATAGTTTTTAAAGAACCTATAGTTTTCTGACGGATTCTATAGAAAACTATAGAATATTCTATAGAATCCTATAATTTTTAGGCAACCTATAGGTTTTTTGTAGGAATATATAGAAAACTATAGGATATTCTATAGAATCCTATAGTTTAAGACAACCTATAGGTTTTTTTGTAGGAATCTGTAGAAAACTAGAATATTCTGTAGAATTCTAGTTTTTAGAGAACCTATAGTTTTTTGTAGGATTTTAGAGAAAACTATAGAATATTCTATAGAATCCTTTAGTTTTTAGAGAACCTATAGTTTTTTGTAGGATTTTATAGAAAACTATAGAATATTCTATAGAATCCTATAGTTTTTAGAGAACCTATAGTTTTTTGTAGGATTCTACAGAAAACTATAGAATATTCTATAGAATCCTAGTTTATAGATAACCTATTGTTTTTTGTAGGATTTTATAGAAAATTATATAATATTCTATAGAATTCTATAGTTTTTAGAGAACCTATTTTTGTTTAGGATTCTACAGAAAACTATAGAATATTCTATACAATCCTATAGTTTTTAGAGAACCTGAAGTTTTTTGTAGGATTCTACAGAAAACTGTAGAATATTCTATAGAATTCTATAGTTTTTAGATAATCTATAGTTTTCTGTAGAAATGTTATTTTAGTTTCTGTGGAAAGTTTTAACCACTGTTTTAGAAACATGTATGTATTTTTTTGTTTACACGTGGTGGATGTTACATATAAATATATGTCAGTATGTCGTAAACTAAAACGATGCTATTGTATTATTTTATACCGAAACATTCAGCTAAGCATATAGTTATGAATCCGGCAGCGCCGCTACCGCATCCCATAATGTTATTACCCGTGAGTCATTTCGGCGCGTAACGTTCAATTTCAAACAGAAGAAGGCCAGACGACCTAGCGCGGCCATTCATGCCACGAGACAAACGGTAGGACGTTGCCAAAGATTGCTGTGTGTTGTTTGATCCACAGAGTAAAATACTGTTAACAATATTATGAAATAGTTATAGACAGACAGCCGTTTGCGTAACCACCAATTCCAACCTGCATCGATGCAATGATTTTACCTCGTTTTCTATACCAAATCGATCATTCCGTCACTCCATATTGTTTATGTATGTCAATTATTGTTGAATTACACCGAGCATTATTTTCTTATCAATTATTTTACATTTAGCCAGATGGTAAAGTGGCCTCGACCCACTAGAGTAGATTTGCCTCAATTGTCGCTCATTTCGTTGTACGTACCAAGTAACCAACTGCATTGCCATGGCCACGTGAATGAATAATAAAAACAAGTAAAATGCAAATCAGACTGTTAAAAAATACCCTAAATTAAATGACAATAGAATGCAAATATGTGATCGATGATATGTGTGTTTCAAGTTCAAACTTTTTACCTTTTTTTGTGATGCATAGCCATAGCCAGCTAGGGACTAGTGTAGCCTGTAAGTATATAATTAACATTTTTAGATATAAACATCAAGTCTATACTAATGTATGTAATGACAATGCCAACGATTTAAACAACTATTTATTTTGATTCATAATAATAATATTAACAATTTAGTTGTCTGTTTGTTAATGTTACTAATCCTGATAATAGTGATATATATAAAGGTAGATTACTGTCACAGTACTAGACCTACTTGTTCAAAAATTATATGGATACCGACTACTGCCGATAATGGGAACCGGTGGCCAAGTGGTAAAGCACCGGTCGAGGGGACTGGAGTCGAATCCAACTATCGGCCAGTTTTTAAAAAAATTGGGAAATTTTGTTCTCTTGGAAAATACACTAGGCCATTGGTCCCTTCAACTGTTATCTGCCAGAGGAAGTAAAAGATCCCACACATGGGATAAATGAGCTAATTTTAGTCCATCCTGTAGTGGACTTACTACCTGTTGGGCATGTAGATGAGGATATTATGAGATAAAACCACAGTGCAACATTGTAATAGGACTTTGCTGAATAATAAGTATTTGTCAAAATGTTCCATTTTTTAGATTTATGGTGTATAATATAAGCCACACATATTGTATTTTTATTGTGTTCTGTTCCATTTATTTCAGGTTGGTGTCATCACTGATGTCCAAAAGCAAGATTTGTCCATTCTGACAGCAGTGATATCAATATAAGTGGTATAGTGTTTGTGTGTATGCATTCTGAATTATTGAATATTATGATAGCATACCCTGTACAATTATACTGTATATTGCAATACAGAACTCGGAATCAATTTATTTGACCAATAAATATGGTACATGTGTAAGGTTTCAGGGCAAAGCACAATAGTGTAAATATCATCTTAAAATTGACATGATATTGAATATCTCAATACTACAAAATCACAATGACCGATATCTAGACCCAAACTATTTTTTTTACCGTAGAACCTGTCTTGGATAACCACCTGCTTTCTCGGTTCCTCTTGAAATTGACCATATTTTCAATGTTTATTGACCTGTCATGGGCGACCACCCGTCTTGAAAGATCACTTTTGCTAGGCTGAAGTGGCGGTCACTCAAGACAGGTTCTACTGTACATTTCAATTCTGCAATTTTGCCTAGGCAAATATGTCACCAGAGCTGCATGACGTTTATTGTATTTTACCCTTAAACCCTTCCTATATATACTATTGTTATGCACTGGTAATAATGCATGAGTGTATAAATACAGTGTGGTATGCCACGTTCCAAGTAATGGAAGAAAATCATTCAACCATGCCAATTATGTTCAGTCAGAATGACTGACTCAACAACAGTTTCCAATCTAACATTCTAGAAGTGTTGAGAAATAGCCCATCTTGCTTAGAGTTTTCCTTGCTCTCTTTGTCAATATCAAATGGAATACCATGTTGTACCTGCTTCAAGTTACCGTGGTAGTATACCAGCGGATATGGGTCAAATTCATTGACATGTATTTAAATACAAATAATCTTGAAGGATTAAAATATGATAAAATGAAAAAGTTTATATTTCAATACAAATATGTATTAAAGGTACTTTTCAGAATTCTTTTTACAAAACCGCCAATAGCAAAAATAATGGCAAATGTTATATTGAGATATGTTGTTTATCAACATAATTTGATGATGTTATGTACAAAATGACATGAGATGTCGCTTACTGGCTGGCAATCTTTGGTGTTTGTACCATGTATGAAAATACCATGTTGTACCTGTTTCAAAATACCATGGTAGTATACCCGAGTACAGTGTATATCAAGTCACATAGCATTGGAACAGGGAAGGGGGCTTTCCAAAAAAACCCACCTTGAGGTTCTCCAGACATCTCGATCTGCACCCCCTTGAGGCTGGCTGAAAAAAACACCCTAAGGCACTCTGAAAACCTAAATAAGCACCCCCATTCCGCAATATTTAGGGGTAATCCTATCTCCAGCCCCCATACACCACAAACATCACACCCCTTCCTATATGTTGGGAGCTAAGCTCCTAATCAACAAATATTTGGGACTAAGCCTCCCCGGCAGGTTCCAATGCCTATGTAAGTAAAACAAATTACCATGTTTAATTTGTTTCCTACATGGATGTTAATTGATGTGTATTTTAGCAGTAATATATTTAATGTTTCCAACAATATTTTTCTTGCCATCCCTGTTGTGAATGTCATTGTGACATGTAGTCTGTGCTATTTCAGATAATGGCTCATTACTGTTTCACAAATGTACAACGGATTATAAACATACACTAATTACAGTCGGACAAAAGCAATGTCTGCTCCCGAAGATGTAGGCGGCGAAATGTCGGTTCGAGCGTATCGGTCCCGCTTGTCAAAATACACGTTGCACTGCTGCTATTGTGATGAATATAGGTTCCTGTTACCAAACATGGGGTCGCTTTATCATCTCTGAATGACATCATCGCAGCAGCCCAACCAAATTATTTAGTGAAATAGAGACGCCTTATCGTCGGAAGTAACTGAAATCTCTGAATCACTCAATCAATGTCACGTTAACAACGACAGCGTCACGCTTGCACAGTTTTGTTAGTTGCGCGCATCATATTAATAGTATTACTATATTATATATGTTAAACATATAAACGTTGTATTTGACATTGAAAATAATCCGTGTGATTCTGTATAATGTCATGAATGTATTGTCCGTTTCCAATAAAACCCTAATGTCAATGGTTCATCGCTGTATGCTGCAAAAGTCCGCACATTTGCGACACAACTCCCCAAATCACCGTGTCTTCCATGTTTCCAGTGGTGAGACAGATTTGGCCTATGGCACATATTACGTCACAGTACTTTACCAAGCGACGATCAGGCACACTATTTCATTCGGGATTTCATTCGGAAATCGGTCAGATAGGCTGATTATTACACATTAAACTGCGTGTATATATTAACTAAGTAACCTGTCAGGTAGTACACCTGTCTAAATAGCATCATGTTAGTATGTTATTTACGTGATTAAAATATAATTTTTTTGTTCATGTCACCTTTAAAGGAGAAACGAAGTACAGTCATTTAAATGTATGCCATATAGTTCAATACGTACTGTATAAGTATGCATTTGTGGTAACAGAAACCTACTTATTTATAAGACAAACAGAAAAACTGATTTTGTTCGATACCTAAATTCAGTGTGATTGCTTTAGTATTTCCCACCATGCAGGTATGTTTTGCCCCACTAGTACACGTTCAGTTTGCCCAACACATTCAATGTTCAAACAATTATGTCAATATGACTTTATTTTATTGTATGTGTCCGCAACATGTGACCCATTTCGGGTCACATGTTGTGAATGGGCACTAATTGTAACAACGTGCGATCTTATATTGGCAAATTTAAACTTAATTATTAGTTAGTGTCTTGTTGGCAGATAATGCAGCTGTCGTATTGTGGACAAATGTTCTATTAAGTTATATATATTATATATATATTAATTTGTTGTTCTGCTTTATCGAGCGCATCAATTTCAGTTTGGTATTTTTGGAATTCAACTGGTGTAGGTTAGCTAGTAGCTCATTGTGTTGGTTTTAGAGTTTTTTTTTAGTATATCCTGGGATCGGCGGGGTGGGGATATGTGCAGTTAAATAAACAACTTTGCTAAATGTGCACATCATAGGGCAATTTAATTCGGTGATATATGTCTTGCAGTTCGTAATGTACGCTGACCTGAGACAAACTTGGCACGCAAGATCTGCTCAGCTCCATACATCCATGCATAGCATTCATTGGTGGCATTGTAAGAAACGGATTACGCATCACGGATTTCTTTTGTAGCTACTCGCCAACATCAAAGGATGCTCCCTATTCACAACAGCGGTCGCAACGATGTAGCCTTTTATGCCCATGAAAACATTGTATAGAACAAAGACTACGCAGTTAGCATTGTTGTGTTCTCAAGCAATTGCCACTTAATACCATGATATGTATTTTGAATTGAGTATATTTTAGCCTGTTTTTTAATGGTAACGTAACATTGGCTGTGTTAGCACAACTCTATTAATAAATCTAGTCCCATAAAATATACTTATCAGATAACCCCTTTTAGTGTTATACACATTTTTTCTGAGGGGGTAATTTAGATGTGTTCCTATAACTTTACACTTTCTGTTATATAACTCCTAAATTTGAGCATTAGACATATGTCTAAATGTCAAGCAATACGAATGTTCAACTTCACACATGTGTGAAGTTGAACATTCGTATTGCTTGAAATTTTACGCCTGCACACTTGTAGTTTGAATGGTAATATAATTATAAGTTCTTGTAATATTTCAGCAGTTTAATTTGCGAGTACACTGATATATTCATGCTTGGAACTCACTATGACGTATATATGTGTGGTACTGTGAGAGTCAGACACGTTTTCTGTTTCCGATTAAATTTTCTGAACGATATGTTGGTAACAGTCGGGGAATAGTAAACAAGTCGACCTTGCATACAACGATTACATCGTTCAAACAAAGAACCTGCTCTGTGAAACAATACGTACACGACTAACAAGTCAATTGTCGTGGCTTCCATACGTCTTAATAAATCAAAGACAAGCAACAAAGAAGGAATCTGCTTAATAAAGCAATTAAAATGTAGACAGTCGATTACTGCCTCAACACATTCTCACAGCACACAAATCAAAGACAAACAACATAAACATATGTGCTCAATGAATCAATGCAGGAGTAGCAAGTCAATTACTTTCACACTTTAACGGACACAAATCAAAAATAGACAATATGAAAATATAACTAAGGGAGCTTATGAAACAAATTACATGTAATATGGTACAGCTGATTCTTGTGTATTGTAATAATAAATTGGTTACGCAATTGTGACTTTAGCAATAACAACATAAAACTGGTTTTCCTTAAAACATCATTAGAAATTGGGAAGACAACTACATACAATTAAAACTTGAGACAGCCTCAATGCTCAAACTTGGGCAACTATTGACCCGTCATGAGGTAAGCACTTGCGGTAAGGTAAGAACTAAGAATAAGATCATGGCAGATCGTCAAAACATCTTTATTGCATTGCATATTGTAACATACAGATGGGTAAATTATTTCTGTTACTCACACAAAAAAGCCTAGATCACTGGCTATACAGGCCGAGATCACTGCCGCACACATTTCTGGCCAGCAACATTCCCCTAAACAGGCCGAAATCACTGTCACACTGACCGAGATTACTACCGCACTGGCCGAGTTCATGTGGGCCGAGATCGCGAAAGGCCGAAATCACTGGGAACAACTCCAGGCATTTACTCACCTTTAACATAATAACATATAAATCAGACAATATTTGATAAATTATATATAATTTATATAAAATAGTCAGCTGCATAGATGATACTCACACCTGTTGTTTCTGTTTTCACGTTAACATATCATTTTGACGGAGACGAGACATTTGAGAGAAATCCGTAAGAGGGCGCGACTTACTGGCGAATTTACGGAAGTATGCAATAATCCAACATGGCACCGAAGTTAGGCACTTTGATGTTTCCTGGTGAATCTCTCGACGATTTAAAGACTGATAAAAATGGGAAAACCGTATTGGGGCCTGGCTTGCGTAGAACATACGCTGCTATACACACAATGAAAGCAGGCATATTACAGTTTAAAGAACCAAATGAATACTGGATTGAAAGTCCAGAAAAACGCGTAAGTATCGTCGTCGTTGAGTCACGGCGAGTGCCGGATGTTTCGGCCTACTTAGGTCTTAGGTGATTTACTCCAAACAGCCCAAACTTGAGCTAACGCAGGAGTTGTATGGTGCTTGTTTGTGCGCATGCGTTGTGGGTAGTTTGATTGTTTATTTTATAGGCACTTTAGATGATTGGGTGTGGTGAAAGGGAGGTTCATGATCGCTGTTTGAAACGCTATGCCTATGGGGAGTATGGGGCTTTCTTTAAGTTTCTAGTTCAGTAATCGGTGGTGGAATCATATTCCAGATTCGAACTGCTCGAGGGTAGAAAGAGAACACTGCTGCATTGATGCGGCACCTAGGGGCTACGTAGTGGCCACGGTTTTTTGACTGTTAGTACACCTGGTGGGGGTGTGATGTTGATTATGTTATTTAATATTTTGTAAAATGTCATGGCTTGTTTGATAATGCGTCGTCGTTCAAGTCTCAAGAGTTGACCATCGAAGGGTGGCTATTATGTTTGTTTGGCGTCTGTGGTCATTTCTGACAAATCTGGCAGCACAGTGTTGTACTCTTTCAAGGTGTTTAATTTGGGTGGCAGTGTGTGGGTTCCATATGGGAGAGGCATACTTGAGTTTTGGTCGGATTAGCATGTTATAGGCTGTTTCTTTTACTTCAGGTTTGCATGGTCCGAGGGTTCGTTTGATCATGCCTAGGACTTTTGAAGATTTGGAAGCTATGTCAGTGATATGGTTAGCCCAGGTTAGTTTAGAATCTAATTTTATCCCAAGATATGTATGACTAGAGGCGGTAGAGAGTGGTATGCCAAAGAGTGAATATGAATGTAGTCTGGGTTTGGTTTTGTTTGTTATTGGGAGATGCACACATTTAGATATGTTAAATTCCACCTGCCATTTATTAGACCATGTTTGGAGTTTGATCAGGTCAGATTGGAGAGTTTCGTGGTCGGTTTCGGATGTGATTTTGCGATATATAATGCTGTCGTCTGCACAGAGACGTACGGAAGATTGGATATTTTCGGTTATGTCGTTTATGTAGAGTAAAAATAGGACAGGTCCTAGGACTGAGCACTGTGGTAAACCAGATGTATCATTTGTTCTGTCCGACAGGGCTAATTTGGATAGGAGGCGTTTATGGGGGACTTTGTCGAAGGCTTTGGTGATATCGAGTGGGATGGCATCTATTTGTGTCTTATTGTCCATAGCAGTCATCCAGTCGTGGACTGTCTTGATGAGTTGGGATTCACAAAACAGACCTGGTTGGAATCCATGTTGGAAGTGGAGGATGATGTTGTGTTTGTGTAAGTGTTTCCACATGTTGCTTAGAATGATGTGTTCCATAATTTTGCAGAGGATGCATGTTAACGAAATTGGTCTATAATTAGCAGAGTCTGATTTGTGGCTTTTTTGTATATTGGTGTTACTAGTGCTTGGAGCCAGTCATATGGGAGTTTGCAAGTGTTGTATGACTGCTGAAAAATGTGTGTGATGATGGGGGCAATTTCCACTGCAGTCTCTTTAAGGACTCTGGCTGGGAGTTCGTTGGGGCCTGTAGCTTTATTTTGGTTTAGGTTTTTCAGTTGCTTAATTACTCCATCTATCCCGATTTCGAGGGAGGGCATATCGGGATAGATGGATGGAGCTAGTTGGGGGATGTGGTACATTTCTTGAGTAAACACGGAACTAAATTGGTTAAGTGTATTTGCTTTGTCGTGATCATTTGTGATTGGTTGGTCGTTTACTTGCAGTGTAGGGATGCCGCCGCAGGCAACTCCTGCGACGGCACCGGTGCTAAGCCGTATGGGCTCTTGCTCTTCCCTTGGATTACATCAGTGACGTGGAGAGGGGGGACCTGCTGCATGGGCAACAGCTTGTCTTCCATATCACCCTTGCCCAGGCCTGCGCCCTGGAGAGGACACTCCAGTGCCGCTGCAAAGCGACGACACAACATGAGAAGTGGCAGTTACCGGTGATAAGTCTCAGTACTCCATTGGCGTAGAGTTGAGGCGCCAGGGGTCACTTCTGACAGTGGGAGAGGTCATCGTGCCTCACTGGATAGCTACCACCCGCTTTAAACTGGGCAGCCCCCGGTCAATAAGGTGCTATCCCGCCACAGTTCGCCTGCCTTACTGGGTGCGTGGGGCTTAGGGCTGCGAAAAGCCTGACAAGTGGACTGTAAAACCCAAGCACCAGGCAAGAAAAGCAACACAAGAAACAAGCCAGCACTAAAAGTAGGATGCTGGAACGTAAGGACCATGACCACCGGCCTATCAACGGACCTGCAGGACATGAGCGACGCACGAAAGACGGCAGTGATCAACAACGAACTGCTGAGACTGCAAGTGGATATCTCAGCACTACAAGAGACTCGCATTGCCGAAACCGGCTCTCTTCGAGAAAAGGATTTCACCTTCTTCTGGCGTGGAAAAGCTGCAGACGAGACCAGAGAGTACGGCGTTGGATTTGCCGTGAAGAACTCACTGCTGAACATGATAGAACCTGGTGAGGTAGGAACAGAGAGGATTCTCACCCTACGTCTCCACACAACAGACGGGCCTGTCAGCCTCATCAGCGTCTACCCCCCCACCCTCCACTCTACCCAGGAGGCAAAAGACGATTTCTACGACCAGCTGCAGTCAGTCATCCAGACAATCCCAACCACCGAAAGCCTGCTTCTACTCGGCGACTTCAATGCACGAGTCGGCGCCGACCACGCCTCCTGGCCGCGATGCCTGGGACGATTTGGAATCGGCAACATGAACGAGAACGGGCAACGACTACTCGAACTATGCACACTCCATGATCTGTGCATTACTAACACCTTTTTTCAGACGAAACCGCATCACAAAGTATCGTGGCGACATCCCCGCTCCAAACGATGGCACCAGTTGGACCTGATTCTCACGCGACACTGTCAACTGAGAAGCGTCCTCACCACACGTTCCTATCACAGCGCTGATTGCGACACAGATCATTCGCTGGTCTGCTGTAAGATCAGGATTCAACCCAAGAAGCTTCATCGCGCCAAACCGTCAGGGAAGCCACGTATCGACGCAAGGACCCAGGGAAGGTGGAGATGCTTGTGAAGAGCCTGGAAGGCGCCCTGCAGGCGAAGCCCCCAGAGGCAGGCACAAAGCAGAGATGGGATCACCTCAGGGACACGATCCACGGCACGGCATTCTCTGTCTTCGGCAGGAAGCAGGGGAGGACTCAGGATTGGTTCGAGGCAAATGCCACTGAACTCAACACTGTGATTGAGGAAAAGCGTGCCGCATTGCTGGAACACAAGCGACAGCCAACACAATCAACACTGCAAGCTCTTAGAGAAGCTAGGGGTAAAGTGCAGCGCACAGCCAGAAGATGTGCCAACGACTATTGGATACAACTCTGTGAGAGTATTCAGTTGGCAGCTGACACGGGAAACATCAGGGGTCTCTACGACGGTAAAAAGAAGGCCATCGGACCAACACACAGCAAGACAGCTCCACTCAAATCAACTACTGGTGAAACCATCACAGACAAGAGCAAGCAAATGGAGAGGTGGGTGGAGCATTACTCGGACTTGTACGGCAGGGAGAACACCATCTCAGACGCCACACTGGAAGCTGTGGAGCGCTTGCCTCTCATGGAGAAGCTAGACGAGACGCCAAGCCTGGAGGAGCTCAGCAAAGCCATAGACGGCCTGCCCACAGGAAAAGCGCCAGGGCTGGATGGAATCCCAGCAGAAGTCATCAAAAGTGCAAAGGGACCACTCCTTGAACACCTGCACGCTCTGCTCTGTCAGTGCTGGGTGGAAGGCGAAGTTCCCACGGACATGAGAGACTGTAATATCATCACCCTGTACAAGAACAAAGGAGATCGCAGTGACTGCAATAACTACAGGGGGATCTCCTTGCTGAGCATCGTCGGTAAAGTATTCGCCCGCGTGGTCCTGAACAGACTTCAGAAGCTGGCTGACAGGGTATATCCAGAGTTACAATGCGGCTTCAGGTCGGAACGCTCCACGATCGACATGATATTCTCCCTGCGACAGCTCCAGGAGAAATGCAGAGAGCAGAAGCAGTCACTCTACATAGCATTCATAGACCTGACAAAGGCCTTTGACCTCGTGAGCCGCGATGGCCTCTTCAAAGTCCTCGCAAGGTTTGGATGTCCATTAAAGCTTCTGAGCGTGATTCAGTCATTCCACAGAGGTATGAGAGGAGTCGTCCAGGTCGACGGGTCATCATCAACTCCATTCGACGTGAAAAGCGGAGTCAAGCGTGCTTGCCCCCACCCTCTTTGGCATCTACTTTGCAGTCTAAAGCATGCCTTCAGAACATCAACTGACGGAATCTACCTCCACACTAGGTCAGATGGCAAACTTTACAGCTTGTCCAGATTGAAAGCAAAGACCAAGATCCGTGAGGTTCTCATCAGAGACATGCTGTTCGCAGATGATGCTGCCTTGACAGCTCACGAGGAGCAACATCTTCAAAATCTTATGGATTGCTTCTCCCAAGCCTGCGAGGACTTCAGACTGACAATCAGTCTAAAGAAGACAAACATCATGAGCCAGGACACCGAAAGCCTGCCAGCCATCACCATAAACAACTACCAGCTGGATGTGGTGAAGGAATTCATATATCTCGGCTCAACAATGACCGACAACCTCTCCATGGACTCCGAAATCAGCAGACGGATTGGCCGAGCCACATCAACGCTTGCCAGGTTCTCGGAGGGTCTGGGACAATGCCAAACTGACCCTGAACACCAAGATGACTGTCTACAGAGCCTGTGTCCTCAGTGCCCTCTTATATGGCAGCGAGTCATGGACTCTGTACTCGAGGCAAGAAAGGAGGCTCAACACTTTCCACATGCGCAGCCTGAGGCGGATCCTGGGCATCAAATGGTCGGACCGCATAACAAATAACAAGGTCTTCCGACGTGCTGCCACACCCAGCATCTATACTCTGCTACGACAACGTCGCCTTTGCTGGCTGGGACACGTCCGCAGGATGCAGGACGGCAGGATCCCCAAGGACCTACTATATGGCGAGCTCGCAACAGGCAAGAGAGCTCGGGGCCGCCCCCAACTCCGATTCAAAGATGTCTGTAAAAGAGACATGAAGGCCCTTGACATGGACGTTGACGGATGGGAAGACCTTGCCCAGGATCGCTCCCGCTGGAGACAGGAACTGAATTGCAGCCTGCGCAGAGGGGAAAAGAAGTTGCAACTTGCGTCAGACGAACGGAGAGTGAGACGCAAAAACGGCCAGCAAGCTCCACCTGCAGACACCGCTTTCAAGTGCAACCGCTGCGACAGGGACTGTCACTCCCGCATCGGCCTGCACAGCCACAACAGGCGCTGTTCCAGTGCCAACTGACTTTTCAGGGCGCAGAACCATGGCCACTTGTGACCGACGGATGCCACTAAGAAGGGATGCCAATGTATTCTCGTTTGTTTGCTTTAATGAATGACCAGAATTGTTTTAGGTTTGTTTTTAGGCTGTCTCCATTGTGATTGTTTAGATAGTCTGAGTAGGATTTGGTTGCAGCTTTAGTGGCTTGTTTTCGGAGTTGCCTAAACCTTTCCCAGTCACTATTACGTCCAGTTTTTTTTTTTTTTTTTATGGCTTTTGTTGCGTTTTCTTTGCATTCTTATTATTTCACGTGTTATCCAGGGGAGGTGGGTTTTTGCTTTGGTGTTGCGGCTGGGAATATTATTGTTGACTAATGAAGTAAGATTATTCCGGAAAAAGTTCCAGTTTGTGTTGACATGTGTTGAATTTGGGTTCATGTCAAAGTATGTTGTTGTTAGTTGTTTTATGTCATCTTTAAGCTTATCCCAGTTTGCAGATTTATATTGGAACACTTTGTGTGGTGGTTTACTATTACGGATTGGATTTAGGTTTACGTTAAAGGTCACAGCTTCATGATCACTCCGGGAGTGGTGTGAGTGTTAGCAATTATCGATGGATTAGAAGTGAGTATGAGGTCAAAGATATTGCTGGAATCAATTCGTGTGGGATCATTGACCATGTTTTGTAATCCAAATTCTCTAATTATTTCTAGCAGTTTGTTATGCTTGCTGGCAGTTCTGTTGTCAGTGGTTTGCTGCTTGCCCCAGTTAATATCAGGAAGGTTGAAGTCACCTGCTATAACTACATCAGGAGAAGTTTTTTTGTGATCTGTACAGTTTTGTTAGGGATTCGTGGAGAGCTTCAAGGGATTGAAGGTGGTCACTGGGGGGTCGGTAGTAGGATGCAAAGTATATGGATTTGTTTTGTGTGAAATGGATTTTTGTCCATACTATTTCACAGCTTGAGTTTAGTTTTGTAAGTGGTTCTGCTACAATGTCATCGCGGAAGGCTATGAGAACTCCACCACCATGGGTGTTTCTGTCCTTTCGGATGGCGCTATAGTTAGGTGGTATGAACGAATAGGTATGGTACTAATGGTAGTTTTCGTCTATTTTGGTTTCGACTAGGAATATGATGTCAGGATTATTTGACTGAATAGTTGTTTTTAATTGAGTTGTCTTTGCGATGCTTTTGACACTGTTGGTATTGATTAGAATTCCGCTAAGTGTGTTACGTTTGGTTTTCTTATGACGTTCAGAGGTTGATGCATTTTGAGGGTTTGGTCCAAAGGTTGGATCCCAGGTTTGGGATGTACGACTCGTGTTTGTTTAAGAGATCTGTGTGTGGGGGTCAATGTTTTGGTTATTTTGGTCTGTGTCACTAAGGCTGTTATATCGGTTGTGAGAACATTCCAATAAGTGGTCTTGGAAGAAGGAATGACTGTAGTTAGGATGGTCGCATTTCATGCAGTGCCAGGAACAGGAACTGTTACAGAGGAGATGATATTGATCTGGACTTATGTCACAACATTTAATGTGTACCCATTGGTTGCACCGGTCACAGCAGACTGCTCGATGATTTGAAGCAACAGGCTTTTTACAAAATCCACAGGGGTGTCTGACTGGGCCGGGGTTTGTTTGGATGTCCCCACAGAGGATTAGTAGGACAAAATAACATGTTTTGTGTCCCGATGTAGGGATTGCATAAGCCAGTTTGGTGTGGTACTTGTTACGGGAGTCTCTGGTGAAAGCTAGTGCCAGTCTAATACTTGTGTCAGTCCAGCAAGACCTGTCATATGTTAGCAGACCATTTGGATCGTCCGTGAATCGGGTATGGTCCAGGTGTATTGGGAATTTGGGTACGAATGCAATAATGATGCTAATCAGAACTACCACTGGTGTGCTCATTTTGGGTGGCACCATCATAAGAGCAGCTATTGCACAAGCTGCTTTGCTTGTACAGTTATGTTACTGCAGTAAAACAAAAGCAAAAACAAGAGATTATATATCACAGCTAATATAAAATCACAGTAGTAAGATCACAGTAGATGTAAAAGACAGTAGTAAAATTTGCCAGTTAGTAGACAGTATATTGTGTTTGCTGTTGGTTTCTTGTGTGTTGCTGACAGCGTACAATCCGGATTTGTAACAGTATGATACGTAAGCTTTGTGTGAATGGACTGATTTTGGGTTGTTCTAGGGGCGATTTGGTTTTGGCGCGCTTTGTGTAAGTTGTTTACAGATTCGCCATCTTGTTTTGAACTGGTTGTTATGGAAGCTAAGGCTAAACCTTTGTCAAATCGTGGCTTAGCGTGATTTGATCGCATATATCACCATGGGATTATATTCTGGTATATCTAAAATAATACCTCACACAGTTAACAGTAATAAAAACATTTAGAAATCGTGAAAATAATCGATAACAGCGGATTCAGCCCAACGGCCGAACCATCCGGCCACTTCCGTCGAATCTGGACCGACATCGATTTCGCCGTGGTATTACCTTCGCTGTTTTATCTTCAGTTGTGCCTAACGTTGATGCCGCACTGCGTTAATTCCATCATTCAACATTATCCTAGGTATAGTTACGTTTAAAAATTTTGCGTCTTAGGCTTAGTGCACTTTTGAGGCGTAAATAGGGCCCCGATTTGCAACAGCATATTGACGCAAACCAGGTTGCTATTTGGACTTCAGAAGTACGCTAAATCGAAGACACAATATTTTTGTAATATAAATACGCCTGGGTTGATGTTGAATGATGGAACTTAAGCTCCGAGGTATCAAAGTTAGGCAAAACTCAAGTTACAACAGCGAAATCGAGGTGGGTCCAGATTCGACACAAGTGGCAACATCCGTTTTGTAAACCGGTGAACCCTGATCCGTTTGCCCACGCATGTGCCGAATCAACCATACATTGTGTAAACGGTGCCAGGTGAGTCCATGGGCGGAATTGTTCGTCCTGCTTCTGTTGTAAAATATGGCTTGTGACAAGCCACATTCTAGTTTTATTGAGTTTTTTTCATGTGACATGATAAAGACATGACATTGTTATCATTAGTTAATTGTGTACAGTCGTTTGGGTTATTTTCTTAATATAGCTCTTTCATAGGAGTTTTTCATCATATGTATTAAATAACCCTAAATTAGTAAATAATGATGTATATTAGACCCTTGTGTGAGCACACATGCACATGTATTTACGTGTGTGGCTTGTGTGTATGGGCAAGGCAAGAGCCAAGACTGGATGCAGAGCTTCCTCTTTGATCGAACCCAGTAAGCTGTCATCAAGGGAGAGACTTCAACAATAGGCCGAGTGATCTCCAGTGTGCCACAGGGATCTGTCCTAGGCCCAACTGACTTTGACATTTACATCAGTGACCTGTGCGATAACATGAAAACCAGCTATTCGCTGATGACACGATACTATATCACACCATTCACAGCATGGCCAACACCCACCAACTACAACAGGACCTCAATACCTTGGAGAAATGCAGGGTTGCATTCTAGCCAGTTAAAACCGGGTAAAACCAGTTAATAATATTTAAAAGCTTACAATTACACAAACAGCCACAAAACTTCTAGCATTAATATAGCATCTAGATGTGATGTTAATTTCTTTTTTGTAGTATGTTGCAATCAAAGGTGACAGTGTCATTGGCATTGTCACACAACGAACTGGAGACGCCTTCCGCGTAGACATCGGAGCCAGTGAACAGGCGTCCTTGTCATACATGGCGTTTGAAGGAGCCACAAAGAAAAACAGACCCGATGTCAAAGTGAGTGTCATAGCGCAACACCAAGTTCAACAAATGTAGTGTTTCTTATGTACAATTTTAAGTAACCGCTATCTCTTGGTTATTAATGTTGTAACATTACCTAACAACATAGGAGATCAAAACAACACCAACTTTGTTAGGGGTTCTTAAAATACATGTACCCGGTATATTTAATACAATATTATTGGTATTGACAAAGACAGGCCAGACATAGGTTGGACTCTTGAAATTGATAAGCCCTTGCTTCCTTTTCCACTTGCCAGCTCTTGCTTTTTGAGCAACTTGTAACAGCTTGTTATTTTTAAGTATATTTAAATGTGGTCTGTTTCATTTTTATTCATAACAAAAGCAACATGTATCATTAATTTTATAATAATACGTGTACATGTGTAGATTCACATAAATTGTCATAACACTTTTGTGTATATTTATTATTATCCTGTTTTCATTTTCTGTGTCACAAATACCAAACAATGTTCTTGTTGCAGGTTGGTGATATAATATACGCCCGATTGCAAGTGGCCAATAAAGATATGGAGCCAGAACTTGTGTGCATGGACAATACAGGAAGGAGCAGTGGTTACGGCGTCATAAGAGACGGAGGCTTCATGATCAAGTGTTCCCTACATCACATTCGAAGGTAACAAATCATTTAATGAAACAGTGTTTAATATTAAAAATATATCAACTCATATCACATAAGGGTCAACTATATCAAACGATGTCACACAAGGATCGAGAACAAATTGCATATACTGGGTATGCCTCTTTAATGACCATTTTGAAGAAACCTCTGGTTTGATAAAGTTGCTAGTTTTTTTTTATAAATGCTATGCAACTAACAAATCTGTATGCTTGATCAACTTTGCATATTCTTTTCATGAATGAATTTCATACAGTTTTCTTATAGATTTCTGTACGTAAGTCATATCATCAATCACTTTCACATCTTTATAAATAATACATACATTTTCTTTGTCAGGATTCTCCGACCGAACTACCCATTGTTGAAAACACTCGGTGACATGACGCCTTACGAGACTGCAATCGGCATTAACGGGCGTATCTGGGTCAAAGGTCGCTCGACCGTAGAGACGATCACTATAGGGAACATAATTTCTGATTCAGAGCATTGTTCAGACAGTGACATGAAGATGTTTGTGAAGAGGAGAGTTCACGCTCTAAGTGGATTTAATTAGTGGCAGTGTATATACAAGTTTTAGTCACTGGTGAACAGTTTGTCTCAAGAGATGCGAGTCACTGGTGAACAGTTCGTCTCAAGAGATGTGAGCAGTTAATGACAGCTGTGTATATACAATAACTCCACTTGATCTTCCCTGCTGGTGTCTCTGGCAGTCATGTAGTATGATCACTATGATGGTGACATAACATTCCCTGAGCACAGCAATCTTCCACCACTTCAGGCTATGATTTGGTTCTCTACTACAGTGGAACCCTCTCTTGAGCGATCAATCGTTCAGCTGAGCAAAATTGGTCTCTTAAGGTGGTTGCCTGTGGCAGGTCAGTTAATGTTGAAAATGTTTCCTCCCAAACAGAAATCTCCTTCAGGAATTATGTAATCTTCCTGCTCTGAGAATCAAGACAGAGTTACGTCATCTTGGAGTGTTTCCTCATGAACTCTGATAGTTATATCTTTTATGAAACAGTAAACTTCTCAGTGTATGTACGAGATAGGTTTTTGTTTCACCTGCTTGCTTGCAGTTAATACAGCAAAAATAGGCTAACCGTTACAAACTGACATTCATTTGATTATAGAGTGAAACATTATATGTTGAGGAATATGTGTACATCAGGCATGGGGCAATTAACTTGAAAAGTTAATTAAATTACAATTAACTTGGAAATTTCCAAAATAAATTAACCACATATTTATTAGGTCAATAATTGTTTCTATTAAATTAACTTTAATAAAATTAATTTCAATTAACTTCAATTAAATTAGTAATTAACTTTACTTTATATAACTTTCTGTGATTAACATGTACAATTATACCATGAGTACTGTAATTATGTTTAGTTCATCAAGCTATTGTTAACCAGTGTACTCTGTCTGTTCCAGATGATTTATTAAATTTAAAAATCATGAGCAGTTCAAACAGATAATCCCAGTTGTCACTTAACCAGCGTCTGTCAACACTGTTGAACACCTTTCCAGCTACAGAGTGAACATTAAATAGCTCCAGACTCCAGATACCCTTTGTATTGCATGCGCTTTGATGGGTGATAAAAGTAATAGAAGTCAGTGCTCATACATAACATAGTACACTGCTAGGTGGGCCCACTGCCTCACTCCCAGTGGAGCTTATTGAATGATTGACAATGGCTGGACAGTGAGACTATTCAAAGAATTACCTGTGCCTGTAACTGTTTTTGATGTCAATTGAGTGTAGAATGGTGGCTTTAACCACTGATTGATTGATTGATTGACAGTTTTATTTCCAACCAGTGACATACTTAGTTTTCACTATTTTCGATGGCCGAGCCATTCATACACAATTTACATCAATCATACAACACGTGTTGATATATGTACAAAAGATACAAGTTAAATGAGATTACAATAAATAAAAAAATTAATAGTAATAAATAGAATGCATGAAATAAAAAGATAAAGTACCGGTAGTCATAACATATATGAAACAGATAAAAACAAAGTACATTTAAAATGGTGGTGTTATTCCATAATTTCAAACTGGACACATTGAAACTGCGTTGATAGTAGGCAGTTCTGGCTTTGGGTGGTTTCATCCGAGAGGCATTTCTGGTATTGTAGGAATGACTATTTGATGTACAAATTACACACTTGTACACAAGAACACATTTATTAAAATCCCTTCTTTGTTGTAGTAGTAGTGTTTCTGCTTTGCCTAGGACTAGACCCAGATATGAGTAGGCTAGTGAGTATAAAACAAAGATAATTGAAATTATATGTTGTCGAATTAAATTAGCCTCTTCCAGAAAAGTTACAAGATTAAATTAATTTGCTTATTTTGAGAAAGTTAATTTAAATTAACCCATGCCTGGTGTACATATTCTGCAAAGAATGAACCCATCATCAGATTGGCAGAAAGATGTGTAGAATTTTCTTGATGTGGAAGGAGATTACCAATATAATTATGTTCTTCATTAACAGCATATTACAGTAACCTATTATTCATACAGCTACTGATATATATTAGATGGCATATATATTTATATATATATGCCAGCTGCACAGTTAATTTGATAAATTATTTTGTTGTATATTAATATTATTAATAAGTTACTGCATCAGATTCAAAAAGTCCTTGGGTGTAGTCATAAAACCTGAGTCACTGAACAAGAGTAAAATTGCATGATCAATAATTTTCATGAGGATAAGTATGTATATGAATAGTGCAGTCTATATGTTGTTGTATGTGTGAAAGGGACCAGCAAAACATGCTTAATGCATACAAGGCTTGACCATCGCCCTAGTAACCAACGTTTCATAAGCAAGAACACCCTTTTTAGTCCTTTGGCATCACTCTGCGTCTGCCGTATCTCAGAAACTGTTCAGCAACTTTTTCTCTAATTTTGCTTAGACATATCTTAGAGCATTGCCACTATGCACGAGAAATCTGTATTTGATTGAATCATTCTAAGGGCCTCCAAGGGCCCCAAAACTGGTAAAATGTTTACATTTTGCCTAGGTAGATAGGTAAAATGTTTACATTTTGCCTATTTTTTCAAAAACTGTTCAGAAATTTGTTCTCTAATTTTGCATAGACGTATCTTAGGGTAATATCACTGTACACAAGACATTTGTATTTGATTGAATCATTCTAAGGGCACCTCAGGGCCTCCCAAAAAAGTTAAATGGACACATTTTGCTTGTATCTGCTTGAGCTTGCTGATTTAGTTTGGCAGAGTGTCAGTATCTTGAGTAATGGACTCCCCACCCCCACCCCACTCTGGAGCCTAGAGGTCCAGCTTGCTATTGTTCCATTAAGACCTTGACTAATCTTTAATTGGTCACAGGCAGAGCAGAGGCATTAGGTCCCAGTTAAAGTGAACAGTTAAAAACTATTGATTTTCTATAATTGTAAGTTGTGTTTATTTTGATGTTCATTTAATTATTATAAAATGGTGCGACTGTGGTGTCTATTGGTTAAAGATGTATTGTCACCTGTAGGTGACAAACATAGAAAATTTATATTCTACACAACTATAGAGTGAAATATCCTACACTTTATTGATATCAAATGCATTCTACTGCTTTGTTTACACTTGCTATGCCTTGTGTAGACATGGTACTATGTAAATCAATTGTATCAATATAGACTAATAATTACAGATTCACAATATAGTTGACACCTGAAACAACCAAATGTCAAACATTAGAACAGTTGACAGTTCCACTGTACACAAGAAATCTCTATTTGATTGAATCATTCTAGTGTCATCAGCATATAGTAGAACATACATTTGCAAGAAAATGTCTACATCATCATAACTAAGGTTGTTGTAAATTTCACCAGCTGCCATGTCAAGTCCCTTATAATTATGACTAACAGAGTGTTCAAAATCATTCAGGTAAATAGCAAATAACTAAGGAGACAGGTTTTCTCCTTGTGGTACCTCTTAAAGCCCTGTGCGGGCTGGGAATCTGAGCCCGCCCCGTGGCAACTATGTCATTTGACCCGCAGTCCGCCCCGCTTTTTACAACTCGGCCCGCAGCCTGCCCCACATATATTGCCACATCCTGGCCTGCAGCCCACCCCACCCCGCAGTAACTTGGCCCGCAACCCGCCCCGCAGTAATTAGTCAAAAGTCAGCCCGCACCCACCCCGTAGCCCACAACAGATGACATGGAATCATTAAAAATATATCATCTTTATTAATCGCTGTTGTTTACAATATTAACAAATGCACAGCGCTGGGTGACAACCATGTCGTACTTGGAATTCCGTCTTTAAGAAAAATAGAACCCTTGTCATTTATTATAATGTAAATGCCTGAAGGTGATAAGCAGACCTGGGGCAAAGTAAAGGTACGAGTACAAATTTTAAAAATACTAATTAATTTAATTGATATAACTCGGCACAAGTGAATATGCAATAGCAGTTGATCATTTTTTGTATGAAGAACAATGAAAATCACACCGCTGGCATTAATTTCAGTGGCATCCTATGATCTTATAATCTATTTGCCATTGTACAGCATGAACATGAGTTGTTCAAAGGTTGAGTCTGGTGCACAAAGGCAGTGTTGCAATTTGCAATCTGCTGATATTAGAAGTTTGCAATTTATATTTTCTGATCGTAGACTACTGATTGTTGAGAGGGTTTTCACATGTCTATATAACAGGCTCAAAATCCCCTCTGGACCAGGCTACTGTAACCGGATTATACTAGTGTAGAAGGCAGTTTGACTTGAGCCATCTTACTTCTACAGAGGAAGACTGGCAGTTCTTGTTCTTAGCAGTTAGCACTGTCAGCCAGTGCCAAGTGGCATGGTCTCCAGTCTCCACACATCAAAGGCATTTCCTGTATAATTGGTGGGGTAACTGCTCTTTGTGGACATCATGGTGGCTTAATTACACAAACAGATTGATGGCCTGAACTGATACTTCCTCCTGGAAGAAGCACTAATCACACCCAACTGAAGCTGGCAAGGCAGGCCAGCACATGTTATCATAACACTGTTTAAACACAAACAAAAGGGCACTCTGGTAATCCCCAATTAACTAGCTCAAAGAATGTCCCACCTTTGAGTAACTGGTGACCATTAATGAGTTACAAAAATCAGCCAGCAGTAGCCAGCATGTAGGGGTCAGCACACTGTTGAACTTCTTGCTTGATTACAGACGAAAAAAAGTGCATTATATTTTTGAGAAAAGATTTTTTACAATGTTCACTTGCTCTGACATAAGTGCATTTGAGTAGTCAGATTTCTAGATGTGATTGTAGCAGCTGTTGACAGTAAAATGGTGTCTTTTTAGCTGATTTTACTAAGCGGAAGGGTATCTGGCAGCAATTTGGCTAGTTGACACTAGCCGGATTACTGCCTGCATGCTTTTGTAAATATTGACGGGTGTCATACATACAGGCATTTTGCAAGAGCTAGAGATATTCGATTTTGACTAAAATCGACCAGCATGTCAATGAGATGATAATAACAGCAGGTGGGAAGTTTAAGAAACTTTATAGGTCACGTTTTCTTATAATCACACAAAACATTAACATGGTCGCCAATGGGAAAACTGACAGTGTGCCGAGCCCTGTAGAAATTACTAGCCCGCAGACAGCCCCACAGTGACCTGACCCACAGACCGCCCCGCACAAATTGAAACTTAACCCACGCCAAAACGCACCCCACGCAGGGCTTAAGTACCTCTACATCATATGAGAAGAAGGCTGACACAGCCTGGCCCTGTTTTTTTTCAAAAACTTCAGTATCTTTTTCTCTAATTTTGCATAAACATATGATTTGATTGAATCATTTTAAGGGCACCTCAGGGGTCCCCAAAATGCAATTTTGTTACACTACCTAGTGATGTGTTTTTGATAAGGTCCCTTGAGACTATCCCATAACAGTAGATTCTGTGTATTATGCCAGAAACAGAACGTGGCAACTATTCCAATTCCCAAAATATCTGTCACATGCGGAGTCTGTGTCTTGCATGGATATATATTTTTATGCAGTTGTTTTATTTGGAGGTTGTCTTTTCTGTTATGTAATTATAAGCAGGAAGTTTGTGAAATTAGTTATTCTTAGGCCACAGAAAAGTAATTCCCGGTTTCTCATCAATGCATGTATTTAAAAATAGGTGCCACACATTTTATTTTCTATTATAATTATTCCTCTAACTGCAAGACATGGTGCAATAAGTGAGTAAACATGTCAACATTTTACTTCCATCATAACCCTTAATGATCTGTAACTATTATTCACCAAAAACATTTGATTAATAATTACCAACAGGGTTGTTTGATTTCTGTCGGGCAGAAACTGTTATTGTGAGCATTTGTCCGCTCTGTTCACAATAAACATCACATGAATGACAAAAGGAAGATCACTGCCACTTAACTTGTGGATTATTACTATAAAACTGCTCTTACTGCTTGGTGGATAGTTAATTAGTGGCTCAAGTTCAAATACATCAGGACGTTTTTCACACCTGCATGGTAGTTTAGGCTCAGTAGTGTGCTGGCAGCCACTAAACCTATAGGCTTGTGTGAAAAGGATAGTTGGCATAAGAACTAACTTCAAAGCACCATTGCATCCATTTACTCAGGCAGCAATCACACTGGCAGAGTGTCTGCTGCTATGTAAACTCATAAAGCATGGAGTAACTAGAGGAATCTACTTTTCCTTGTAAATAATTAAATATCCTGATCACAGAAGCATAATGCAAATTCAACTTTTGCAACAATTTAATTGAACTTCAATATTACTGTATGGTTTACATCCTTGCCGAGCGCCACATTTTTTGCATCTTGCCAACTTACTGGCATTCTCTTCAGTAAAAAAATGCTCCCAAATGCTGTCCTTTGGCCTAGCACCTTAAAATATGGTTACAACACACCAGTATATCAGATTTATGTATCTTAACAACTGACCCCTGCCCCAAGTTTCTGGATTTGTGGTGTGCAGTGGGCAAATTTAAATCCAGTTATATGCAGCTCCAATTCAATCAGTATTATGTCATTAAACGCTACTGTTTTAAGTCAAAATGCATGCTATGTATAATGTGTGCTTTGTGAACAACTACTCAAATAATTTATTTCCAGGTGTAATGATCTGTAACTATGATTCACCAAAAAACATTTCATGGGTGTATTCTATAATTACAAATAAGTGTTATTTTGAAGAGCATTTAATTATCTACATGATCATACCTTTTAATATGTTGTTGAATTCACCTATTACAATTTACATTCGCTTCTTTTAGGTATGTGGTCAGTCTGGCGTTAATGGAGGCTGTAAACAACTTGCCTATGCAGCTTAATAGTGTAATGCCACGATAGTTGTCTGGGTCATCTATTGACCCATGCTTTTTGTATATAGGCTTAATGATCCCAATACACCAATCTGTTGGCACAATGCCAGATAATAAAACTAGGTTAAACATCTTAACAATAACTATAATTAGTCCTGTGGGGCTGTTTCTTTAAGTATTCATTTATAACATTATCAATACCACAAGCCTTTTTGTTTTTTAGTTATTTATTTGCATTAGTACCTCATCTTGCGTGAATGGTCTATGTTTTCGTTTGAGTGGGAAATCTTTCTTGGATCAAAAGGTATCTCACTAGCTGCAGTTTCACTTTCAGATTTTTCACTGAGTTTTTCAAAGTGGTTCAGAAACTTATCCAGTGAAATATTTCCACATTTTTCAGTGCTGTTACTTGCTTTATTAAGTATATCCCAGTATTCTGCAGGCTTGCTATGTTTTAGGTTGCGCAAGTTTTCATGTAACTGTTTATGGTAGCATTTTTATATTTGTGTTATAAAGAATTTATACCCTCTAGTCAATTCTCTTAACTCTGCATTAGCTTCGTCATTTTTAATTTTCTTTAGTCTACATTTTGCTCTCAAATAATCTGTCCTCTTAGTTTTACAAATAAAGACATAATCTGGCATAACTTTATAAGTCTTTGTAACAGCACATTTGTACCAGTGTATCATTGCAATATGACATACACACTGTGTGCCACATTTGAATGTCATGCATGTCATATTTCCATGCAATCCATTTGCATATATAATGTAAAACTTCAACATCCGTTTTCTTCATTTTCACTTTTTGACCCCTACCACGTTCAATGCTCCATAACTTTGCCAATTTTTGTAGCAGGCTTTTTGTATATAGGCTTAATGATCCCAATACACCAATATGTTGGCACAATGCCAGATAATAGAACTAGGTTAAACATCTTACAATAATTATAATTAGTTCTGTGGGGCTGGTTTTTTAAGTATTTATTTATAACATTATCAATACCACATGCCTTTTTGTTTTTGAGTTTTTTCATTTGCATTAGTACCTCATCTTGCGTGAATGGTCTGTTTATGTGTTCGTTTGACTTGGAAATCTTTCTTGGCTCAAAAGGTATCTCACCAGCTGCAGTTTCACTTTCAGGTTTTTCACCGAGTTTTTCAAAGTGGTTCATAAACTTATCCAGTGAAATATTTCCACATTTTTCACTGCTGTTACTTGCTTTATTAAGTATATCCCAGTATTCTGCAGGCTTGCTATGTTTTAGGTTGCACAAGTTTTCATGTAACTGTTTATGGTAGCATTTTGATATTTGTTTTTATAAAGCATTTATACCCATTTATTCTGTCCTCTTAGTTTTACACATAAAGACATAATCTGGCATAACTTGAGAAGTTTTTGTAGCAGCACATTTGTACTTCCAGTGTATCATTGCAACATAACATACAGTATGCATGTTATGTTGCAACTATACACTGGAAGTACAAATGTGTCACATTTGAATGTCATGCATGTAATAGTTCCATGCAATCCATTTGCTTATTTAATGTAAAACTTCAACAGCCGTTTTCTTCTTTTTCACTTTTTGACCCTTACCATGTTCAATGCTCCATAACTTCGCCAGTTTTTGTAGCAATCATAATTTTTGAAACCGTGTAAAGCACCCTACCAAACCTATACAAGAATGTAAGAAAACAATGTTACAATTTTTCTGAATTATCACTCATTTGGTCAGCCGGGGTCACATATAGACGTATTAGTCCAAAGGACTTCAAGGCCCATTTTTCTGTATTATCCTTGGCATCCGTATATCCCAGATTAATGTGTTGGTAACGGATTATGTGATAAACATGATACCAAATACTTTCCGTTAAACCATGATGTACTTTTATTACTTAAAACTTGTACTCCGGTTACTATGTGGGGTAATTCTTTGTCCTACCTTCAATGATTGACAATGTTTTGTGTGGCCTGGCTGTGTGAGCCACAAGTTGTTGTGGATGGAAAAGATAGATGGCAGTAAATTATTTTCATGTATTTTATGTAAATTTTTCTATTCATTTCTATTTACATTTCAAGTTCCACATAAACATTTCGACAACATTCAATGTTAGTTGTAAAGTATAATTGAGTTTAAAAGTTCCACCAAAACTTTTATTAGATGTTGCTATTTTTTAAACGACAGCATATCTTCTGTAACATTGTAATAGAAGAAAAGTGTACTGGACATGATAGTATAATTCAAGTATTTGAATATGCTATTACACACATTTATAATACTTGAACAGATGTTGTTGCAACTTATTTTGTGTAAACATATCAGTAATAACATAAAATCTGCTCAATATCAAAGCACCAAGATTGCACAGTGTCAAATTGTATACATTTTTAAAAAGTGGTTGTGCGTTACAAGCAATTGGTACAATGTTTTTTTTTAATGTTGGCCATTTACAGTTTACAAAATTTTGCTACAATTGTTATGTAGTAAATGGTGGAAGGAAATCCATATGGTACCCAAAGTAAACAGACAGCTTTGTTAAGTTATTTCAACTATTCCTCAAACAGTAACAAGGATAAATCATATTTTGACATAACAACTTCAGAACAGACTTCTAACAGCAGTCAGTCTGAACACAGGATGCCATATTCATTAAAACAATGATTATGTTGTGTTGTTGCAGTCTGACAAATATATCTCTAGAGGTCTTCCAGACAGAATACTGATGCAAGAGAGAGAAATCTACCAGACAAGTATAGCACAACATCAAAAAATACACACACTTTATGAAACTCAAATAGTCTTTGGCTCTTGTGATGCACATTACAAAAGCAGTGCACATTGCAGCATTCTTGGCTTGGACAGAAGCCAGAGCAAACCAGATAACTTGTATAATCTATGTACAGGTGCATGTCTGCATATGTGTCCAATGCAGTACGTTGTCATCAGTTTGCTATCCGTACTTGCATCTCATATACTGAAACTCTCACCACACCCACACGTGCCTTTGATGTTTGGATTGTTGAAAACAAATTCACTTTTTAGTTGGTCTGTCTCGAAGTCCATCTCTGTTCCAAGCAGTGTCAGCTGGGCCTTTGAATCGATGAGCACCGTCACACCTGCAATGCCGAAAATAATTAAAAAGACTGCTGTACAATATATTTCTGGCACACCCACCGACACTATTCTTTGTACACCTGGCTGATTAACACAACTGTTTTAAACACACGTGTAGCACATTATTGTACCACTTAAGCTCACCATGATAATATAATTGAATTAGGTGCATATGTTAGTTACAGCTTTTTGTAAATCAAATAGAAGAATACCTAGTCTTTTCTGACTACTGACGATATCATCATGGAAGACAATGACATCACCACCAGGGATTGACCATTCCTGGGGCAGAAAGGTTTAGCTGGACATAGAAGTTAACAAGAGGGCCACAAAAGCTCCACAAACATACATCTACACACTTTGAAAACTAACTTCCTTGAAAGTTACCATGTTGACAGTTGTTTCAATTTTGTAATATGTGTACAATATACTACAACTTGTGGCACTGCTATGTAGCAATATTTCCAAAGTTTGAACATACATCACAAGAGACATATACATACCATCTTGAACCACTTCTGCATCAAATTTTCCCTTGTCTCGTGCATACTCCAAGGTGTATGACATGCCGTTACAGCCACGGGTTTTTACACCAATCTTCAAACCAACCTTTAACAAACAAGATGTTTATAGCTTTCACAGGGATGCTGAAATAATTTTTAGTCCTTTGGGCCGAAGGTCCAACTTATGCCATCGCTCTGCGTCTGCCGTGCACCGTTAGCTGCCATATCTCAGAAACCATTCAGCAACTTTTTCTCTAATTTTGCATAGATGTATCTTAGGGTACTGCCACTATGCATGAGAAATCTATATTTGATTGAATCATTCTAAATAGACACAATTTTCATATTTTGCAAATTTTTTCCAAATCTCTTGAGTCACTTTTTTCTGATTGAGTTATTGCATAGACATTTCATGTGGTAGTGCCACTATACACAAGAAATTTGTATTTGATTGAATCATTCTAAGGGCACCTTCGGGCCCCCCAAAATACAAAATTGTCCTACTATTTCCCTACTGCTGTAAACCTCCTGCAGTAGCTTGGGCCACTGATCTCTATTTATAACTGGATAGTGGACTTAGCCCTATCTCTGATCAATGGGGTGGCTGAGTGGTGCGGCCTGGTGTAATTATGCTGTAAGCCTTTGTATTGGACTAACCTCGGCTCACTGCCTGCCATTGTCCCAGTGTTAAACAGAATGCCTCCATGTGGGCTGTTACTAATGTGTAATGGGAACCCATACTGCACTGGCAGAATCTGAGAAACTTTAAAAAAAAAAAAGATATGATCTAGGATTAAAATAAAATAACTTCTGCTGCTATTATTTCACTCCAATTCAATCAGTATTATGTAATTAATTGCTACTGTTTTTAAGTCAAAATGCAATGTGAACAAAAAAGCGTTAGTTCATCTCTTTCTTCTTTCCATTCTGGGGGAGGGTGGTAGGGGCAAAATGAGAACAAAAAAATGGGCCAAGTGGCCCTGAAGTCCTTTGGACTAATATGTCTATATGTGACCCTGGCTGACCAAATGAGTGATAAGTCGGAAAAATTGTAACATTGTTTTCTTACATCCTTGTAAAGGTTTGGTAGGATGTTTTACACGGTATCCAAAAATATGACTGCTACAAAAATTGGCAAAGTTATGGAGAATTGAACATGGTAGGGGTCAAAAAGTGAAAATGAAGAAAACGGCTGTTGAAGTTTTACATTATATATGCAAATGGATTGCATGGAAATATTACATGCACAACATTCAAATGTGGCACACAGTATGTAATATGTATGTTATGTTGCAATGATACACTGGAAGTACAAATGTGCTGCTACAAAGACTTATCAAGTTATGCCAGATTATGTCTTCATGTGTAAAACTAAGAGGACAGATTATCTGAGAGCAAAAGGTAGACTCACTGTTTGACACAGTTTATAACCTACAGGCAACTGTCCAGTTTAACAGGGGTCTAGTGGCTTAATGCTGTCTGTTGACACAAGCTACTGCCAGTGACCAATTACAGATTAGTCACAGCTTCCATCAAACAATAGCAGGCAGAGAATCTTAGCTCCACAGCTGGGTGTAATACACAACCAGAGCCACCACTGATTCATGGTCAAGTAGATTAGCTCAATGCATCAACTAAGACAATACACAACACTGTGAGTGACAGTGTCCAGAGTGAGGCCTAAGCAGTGTCCTCATTGCTGAATAGATCAATTAAACCTGCCAAGTGAGTGACATTCTGCACAAGTGTTCATTAATCCTTACTGATTGTTCAGAACACCAGACTGACCACATACCTAAACAAAGCGAATGTAATTGGTGAAGAACAGGCAGTGTTCAAATAGGGGTATTGGTTGAATTGTATTTGTCTCGACTCAAAAGGCTTTATTGTGTCTTCATCGATTATAAGAAAGCATTTGATTTAGTAGACCGGTCCTCCGTGTGGTCTAAGATAATTTCATGCGGTATTAATGGTATTGTGTTGAAAGTTGTATACAACATGTACAAAAATGCTAAATCATGTATAAATGAGGGCCAGGCTGTGTCAGCCTTCTTCTCATGTGTAGAGGTATGGCAAGGAGAAAACTTGTGTCCTTTGTTATTTTTTATTTACCTGAATAATTTTGAACACTGTTAGTCACAATTATAACGGACTTGACATGGCAGCTGGTTAAATTTACATATATAGTGTATAGCGGAACTATGTCAACTCTTCTAATGGTTGTCATTTGGTTGTTTCAGGTGTCAACTATATTGTGAATCTGTAATTATTACTCTAAATTGATACAATTGATTTACACAGTACCATGTCTACACAAGGCATGGCAAGCGTAAACAGAACAGTAGAATGCATTTGATATAAATAAAGTGTAGGATATTTCACTCTATAGTTGTCCAGAATATGAATTTTCTATGTTTGTCACCTACAGGTGACAGAATATTAATTTTTTATGTTTGTCACCTACAGGTTTCTACAGACAATACATCTTTAACCAATAAACACCACAGTCACACCTTATAGAAAATCAATAGTTTTGAAGATACAGTTTAAAAGTGTTAGGCAAGGGTTCAGTCCAACAGGGGTCAAGTGTGTCTACTCTGCCTGGGTGATGTGACCAATTAAAGATTAGTCAAGGTCTCAATGGCCTAGGCTGTAGAGATTAGTCACAGCTTTTGACTTTCTGGCACATTACACAACATCTACTGTTGGGGGTAGTCTCAAGGGCCCTTCTCAAAACCACATCACTAGATAATGTAAACCTTTTGCACTTTGGGGGCCCCTTAGGTGCCCTTAGAATGATTCAATTAAATACAGATTTCTTGTATATAGTGGCAGCACCCTAACATACATCTATGCAAAATTAGAAAAAAGTTGCTGAACAGTTTTTGAAAAAATAGGACAAATGTTACATTTTTACCAGTTTTGGGGTCCTTGGAGGCCCTAGGGAGCCCTTAAAATTATTCAATCAAATACAGATTTCTCGTGCATAGTGGCAGTGCCCCAAGATGTCTATGCAAAATTAGAGAAAAAGTTGCTGAACGGTTTCTGAGATACGACAGTTAACGGCGGACGCAGAGTGATGGCAATAGTCCCTTGGACCTTCGGCCAAAGGACTAAAAATTATTGCACATTTTCATGAACAACCTTTAACTGTGCTACATGTGAGATTGCAGCTCACCAACTCTCCTGCAAGGTTTCTACAACCACTGGAAATCGGCCTAAATAGCAGAGTATCGGGATACAATTCTACAGTACTTTTAATAACACATTAACTAATATCTACAATCTTCACGAAATGGTTTACTCATATATTTTATTTCCAGGTGTATCTTCACTAGCATGCATATAGTCTCCACTAAACATGTAAACATTTTACTTACCATCATAACCCTTAACATCTGTAACTACGACTCGCCAAAAAACATTTCATTAATAATTACAAACTCACAATATAGTACAAAGGACTTCAGGGCCTCTTGGACCATTTTTTTTATTCACTGTCTAATTAATATAATACTGGTTATCCAGTGAAATTTATAAAGATAACTTGCAAATGGATCAAATGCACACTCGGAAAACCATCAACAAACACCATCTGACATTCGCTCACTTGGAACCCCCAATGGATGAGATGAAGAGGAAGGCTCAGAAACAAGATGGGGACAATGAAAGGAAGAAGATGTGTCACACCTTGAAAGAATTGGCCTATGTTCTCAGCAAGCAAACAGGTGAAAGTAAGTAAATAAAATCATCCTCTTATAACAAATGTTAGTCTTTTATCATGTAAGCTGTTTTGACAACTTTTTCGCTACCTCAAGATATGTACTAATTTTGGACGGAATTTGGTGTCTCATTCTGTAATTTCACTTATATAAAGAGTAATTACTCTGAAACCATAAGTACCTTAGACATAATTTACACCTTGTTGAGAAGGCTTGTGTTTACCATAAAGAACATGGTATCCTATAAGGCGTACATCGGCCATATTGGTGTACAACCATCAACAATCGTTGGACATTTTTTCCGTCCAAAATGTCCACTCCGACACATTGACCTGTATATCATACTACATAATACAAACCACTTGATTTTTTCTGTAATGATGATAATATGAGTGGCTAAGAAAAAAATAGTAAGCATTATAGGTAACTGTTGCTAAAGCTAGTAGGTCGGATGCCAAAGACTGTTCATTCCAAACACGTCCACTCCGACCCAGACATTCTTTCTGTTCTATTTCAAAATGCAACAGTAGAAAACAACAGCTTATGTGTCATTTTTAATGACAATAATGCAAGTATTATATGTGACAACAAACAATAACAATTTACTACATATTCCATTTGAATGTGGAACAAATAGTGTCCGCGGAATGTCCACTCTGACACATGATCTGAAGCATGGGAATATCGTACATTCTGATTATTAATTACCGGTATGCTATTCTCTGAAACAAAATGACTAATTATATCAAACATATCTTCACCATGATGTATTTAGTTTGCCAAAGGATGCCTACATGGATTCAGTGACCATTATGGCTAAAATTATGAAGGAGACTGCATAATCATGATAATGATACCCAACATGTGTAATAAAACAAGGTTTGTACTTGCTCATATGCTAAAACTGAACTATTAAGATTAAGTTTTGATTGTTAACTTTAAAAAACCAATGTACTATAACTGAATGTGTCACTAAGTTGAAATGTCCAATGTCATGTCCACTCCGACACATGGAATTTGTTGCCATTAAATCATGCTTGTGATTGTTGGAACAATGTGGACATGTTTGTATACACCGTGTTTGTAATGGATATGTATGTGTGGTTATAATGATAAGGTTACTTAAGGTCCTTGCTACTTTGCAGACAATAATAGAGTTAATAACTGTACATATTTTTGTGTCTTAGAGTGTTTTCTATTACTTATAGGTGTTTAGATTTATCATTTAGGGAACAAACCCTATTGTTAGTCTTAAAAATATTGTAGTTATACCTGACAAGTTGAAGTACCTTATCGATATATCTTGTATCCAGCTTCCTGTCCACCCCGACACACATATTATGTATATTTTATCAAGCTTGTGCAACTATTGAATCAACAATCAACTACTTTTGATATATTATCAAGATTATCCTGCAAACATAGCAATGAGAAAGTGAGCTTTGCATATTTTTAAAACAAATATATTTAAGCATAGGTTTTTTAAACAGGAACCTAAATTTCATGCACTAGCTCATTATATTAACTATGTATACATGCATTTCATTCAAGATACAAAGCATCATTAGTCAATAGAACATTGTGTTTGTCATGCCATAAAAATAATAAAATTGGTTTCAGCGTATTATTGAACAGGATAGTAGAATTTCTTTGATGTCCAAAAATAAAAATCCACTCCGACCCAGATTGTAAGAGATTGGATAATAACATAAGTTGAAGCATCAGCTATAAGCACTACTCTGGGGGTTGTAAATAAGTTTGATGATTATTGTTATAAATCATATTTCCATCTCTGTTGTAATGTGTTTAGCTAGCAACATATTAAGTGTTACATTAAAAAAATGGTAGAGATCAGTTGCACAAAAGTGCTATTATTTACCCCCAGGATGATATATGACGTGTTGAGTTTTACCATAAAATTATGTTACTGTTGTTTTATTTTGTGCTGAAACACAAACAAATTGCATTACAAACAAAGTATATTGCCTTGATATTTCCAATATCCAAATAAAACAAATTTACCATGGACTGCAATTGTTTCTGTTATTGTGTGATACACGCACTACTTGTAGCCTTCTAGTTTTATGTTTCTGTTATTGTGTGATACACGCACTACTTGTAGCCTTCTAGTTTTATGTTTCTGTTATTGTGTGATACACGCACTACTTGTAGCCTTCTAGTTTTATGCTTAGAGGTACATAATTTCAAATTATACTGAAATCGCAGTAACCAAGTGATTTTGAAAATGTTCCCGTGTGAGACATTAGTGGCCTAGGTTACTGTGAAATTGCCCTTAATAAACTACAAATATGTTTAAAAACTCAAAGCATTAGCTACATTTATTATATGTAGCAGGTTGCAGATTCATGAGATAATTTTTAGTATGGCATATATGGTAACTAGTCACTGACAGTTGGGTCATATTTTCCATAAGAACTTACAGGGGCATTTGTCTTACCATATCTGGTTGGGAGTCCATCAACGTCCTGATACGTGCCACAGCCTCTTTTGTCTGCAAACAACATACATCACTGAAAGCCCAGTTGCATAACCAGCAGAAACAAACACAAAAATCACAATAGACAGGCCTACTAAGTTTATACAAATAACCATACTTCATAAACAAGAATAAGTTAGTGGCAACTCAACAATTAACACTATAGTATTAATTTGAAATTGCATCTGTGCATTTTATAGTATAATTTGTATCTAACAATGCTGGTCCCTCCAGTCAAGCTTAGCTATATGTACATTACATTGCTCACAAACCACAGTAAAGCTTTGTATGCAATTTATGAGTTGTTCCATTTCAAGTGGTAAAAATACATGGTTGGGTTGAAATTTGAATCGGCACATTTAAATGCAAATGTTTGAAATGATGCTACATTTACAAGCTGAAATGATGCAAAGGCAAGAGTTGGAAATTATGCAAATGCTGGGGCTTTAATGGTTAAAATACAAACACACAAATGTTTCAAATGTTGTAAAATTAAGCAAATATTTTATCTATATCTGGCAGGTAGGCCTATCCCTTGGGTTAGGTTTAGTCATTGTTGGGACATGTAACGTCGTTTAAAAAAAAAGTCTGGATAAACTCTTCCATCTTATATTTAACCAAATGTGTGCAAACAAATTGTTTGAAACATTGCTTTGAGTTGTATTTTCAACTTTAAAATGGTGAAATTACGACTTTACTGCATTACCACAAAGTATGTTAGCGCCATTAGTTGCTTTATGTATAACAAAACGTTTACAACAGTTTCTCGATCACAAGCATGCAAAGTTATTTTATATTTGCATATCTTAATGAGCTAATCATAGAAATGTTCTATTCATCCCATATTTGTTTACCAACCTGACTTTTGACTTTATTTGAACAAAATACATTATTTCTTTGTTGCTTCCACTAGTTAACATATACTGGAGTATATGTAAGCACAGGCAAGTGCCACTTCTTGTGCAAGATCATGGCTTTTTAAGTGCGATGTTAAAGCAGTGACTTTTAGCGTAGTGAGAAAACTATAGGTAAGTTGTCTAATGCTCCTCAGACAAGTTAGTTAAGATAAGATGACACGAGAAAGAGAAGAAAGAAGACACAAAGCTACTCAACACAAATATGTGCATGTCATAGCAGCCATATCATGAATAATTAGTATAATAACATAAAGAATATTATCATAGATAAAATAATTGTTTCATCCATTTTTTCTGCAGCAGAGACGAATAGATCATGTCACTATTTACAACACTGTGAACAATATAATTGTTGATCTTTTTTATACGTTTCATAAATGTATATATACTCCTTCTTATAACACATTGACATCTTGGCAAGTTTGTATACGCAAACATTTCACTCGCGCTAGAATATCGTGGGATCCATAAATTCTCAGTGAATTGTTGTAGGCTACAGTTAATTTGTTCATGGTCTTAAGCCTATATGTACTCCATAACTGGGCGGTGTACAGGCATGCACAATAAGTCTTAAAAACAAATAGCTTTACATTGGTGCTACAATTTTTAAATTGTCTACATAAAATGTTTCCTCTTACATACAATGTTCTAATCTGTCTACTGTATACTTCATTAATAATGTGACCTAGATATTTCACAACATTCTGTCTTTGAATGATGTGACCCTGAATAAAAAAAGGGTCTGTTTTGTGTCCAATTTTATTTGTAATATATATTAATGACATAGACGAAGGAGTGTACAACCATCTCCTAAAATCTGCTGATGACACAAAACTGTTTAGTCAGGTAGCATCCTGTAAACATGCTGAGAAACATCAGAAGGACCTAAATAACTTGCACAGACGGAGTGCTGAATGGACAATGTTGTTTAATGCAGAAAAATGCAAGTGTGTACAAAACAATAGGCAGTATGACTACTTCATGGGTGATAGCTTATAGAAACATCACATGCAGAAAAAGATTTGGGAGTGATAACAACAGACACACTTAACGTAACGGAGCAATCAAATATAGGATCAAAGAGGTAGTTTTAAAACTATACAAGTCCTTAGTAAGACCTCATCTAGACTACTGCATTTAGGAATGGCACCCATTCAAACAAAAAGATTATAGACTTATTAAAAAAAGGTGCAACGTAGGGCGACCAGGATGATTTCAGATTTAAGTCACTTCAATTACCAAAGACGGTTAAGAGTGCTAAATATCACGACTCTGGAGACTAGATGACTGCCTACTGGCTTATTGGAAGTTTATAAAATATTCAGTGGGTTAGAGAGTATTCTTCCTGCAGATTTCTTTGTTACGGAAAATAAACTGACCACAACAAGATGGCACCCTTTCAAAATAACCAAAGTGCACTCAAGCTTAAATATACTCATGTATTCCTTTACTCAAAGGATAGTTTATGACTGTAATAGAGTTTTGGAAGATCCCTTCCTCGGCAACTCCTCGATTACTATATAGAAGAGGATTCAAGGTAAATTCAATAGTTGGCAGTGTTGTCTTCCTGGACGAGGGATTTGGTTTCATTCAAAGAACAATACAGTCACTGACAATAGCCAGTGAATAGGAATCAATTAGATTATTAATGTGATATTGTCTACGATTGTGTCAATAATATAAATGTGCCATTTTCAAAAGAATCTGAAGAAACATTTGCGAAAGATATCCATATTGTAACTCCTTATAATTTATTTGTCTGTTATGCAAATAAATTGTCAGAAAAGTTGGTTTTAGTGAAATACTTACTTTCCGTACGAAAACACAGTGCTGCGCAAAAAGCTTGGTAACAGTGTTTACCGTGGTAGCGGTTATAACCAGTGAAAAAGTTATGTTGATGCACGTGACGTAATTGCCTAGGGAAGTCACGCTCAATTCTTGTTAGTCATACAGAGATCAGCCAGACCTGCCATATGATACGGATTACCCGTATCTGATATGGATTTTGACCATTTTTGGAGTAATATAGCCGTACTCCATTTCAGTACAGATTTCAATAAAATTTATAAAAGTCTATATAGGTACACTATTTACTTGTATGCATCACAAAACCATATCGCAGTCATATCAGTCGAAAAAACCAACAGCTTTTGATGCAATGAAGTAATCGTTTATAGTAGTGACTAGCTACATCGAAAGAACGTCAGTGATTTAGTTCGTTGTAGTGCGCAATAGCCAATAGATGGCGCGCTCGTAAATTGTAGTTCTGAAAAATGCGGCTGGTGGCTCAATGGCGGGAAACAGCTAATGGCCACACCCGTAACGTTGCTGACCTGCACACCATCAACTTCGACGATCGCTCCATCCAGCACAATGACTCGATCATCGCGGTCAGTTTGAAGGTGCGCTCCTTCTTCGAAGATGTCATTCATCAACGATGTGCACGCATTTTACTGTGCGATTGTGTGCAAGATGGTCACAAAATTTATGTTCGGCAACCCAGGGTTGCGCGACTTGAGTGTTCTCGACCCTACAGCCCATGTGAACCTCACGTATGAGCCGATTGTGCGTCTGGAGCCGTTTGCTCCAGACGTTGATGCCGAACAGCTGAAAGATGAAGATTTTTAGTTGTTAGCCGATGACGCCATCGTGCTGGAGGAGGAATGGCCAAGCGCGGCAGATTGACCATGTCTCGTCTCTCAATCAAGACGCCGTTGCAAGCCTTCCACTTCCCGATGTTGGCAAAGCCAAAAGTGACACACAACTTCTCCGCCTCCCACACAAAAATGCTGATGTAGAGAGGCATCTTGCGGAAAATGCACACAGACGCATGCCACAGCTTGAATGCGGACACCATTACTGCGTACCTTCAGTGCAAACTGAACATCGACAGCCCCTGCTACCATGCTGAGTCACAGTGATGAATGTAGTTTATGGAAGATGTTGGGTATAATGTATGAGTAATAAAATTATGTACTTGTTGTTATGATATGTGTAGCATATATATATATATATTATATATGTATGTATATATATATATGAATGATACAGATTGATAGATTCTTACAGAATTTAGGTCAAAAATACAGACTGCAATCAAAAAAATATGGCAGGTCTGGACCAGCGGCTAGATCTCACGAGATTCAAAGTGACGGATTTTTGTGTGGGTCGAACAACGACCCAGTAACTATAATTTAATTATTTTAAGTATTTAAAATTAGGCCTATAATATTCTAAAGAATCATTACCTAGGCTATGCCTATCATCATCATGGCGGCCCTATTCCATAAATCTATTATTTTAGGGAACAACCACTGACTACTAGTATATACTAATAGTAATCCAGTTAAATGGCAAATGAGTTGTTATGTAACTTTACTTGTAATTGTATTAGTTGCTTTCTTTTTATTTTTATGCGCAGTTCGCTCTTCACCACGGTAACACAGGCGCAGACACTGAGACAGCTAGTTAGCCAGATTGATTGATGTAATTGACATTGGCATATATCCGTGTATTTCATCAGCATTTTCCACATCCTACTTATAAATACTTACTAAAATTAATGGTGCTCTTTGCGGTATAATGGGTTTTCTTCGGCTAACAGCTCTTACTGTAGCCGTCATTGTTTTTACTGCAGACATATTCGCAGTGTTACGAATCACTTTAACACCGTTGTTTACCTAGGACGAACTTGCGACTAGTAATAGATCGGGCCGCTTACGAAACCTTTACGAAATCGCTTGTGGCGAACCGGGATCCGAAAACGAGGGGCAACCTAAAAAGCGGATAATGACGGATGCTATTTGTTATTAAAATGTTGATAAATAAAGCCGATGATGTCGTATTTTGCTTTATTTCCTGTCATCCACATTCAATCATTGCCTGTAAGTCTGGGCAGACTAGTGTTTACTTGTAGAACGTTATCGATTCTTACGAACACAATTTTACTAGATCCGGGACGCCTAAGGGGTTGAGTCCGCATTTATGGTGGCGTCGTAAAGGCCACAAATCGTATTTTGGAAACCCATCTGGAAAATACTACTCCATCATTGAAGCATAATAATATTGTATTTGTAATTATTTATTGTGTTCAAATATGGAATCAGAGCAGTGTGATACACCCAAAAACAATACTGTTGATGTCGTAGGGGGTACTGCGCGGTAACCTTGCGCAAACGAAAGGTCAAAATCGTGGTTGTTGTGTTTGCGAATGTTTACGATGTCTGTGACATGTTCGGCTGAGGTGAGCGGCCAGGCAGTTGTGAGTACGTCGTGCGAATACACAAGATGGGATCTTGGAGATTGGAAGCGCTCAGGGTAATGTATCCAATTAATAATTTCGGAATGTAAACGCCATTTAACTTCTTATTCCATATCTAAGTTTAGTACCCAATTAAACTTTAAAGTCAAAACTTAATTGTCTTAAACGAAATGTTTAACTAATTTAATTGGATCAATCATCGTCACGTTCGTAGACGTAGTTGTAGCGTGTATACAGTATAGTAGCCTAACGTACGTATAGCAAAGCGTAGGAGAGGAAAACAGACACATCACACTTTCAGGGCTTGTAGTCTTGCTTAGACTGAAGTGAAACGTGCTGTCAATGTGCATAGTTGTGTTCCATGCAACGTTCAGAACGAGTTGAAATTTCACCACATTAATATTATGTTTTGGGTTTAGATAAAATATAATGTTCTATCAATTATAATATTATAAAGTTTGTCTAAACTAATTGAGGTTGACACCCAAATTAAAGAGTTATACTTTGTATGGTAATAAAAAAGAATCGTAAAAAATAAAACAATCCTACTTTACTTATTGTACACATTTGTTTTGACAAGTATATCACCCATGCCATGGCTAGATGTATTTCTGCGATGTCTCTTTACACGACCAAATGTATGGTGAATATCAATGTAGAATAGTTACTTTTATGATTATAGAATTTTTGAACATGCAAAATGTCTTGTTTAAAAATATCAGTAGGCCTATATATGACTTATTGTATCGCAGTATAACAAGATATTTTAAAAAGAAAAGAATCCAATCATGTTAATGACATAATTTTCTGAAGGATACTTTAATTTAGGGGGACAATTAAGCTATACAAATTACAGAAACCCCTTGTATGTAACAATTATTATTGTCTGCAGGTAGCGATCTACATGACATTTCCTGTAGGAACATTCTGGTGGTTCAACCAACCAGAGAACTTTGAGGATTGGCTGATTGAGCAGAGAGTGAGTGATCCTGTTAAAAATATCTTTTCGGATATACATCGTAAACATGTTTTATGTGATGCTTTTTATGGTAAAATTAGTCTGTTCTGTATATCGAGTAGTATGGATTACAGAGGTGTACCATGTATCAAAAAGTTAGTATATATATATATACATCATATCCGATACATGTTTTTCTAGGTTGCTAAAATTGTAAACAATAATTTGTCAAATGATATAGTTGATCTATAATAGTACACATAAACATTTGAAATTAATTTGTTTATAATTAATAAAATAAATAATAATTATAATTATACAGGGTATATGAATATGAAAACAATATTTTTATGAACACATCTGCTATTTTTATGTACAGTAATGTGATTGTGATGTTATTTGTGTTTTAGAAACTTATGTTTCCTGACAGTCGGAAAGGGGTAAGTGTCTTTGATGACAAAATGATATGTTAGACGTTCATGTTTCCATGACCAGAGGAATTCATAAGGTAAAAATGCAGTGACTTCTGTCTGTCTTTGGTTTCAGTTACAAATTAAAATGTAAAAATATTGTTTGTATGGAAATAAAATTTGCATACAAGTTAGTAAGCGTTTTTAATAATTTACATTATGCAGATTTATACAATATGTACAATGTTGTAGATAGAAATACACAAACCAACAGCAGAGGTGAGGAAACTGACCAAAACAGGGTCAACAGGCCAATTTGTAATCTGTAGTCAATATTTCTGAATAGATCCCTCGGAATATTTGTTTGTAAACAGAATTGTAATATGTTTACAATTTTAAACAGTCGAGTATTAAAAAAACATGATGACATCATCCATACTAAATGCCAGCATATGTTCCTTTTCCAGAGAGAAGCCATCAACCGTACAAGAGCTCTGCTAGAGCAGAGAAGAGCGGAAAGAATGGATGAGGAACTGAAGCGAATTGAAGCCGAACGAGCCGGACAGTAATTGACAAGAACCAGCACAAATTGAACTGTGTAAATATTACAACACCAGAGAAAACAAGTCAGTGTGTAGCTTGTCTGTATAGTAACTGCATCTTGTTAGGTTTGCAATATCTTGCTTAGTAAATTTAGTACAATTCTGACATTGGGTGCCATTTAAGTACTGTCATGTACTTGCATTGTAATGTACTTGTTGCTGTAACACGGGTACATCATTTAAGTACTGTAATGTACTTGCATTGTGGTGTACTTGTTGCTGTAACATAGGTACGTCATTTAAGTACTGTAATGTATTTGCATTGTAATGTACTTGTTGCTGTAACACGGGTACATCATGCTGGTGTTGGCCAGATCTGTACAAACTTCAACTGTGATGGTCTTTCAGTAAAACTATATGCACAAAATCTTACATGTTTTATCATAAACTATCATGGCAACATATGGAAATATGGAATGTAAGAATGGTTACTGGTTGTTATCCAGTAGTTTCGATGGTATACTCAGTACTGTGAAGTTATAATGTATATTTAAAAGTTGGGTGCTTGTGTTTAAGGATATTACCAGTGAATTATTGTGGTGAAAATGCTTGAACATATGTTGTTATCTAAGGAATCATTAAAGTAATTTCTTGTGCCATCATCAAGGTATTTAATTGGTGATATGCTTGCCCGATGAAGTAATATTCTTGAAATACAGTTTGACCAACAGTAATAATCAAATACGTGTTCTTACTTGGGGTTCACACAACTGGCATTTGTGAAACCTGCATTTGATAATGGGCTATTGGTATGTACAAAAAGGTATGCATTGCATATAACAATGACAATGTTCGTGTTTAAAAATTAAACTTCAGTGGATAATTTCTTTGCCAAATTCCTCATCATTATTAGTTACACAGTGATGTATAAATTTGATTAATTCCAGAATTTTTGACAAATACACTTCCCTACAAAATAGACTATATATAACAAACAGGATGTGCTTTTATACGCTCATATGTTAGGATTTATATGTGATGCCAGAGATACATATTGGTGGTTATAATTACCAATATGACATATATTAAGATTGATATGTATTGGATATTTAATAGCAGCAAATCACAAGTATGTGAATGTAAGGCAATCATTTATTAAATAAAAAAATATGTGATAAAAGCAGAATATCATGTATTTCTTAATGGGTTTGAAACTTTACCAACTGTGGTACTAAGTTATTGTGGTTGAGAAATTGGAGCAAATTTATTTGCAAAATATTTAAAAATACATTTTACATAGTATTTGCAAAATATTTTAAAATACATTTTACATAGTATTTGAAAATGTCAACAAAGCAATTGCATTTGATTGATAAATACTTGTAACATGAAATAATAAAAAATAATACTGTCCATGTTATTGTTGGTGATATTGTATGCCAAGGCTGGAATGGGAACCACTACAAATTATTACCATGCATGTCATTCCCGGTTAACACACTATAACTCAACAATTTGACACTAAATGTGTTTTCTGAGCTGTGCTTTAAAGCAAATAATTTTTTTGTAAACATCAAAGAACTTTAATTGTTTTATAAACACAATATTGAAAACAGGTTGAATTAACAAATGATGGTGTGGAAGTGGTTTTGGTCTGTAAAATAATTTATTGTTAATATAATTTTTATAGTTTTTTTTTAAATCTCAATTTATCATGAAGTGGCTGTGAACCTGTGATGTTTTAATTGCATCATCACAAACCTCACAATATTAGCTTACTTTTAGTCCTAATTAATAAGAGCATCATTATTATTTTAATTACATAATTAACAGAAGAGACAAGGAAACAAATGAATGAAGCACATCTATATACAATTCATTATTATTGGCTAGATGATGCTTACTTAACAACTTCAATATTTTTTATTGTTTACATTTTTTTTATTAATATGTAAAATAATATCTTTTATTACTATTGACACATTATATTATTGGTTTCTTTCACAGATTAAGCAGAACGTGGACATGTTTTAATATTAGCTCTACGTGTCAACAAGACCATAAACACAATACTATTACCAAAACACTAGTTTATTGGTTACACAAATTCTGGGAAACAACAATGTATAGAAACCTAGAAACACCCAACGAGACAGAAAAGCGACAAACTGTGGCGCCACATCACGGATTCTGTATCACGGAGACGAACGCATGACGGAAGGTCACGATAACCTGTCGTGTTGCTGAATATTTATGGGTGTGAGATCCGTCGTAGATCGCTAAGCTGCGCCGTGAGATCATTTTGTGTGAAGATTCGGCAAGATGGGAACATGGAAATTGGAAGCTCTCAGGGTAAAGTATACAGTTACCTATTGGAAAACGTAGAAGTCACTTGAACGTAGACTTCCGTGTCGTATTTAGACATCAGAGTTGGGTTGTCCCGACGCAGTGTTACTGCTAGTGAAGGCCAAGGCCGGGTGTACGCTGGGCCTGGGGTGGTGCTCCAATATTCTTGTGCTTAGAAAGTTGAGAACTGTTACTGTTTCCACATATTAAAGCAAGCCCATTTAAAGATAGGTAGGAACGTGTGTAGAATAAAAACAATAAATCAAATGCACTTACAGCCGAAGGACTCGGTGTTAAATGACTTAAATAATGATAATCTGTTATACTATAGTTATAGCTAGGAAACAGTAAAAAGGCTCATACAACTCATAATTTTTTTAAAGTGTTGTCAGACCTGCATTATTATTGGAGGATGTGTTTTTAGAGCTCAACTGGAACCCCTTCAGTCCAGCCAGGCTTGAGAAGTTGAGGCTCACCAAAATACCCATCTTGACAGGAAAACGGGGGCCGGGCACCCCCACACGCTGCATGCCCTGGATCCATAAAATACCTTTAATTAAACGCCCAATTGAGACATTATCAAGCAAAACAGTCCTGTGCACCCTCCCCCTTCCAGGGTCCAAGCCTGAGTATATTTTTACTTATTTCATAGTCAGTTTACCTTTTGTTCTTGAGACGCTTCGACTGCTTTCAGCAGTCTTCTTCAGACGACTACCGTTTGATGGCGACACAGTAGTCCTTCAGTGCATACGTAGTCACTCAGGTGTGTGCCCCCCCCCGGCTGCGCCCTGGGTGGGTCTTCAAGAGATAGCCGTAGATGTGTGAAAGCTGGTACCATCCTTCATCTCGGTTCATGCAGGCCTTGGTTTTCTAATCCAGATCGCTTTTTTGATGCCTCTTGTCCTCCAGTCCAACTTCCTATCCACAAATTTGCCCCCTCCCAGCCTATTATGTGATTTTGCTGTGTCACACCTGAGTGACTACCATGTCGCCATCTAGTGGTAGTCGTCTGAAGAAGACTGCTGAAAGCAGTCGAAATGTCACAAGAACAAAAGGTAAACTGACTGTGGAATAAGTAAAAATATCACTCATTTGAACCACCCAGTCTGATGAACCTCTTCATCCAGTCTGTTGAGGACATTAGGTCAAAGCTAAGCCCTGTGGCTAAGCCCGACTTCATGCCAGTTAACAAACAATCCAGTTCAGCTTCCTATGCTGTATCATAGCCATCTACAGAAACCCAAGTACTGATATTTTGAGGCATCTATGACTAGGATCTCAAGGTTGCAACATTAAACACAATTACATATACATACTACACCAACCTTTTGTAAACTTTTTTTATAAAGGGGTTATTCATTAAGCCTGATTACAGTGGTAGTGGTATACCAACCACTTAACAGGGAGGCTATCTACAAATTACGAATGCAAGATGGGGGGATGGGAGTAACAATGAGAATGAGTACATACTACACGGTAGTAGGTACATAGGGGAATGGCGGTCTAGGTCACACCACATGCAAGGCAGGCATACAGTGTACATTGGTGGGGGATGTGTGGCTTTGTGTGTATTACCAAACTGATGCACTGTCAATGACACATAGCTGTACGAAAGTGACACAGTTCAATGACCAGCAACTGTGCCTAAGTGACACAGTTCAATGAACAGAAACTGTGCCAAAATTACACAGTTCAATGAACAGAAACTGTGCCAAAATTACACAGTTCAATGACCAGCAACTGTAGCAAAGTGACACAATTCAATGACCAGCAACTGTACCAAACTGATGCGGTTCAATGACCAACAACTGTACCAATCTGATATGGTGCAATGACCAACAACTGTACCAAACTGATATGGTGCAATGACCAACAACTGTACCAAACTGATGCGGTTTAATGACCAACAACTATACCAAACTGATGCGGTTTAATGACCAACAACTATACCAAACTGATATGGTTCAATGACCAGCATATTCCATAAGTTATGAATTTAAAAAGGTCACTTGAAAATGCTATGTCATTGATGTATAAAATAAACAAGAGTGGTCCTAAAATTGAACCTTGTGGAATGCCAATGGTGATAACTGTTTCTTTAACTTAACATTTTAAATTTCTACATATTGTTTACGATTGTATAAATAACTCCTACAAAGATCAAGTGCCATATCATTTAATCCATAGTAATTTAATTTATGTTGCAATATAATATATGATCAATTGTGTCAAAACCTTTTGATACATCAAGCCTCAAGGTACATTTTAATTGGCGTAGCTGATTTATTAAGCTCTTGTATAATTTTATCCATAATTTTGAGTGTAGCAAATTCAGTAGAATGTTTCTTTCTAAAACCGTATTGGCTATCATAGTATAACATCTTGGAATGGACATATTCATGTATTTGAACAAACATTATCCTTTCAAAAAAAATTGAAATAGCTAGCGAGATTGAAATTGGATGATAATTGTCAAGGTTAGAATTATCACCTTTTTTGAAAAGGGGAATAACTTCAGCAATTTTTAATTTGTTTTGGAAATATGCCAGTCATTATGGATTGATTTATAATTAGGGTGACTGCTTTGCTAATGTATGGGTGATTCCATACATGTCATACTGGACATTCAGACACATTTTTTTATTTTAAGAATACACAATCATGCAAACACCAACCGAAATGTGACTAACAGAGAGTGACATTGGCAAGTGCATGTTGCGTCCTTGGGCAAGGGCATGCTCATAGAGCGTTACTGTACCATCGGTAGAACAACATGCCACTTGCATCTTCAGGATGCCAGGAACTGGCACAACATCATCCCAGGATACAATTCCTTGGACTTGGTGATCTATCTCCTCCTGGGAAATGTGGACGAATGTTGTTTTGTTCATCGAACGGTTGGCCATCTTTGCAAAATCCTGTGATGACTGGACCATTGTTCTATCTAACCTCTTGCTCATAACTGCAGTCCTGAATAGTGACTTGGCTCGCCCACCTATCCCATCAACCACACCTTTTCCATGGCTTGTAGCGAAGTATTTCCAGGTGAATTTTTGCTAGTACTTGGTTGAAAGAACTTGCAGCATCCCCATCATGAACTTGTTCTTAAACTCTGATGACGGCCCATCTGTTAAAATGACTTCTTCAGGTTGCATCACATTTATCTGGGATGATGTAGTGAAAACTGCCACAGTATCCTTGGACTTGATCTTTGTGTCAGAACACACCAGAAAAGTCTGGCATTTCCCATCATGCATGACAGCTTTTCCCGTAATCTGTTCTTTGCTCTGCATTTGTCTTCTTTTGTTTGGCTGGTCTCTCAATGTTGTCATCAGCAACTGTCTCCATGCTGCATGTGTAAACCCTGAAGTAAAATAATGTAACTACATCATTATTTTGACCAACAACATCTAAAAACACCAACATTTGACAATACAAATATACACCAATGTTGCACAAGAAGCTATAGCCTATACCCAGTTACGCCCATAAAACATGCCATTTTATAATTGTATTCGGGTAAAATAGCAAATTGAATAACAAAATCATAGCCATCTATTTGCAATAATGAGGTATTAACATCGATCCACGTTTCTTGTAAACAACCACTGTTTTTAAATATATCTGGTTTTATATGCTCTAGAAAATTTTTGTTACCACTCATAATGGATATAAATAGAACACAACATACTCATCATGTAAACATGTACTACTACTACCTGTACTCATATTTTTATTATGAACATTTTGTAGACCTGTACGATACAACGTACTTATTGTATCAACAGAAACGTGTGAAAATATAATACAGCATACGCATTACCAAAAATGAATATGATTATTTTATATATTTTGAACTTTTGGCTCCTGACAGTTTCTTTGTCTGAGGTTAAGTAAATAAAACACATATTTCGGCAGTCTCATTATACACCAATGCCATAGAGCCAAGCATTTATAAAAAAGAAGGATGTTTAAAATCCATTCTACGTACACACATGTTAAAGAACAATATGTACGTTTTTAAACTACTTACATTTAAGTACAAGTTGTATTCAATTATGATACTTCTTAAGTCCAACATATGCATTTGGTTGTCTGTGTGAGAATCATTGTCAACAAGAAAAGAATAAATGAAAATAAGAAACAGGGTACATTGAATAAACGAACATCACATGTTGAAAAGTTCATGAATAACTTTTCCAAAATAATATACTTTTGCTAGCTGAATTACCACTATGTAGAAAACAATTAGGAAAAATTAATAAACCTGTAATAAAACAATAAATTTGTTAAAAAAATAACTAGTTTTCACTTTGTGAATAGTACAACAAAATTACAATACAAAACAAACAAAATACTGAATATAACTTGCATTAATGTTCAACATAGTGTAGGCCGACTGACATTTGACATGAAGTCTGTTGATGATGATAATGATGGTCAGGGGGCGGCGACGGCATCAGCCCGGCCCTCGGTCGCGCTAACAGGTTACACGATGCATGCAGTCCATTATTGTTTTCCGACATTTCAGAGTTCGTGTCTGAAAGGCCAGTCAGTGCAGTTCGCTTCGCTGTTAGGTCTTCGTTTACGTATATTGGATCATCAGAGTGTTGCCTGTTGTGCTGCTTCAGTTGTCCGTGGGCATGGAACACTTCATCACAGATCACCTCGCTACTGAATCGAATGATGATCGGGTGTTTTCTTGGGTGATCCGGCTTGTCTTGCTTGGGCCCAATCGTCAGACGCATCTTCACTTTCAGCCAAAGGATAGTCACATGATGTTGCAAGGCAATGGACATCATCTTAATCAGCATTGCAGCAATCAGTTCAATTACATCAAATATTACGCTTTCACAAGTGTCCGGCTCAGAAGTCGACTTGCCTTGCGGTTTCACACTTTTCATGGGTGGCCCCCTTGCTGACTTTAGCACCTCCAGCTCTGCCGTGAAGCACGACTGAATGATAGCGTCAATGGCTTCAGAGCTTCAGACGACATGTCTTGGCGAGCGCGCATTGATGCGGAACGAGCACTGTGATGTCGTTATATAATTGCATCCGACACTTAGCTAGGACCCGGTTTGTCCAATGCGGGGCTGGGCCCCAACCAGCAACTGTGCCAAACTGATACAGCTCAATGTCCAACAACTGTATCAAACTGATACAGTTCAATGAGACCAACAGCTGTACCAAACAGATACAGTACAGTTCAATGACTAACAACTGTACCAAACTGATACAGTTCAATGACTAACAGTTGTACCAAACAGATACAGTACAGTTCAATGACTAACAACTGTACCAAACTTATACAGTTCAATGACCAACAACAGTACCAAACTGATACCATTCAATCAATGACTAACAACTGTACCAAGCTGACACAGTTCAATGATTAACAACTGTACCAAACTGACACAGTTCAATGATTAACAACTGTACCAAACTGACACAGTTCAATGGTCAACTATCTATTACTATTTGCAGGTGGCAATCTACATGACATTTCCTGTAGGAACATTCTGGTGGTTCAACCAACCAGAGAACTTTGAGGAGTGGCTGATTGAGCAGAGAGTAAGTGATAATTTATTGAACTATGATCGTCACGTCTCTATTTCATAGATGCTAAATGATAATAAACCAATAGTAGTGTCAAATATATTTTACTGCGAGATTCTTTACATTTTGTTCAATAATTAATAAATTATAACATTGTGTAGATTGCATATGTGAACAGTACAATATGTTGCTATCTTACAAATAATTTATAAAATTATGTTTATATAACAAATGCTCTCAAATTATGATGGAATGTCCATATTTACAAAACCACCAGAATACATTGTATAAAATAAAAAATGGTGCATCGTAATTAATTAACTATAACATAACAGTACCAGTGAAACATAAACTATATGTGTAACTATGCATTACTGTAATTAGCAAAACAATTGCACTGATTCAGTACAATGTTTCCTATTTCAGAAACTTCTGTATCCTGACAATCGAAAAGGGGTAAGTCTGTATTACAAGATTGCTTTTTAGTCCTTTGGCCGAAGGTCCAAGGGACTAATGCCATCACTCTCCGTCCGCCGTTAGCTGCCGTATCTCAGAAACTGTTCAGCAACTTTTTCTCTAATTTTGCATAGACATCTTAGGGCACTGCCACTATGCACAAGAAATCTGTATTTGATTGAATCATTTTAAGGGCTCCCTAGGGCCTCCAAGGACCTCAAAACTGGTAAAAATGTAACATTTGGCCTATTTTTTTAAAAACTATTCAGCAACTTTTTTTCTAATTTTGTATATATGTATCTTACCTGTAATCTTAGGGTGCTGCCACTATATACAAGAAATCTGTATTTGATTTAATCATTCTAAGGGCACCTATGGGGCCCCCAAAGTGCAAAAGTTTTACATTATCTAGTGATGTGGTTTTGAGAAGAGCCCTTGAGACCACCCCCAACAGTAGATTTTGTTTAATGTGCCACAAAGTCAACAGCATGACTAAACTCAGCAGCCTAGTGCTATTGTTCTATTGAGACCTTGACTAATCTTTAATTGGTCACAGCGCCCAGGCAGAGTAGACACACTTGACCCCTGTTAGACTGAACAGTTCCCTAACACTTTTTATCTTCAAAACTATTGATTTTCTATAATTGCAAGTTGTGTTTATTTTGATGTTCATTTAATTATTATAAAATGGTGTGACTGTGGTGTCTATTGGTTAAAGATGTATTGTCCATAGAAAATTAATATTCTGTCACCTGTAGGTGACAAACTTAGAAAATTAATATTCTGGACAACTATAGAATGAAATATCCTACACTTTATTGATATCAAATGCATTCTACTGTTCTGTTTACGCTTGCCATGCCTTGTGTAGACATGGTAGTGTGTAAATCAATTGTTGTATACAACTTTCAACACAATATCATTAATACCGCATGAAATTATCTTAAACCACAGGGAGGACCGGTCTACTAAATCAAATGCTTTCTTATAATCGATGAAGGCGCAATAAAGCCTTTTGCATCGAGACAAATACAATTCAACCAATACCCCTATTTGAACACTGCCTGTTCTTCACCTATTACATTCGCTTTGTTTAGGTATGTGGTCAGTCTGGTGTTCTGAACAATCACTAAGGATTAATGAACACTTGTGCAGAATGTCACCCACTTGGCAGGTTTAATTGATCTATTCAGCAATGAGGACACTGCTTAGGCCTCACTCTGGACACTGTCACTCACAGTGTTGTGTTTTGTCTTAGTTGGTGCATTGAGCTAATCTACTTGACCATAAATCAGTGGTGGCTCTGGTTGTGTATTACACCCAGCTGTAGAGCTAAGATTCTCTGCCTGCTATTGTTTGATGGAAACTGTGACTAATGTGTAATTGGTCACTGGCAGTAGCTTGTATCAACAGACAGCATTAAGCCACTAGATCCATGTTAAACTGGACAGTTGCCTGTAGGTTTTAAACTGTGTCAAACAGTGAGTCTACTTTTTGCTCTCAAATAATCTGTCCTTTTAGTTTTACACATGAAGATATAATCTGGCATAACTTGATAAGTCTTTGTAGTAGCACATTTGTACTTCCAGTGTATCATTGCAACATAACATAAATATGACATACTGTGTGCCACATTTGAATGTTGTACATGTAATATTTCCATGCAAAATTTATTTTCACTTTTTGATCCCTACCATGTTCAATGCTCCATAACTTCGCCAATTTTTGTAGCAGTCATAATTTTTGAAACCGTGTAAAGCACCCTACCAAACCTTTACAAGGATGTAAGAAAACAATGTTACAATTTTTCTGACTTATCACTCATTTGGTCAGCTGGGGTCACATATAGACGTATTAGTCCAAAGGACTTCAGGGCCGCTTGGTCCATTTTTCCAAATATGGAGAGAAGCCATTCCTTGTAGGTGTAATTTTGATTGATGAACTGTAACCTAAATTGAGTTCATTAGTGAAGTGACCTGAAATACAATTTTGTTATATATTTGGTTTTCAATATTGTTTTACTTAAAATTATTGATATAAAAACAAAGCATTTTATACATTATATTTGAAACATACTTCATAAGAATGTTCTAGCAGTTTCCAAAATTAAATAATATTAGGCCATGGGCCAATACCCAAAAATTCACATGCCGGTACCATTTTGAGGGACAAAGGCTCACTATATTTTTTTGAAAGATCATCTTGGGCACATTCCCAAGTGGTAGCTTAATACCTTTTTTGTGGGAAAATATGTTTCTTTGGGGTAAAATCACGTTTTTCGAAATTGTCCTTTTAAAAAGGGAATGTACGGTTAAAAAAAATTCCCAAAGTGGAAATTGATTTTTTGGTACCATTTATTCAAAACTTTTCTCAACGGTTGCCTTGGATAAGGCCATTTTGTGGCAAAAAATACGTTTTTTTTTTTACAAAACTTTAAAAATTCGTATCTCAGGATTCACATGAAATATTTGGGTGTTTTCAATGGGAAACCCATTCTGAGATACCTAGGCAGTTTTTCAGTTACCTTTGTGTACAGTATTTTTAAGCAGAATGGTCTGTTTCGGGGTAAAAACACAAGTTTTGAAATGCCGCTTTTAGAAAAATGGCAGAAAAGAGTGATTTTTAGATTTATTTACCAATCCCAGAGCAGATAGGATGGTGGACCTCTCCCAAAAGTTTGTAGCCATAATCGAGTCTCATGGCTTCGATCAGGTAGAAGAGTCAACAAAGAAGCACATCCGTCGAAAAGTGAATTTGGAGAGGCACTACACTTCATTCAAGATGACAGGGGGAAACTCTGTCTACCCTGACAATCATGGGAGCATCTGATCCTCGAGAATGTGATGATGTGAAAGGAGCTGGAAGACCTCAGATCTTCTGGCTCGGATTCATCAGCAATGCTAAAAAAGGCGGCTGTTTTCTTGAGAGGAGACATCAAAGAACAGAAAGTTGAGGAAGAGTGGCCACCATAGCCATCAAATCAGACTTTAGAATCAGCCAGGATACCAGAATTGATCTCTCAATTTTTACAACTGTTAATTACTGGTCGTAGTGACGAGTCAAACCCGAGCAAGCGTACATAGTTGCAGAAAGCTTCCATTGCTCTGGATATCACCTATGCCGTTATTGCAGGAAAACGCCGCCTTCGCTGGCCTGTCTTGCTGCCACTGGCAGTAAAGATACTTACAGGAAATGTTGAACTGATTCAAATACTGAATCGCTTGGGGCATGGAGTATCATATTCTATGATTGAACAAATTGAAACAGCACTTTGTTTGCAGAAAATGGAGTCCTCCACATGCAGCGACATCGTACTCCCAGCTGACGTTTTGACCAAAATGTTCACAACACTTGCGTGGGACAATATAGACAACCTTGAGGAAACCCTCTCTGGAGCAGGGACATCACATCGTGTTAATGGCATTGCAATCCAAGAAAGCTTCATTGGGCCACTTCCATTTACACCAAAGCGGACAGTTGAAAGATCCAATAATAGGTCCATTGATGTCAGCAGCTTACCTCTTCCACAGTAAAATCCTGGAGAACGGACTGGTCCTGGTGCAATCAAAACACTGGTTCCTGATGCAAGTGTAGCAATTGAAAGTGCACAGAAGCAAAATCGTATTTGGGTGCTTTCTTGGCTGACAGTCACAAGTGTCCCAAGTTGGACTGGCTTCAACATTCTGACAAGAAATGAAATAGAAGTTCGTCGAGATAAGATATCTTATCTGCCTAGTACAGCTGTATTAATGTACCAGCAACAGTATTTGAGATACTGAATCAGTCCCAGAAGATCAGGCAGGAGCTTCAGTTACCCAGCATTATCTGTGTCTTTGATCAGGCCTTGTAAGCGAAGGCATCCAAAATCGTCTGGAAGCATAATGAATACTTTGAAGACATCATTTTGAGAATGGGTGACTTCCATGCAATCCTCAATTTTCTATCAGTCATTGGGAAGTGATTCCAAGATGCTGGTCTAAGAGAATTGGCTGTCAAATCAGAAATCATTGCAGAGGGTTCTGTCCAAGCAGTGCTGGAAGGACGCCAGTACAATCGTGGAGTGAGGCTTCATAAATTGGTGTATGAAGCACTTCTCCGGTTAGCATGGAAGGAATTCGTACCATCGCTGAAAGCTTTGCACCTGAATGATATACCAGAGCTTGAAGATGCAATTAGATGCATTGATGCAGCATGTGATGAATTATGTCAGACAGCTCTTAATGACGTCTTGACCAATCCAAGCGTAGCCAAGATTCTTAGCTACTTTGAGACATTCCTTGACAGTATGCAAGATGGAAGTAGAGGAGAGCTTGCAGCCTTCTGGATGTCCTACATCAATATGGTGGTCATCATGCTGGGTCTGATACGTGCATCTAGAGAGTGTGACTGGTTGTTGCATCTCCACTCTTTCCAAGCTGTGCTGTACTGGGCCTTCGCGTACGACCGGATAAACTACTCACGTTATGGTTCAGTCTACTTGGCGCAAATGTCCCAACTAGCCAGTAGCCACCCAGATGCGCATGCTTACCTGTCAAATGGAGGCTTCTCCATTCAACGTGGGTCAAGAAATCCTTTTGGGAAAATCTCCATTGACCAGATATTTGAGGAAACGGTCAATAGGGACACCAACACTCCAGGAGGTACAAAAGGATTCAGCTTGAAAGCCTCAGCTCTCAGCAGGTACTATTTCACCTCAGAGTATCGCAGCCTTTCTCTGAGACAAATAAGAGAGATGGTCACTCAGCCGAATCCAAATTTCATTCATGCTGATCTTCAGGCTAGCCGCATTCAGAGGGACCATTCTGACGTAAATTCTGCAATTTATATTCTGGAAAAAGAATGGATTAATCCAATGAGTGGGAATCATCCCGAACTTGTCAGCATATCAAGCGGGAGATTGGCACCAGTGGAGGTTGCCAAAGACATCAAGCAAGTGCTCACAGTTTGAAAAGAGGCTTATGAGAAATTCAAGAAGGACCGTCTCGACACAGATCCACCGAAACAGCCGTTTCATCAGAAAATTAACAAGCTGAAGTTGAAAACATTTTCTGACTTGAAGAAGAAGATTAAACTGACACCTGAAAAGGGTAAACAGATTGTTCTGGAAGCTGACCGGCAGTTATTTGTGAACATGATACTCGCTGCGCAGGCTCGTGACCGTGATCTACAAAATGTATTGGCATACGCATTGGGCCCAATACCATGGGCTTTGGCGACACCGGATGGTTCAATTCAAAAGACAACCAAGTCAACTCTACCTAAAGCTCTGGCACAAGGCGTATCAGCTGGTGAGACTGTGCCACAGCCTAATGCAAACACCATCGATGGGATGGCACTTCTGCAATGCCTCAAAGGTGAAGGTCAGACATTTGCACAGTTATCAAATAATGCACAGGACTTAGTTTTACATGAAGGCAGGGAGAGTAATATAATTGATGTTGTGTTAGATGTCTACAGAGAAGTGTCTATAAAGAATGCTGAGAGAAGAAAACGTGGATCAGATGAAGGAGTCAGGTTCAAGACATTGCGTCTGGTCATGAAATCCGCCAATGGAGAAAACTACTGCAGGATCCATACAGCAAAAGCAGTCTCATACGATTTCTGATTGAAGAATGGAAGGATGAGAAGCATAGGGAAAGCATTGGCAACAATCTTCATGACCTGTGAAGCATGTTGTTATCAATGCTCAAGACACTGACATAAAGGTGCTTAGCTCTCAAGTCCGATATCCCATGCCACCTCTATCAAAGGAGAGGAACCAAAACTCGGGAAAAGATTGTAGACATAGACAAGGTAGCTTCGACATTAGGAAAAAAGCTATGCACAGCACTCATAGGCTTCCATGCATTTACCGGATGCGACTCCATCAGCTAAGGAAAAGGAAAGGTTAGACTTCTGAAAATATTGAGAAAAGAGGAGGATTATCAACAATGTCTCACGGATTTTGGACAGTCGTGGGAAGTCTCGGATGGAGTCAACCAGAAGCTTGATGCATTTGTGTGCAGTCTATATGCCTCAAAAGAAGCGACCGTTAGAGTCAACGAATGCTGGTACAAGCTTTTCTGTGCCAAGAGGGGAGATATTAGCTCATCATCTATCCCATCCTGCAGAGACTGCCTCCAACAGCATATTAGACGGGCCAACTATCAGGCTGCAATATGGCACAGGTCACTTGAAGCAAAACCAGAAGTCCCGCAGCCGACAAGTCATGGATGGATCATCGATGAAGATGGTGACTTTGACATGCAAATGTACGTGTTACCATGGTAACCACTCATCAATGGGACCTTAGGAATATCAATGATTGAAAAACACTCTGCAATGGTTTTTTACCGATATACTCAACTTTGGGCATAGCTAGGTGTCTTATAGCAAGGAAATCTCAAAATCACTCTTTTCTGCCATTTTCCTAAAAACAGCATTTCGAAACTGATGTTTTTACCCCAAAACTGACCATCCTGCCTAAATATATTGTACACAAAGGTAACTGAAAAACTGCCTGGGTATCTCAGAATGGGTTTGCCATTGAAAGCACTCAAATAATCCTGACATGAATTTTAAAATTTTGTCACCAAATGATGTATTTTTGCCCTAAAATGGCCGTTTCCATGGCAACCGTTGATAAATTTTTTGAATAAATGGAATAAAAAAATCAACACTTATACGGGTCATAACTTCCACTTTTTAAATTTTTTCTAGCTGTATATTCCCTTTTTTAAAAGGACAACTTCAAAAAAACGTGATTTTACCCCAAAAAAGCATATTTTCCCACAAAAAAAGGTATAAAGCTACCACTTAGGAATGTCCATCATACTGAAAAATGTGCCCAAGGTAATGTTCTTTCAAAAAAATATAGTGAGCCTTTGTCCCTCAAAATGGTACCAAGGACTACATGGCCTAACCATCACTTGAAATTGTTTTCCAGAGAGAAGCCATCAACCGCACAAGGGCACTACTGGAGAAGAGAAGAGCTGAGAGAATGGAAGTAGAACTGAAGCGAATCGAGGCTGAGAGCACACACTAATTGATGAGAATTGGCACAAATTGAACTGTGTAAATATGACATCGCCAAACAAAACAAGTGTCAGTGTATATAATCGGTTGACTTGATAACTGCATCTTGTTTGCATGTATGCAGACAAATGTCAGTATCTTGCGATACGACATCGGGTAGTCTGTTAAGTACACAGCACTTACATTGCAATGTGTGCTGTGACATGGGTACATTGTGCTGAGGGAAGTCACATTAATTTCAGGGGTGATGTTCCTTTCAGAAAACGTGTGTGCATGAAACCATCGTTTTTGTTTTTTTATCAAAGAATTGGTTATTGGACAAAAACATATTACATGATAATGTATGTTGCTGTACAGTTTACCAGTTGATTCTGTGGAATATTGTTATGCATGAGAACATTGACTACTTAGTTTATTATTCCTTTATGTTGTTCTGTTATCACAGGAAACGTTCAAGTAATATGTGCAGTCATAACCATAACTTGTTACTTTGGTGTTGGTATGTTGTAATAACATTCTTCAAGTGGCTGTTTAAAACAAGTCTGGTAAACCAGTTTTATGTTTAGCCTTCATTACAGCATTGACATTTTAAAACTGTTACCTCTAGCCAGAGAATATTCCATTTGGCTCTATGGAGATGTATAAATGATCCAAAAACAGTGTTTTTGTTAAATAATAAATTCATACAAATCACAAACACTTCAGCAGTAATTATGTTGTCTGTGTCCACTAGCTATTGATCCCACAATCGGCCATCAGCTCTGCCCATGCTGGATGTATATTAAACATACAGAGACAGTGTGGTATGACAGAATAGCTACCATGAATCCATGATATACTGTACATTTTATGCACAATTTCACACATAAACTGGTGATCAGTTTACTACTTTATGACAGCTTTGACAACCACGTGGGACCAGCAAGCTTCTTCATTACGTCTCAACACATTCTGATGTCAATTCAACCATCAGCTCATTGACATAGTAAACTATTCTTGATTAAACATGTATAAACATATATAACATTAACTGATATGCTGCCTCATGCATTGCGAGTGACCACATGACTAGACATTCCGCAGCTGCACGTCTTCATTCGCTGCATTGTACTCGACAGTATTGGGTTTCAGTAGCTTCAAGTCGTGCAGAAGCTTTGCCAGGGTCTGTAGTTTGTGCATCTCAAACATGTTCGATATGTACCGGGCCTGCACAGAAAATTAACATGTCATCTGTCCATCACAACTGAATTTATCAATGGCTCCTGCAGCATAATGCCAGTGTATTCTGTTGTAGTATCACCCAGTTAATCTACTCGAGAGGAAGTAAGATTGAAAATGGACTAGTTAGCATAAATGACATGGAATGTGTTCATGTGGACATTAAATGATTATAATAGTAATATCATCATCAACATATTATAATCGCCAATATATTATAGTACCATCTTCAGTTTATTATAATAGTAATACCATCCTGCTTTTTGTGTACATCAGTCCACTGGTGGATGCACCACAACTATGCACTAGTTACTTTTTAGATCCATAACCCAGATTCTGAGGCCAAGAAGATCATTATTTCATCAACCTGTAATGTAATATAAATGCCTTTTTTGCTAATAATAATTTAGATATGATACTTTGCTAAAATAGAATACTGAATAGGCATGTTTACTGTTAGCAAATGAGAATGCAGTTTAATAGTATGCTTCATTGTCTTTATCATTATACGAATTACAGATTCTTAGATCACTAGTAAACTTGCTATTCTCAGCAACTCTCTTCCAAGAACCCACTTAAAGACAGGTTAGATGGTGCTATCATCATCATGCATCCATAAATACGGCATACAACAACCAGCGATAGAAATAAGCCAGAATATTTACTTGTCTGCCGGACAAGTAAGTTTTGAAATCTACTTGTCTGCCAAAATGTTAACTTGTCCGAGACTCCGAGTGGTTGTGAAGGGGAATCGAAGCTTCGGAAAAACATAAAAAGTCTATCTTATTTTTATGACAACAACACAATGTTCCTGCTGTTTCGTTGCATGTACATATGAGTTACATATTGTGATCAAAGACACAATTTGATTTAATCTTCAAATTTTGAAATTGCAAAATTATATTTGCAACTATTTTCCGGTCCATTATTATTCATCACGAATAGAAATGTTACATGATGTATACCAATATTTTAGTGATGCTGATATGAACGCTTTTATTAATAACAAATAATTATTACAATAATAGGAATGATACAATTGTTTTCCTTGCTATTTGTTTTATAATGTTGCAAAAACTGTTTATCTTTAATATGGTATATATAATTATATATATATAACACTGCTGTAAAATGTTGGCATCAGTTTGTCATTGAAGTCGCCACTGAACCAGGAACACGACCAATGCAAAGCCAGGAAAAGTTGTCACAAAAATCATAATAAACTATACTATAAACTGATAATATTTTGTTAAACCTCTATGAACTTCAATATTAACAAAGTTCTGTAGTTTACAAACGAAGGTAATATTCAATATTGATCATCAGCAAACAAACGCATATTTTTTCCTAAATGTTATATTACCATTTCAATGATAATAAAACAGTTTTAACGGTGCCTGAACCAGGCGGAAAATAATTTATAGATTTAGTAACGTTGCTGCCACGCGCAGACCGCCGTAGTTGGCGGAAGCCGACAGGTCAACGGCGGTTGGCGCCCCGTCCCCGGCTGCACGTCTTGCATAATTCGGTTTCGAAAACTCGCAATTTATGGTTAAAAAAATGTTACATAGATACAACAACACTTCTGAAATTTCATTAATATTCCGTTTATCAACCATATATTTACTGGAGAGCCAGTTACAAGTTTTGAAAATTGTCACCGATCTGGATCGGCTAACGAGTAACGAGTAATGTTCTGACTTGGTCTTGGAAGACTGCCGAGTCCGCGTGGGTTAGGCGTAATAATGGTTAAAACTATATAATTATTCAAATAACAGGTAGCGATACAAAGTCTACTGTTTCCAAAGTTCATAAAAAAATATGATCCGTCAGTGGGAGCAAGTTGTACGTCGGCCTACACGTATGACAGAGCTAGGTTGGTGCGTTCAGCGGATGACCCTGTTAACGCAGGCACTAAACTCGGTCGAACCTGACGTACAACACACTGGTGGCGGAACGATAAGATGCTGACACACTAACAAAATTGGAACGCGTGCATTTGCTAGCGAACTTCAGTTACATTTGAATTTCCTCAAATAAAAAGTTTGCAATGTTGCACATGTCACTATTTAATGTAAATTTTCACTTGTCCACTGGATAACCATGTAGAGTCATTTTACTTGTCCGGGCCAAAAATCACTTGTCCCGGACAAACGGACAAGTGCTATTTCGAACGCCGACAACACTAGAATTATTGGAAAAGAAAGACTACTGAGAACCTGCGACCTACTGAGAGTATGCCGACTGTCGCACCAATGATGGCGCCTCCGAGGACGTCGCTCCAGTGATGTTTGTAGTCTGAGACTCGAGACAGACATGTGTAGAAGGCCATGTAGACCACCAGGGCTTGCATAAAGTGCTTTAGTAGAGTCGGGCCATGGCGCCATGTCATTTTCACTTGCAGGTAGATCTGTAACATTCCAGCATGCAATATCAGAGCCATCTATAGTAACGTGTATTTTTCTGCATCAAAAGTTAAAACAAGAAAGTTGCTTAAACTATCTGTGTACGATAGGATCGAAACATACCAGAATTGGTTATATGCATTATTACCTTGAGTAAGCTACATCTTTACAAATATGTTGTGTTGGATGTCCAACAATAGATGAATCCGCTACATCGTTGGTTTCCTATGTCACTGCTATGCGCAAGTTCTCCGTCCAGCTTTGAAAATCATTTGGGGTCAGAATTTCAACAAAACACGATGAAATCCTCAAATGCTCCACATAATCAGCATGCATTTTTGAAGGCTTGACAGACGTTTTGATAGGCAACAGGTCACGTGATGGATGAGTCAGTTTTATAGAAGACACACAGGCAACATCCTCGTGCACCAGGGGGCGCTGCTGATTACATCAGTCTCGATACCTCCTGGCAGATCGCTTGCAGAAACTCTGAAGATAAGCTCAGCCAATAATATCGCTTGCTGTAAAATTCCACTGGTCTTCTGGGTGATCTTTGTAGACTGTTTGGGTAGTAGGCGTAATTATTTGAATACACAATACCGCTCAGCGGCTGGTGAGAATAGTCAAATGGGTAATTATACTGCTCTCACTGGTGGTACGGCGAAGTCAGTTATGAATCTAATTGTATTCTGGGTGATTCAGCTAACTTCCATACAATGTGTAAGAGATCTGCCAGGGGTAGTGTATGTACTCACACCCCTGGCTTGCGAGGATGATAGGCAAGGCATTTCAACATATCAGATTGAAAACATAAGTTGACTTGTTATTGCAGTGGTAATGATTATAATAGCACAACATTGTACAGTAAAATATATAATATTAATAGCTCACAGAAATACCTGTATAAAACAATGTTTGGGTGTGCCATTTGTTAAGCGTTTCATGAAAAATTATTCTGTTAAAAATTTTGTTAAACTTCAATAATCTAACTTACATTGTGCTTTACACGATGACATGGCCTGCTTATAATCTAGGGCTAAGTTATAAAACATTACTTACAATGGCATAAACCATGGTGTATACTGAGAAGGATGCATGGCCAGATGGAAAGGAGAGTCTACAACAGAAAGATTTCACAACAGCAGTAATACAAGTTTTATTTGTAATGCAAACTGTGGAAACTCGGGATATGAATGAAAATCCTGAGCTTGGCGACTAAAACAATTTTAAAGCTGTCTCATCAATTCAAATGTTTTTGCTTGTCTAATTTTGGATGCCTTTTACAAGAAACTAATCCAATGTAATACAGACCTGTATGAGCTGGATATTATAATAATATAAGGCTAATGAAGTAATAATATAAGGCTAATAAAGTCAATTATATTTATTGTTTTTAAAAATAATGTACATACTCTAAAAATTGCATTCGACATTACAAATTTGAATGTCAAGAAACATTATTTGTTTGTGATGGGTTAAACGTTTGCATTTAAAAGTACAACCCGAATGATAAACTGTAGATGGTGTGTGTGTGTGTGTGTGCAATGTGCATATATTGAATAGAAAGAATAGAATGTAAAGTTTAAACTGACTAACAGTCACATGATTAATACTTGATTGAGGCTGCTTTAAAATGTTGTAAAATACTACAATACATTTTGACCTCTATATCTCTGTCACATAATATATTTTTAATAACAAATATAAAGTTGCAATCAGATTATCTGATACTGCTGAATGGTTGAAGATAGTGTTGTTATTTTTTGCAAGACGCCAAACCACCAGAGAGAACAATGCATACCTAGCTTCCTTCAGCAATTTACTGTCGGTTTGTGTACAGACATCATCCTGCAAGTATATCATGTGACCGTGCGCATCCGTGCAGGAGAAGTTTGCCCAGTTCGGCTTGCAGACATCGAGGAAGTGTGGGCGTAGTCGACCCAGACTGTACTTGGCAATGTCCGTGGTTAGCTGACACATGGCTGCACCAAAGCAGACTGCACCCACAGCCTGATAGACAGCAACCAAGTACGGATGTAGGTGATACCCAAACACGATCACCCGAACTGTTGCCTTATCATCACTAATTACCACAGCCTTTTTGTTCTGGCGATAAACAACCAGTTCTATGACGGGTACCTGCAAAAATACGACAAACATTTTTCAAGCACAGTATCTTTGGCAGAATGGTTTCTGCTTGGACGTTTGTCATTTTATATTTATACAGTTCTTGTACAGTAAATTGCAATTATGAAATCAGGTGATAATAATACCGGTAATAACAGTAATATCATAATTCAGATACTTTGATCTTCAAATTTACAGTATGCAAATAGTTTAAGTAATATTTGCAATAAGTTTATGCATTTTTAAAGCATCGAAATAATTTCCTTTAATTGTTGAGAGGGTAACAAGTGAAAGTGTGAATAGACTTAGGTATGCTGCAGTATCGGTATATAGAGCTGGATCCCATACAATTTTTTACTGAATTTTGAAAGCATCTGGTTAAAAATAATGTAGTAATTTTGTCCGGTGATTTCACAAAAACCAAATGTTATAAGTATAAAGTAGTTAGGGTGTCAGAGTGGGTACTAAATCTAGGTTACATTTTTCCCCAAAATTATTTTGAAATAAGATGGGTGAAAACATAATTGAGGAGAGATCTTTAATAGCTATATAATTCAAAATACAAATATATGTTAAAAGAAGGTTGTCTGTTCAATTGGGTTGTAATTAGTAACATGTCAGTTCGCTGAATTGGTTGTCTTAAATGTGGAATATCATGACTCCACTGAACATGAAAGAGCTTTGCAGTTAAACCAACCAATGTTCATTATATTGCCAAAAGAGTTGTTTATAATTGTTTGAAGAAAAAAAATCAAATTGCAAACACTGTCTTGGGCTTAATAAACAAAATTTGGCAGCCAGTATATGTACGTTCAACATATTTATTTTAGTCATTATATTAATTTATATAGAATTATTTTATTATATCTTATACTTTATTATATTAATTTATATAAAACAAGGAACAAGCATCCTTCCATAAAATTACTGACATAGGCAATTATGCTGTGCATTTAGTATGCATTATTATTATAAACATTATGCCTCACTAAAGTACAGAACATTATACTCACACATATACAGAATAATACAATTGCTACACCAACAACTGCACCCAGTGGTACTGTGTCAGCATTGTAAGGATGGGCAATGCTTTCATCATCACAGTAAAAACCCCTCTTGAAGGGAGCAACTGAGAGCTTGAGAACCAGTATTGGAATAGACACTGCAACAGGCAAAAAGACAAATTGTGGTTTTGTATGTGGTTATTATATCTCATAATAATAGATGTTATCTTGAAGTATGCTTTGTAGATCCATATCATGATGCAAGCAACCACAACTCGCTTTCAGGGTGTTGCCCATGGATGCCTGGGTTTAAGTATGGAATATGGACACTAATTAAAAGTTAAAACAAAAAGCAATGTGGTCAAACATCCATAAAGGTACAGTTATGTATGTAAATTCTGCTGAATGAAAAAAATTGCATCATTAACATCTTGCTTGATGTTGTGTTAGAGACGACACTCCCTGGGCTTACATGCACATGAAATCATTCATGGAAACAAAGACTGTACGTACGTGTTTTGTTCAACTAAACGGTAAATATATGTAACAAATATTACTTAAATCAGATATTGCTTGAGCCTTTAGCTATACATAAAACAGTTTATGGTGCTAGTGTCTTTTTATGAAACAGACTTTCATCATTCATTTCATATTCTATAATCGTAATTAAAGGGAAGACACCTATTGCTTGAATTCGTATTATATTACATCCTACTATATATTTCCATGTCCACCAAGCCAACAAATTCAATGAGTTAGAAATTCCACATTTTATGCTGTGCATCTGGACTTTTTTGATACAGGTGTATGCATATTTTTGGCGCGCTTTTCGGTGTGCCTATATGTGACGTCACAGACAAGCCAACCCTTTCCATACATTCAGAACGTGTTTACAAGGATAGCTTTAGGGTCGAAACAAGCTTCTGAACGAGTTATTGTGCGATAATCTGATGTAATATTAAATTTAAGTAACTCAACTATTTAAATTGTTATCATATGACATACACATGATACAGGTTGGGATAATTTGTGGACCTTGTGTTACGACTAGACGTCGATCTTATTCATAGAAATTAAATCAAAAGTGAAATTCCGGAAAAGGAAGTAGTCCTAAAAAAAGGCTAAATGACGAATGTCAAGGTATTGAATAGTTATACTATATAGTGTGACAAATCGATTTGGAGGAAACGAAAACGCTACAGTCTAGAAGACAACTATATTCTAGATATATAACATAAAAATAACATTTTGGTGTGAGCAAGCAGACCAACAACAGGTAGGTTGATCTCATTACGAAGACGAGGGACACAACCCACATACACCGATACAGTAACTATAGCCTAGCCCTGGCCTAGGATTAGGTCTAGGATAGGCCGGCTGAGTGTGGACTTGTGAAGTTGTGTGGCCTGACTGTGGCTGTCCATTTTGGCAGTGATATTAAATACAAACCTATAGCCAGTAATACAACATCTATAATAACTTTCCACCCGCATTCAATCAATTGGGATGCGTGATCCGACGACATTGTAATGAGAAATAAAACAAACTCGTGCACAATGTTTAGTTTACAAAGGTGAGGTGATCGTATCCTGATCATGGGGTTAGAGGTCAAGTAAATAGTGCGCATAGCAAAATAGCCTCGTGCACGGAAAACATCGAGGCTACGTCGTTTGCCGCGAAATGCAGTGATTGGCAGCCTGTCTAATGTACTGGATGATTCATCGAATAACGCGCAGGTAAGCATTGACTAGTATGACACTTTTGATGGAGAATGACTTAAGGTGGTGATTGCAATAAATTAGAAAAGTTGTCATGATAATATAACGCAGGATTAGGTTAATCGTACGAGCGAAAATACGAGTAAATCGAGGCAAATCGATCAGCTGGAGTGGATACCTGATTAACGCGCGTCTGCTGTTCAGCTCCCGTCTAATTATCTGTGGGCTTATGCCTATATTATAGGCTTGGGTTAGTATAATGGCTAAGTATGTGACTATGTGCAGCTGTCCATACACGTTGTGTTTATGGTGACCCTTACCTTTCCATTTCTAGAGCCAGCCTATTAACTGCCTAGCCCTAGGCAAATGAAGTACCAGTGCCAGTGGCTTGGATATCAATAATATAATAATGACTGCTAACTTAATGTTATAGTACAATTACCTGGTCATTGTTCGATCCATACCAAAATCCGTCGCTTTGATTCTTGCGAGATCTAGCCGCTGATCTCTGTATGACTACTGAGAATTGAGCATGGCTTCCCTGGCCTAGGCAATTACGTAATGTGTGTGAACATATCTTTTTTATTGGTTATGCGCATGCGTCAGGTGTAGTCCATTCCGATTTTTCCGCTCCGCTGTTATCGATTATTTTCACAATTTCTAAACGTTTTTATTACTGTTAACTGTGTGAGGCACTATTTTACATATACCAGAATATAATCCCATGGTGATATATGCGATCAAATCACGCTAAGACACGATTTGACAAAGGTTTAGCCTTAGCTTCCATAACAACCAGTTCAAAACAAGATGGCGAATCTGTAAACAACTTACACAAAGCGCGCCAAAACCAAATCGCCACTAAAACAACCCAAAATCAGTCCATTCACACAAAGCTTACGTATTATACTGTTACAAATCCGGATTGTACGCCTTCAGCAACACACAAGAAACCAACAGCAAACACAATATACAATACAATAAACTGTCTACTAACTGGCAAATTTTACTACTGTCTTTTACATCTACTGTGATCTTACTACTGTGATTTTATATTAGCTGTGATATATAACTTAATCATAAAAACAATACCCACATCTATAGCGGAATATAATCTCTTGTTTTTGCTTTTGTTTTACTGCATTAACATAACTGTACAAGCAAAGCAGCTTGTGCAATAGCTGCTCTTATGATGGTGCCATCCAAAATGGGCACACCAGTGGTAGTTCTGATTAGTATCATTATTGCATTCGTACCCAAATTCCCGATACACCTGGACCATACCCGACTCACGGATGATCCAAATGGTCTGCTAACATATGACAGGCCTTGCTGGACTGACACAAGTATTAGACTGGCACTAGCTTTCACCAGAGACTCCCGTAACAAGTACCACACCAAACTGGCTTATGCAATCCCTACATCGGGACACAAAACATGTCATCTTGTCCTACTAATCCACTGTGGGGACATCCAAACAAACCCCGGCCCAGTCAGACACCTCTGTGGATTTTGTAAAAAGCCTGTTGCTTCAAATCACCGAGCAATCTGCTGCGACCAGTGCAACCAATGGGTACACATTAAATGTTGTGACATAAGTCCAGATCAATATAATCTCCTCTGTAACAGTTCCTGTTCCTGGCACTGCATGAAATGCGACCATCCTAACTACAGTCATTCCTTCTTCCAAGACCATTTATTGGAATGTTCTCACAACCGGTATAACAGCCTTAGTGACACAGACCAAAATAACCAAAACATTGACCCCCACACACAGATCTCTCAAACAAACACGAGTCGTACATCCCAAACCTGGGATCCAACCTTTGGATCAAACCCTCAAAATGCATCAACCCCTGAACGTCGTAAGAAAACCAAACGTAACACACTTAGCGGAATTCTAATCAATACCAACAGTGTCAAAAGCATCGCAAAGACAACTCAATTAAAAACAACTATTCAGTCAAATAATCCTGACATCATATTCCTAGTCGAAACCAAAATAGACGAAAACTACCATTAGTACCATACCTATTCGTTCATACCACCTAACTATAGCGCCATCCGAAAGGACAGAAACACCCATGGTGGTGGAGTTCTCATAGCCTTCCGCGATGACATTGTAGCAGAACCACTTACAAAACTAAACTCAAGCTGTGAAATAGTATGGACAAAAATCCATTTCACACAAAACAAATCCATATACTTTGCATCCTGCTACCGACCCCCCAATGACCACCTTCAATCCCTTGAAGCTCTCCACGAATCCCTAACAAAACTGTACAGATCACACAAAAACTTCTCCTGATGTAGTTATAGCAGGTGACTTCAACCTTCCTGATATTAACTGGGGCAAGCAGCAAACCACTGACAACAGAACTGCCAGCAAGCATAACAAACTGCTAGAAATAATTAGAGAATTTGGATTACAAAACATGGTCAATGATCCCACACGAATTGATTCCAGCAATATCTTTGACCTCATACTCACTTGTAATCCATCGATAATTGCTAACACTCACACCACTCCCGGAGTGATCATGAAGCTGTGACCTTTAACGTAAACCTAAATCCAATCCGTAATAGTAAACCACCACACAAAGTGTTCCAATATAAATCTGCAAACTGGGATAAGCTTAAAGATGACATAAAACAACTAACAACAACATACTTTGACATGAACCCAAATTCAACACATGTCAACACAAACTGGAACTTTTTCCGGAATAATCTTACTTCATTAGTCAACAATAATATTCCCAGCCGCAACACCAAAGCAAAAACCCACCTCCCCTGGATAACACGTGAAATAATAAGAATGCAAAGAAAACGCAACAAAAGCCATAAAAAAGCAAAACAAACTGGACGTAATAGTGACTGGGAAAGGTTTAGGCAACTCCGAAAACAAGCCACTAGAGCTGCAACCAAATCCTACTCAGACTATCTAAACAATCACATTGGAGACAGCCTAAAAACAAACCCAAAACAATTCTGGTCATTCATTAAAGCAAACAAACGAGAATACATTGGCATCCCTACACTGCAAGCAAACGACCAACCAATCACAAATCATCACGACAAAGCAAATACACTTAACAACCAATTTAGTTCCGTGTTTACTCAAGAAATGTACCCCATCCCCCAACTAGCTCCATCCATCTATCCCAATATGCCCTCCCTCGAAATCGGGATAGACGGAGTAATTAAGCAACTGAAAAACCTAAACCAAAATAAAGCTACAGGCCCCGACGAACTCCCAGCCAGAGTCCTTAAAGAGGCTGCAGTGGAAATTGCCCCCATCATCACACACATTTTCCAGCACTAGTAATACCAATACACAAAAAAGCCACAAATCAGACCCTGCGAATTATAGACCAATTTCGTTAACATGCATCCTCTGCAAAGTTATGGAGCACATCATTCTAAGCAACATGTGGAAACACTTACACAAACACAACATCATCCTCCACTTCCAACATGGATTCCAATCAGGCCTGTCTTGTGAATCCCAACTCATCGAGACAGTCCACGACTGGATGACTGCTATGGACAGTAAGACACAAATAGATGCCATCCTACTCGATTTCGCCAAAGCCTTCGACAAAGTCCCCCATAAACGCCTCCTATCCAAATTAGCTTTCTATGGAATAACTGGAAACACACAAAACTGGATCAAATCGTTTCTATCCAATCGCAAACAGAGAGTCTCAGTCAATGGAGCCCTGTCAGACAGAACAAATGTTACATCTGGTGTACCACAGGGCTCAGTCCTAGGACCTGTCCTATTTTTACTCTACATAAACGACATAACCGAAAATGGCCAATCTTCCGTACGTCTCTGCAGACGACAGCATTATATATCGCAAAATCACATCCGCAACCGACCAGGAAACTCTCCAATCTGACCTGATCAAACTCCAAACATGGTCTAATAAATGGCAGATGGAATTTAACATACCTAAATGTGTGCATCTCCCAATAACAAACAAAACCAAAGCCAGACTACATTCATATTCACTCTTTGGCATACCACTCTCTACCACCTCTAGTCACACATATCTTGGAATAAAATTAGATTCTAAACTAACCTGGGCTAACCATATCACTGACATAGCTTCCAAATCTTCAAAAGTCTTGGGCATGATCAAACGAACCCTCGGACCATGCAAACCCGAAGTAAAAGAAACAGCCTATAACATGCTAATCCGACCAAAACTCGAGTATGCCTCTCCCATATGGAACCCACACACTGCCACCCAAATTAAACACCTTGAAAGAGTACAACACTGTGCTGCCAGATTTGTCAGAAATGACCACAGACGCCAAACAAACGCAGCAGACCTAATAGCCACCCTTCGATGGTCAACTCTTGAACGACGACGCATTATCAAACAAGCCGTGACATTTTACAAAATATTAAATAACATAATCAACATCACACACCCACCGTGTCTACTAACACAGTCAAAAAACCGTGGCCACCACCTAGCCCCTAGGTGCCGCATCAATGCAGCAGTGTTCTCTTTCTACCCTCGAGCATTTCGAATCTGGAATATGATTCCACCACCGATTACTGAACTAGAAAGCCCCATAATGTTTCAAACAGTGATCATGAACCTCCCTTTCACCACACCCAATCATCTAAAGTGCCTATAAAATAAACAAACAAACTACCCACAACGCATGCGCACAAACAAGCACCATACAACTCCTGCGTTAGCTCAAGTTTGGGCTGTTTGGAGTAAATCACCTAAGACCTAAGTTATAACTGCTAGCACGGAAAATGCTGTTACCAAACTTTCCGCGAGGTGCTGTGTTATCATATGGACCAACTTTTCTGACAATTTATTTGCATAATATGAGACAAATACGTGATAAGGAGTTAGAATATGGATTTCTTTCGATTTTTTTGAAAAAGGCATGTTTATATTATTGACACGATCGTCGACAAGACCATGTTAAGGCCGTGGCTATTCCTCCGGATACGATCAGATAGCTTGGGAACTATTTATCTTGAATGAGTTTGGGGCAGGGAGCCTACATACATCAGTGGTTATTGATATGACGAGGGTGCGGCTACTGTAATGGTTAGCATATCCGCCTGGCATGCCAGCATATAAAGGTCGGTTTGGCGATAATGTTCTGAAAAAGGCTGACTAGTTGAATGAGACCTCATAAGACCATTACATTGTAACCACAATAATACATACTAGTCAGTTAATAAAACATTGCCGAGCACTAGAAACAACTAGAACTAGTAATTTTTTATTTAGTTTTAAACTTGTTAATTGTTAGTGCATTGAATTTGACACAATCGCTTGGTAGTGACTTCCATAGATATTTGATTTACTTTTTTTACTACAAAGTTAACTTGGTCCTTTGCTTTCAGTGATTGGTGTATATATATATATATATATATATATATATATATATATATATATATACCTACCTAGATCTTTCTCTGGATACAGACGAAAAACCCATGATCACCTATGTGCTATTTGACCGGATACGGACAGATAGCTCATGGTTGCACATATGCTAGTTGACCAGATAAATATGCTATGCCAGTTTATATATATGCTGTTTGCAGGGTCTGTACTGGGCCTTGAAAACCTTGAATGACACCAATCCCAATTCAAGGCCTTGACTTCTGACTTGCAACCTTGAAAAGCCTTGATTATGCTGTGCCTCTGGCCTGTGTTCACCAGTAGCCAGTGCATTCCCTTCTGATCTCAGCCTGAGACCCAGGTTACCTTATCTGCTTATTTTGCATAATCCATGGCACTGCTGTTGGTTACAGTTGTCCACTGGTAGTCTTTGTTCACCAGTACCTCCTTCCTGGCTGGGGAGGTGATTCAGCTGGGGAGCACTTCTGGTGCCCATTAGTGAATCTGCACAGCAGTTGCCCTTTGATTGACTCCTTTTTATGATGCAGGGCTTCTTGTTCATTCAAATTGATCTTGCTTACCCAATCAGTTGTTTATGGGTATGGGTGTTACATACTTAGAATTTGCATCTGTGGTGAGATTCACATATGTAGAAGCATGAAGCAGTCAAATCTGTGGGCAGAAATAACATCACAGGAAAAAGTCACGCAAATTAAGTTACAGTTTTGTCTAGGAAAATAAGTCACAGAACTTCATTAATACTTCAGCACAAGTGTGATTTGTCAATGACTTTTTATCAGACTTCTGAATTTTGTGTCATGCGGAAGTTATTTTTGATTATTAAAACAATTATTCACCTTAATTTATTTAATATTTCCACTCATATTGTAAATACAAAGAACTGTAAATTTAAGCGTGAGCATAAATGAGATTTATATGTGATTTTTATCTAACTTATGCACTGAATTTGTTGATCTCTTTTAATGTAATTTTGATTATTAAAATGACTATTTATACAACTTTATTTAATATTTGACTTTATTTAATATTTGACTGGATAAATAGTTATTTACATAAACATGGATTATGTTTAACAAACTAGCGCAAAACATTGCTTATCAACAATCTATGACATCAGTGCATCTGAATCAGTCTTGAATCAAATGCTTTGGATATATTTGATTGCATGTGTCCGTTATTTCGTAGGATCCCGGGTTGCTTAGAAAGAAAAAAAATTCTTTATCTCTTACGCAATTCCATGTAACTGTGCATTGTTTAGCAACTATCGTAGAACTGTGAAAAATTTCTCTGTTTAAAATTGATAGCAGCTGGCGATAAGTTTCAAAATCCCCAAACACACAACCAACTGCCACCGCGTCCATCTCAGTTGTTTGAATCCTTGTCGTGCACCAAGCTATATTTGATCGACGTTGTACAAGACATAAAGTTCTGTGTACGGTACTTGTATAATACTGTCCATTACGCTTCTTGCAATTGTAACAGTGATTATTCATCACAGATTCCAAAAATGGTGTAGCCAACGAGGACGTAAGGGAAACATTTTAATGACATCAGTTACGAAGCTTATACTAATGGGGGTTTGTTATTCCGTATCTTAACTAAATGACTATTTCTGAATGCAACATGATAACATTATCATGTAAAGTAATCCGCTGCAAGCATGGTTCAAACCTGTGCGGGAAGATTTTAAGTCCAACGCCTTAACCACTTGGCCATCACAGCCGTTGTAGGATCTAATCTGTTCTGACAAAACAGATGAGATGCGCGAAAATTTGCGCAATGATTTGAAATCACACGAGAAAATTTGTCCGGACAAATAGCCTATGTCATGCCCTACACTATTCGTCCATATCTGGACGAATAGCCACTCTGATAATATAATAAAGAGTAAAGGACTGGGAAGTAAACTAATTTGTCTTATTTGCGATGAGTCTTGCTCAGAATGCAGTTGACTGTCATCATTCCGAATTTTAATGAAATGTCAAAAAAAAAAACAGAAAAAAGTAAATGGCTTGTAATTTTGTTTTTCAACTTGTATCCTACCTGGTAATCATGTCGGCTAATGGTAACGACTCGGCCAATCACAGAATATTACTACTTGTAGTTCCACTGATATCTGTATATTATAGATCTGCGCTGGGGGCAAACAGTTCTGTGTTCCGGCACAGGTGATTTGTTGGAATCATCTTAGAAGTTCCAAAATGTTAACACATAAATTATGGATACTTCACATACTAAGAAAAGTACACCTTAATTGTACTTTGTTACAAGTAAAAGTATTTCTAAATGTACTTTATTACACAAGAAAAATAAACTTGTCTACTTAAGTATGTCCTATCAGTTGTGACAAAGTAAAAGTACTTCTTTACATTCCAGCTCTGATTTGTTCAGTATTTGCAATGCAGCAACATCCATACATATTTACATTTGACATAAAATAATTCCAGTCACACAATAGCATAATGACTGGTGGTGACTATTATAACCGTGTTTAATAGAATGGTTAATAAATATAACTTGTACAAACAATCATTTTTGACAAATTTGCAGACCAGCCTCATCCCTTCAAAGCCATTTGCATTTTTGTCGTAATTTTGTCATTTGTTTGTATGACAGGGGGAGAGGATGCTGACGTTACGAGAGTACAAGAGAAAGCCAGGCGATGAGGACCACTCGCGTACACAGCCTCCGAAGTACATCTTCCTTGAAGGTTGCACCACCATCGGTCGAGGTTATTGCAACAACATCCAGCTGCTGATGCCATGGTTGAGTAGGCAGCATGTCGTGGTTTGTACACCATTAGGCTATCACTTGCCCAACTAATGCTGTGTTCATACAGAAAATCTTAAGAGACTTAACTTTAAACCGGTTTATGACGTATAATTGTTTACAACTCCATGTATCCTTTCTACAATTGTTCCAAGCTACGTCATTGTTGTATACGTGAAGTTAAACAGCTTACGCAACATAACAGTCACATTATTTTGATGTATCTCCTTTAGAATTTCCTTTAGAAACAACTCGTGAACTGGCAACAAAACATTGTTATCTGTTCTTTTGTTTTCTTCTTCATCACGTGTAAATGTGTCAGTTAACACTACCTAGGTAGAGCAGGATGACATTAAACAAGTAAATCTGACATTAATCTGAAAGAACCTATAATTTATGTGATATAAAAACATATAACAATACCTCACAAAATATATGAAAGTTCTACCGAAGAAAAATTTCATATCCGGGTGTGTCTTTCTAATTTAAAATGTTATGTTCTGTCTATAGAGAAAATATGTTGGAGGTATGCTGTCTGCTAAATTACATTTAATATGCGAAATGTTCAAATTGTAAATATTCATCATATTGGTAGCAATATGGGGCAAAGTGCAACTGATTCAGCAGTCTGCTAATGATTGCATCTGATTCCGGGTAATAGAACAGACAACTTCACTTTGAGATTTATTCATTTCAAATAATTTGGACAGTAGAATAGGAGATAGTTAAACAATAAATATCACAAATGTTGTAACCTGTTGCATGATCTCACACGGAAATAACCTATGTAGATATTAGTCCTTCATAAATAATCATGGTGGTATTTTTGCATCAGATATCATTGGTGGATGATGAACATTTCCTGGAAGTCATCGGAAAGACGGGCGTGTTTGTGAACCAACGCCGAGTAATGTGCGTCGTACTAAATGACTTCGATGTTATTACAATTACAACAAAAGCCTTGGCGTATTGCAAGAAATTGCCGCAGCATGCAGGGCCCATTCTCTCCTACAAGTACAGCCATACGAGACACGATGTCTCAGACTTGGAGAATGTATACAGATCCCCCGTCAGTCAGTCAGACTTGATCACAGTGTCGGAGGAGGTGAATGGGAACGTACTGAATGAGACTTATCATGTGGAAGACTTCAATTGCACACCTGAGGTAACATTAGCTGAAACTTCAGATAGTCACATCCAAGCAGAGCTACCTGTGGCTAACAATAAGAATAATAACTGCTCTGCCCCGTTACATATATCAAATATTTAACTTATTACATCAGCATAGTTTATTTTCAGAGACACATTTTCACGTTGCATTGGTATCTTTTATTTCCCCTGGCATAAACACCTTACAGTATATTTTCCAAAAGAAACAGGCAGTGAGGTGAACAAAATTGTCCAAGTTTTGAAACAGCGGTCAGTAGTAGGATTCGAAACCTGGTCCTGTTGACTGGCAGTCCGGCATTCTACCAATCAACCACCGTGCCCCACAACAATAATCTGTCATCTTGCATATGTTACCCCTCCCTGGATTTCTCAGCCCTCACTTACAATGCTGAACTATTACGCGATTAGGCAGTGCAGTGCCTTGTGAAGAAAATTGTTTTATTGCTTAGGTGGCCCATCCTAATTATTAACACAGACGCCAAAATGTGTGGAATTATAGCATATTGAAATCAAAACCATTGACCCTCTGACTGAGTTCATGGCAGGTTTTTTTCAATTCCCTCTGCAGGGTAATATGCTTTTCTTGGCATGTGTAATGGGGGAAAACAGTTATGAAAAAGCCATAGATGGACTTGAATCCCCATCGTAGACAGTCTGGAAGCCCAATCACTGTGCCAGTGCATATGTTGTGTTCAGCATTTAACTTGTATGGCTTGTCACCTCACTGCTATGATGTCCTTCCCATTTTATTGTTTCTCCCACACACCCTAACATTGTCACCCTTTTTTCCTTTCTTCTGTCTTCATAATGTTTCATTTTTATTAATCTAGCCAATTTGCTGCTATAAGTAATCAGTGTATATACTATTTGCAGGTGTTTAAAAGCATAAGTTACTTTGAATCAGTGTGTGAGGTCACTAACCATTGTATGAATAACAGTTTACACAACAGATTTTTCTATTGATGTACAAAATCAGCTGATGTTGTGAAGTATGAATTTAAAAAAAATTGTATTCAATGATCATGAATAAAAATCGCATCCTTTTATTGAATTTAAAAAATCACAAATATTGAACAAAAATCATGTATGGCTGGGCCAGGTCAGTAAAAACTAATTCACATGTTTCATTGACCATTGTTGTTGCAGAATTCTGAACACACCTCATCACAAGAACCTGTCTGCATTGAGACTGCAACAAACAAATCAGACACTGCTGATGCTTCTTCAAGGCTGACTAGTGATACCTCACACCAAGTGGCTAATTCACCAAGAATGACAGCTACAGCAACAGAGGTTGACATAGAACTATCTGAGCTGGAGGCAGACCAGCTTCATGTCAACGAGCAGATCGCGGCTGAGGCCAGGCCGAATAAGATGAACCAGATTCAAGTCAATGGAGAGATTAGGGCCGATGCCAAGCCTTGCCCAAGTGTGACAGCCCAGACTCGCATAAATGGACAGATTAAGGCCAAATCCAAGCCTGGTCCGAGTAAGATGGACCGGACTCGCAACAATGGGCAGCTTAAGGTTGATGCCAAGCCCGGCCCAAGTGGGGTGAACTCGAAACTGAATAATCTGAATAATAATAAGTGCACTTCGAGTTGCAAGATGAGTCGCATAAACAAGGTTGAGAAACCAATGACGAGACAGAGAGGTAAGGCCAAACGCAAGTACACAAGTGATGATGAAGACTCGCTAGATGATAAAGACGTGGAGCCGGTACACGTGCCGCGAAAGCTTGCAAAAGGGAAAAGTACCGCAAGCAAGGTTGACCTTGGCATCAAGTGGCGAAACACAAAAGTTAGCAAGAGCAGGAGTAAAGCAGACAGTGCAAGAGACCAGGCAGAGATGACGCTTGTAGACCGTTGGAAAAGTAAGTTTTTACTTGTTGATATAAACAACCTAATCGGGATGACTAATGGTACAAAATTGATTCTGATTCTCTGAGGAAAAAGGAAAAAACATTGTAGTCCAGCCCTCTCACATGTTGAGTGTTTTCTTTTTACAAAGGCAAATTCTCATTTAATTAATAAACAAAACCTGTTTTTTGTAAACTTAACATTGAATTCTATGTTTTTTCGCACCATTATTTCATGATTACACATTTTGCTGTCAAGAATCGGAGCAACCAATTAAGACAGTGGAATGACTACTAATGACAAAATGATAAATAGTTTATTATTTGCCACAGGACCTGTTCTCAGTGCTCCTAAGCCCAGGATGGTCACAGCGATGTCGGGACTTTACCACAAACATTATTTAGCATTCAAGGATAAGGACGTATTCAAGGTAAGCTTCGTATGTGGGATCACAAAACTGACTATGGGCATAAGTAGATGCTATGAGGATGGTGCGAAGTTGTCGTCTAAGGTCAGCACCAGCATCTAGGTTGGTCCCTAGTCTTCATCTTTTGCTTTATCTCGTTGTCGACAGCTCATCATATTGCTCTCATTTACTTTTTGTGAGGACTGTTCTTTCTAAAATGTTTGTATTTCCTGAATGTTGTTAATTCTATGTCAGTAATTTGTTTTATCTTAAATAAATACATCTGCATTTTACTTAATTAGAACTCAAAGGGAGGTTGTTATCGTGTTATAAAGTTAGTGTGAGATACAGCTAGTAGTGTTATCTGTGTTAAGAGTTGATTTTGTTATGTTTCCTTATTTATTATTCATAACTGTTCTTCTGTATTTCACGTGCTTTCTTTACTGTGTAATACATTACATTGCCTACCCCTTTATTTCACATGCTTTCTTTACTGTGTAATACATTACATAGCCTACACCTTTATTTCACATGCTTTCTTTACTGTGTAATACATTACATAGCCTACACCTTTATTTCACATGCTTTCTTTACCTTGTAATACATTACATAGCCTACACCTTTATTTCACATGCTTTCTTTACTGTGTAATACATTACATAGCTTACACCTTTATTTCACATGCTTTCTTTACTATGTAATACATTACATAGCCTACACCTTTATTTCACATGCTTTCTTTACTGTGTAATACATTACATAGCTTACACCTTTATTTCACATGCTTTCTTTACTGTGTAATACATTACATAGCTTACACCTTTATTTCACATGCTTTCTTTACTGTGTAATACATTACATAGCTTACACCTTTATTTCACATGCTTTCTTTACTGTGTAATACATTACATAGCTTACACCTTTATTTCACATGCTTTCTTTACTGTGTAATACATTACATAGCCTACACCTTTATTTCACATGCTTTCTTTACCGTGTAATACATTACATAGTCTACACCTTTATTTCACATGCTTTCTTTACCGTGTAATACATTACATAGTCTACACCTTTATTTCACATGCTTTCTTTACCGTGTAATACATTACATAGCCTACACCTTTATTTCACATGCTTTCTTTACTGTGTAATACATTACATAGCCTACACCTTTATTTCACATGCTTTCTTTACTGTGTAATACATTACATAGCCTACACCTTTATTTCACATGCTTTCTTTACTGTGTAATACATTACATAGCCTACACCTTTATTTCACATGCTTTCTTTACTGTGTAATACATTACATAGCTTACACCTTTATTTCACATGCTTTCTTTACTGTGTAATACATTACATAGCTTACACCTTTATTTCACATGCTTTCTTTACTGTGTAATACATTACATAGCTTACACCTTTATTTCACATGCTTTCTTTACTGTGTAATACATTACATAGCCTACACCTTTATTTCACATGCTTTCTTTACCGTGTAATACATTACATAGCCTACACCTTTATTTCACATGCTTTCTTTACTGTGTAATACATTACATAGCCTACACCTTTATTTCACATGCTTTCTTTACTGTGTAATACATTACATAGCCTACACCTTTATTTCACATGCTTTCTTTACTGTGTAATACATTACATAGCCTACCGGTACACCTTTATTTCACATGCTTTCTTTACTGTGTAATACATTACATAGCCTACACCTTTATTTCACATGCTTTCTTTACTGTGTAATACATTACATAGCCTACCGGTACACCTTTATTTCACATGCTTTCTTTACTGTGTAATACATTACATTGCCTACCCCTTTATTTCACATGCTTTCTTTACTGTGTAATACATTACATAGCCTACACCTTTATTTCACATGCTTTCTTTACTGTGTAATACATTACATAGCTTACACCTTTATTTTAATTTTGAATTTACTTTTGTTTATAACACCAGTCAGGACCTCACCCAGGATCAAATTTTTGTCAGTCCAAATTTTTTCCGACATGCTACGAAGCGCAGTTGGGCATGCGATTGGATGTGCAATCGGCATGCTATGTAACTATGAGTATATATATATACATATGTGTGTATATGCCTGCATGGTAAATTTTTGTAATCATACTTAGTGTGTGCACTATATATGACGCTATTCAACGGAATTTGTTAGAACTACGAAACACAGACTATATCACTTTGAGCCAGTGTAATCTAGGCTGTTGTTATTCCTTCTAGTTTTGTATTCGAAACCGGAATATGTACACTTATGCGTGTTCTAGCGATGTGACAATTAAATTTAATTAGCAACATGTCTTCAATGCACTTAGCGGACAGCCAGACAATGATTGCGAAACATTGTTTTTCTTCTTATTGTACAGTATAAATTATTTAAAATATACGCCAGACTGACAGTCCAAATATGTTTTGATCAACCATTTTGTGTTGTTGACATTTAAATATTTGTGGAGGAAACTTTTGTTTATATGGCAGTGTACTGCTTTCAAAGTCGTTGCCTCATGACCGAAGCCAGGATAACAGCGTAATGACACATTAGAATCTTCGCCCCTGTCGGGTCACGATTTTCTTTGTAATTATCCAAGCTCACGATTTTCTGAGATTTGAGTGATACTATGGCATTTTTGTGTAAACATTGAACTGTTGAATTCAGAAGTTATTTCTGCTACGTTAAAACACATTTTGGCAGTCAGCAGGTTACAATAGATATAGTTTATACTCTATAACATGATTCTACTGTAACAACAAATGTAATACATCCTTTTAAAAAGTTTGTTTGCAATGAAATATGCTAAAAACAAAAATATAAGTAAATATTGTGGCCTTAAGTACCTGTGTCCCCCATTGTAGGTGGAGTACAACAGTGAAGGGCCGGAACACCAGTGGGACATGACGGAACTAGATGTGAACGTCACCGTGAACATGGCGTTGTTAGAGTACAAGCTGCACTGTGGTTTATTCGACCCAGAAGACCTGCAATGTCTCTTCAAGCTCGTGCGTAAGCAGTCCCGGAAAACAGACATGGTGAGTAGGTATTATATATTAATACGTAAACTCGGAGGCATTGCAAGTGTATCTTCTCCCAGGTGCTGAGGTCCACTTGCCTCTTTCTGTGTTCATTTGCTTCCTTAGACCATTGGCTTCTGATCTACCGATTGGCAAAGCATTTAAAAATAAAGGTATTATTATAATAGTTACTTAGAGTTATTTACTTTCTCCAGTAAACAAATTGAGTGCCCAGGTGGCACCACAAGTTCAAAATACTGTAGTGGTGGTAACTGCTGCCTTGGTTTATCACTCCATCGGTGGTTGTCAGTCATTGAAAAATAAACAGACAGTAATCGTTCTTTAGGACAGATCAACAAACTCATCAAAACCGAGTCGCACTAATTCATTAGACATGTAAGAGCTTTTTCAAAGTTTTAAATATTTAATAATTAAAAAAAATTATGATTGTATAACATGGTTGGAGAAATATTTATAATGTACATTACGTATGCTACATCAACACGACGCAGATAGAGAACGTTGAAAGCAATGTCTATCTGGGACAGCGATACAGTATCAGAGACAAAAACAAGGAGATTCAAAGAAGAATCAAGAGTAACTTTGGAACTTGCTAGAAGAGACAAGTCTACAACTCATGCGTACTTCCAGCGATGACATACGGTGCGGAAACATGGGCACTCACCATCCAGCAAAGAACAAGCTAGCAGCCGCACTAGCAAAGATGAAAAGAAATATGTTAAACATCACATATTGGGAGAGAAAAACAAAACATTTGGGTAAGAGAGAAGACAAAGGTCATAGACATGATAGAACAAATCAGAAGACAGAAGTGCACCTGGGCAGGGCACATCAACAGACTACGAGATAACCGATGGACATCGTGTATCACAACCTGGAGACCCTACGATGAGAAACGATCTAGAGGAAGACCGGCGAGACGGTGGAGAGATGACTAGACGAGTACTGGAAGGGCACCATCTGGCAGAGGATAGCGCAAGATAGGCAGATTTGGAAACGACATGCTGAAGCCTTCGCCCAACCACAGGACACTACGGCTGCACAACGATGATGATCATGATGACATATGCTATCCTGTGATCATGCTACCGTAGTAAGTTAATAGTTATACACAAACTGAAACAATGCACGAGACGGGTTGTGATGTTGGCACTTATCAGGAGACAGGAGACATTGCTGAAAAATCAGAAGCCATTTTCTGATTTTGACGTATTTACCTAATTAAACATAATTAAATTTAAAAAAAATTGCAAGAATGCTTTTTGAATGTTTAATATTATACACCGAATACCTCAGTTTACACATCTGGTGCATCTGAATTCATAGTAAAATTAATATAATGATAACAACAGATTGACTTAATAATAAAATGAAAACAAATTGACTGGTATTCGTTGATTGCACAATAATTAATGTCTTTAAATCGCACAGTGATATCCTGAAATGACTTGTGTTATTTGTTGGTTGCCAGAAGGACTTTGACAAGCCCCATGCCCCCGATGATGGCATCGTGCCAGCGGTCCAACCCTCCGGCATAGCCCTCACCCTGAAGCAGTACCAACTGAAGACTGTGGCATGGATGAGTGGATTGGAGGAACATGTCGACACACCATGGCTCGTCTCTCGTCTACTCAAGTGGGAGGGTGTAAGTCTCCAGTGACCAGTTACTAGTCCACCTTAGCTCCCTGGCGTATTGATCCATCTGTTGACGATTTTAATATGGCTTATTAATTTTGAGATTGACTAACCCTTTTGGATTGATGCGCCTCTGAGCTTGGTTTCCGAGGATTTAGGCGCAAAAGAAGTTACCTTATTATTTACTACACAACATTCACTTTGAAAGGCTGTAGGATACATGTAGTGGTTATATTATGTATAGACCGTGTTGGTTGTGCACACTAAGTAACTATGCGATTGGTTGTGCACACTAAGTAGCTATGTGAACTGGTTGTGTACACTAAGTGGCTATGCAATTGGATGTGTATACTAAGTAGCTATTCGATTGGTTGTGCACACTAAGTAGCTATATGATTGGTTGTGTACACTAAGCAGCTATGCGATTGTGTATACTAAATAGCTCTGCAATTGGTTGTACACACTAAGTAGCTATGCTATTGGTTGTGTACACTAAGATATACAATGCGTTCTGTAGTATCAGCTCTGTTTTGATCCTCTCTCATACAACCCATTTTCACAAAGGCATTCACTTCTGTGTGCCATGTACAGCTGTGTGACATGTACAGTATCCATGTCATTCCAGTTATAATTATACTCACAACCATTATTTTGTGTCACCCCACATTTTTATTATTTATATCACACGTTAGAGATGTCATTAGGACGTTTTAATACATTATCTGGCCATGTTACAAACACAGAGTGATTTACACGGCAGAGATAGAATTCACGTAATTCGTAAGTAACTCACTCTGAACAACTTTCCTAACAGTTTGTTTACACATATTTGATGTGATAGGTGTTACAGATTTACCAATAGATATCTTATGGAAGAAATTGTTCAGGTTTTTTTGAAAACTGCATATTACATTAGGAAACACAAAATTGACCCCCACCAGTATAGTCAAAGATCATGATTTGCTGCAGCAAGTGCCTACAGCAAACACTTGCTTCATTATCATCATCAGCGGTCTCTCAAAACGAGGTTGACATCCGCCAGGGGTTGGTCGTGGGTCTTGAGGTGACTCGGGGAGCCCGATTCTTGATTTGTAAATCTTGTTGCAGTGTTGGCAGGAGGTTCCGGGTGGAAGGAGACATGTAGGTGTTGAGACATCTCCCTCTCCTTTTTCTGTGCCGCTTCTTCACCTCATGTAGTAGACGGTTGGTCTCAAATTGGGCCGTTGCCTGGTGGATGCTGCAGCACCAAAGTCGATGGTCTGCAGCCATGTCCTCCCAAGTATTGATGTTCATCTGGCCTTTCTTCATGTAATATTTGGTAGTTTGTTTGAAGCGTTTTCTCTGGCCACCGCATGTTCTCAAACCATGAGTCAGCAGGGAGAACAGTGCTTGCTAGGGGAGACAGTAGTCTTGAATTCTGACACAACAACCAGACCAGCGGAGCTGATTCTGCATTGCCCTGATGACAGCTGTGTTTTGTTGCAGGTGAAGTGTAATCTGTTGTTTGACCTGAGCAAGGAGCGTGTCTACTTTCCCCCAGTCCCTCCAGCCGACTCTACATCCTTCAAGGTGCATGCCAAGGGAGGCATCCTTGCAGGTGTGGCGCTACTCCAGTCACCTCCAGTCAGGCCTTATGTGTGATTTGCCACAGCAAACCGTATATTAAGTGGCACAACCCTATTCTGAACACAAAACAAAAATAGCTGACTGGAACAAGTCCATCATTTTGGTAGAAATGGCTTATAACCTCAACTTTCAATGTCCTGTTTATTTCCATTGACATACCATCCAAAATTAATCAATACATGCATTTACAAACCCAGATATAAAAACAATTCACACTATCGGTCAAAATTACCTCATTTGCAAAACTTTAAAAAAATTCTTCAGTTTTAGTAATGAATAAAAAAACTACTGAAGATATTTTGACAAATGAGGTATCAGTAGTTTTTGCAGTTCAGTTCATGCATGATCTGTGAAGTCCAAAAAGATAACCGTTCATTTCACAATTTAATATTCACTTTGCTTTTAATACTCATTGCTGTGGCAGGTCACATGTTAGCATCCTCGCAAGTCAGTTGGCTAAATCAGTCGTACTTTTATCTAATTAACTCCACCAATTGGAACTGTGCTGCCTGTGAGAACAATGCGTGCACCTTTGCACAGTATCAAAGACAAAGGGTGACTCCAGGGAATCCAGATATAATTACTAGTTCAAATAATTAGTCTTACTTCCCGTACCAAAACCCAAACAGCCGAATCTTTGAAAGGCATCAAGATTATTGGGTTAGCATAACTTTAGCATTTTAACAAAGCGATATGCCATGGGGTATTGAGATTGATGTAATTAGCAGCGCCCCCTGGTGTGCAACAGTGTATATTTGTGACTTTGTATGTAGCAGAAAATGCAGTTAAACATGTCGAGCAAGAGAAAGAATTTGTTTTACTTAATATTTGTTCACATTTTCACAAATGTTAAACTAGCAAGCCATTTTTGTGGGTTGATTTCGTGGGAGGTTCCCAAGTATCAAGGTAGTAATTTTCTTGCTATCCACTTGTATGAAACTGTCATATACAAATGTTTCCATCAATAGACTTTGTTGTGTGGCTTAATGAAACAGCTGAACATTTGCTCTGGTGTATAACTTGCATTAACATGAGCAGCCCTTGTATACATGGCTGTTTACTGATATAAAATACAGATCTATATCTTCTGGCATGCCTACCTGGGTAGATATAGACAACCACATGGCAAAAAAGTCCACGGACAATGAACCTGTGATATGATTTTTCTCGTCCTGTTTTTTTGCAGATGAGATGGGTTTGGGGAAGACAATCACAATGTTGGCCCTGATTGTGTCCCATAAACCCAAAGACTTCCCGCGGGTACCTGAACCTGATGGTATGAACTTCCTCTTATTCTCTCATATATCGTATAGTTCCAAATAGATGCACAACTGTGTGATGCAAGCGCTTGGGTTCACACCTATTACGCAGAAACACTAGCACAAGCTGTCGAGGGTGGGCAGACGCACACATTGCATATGCATCAATGAATTGTTATACAGAGAGTATATGATTTGTACAGGCTTTGACACACAAACCATGTATCGACTGCCATGCTGGACGACGCTGGTTGTGGCACCAAGTCATCTGACATCGCAGTGGAAACACGAGAGCGAGAAACACGCTCCCGACTTGAAGGTCCTTCTCATCACAACAAAACCACAGTTTGAGAGGGTATGTACCTCTCCTATATAAAGCCACTACAGATGGGGACGCAGCGCTGGTTTAAGGATTTCTACTCACATCAACATATTTCATTAACTATACATTCTAAGCACGGTCACGTTCATTTTGGACAACATATCATAATGTAAACTTGTTAGTTAGTCTGATAGCTAATTATTTAGACTTAAAATATTCAGTTATATGTGTGTGGACAATATATAACACTTCAGGTTGTTTAGTCAGTATCTCTACACAATAAAACATAGAGCAATAGGTATGAGAAGATGCCTGCCAACGCTTTTAATCTTTATAATTGTGTTGAATCCTAATGAAATGAGTCGGATGTCCACGAACTTGATTTTGAGAAAATACTGTTTTTACATTGCACGATGATTTTGAAGATTTTGACTTGTTTCCAAATGAAACTTTAAGGTCTTACCTACTGATTGCCTTTTTATCTCACTTATATTTAGTACTTATTAGAACCTTTTTAGAAAGAGGACATGCTTGAATTCTGTAAACAAAAGTGATAATTCGCACATGTTCCTGTCGCATTTTTGGGGATATTCCTCAAAGAAAGGCGTATATATATATATATTTGGTACTACGGGAAAGCCCAGCATGTCTACTTTCCATATAAGGCACGGGAATTCCCCATTTACATAAACGTTAGCCAATATCAGTGCCTAACACAGAGGCCTATCTGTAAAAAAAAATTGCTTGCTGCTGGCCTCGTGACTGATACAGGTCCTCTCATTGGCTTATTCTGCGCGCAGGCGCAGTAGATCCTGTCTTGGCCTCGGTAACTGTAAACAACTTACGGTGGCGATGTGTTTGTCATTAGAAAACATTCCTAATTACTCGGATACTGTTGTGGTAATCTCTGTAAGCAGTTTGCGAAATATATAATCGACAAAGAGCGTGACTTGGGAGTGTATTTCGAATGCATCAAACATAGAACTAGAAGCAAATACGTATATGTATACGGCATGGCAATTATATAAAATGTCTTTATGTTCAACTGTGTCAATGTCATGTTACATTGTTGCTTGGTTATGCCACATATTTTTTCATATTTACACAATGTTTGGAAACTACCATTAGCCAACATTGTGCAAAATTTCAGAGAAATATAAGTGTAACTAAGCTAATTTGAAGTTAACATGTGTAAACATGTACATGAACTTCAACTGCCTTTTTCTCAGTTTGAACGTTTTTACCCCAGTCATGTTCACTGCGGCATAACTTTGGCTGTGAGTGAGCTAGGTCCATGTTCACTGTGGCATAACTTTGGCTGTGAGTGAGCTAGGTAAATGTTCACTGTGACATAACTTTGGCTGTGAGTGAGCTAGGCCCATGTTCACTGTGGCATAACTCTGGCTGTGAGTGAGCTAGGTCCATGTTCACTGTGGCATAACTTTGGCTGTGAGTGAGCTAGGTCCATGTTCACTGTGGCATAACTTTGGCTGTGAGTGAGCTAGGTCCGTATTTTATGCACCACTGGAAAGCTTAACATCTCTTTTTTGCAATGGCATGGGTATATCAGATTTTTCAATTTTGGACAAGTGACTCATTTCGTTAGGATTTGACACAATTATAAATGACTGATTCTACTTAAATTGGACAACTTCTCTTGTAATAAATTAAATTTAGCATCTAACTTGGTCAGTTTTATGCTGTTTGTGATTTTCAGTTGTCGTACCTGGACATCATGCAAGCAGATATTGTGGTCGTGTCTGTACAGTTTCTCCTCACAAACAAGGCCTACACAACCATGGCAACAGGCGCCAGTGCAGAGACGTCATTCATCAACCTCATGCGAAAACCAGGTAAAGAAACCAAGCTACAGAGATGAATAAATGCCTTAAAGATTCCTTATGTATCATGCCTTTATAGTGTACTTCTCTCAAGGTGATCTTGAATTATTTGGATGCACGTTAGTTCCTATATTTTGTAGTGTTTTATAGCTTTTCCCGGAATGTTTTTCGACTTTAAAAATGAGGAACATTTTAAAATTCACAGCTGCATATATAATTTACCACTCATAAAATTTCTTGCTGTAATCTTTTTATCCCCATCTAAACATTGTATATGTCAGTAAACTGGGCACAATTAATTTTTTTGTAATGCATTTAAGACGTGTTTGTATGTAATAGGAATTTGTAAAAAATGTTAAGGTCTTTTCAAAAGAGACACCATATTGGCCGCCAGCATAAACATCCTTGGGGTGCCACCAAGTGAATTAATTTGACACATTGCTTGCCACTTGATAGAATGTTAACTGTGTTTTCTGTAGGGATCAACCCTCTACTCTCCAAGACCCCAAACCTGTGTCACTTTGAATGGTGGCGTGTCGTGTGTGACGAGGGTCATGAACTGCTGACCTATGATACAAAATACAAAGCAAAGGGTTCTCAGACCCAGCCCAGTGTCGGTCTGACAACCCTGGAGAAGCTGTGTGCCCGCCATCGGTGGTATGTCACTGGCACGCCCTTTCCACACCAACACAAGAGTCTACGCGCTGCCCTCAAGGTAATCTTTGTTAAGCCTTATTTAGGATTGTTTCAGTCCTTTCTTCTGTTCAAAATGATTTATAAAAATGTGTGTTCTTAATGTGTCTAACTATTATCAGATTAGCATCAGGCCCTTACCCAGATATAATTTTATGCCAGTCTTGAGTTAATTGAAAGTGAGCCTTTTTTGCGTGCAAGCTGCTTGCGTGGCGGCCAGTCACATCAATCACAGCCATTATTGGCCAGTTTAGTTTTTTTAATGACAAACCAGTGTCATTTGAGCCATTTATTTAATTAATATTGATCCATTCAACCATTCAATTTGTTTCACTACCAGTTGTGCCAATGATAGTCATTAATGTGGGCCCCTGGACTATTAGTTAATCTAGTGGCCACCTGGCACCCTCTAAATGCCACCTGTCTTGTCAGTTGTAATTATTCGTATTGGCCAGTCAACTGCCAGTCTTAAAGATGGACAGGTAGGTCTCTGGTTAAGCCCCTGACTAGTATATGTGTGTGCATATGTTGACATTTATCGTTGACGGTTTGCATCCCAAGTGCCAAACTGTCAGGGATTTATATATAGAAATATAAGAAAAGTAACACAATTTTGTTTTTAATTCCCTCTCATTAATGATTCTTACTGGTTTGTGGTGTAAAACTGTTAAGTCTTTGTAACAACCGTAGAAACTGCGCTGCGAAAAGTACTTCACTCAAAACAACTTTTCTAATAGTTTGCAGAAATTTGGCAGAATTTGTGTTAGAGATTAACACAAACATATCTTACAAAAGTATTTGTTCAGGTTTTTGTTTAAAACAGCAAAAACAATTAGACACCCAGTTTGTGCTCCCACTGGTACATGTCGATTTGTTGCCCACCCACAGTTCCTGGAGTTCTCAGTCGATGACCCGAACATGATGCACCCAGACGGTAGCCTCAAGGTTGACCCATCAGAGAACTTTGTCAACGTTGAGCTGTGTACGGGGCCACTGTGGCAGCTGGTGCATCAGACCTTCTACGTGCGACACACGAAGGAGAGCATCTGTGGAGAGTACGACGTGCCTGAGGTAAGGCACAGGCTCGTGTCACCAATTGCTGCAGTTAGCAATAAGTGACATTTTTGTCCTTTAGACCCCTTGTCATTTTTAGTCCTTTGGCCGAAGGTCCAAGGGACTATTGCCATCACTCTGCGTCTGCCGTCCGCCATTAGCTGCCGTATCTCAGAAACCGTTCAGCAACTTTTTCTCTAATTTTGCATAGACATATTTTAGGGCACTGCCACTATGCACGAGCAATCTGTATTTGATTGAATCATTTTAAGGGCTCCCTAGGGCCTCCAAGGACCCCAAAACTGGTAAAAATGTAACAATTTGCCAATTTTTTCAAAAACTGTTCAGCAACTTTTTTTTCAAATTTTGCAAAGATGTGTCTTAGGGTGCTGCCACTATATACAAGAAATCTGTATTTGATTGAATCATTCTAAGGGCACCCAAGGGGCCCCCAAAGTGCAAAAGTTTTACATTATCTAGTGATGTGGTTTTGAGAAGGGCCCTTGAGACCAACCCCAACAGTAGATTTTGTTTAATGTGCCACAAAGTCAGCAGCATGACTAAACTCTGCAGCCTAGCACTACTGTTCCATTGAGACCTTGACTAATCTTTAATTGGTCACAGTGCCCAGGCAGAGTAGACACACTTGACCCCTGTTAGACTGAACAGTTATCTAAAACTTTTAAACTGTATCTTCAAAACTATTGATATTCTATAATTGCAAGTTGTGTTTATTTTGATGTTCATTTAATTATTATAAATTGGTGTGACTGGTGTATATTGGTTAAAGATGTATTGTCTGTAGAAACCTGTAGTTGACAAACATAGAAAAATAATATTCTGGACAACTATAGAGTGTAATATCCTACACTTTATTGATGACAAATGCATTCTACTGTTCTGTTTACGCTTGCCATGCCTTGTGTAGACATGGTACTGTGTAAATCAATTGTATCAATATAGACAAATAATTACAGATTCACAATATAGTTGACACCTGAAACAACCAAATGTCAACCATTAGAAGAGTTGACATAGTTCCGCTATACACAAGCAAGAAATCTGTAGTTGATTGAATCATTCTAGTGTCATCAGCATATAGTAAAACATATCTGCATCTGTATCTGTATTTTGACTGGCAAAATGTCCTATGGACACATCACGCCAGTGCGCATGGTGGCTCTTATGGATTAGTTTTTTTATATGTTGGGCTAGACTAATCTGGAATGAATTCAGTGATGTACTTGATACAATGCTTGGAGGTAGAGAATTCAACTCTTTTATTGTGACTGGGAACTGTTTCCAAATATGTTTGTCGAGTGCCTGATTTGTACTAACTGTTTATTATGTTTACGTGAGCATCTGGTGTTGCGTTTGATGTATTGATCTAGTGGGATATCTATGAGGTTATGTTCCATTTTATATAATATGCTAAGTCTTTGGATTTTTCTTCTTGGAGGGTGTCCCACTGGAGATCTTTAAGGAGTTGTGTTACCATTACTCTCTAGAACAGTTGTTCTTACACAATCTGGCAGCTTGTCTCTGGGTTCTTTCTATGAGTTTGATATTTCTTAGGCAATGTGGATCCCATGATGCTGACACATATTCAAGTATAGGGGGGACAAGGGTTGTGTAGGTTATGGACTTGATTTGGGTTGGGCATTTATTTAAATTTCTTCTAATAATTCCCAATGTCTGTTGTGCTTTTTGTGTGACTGAGTTGCTTTGTATTGTCCAATTTAATGTATTTAATATATGTATGCCAAGATAACAGTGTGATTCAACAGGTTTAAGTTGTTGTCCGCAGAAGGTGTAGAGATTTGGTGTCGGTTTTCTTGAGGTTATTGTCATTGTATAACATTTAGTGGGGTTGAATTTCATAAGCCACGTGTGTTGCCATTTCTCAAGTTTGAGCAGATGGTTTTGGAGGACAGATGTGTCTTGGTTAGTTTTAATCGGTGAATATAACAGGCAGTCGTCTGCAAAAAGGCGAACAGTTGAGGAAAGATTGTCTGGCAGGTCATTTATGTAAAGTAGGAAAAGTAGGAGCCCCAGTACTGTGCCCTGTGGTACCCCAGGAATGACTTGAGTTGATGTTGACTTGGATCCATTTATAACAACCTGTTGAGTTCTTCCTGTAAGGAAGCTATTTATCCATGATGATTATTGGGCCTGTGATGCCATAGTGTTTGAGTTTGTGAATTAGTCTTTTATGTGGAACTTTATTGAATGCTTTGGTGAAGTCAAGGATGGCCATGTCTACAGATTTCTTCTCATCAAGTGATTTGCTTATGTCACGGATTGTTTGAATTAATTGTGTTTCAGTTGATCTTTTGGCATGGAAGCCATGTTGGTGGTCAGTTAGAATGTGGTGCTGTTCAAGGTGTTTCATAATGTGTGATGTGTTCAAGAAGTTTAGAAACCACAGGTGTTAAGGATATTGGTCTGTAGTTAGATGTTTCTGCTCTACTTCCTTTCTTAAAAAATGCTGTTACATTGGCTTCTTTCCAGGTATTGGGGACTTGTCCAGAGTCAACAGATGATTGGAAAATGTCATGTATTACTGGTGCTAGATGAGAGGCATATCTGTTGAAGAACCATGGTGGAATGCCATCTGGTCCTTGCGATTTAGAAATGTTAATTTTGGAAAGTTGATCAAGTACTCCTTTAAGTGAAATTGTTAGTTTGGGGATTTCTCCATGTTTACTTCTGGCCATATCTGGTAGGGTGGAATTTCCTTTGTGTGTAAAGACACTTTGGAACTGGTTGTTTGAGGCTTCTGCTTTGTTTGTCGTCGCTAATGATGTTACCCGCAATGTTAAGGTCCCCAATACCCTGGTTATCCTGTCTAAGTTTAGAAATGACGCTCCAAAATGATTTGTTATTGTTGTTGTCAGGAATTGACTTATGTGGGATAGTCTAACAGAACGAAGGTGTTTATGCATGTTTCTCCTGATGTCACAGAATTCTTTCCAGTCTTCTGGATTTCTAGTTCTTTTTGCTTTGTTATATAGCTGTTTCTTTCTTTTGCACATTTTCTTTAAATCTTTATTGAACCAGGGAAGATTGTGTCTTGAAGTAGTAAGACGGTGTGGTACATATTGGTTCATAATGTTGATGATTTTCGTGGAAACAAGATTCCACTTGTCATTGACTGTCATGTTTTGGTTTTGAGAGAAGTATTCATGTGTAAAGTTTTAAAGAGATTTCTGGATGTTAATGTTGTTGGCTTTATTTCTAATGAAGACTTTACGTTTCGGACAATGTTTGCGTTTGGGCGAGATGTTTACATCAATGATGACTGCTATGGTCTGCTATTCCGTCTACTACATTTATCTTCTTTATTTACCCAGATCTATTGGTGAAGACATGATCTAAAATATTGTTGGCATTTCCCTGTCTGTGCGTGGGTTCCTTGACATGTTGGATCAGTCCATGTTCCACTGTAAGAGAGAGTAATTTATTGGCAGCAGTTGTACTGTATCCATTGTTAGGTGTGACTTGGTGAATTTCCCAATTGATGTTAGGGAGGTTGAAATCGCCAGTAATGATGACATTATGTGTGTTGATCTTGTTACCTAATTTAGTTATTGGTTTCATTCCTGTTATCTGGGTTTCAGTCCAAATGCTCTCACTGTTAGTGTCTAGGTCTGGTAGGTGGCTTGTGATGAGGTCATCTTTTGATATTTGAAATACCCCCCCTCCAGTAGTGTCTGTTTCTCTGTCCTTTCTAAAGACGTTAAAGTTGCTTGGGAATATTTCTCCTTTTTTATTAAGGGATCTAACCATGATTCAGTGCCACAGATGATGTCTGGGTTTTGTAGATTGTTTAGTGCTTCGATGTCTGAGGCTTTCTTTTTAACGCTTTGGCAGTTTATGAGGATGCATCTGAAGTTTGGTCTCTTTTTCGGTCTATATGCTTTTTTGCTATTAGTTGTATTGTTGTTGGTGGTTTTGTTTAGGTTATGACTATTACTGTCCAGAGGATAAAAGGGATTTGCCATTGGGATTTCTATATCTCTGAAGAAAGAATTTGTGAAGTTGAAGTTGTTGCATTCGGGGCAGGCTCACGAACATGAGGAATTTATTAATCGTTTGTATTCATTGTCATCTATTGCACAGCATTGTGTGTGGATCCAGTTTAGGCAGTAGTCGCACTGAATTGCTTTAAGGTCATTTAGGACATCCGCATGGCAAATGCCACAGGGTGCTGAGCAATTTGAACAGTGCCATGGTACATTTAGGTTTCTGTAAGTGTTGTTAAATTCTTGTCTGGATATCCTGGCGCATTTGATGTGTGTTGATTTATTACAATCATTACAAGTTAGGATGAGTGCATTAGACTTTAGTGATTTCTTACATGAGTGACATTTAGAGGGGCCTGGATTTAGTTGAACATCTGATAGCATGATGCATAGAAGTATCGAGAATTTTGTTGTTGTCCTGGGTATGTACGGTAGAGGAGTAATCAGTAATCCAGTGGAGGTGCTGGATTTGAGACATTTCAATTGGGCTATGGTTTTTCATATGGGACTGTAAATGTAGTAGGACTTGACAGAATGGATGTCTTGTCTAGCTTTGGCGTTGACATAGGTCTCGTTTGTGTTGCACTGGAAACTCTCAAACTTTTTGAAATTGGGATCATCTAAAAGTGCATCTTGTAGGGTATGTCGTACGGAGCCTGCCATGTCACCAACTCGAGTGGTAGTGATTAAGAATTGATAAAACGGTCAAGTAGTTATTAAGAAACACACCCACACTTAAATACACCCACACTTAAAACATGTACTGAGATAATATTAAAAAATAAAAGATAAATAATTATAAAATATCTGTCCGTGTAAAAGGTTTAGTGACTAGTTGTTGATGTTGCTGTTTTTCGACAGCCTACAATCCGGATTTGTAATAGTATGATACGTAAGCTTTATGTGAAAGTATATATTTATATGTGTGTATGTTGAACCAGCTCACACTGGTTCATGAGTCAAACTGAAAACCCAACTAACATGACACTTCCCTGTGTGCAGTCTGAATATGGACTGGTCTATGCACTCACTTATTGGTATACAGTTTATTGTGTTTACTGTTTATTTCATCTTGATTTCTGATAGTATATAAACAGAACTAGTAATGATAATAACATAGGTTTTACTTTGTCATTGGGAGAATGCACCGATTTATGAGTTGATTTGGGGGTGGTTTGGGTTTCGTGCGCTTTATACCCGTTGTTTACTAGTCCGCCATCTTGTTTTGTAGGTTTTAGGCTGGTTGTTAGGGAAGCTAATTTATCAAAAACTTGTTTAGGTATGTCAGATTGCAACTACAACCGTGAGATTGTATTCCGATGTAGTTATACGAGTGCCTCATTCATTTATGAACAAAAGAAACGTTTGGAAATCGTGAATAATATCGGTAAATATCGGAGCGACAAAACGGATTCGACTACACCTGACGCATGCACGAGATCATCCTCCTCCATACATTTTCTACATCATCATCCCTAAGGTTGTTGTAAATTTAACCAGCTGCCATGTCAAGTCCGTTATAATTGTGACTAAAAGTGTTCAAAATTATTCAGGTAAATAGCAAATAACAAAGGACACAAGTTTTCTCCTTGCCATACCTCTACATCACATGAGAAGAAGGCTGACACAGCCTGGCCCTGATTTATACATGATTTAGCATTTTTGTACATGTATACAACTTTCAACACATTACCATTAATACCGCATGAAATTATTTTAGACCACAGTGAGGACCGGTCTACCAAATCAAATGCTTTCTTATAATCGATGAAGGCACAATAAAGCCTTTTGTGTAGAGACAAATACAATTCAACCAATACCCCTATCTGAACACTGCCTGTTCTTCACCTATTACATTCTCTTTGTTTAGGTATGTGGTCAGTCTGGTGTTCTGAACAATCACTAAGGATTAATGAACACTTGTGCAGAATGTCACCCACTTGGCAGGTTTAATTGATCTATTCAGCAATGAGGACACTGCTTAGGCCTCACTCTGGACACTGTCACTCACAGTGTTGTGTATTGTCTTAGTTAGTGCATTGAGCTAATCTACTTGACCATGAATCAGTGGTGGTTTTGGTTGTGTATTACACCCAGCTGTGGAGCTAAGATTCTCTGCCTGCTATTGTTTGATGGAAACTATGACTAATCTGTAATTGGTCACTGGCAGTAGCTTGTGTCAACAGACAGCATTAAGCCACTAGTTTTCTAATTTTGCTCAGGGCCCCCAAAAATGCAAAATTGTCCTCCTGTTTCTCTGCTGCTCCTTCCTGCAGACCCACTGATCTCTATTTATAATAGACAGACAGACAGACAGTATTTTTGTTACCATCATAAGCATATAAACTACAAATAATATTCATTGTAAGGTCAGGGAGGCTCCCATTAAGACAATTATATGCAGCTATCATGGGAGCCACCTTATTGATGTAATTGGATAGTGGACTTTGTCCTGATCACTTACTAGTTTCAGTGAACAGTAAACATGTAAACATTTTACTTCCATCATAACCCTTAATGATCTGTAACTATGATTCACCAAAAAACATTTGATTAATAATTACCTACAGGGTTGTTTGATTTATGCCGGGCAGAAAATAGGTTTTTAAGTATTAAATTATAACATTATCAATACCACATGCCTTTTTGTTTTGAGTTTTTTGATTTGCATTAGAACCTCATTTTGTGTGAATGGTCTGTTTATGTGTTCGTTTGACTGGGAAATCTTTCTTGGCTCAAAAGGTATCTCACTAGCTGCAGTTTCACTTTCAGGTTTTTCGCCGAGTTTTTCAAAGTGGTTCATAAACTTATCCAGTGAAATATTTCCACATTTTTCACTGCTGTTTCTTGCATTATTAAGTATATCCCTATATATTCTGCAGGCTTGTTATGTTTTAGGTTGCACAAGTTTTCATGTAACTGTTTATGGTAGCATTTTGATATTTGTTTTATAAAGCATTTATACCCACTAGCCAATTCTCTTAACTCTGCATTAGCTTCGTCATTTTTTATTTTCTTTAGTCTACCTTTTGCTTTCAAATAATCTGTCCTCTTAGTTTTACACATAAAGACATACTCTGGCATAACCTGCTAAGTCTTTGTAGCAGCACATTTATACTTCCAGTATATCACTGCAACATAACGTACATACTGTGTGCCACATTTGAATGTCATGCATGTAATATATGTCCATGCAATCTATTTGCATATATAATGTAAAACTTCAACAGCCGTTTTCTTCATTTTCACTTTTTGACCCTTACCATGTTCAGTGCTCCATAACTTCGCCAATTTTTGTAGCAGTCATAATTTTTGAAACGTGTAAAGCACCCTACCCAACCTTTACAAGAATGTAAGAAAACAATGTTACAATTTTTCCGACTTATCATTCAATTGGTCAGCCGGGTTCATGTATCGACCTATTAGTCCAAAGGACTTCAGGGCCTCTTAGCCCATTTTTTTAAACGTGCTCTGAGTTCCCATAGTGCACGCATGCAAAAAACCACCAAGATGTCGACCAACCAAATTTGCTGTGCTTCATTTCATAACATTGCAAGTTAAAGGTAATTGTATTCCACACAAAATGTACTAATCTATTTAAAAATTAAACATGCAAAATGTGATATGCAGTCTCTGTGTGTTTGCATAGAATGCTACGCATGTCTGTACACTCTTTGTTGATTTAAATTTTCAAAATATAACAAATACGCCTAGTGCAGAATCCAGTGATACAAGTTACAGAGGTATCCAGATGAAGGCGCCACCTCCACGCGTTTTCATAGCTAAAAGAAACATCGGGTCGCTTGGGGAAGAGGTTTCCGGATGTTTGCAAGAAAACAGCCATATAACCACTAGGTCATATCTCTCTTAATGCCCAATGCTTCTTTGCTCGATAAGTGACTTTGAGCAGTTATATCTGACTTCAATTATTGTTTTTATGTTGTAACATTTTTCAAGATGCCTTGAATAACGCTCAAAGCTAAAGTCCCATCTTACAAATGTCGGTCAGTGAAATCAAAATAACCTTGCTCAAAACACTATCTGGCAAAGGGGCCTTCTAGCTAATGATTATTGATAATTGCACGATCACAGATACAGTTGTTAGCGCATAATAATCTTTGAGGATGCAAACCCCTCCATTCCACAAGAAATGTTTACTGCCACGATAATAGACGGAATAATCACTAATTCCATATATTATTTAAGGGAATCTACGGTTTGAAACACAGTAAAAATTTGCATATTTCGGATTGACCGACAACTTTACTGATCAATATAGTTGTTATATGTACGCCCTCAGTGATCCTGTGGACTTATTAATATTAGTAATTTTTTAGAACTATTTATTTGATAAATTTATTTGCTATATTTTAGTGAATAACTTACGCATTGTAATTCATTAATTATATTATACTGTGTTTCGTTTAAGTTAACATCTTACTACCATATTCCAAATATTTTGTTGCCTTTTACTTAATTTATTTATTAATATTTTTATTACTATTGTATGGCACAATTTTTAGTTTAAATAACTGTTAGTGCTAATATTTAGTTAATGATCATGACGCATGATGTATTGTAAAGCGCCACAAACAATTGTGGATCTAGCGCTATAACAAATTAAATATATTATTATTATTCATTGATATAGGAGTCTAATGAGGAGGGAATGTGTTTTATTCAGCTCTGTATTTCTAATATAGGCTATTTTGATGATGAAAAGTGCTGTTTTTATATAATCTTTGATATATATTGTACATACAGCGTTGCTGTACATTATTTGCATTTTTCTAAAAATGCACTTTTTCCAATTTTTGACATTTTGTGCACCAAATATCTTAGCTCCAAGTTATGATAATGATTTGAAATTTGGAATACAATGATACTAGCAGAGCCGGTATATAACGAAGTACAAGTACTTTGTTACTTTACTTCAACAGAAAAGTTTACTTTTCGTGAGTGAGTAACAAAGTACATTTTTAACCATTTCAGTACGACAGGCCGGTTTTCCGGCCGCACTGTCTGTGACGCTTCAGTACGACAGGCCGGTTTTCCGGCATTGACGATGTCTGCTATTCAAATCGTTTTTATTCATAATAATCCACTGCATGGAGCCACTTGTTCTGTATGGTTGTCAAGGTGAATAAATTAGCTATTCAGCAGTGGTCATCGTTTATTATTGCTCAATAATAGTTAACTGTGATTTTCACGGTTTTTAATGATGGATTATCAAAATCTACGGCGGCCACAAAGGCGGACTGCATTACTTCAACTAGCGATTTACCACCGTGTGTTTTGGACAGATTATTTGATAGTTTTAACAAAGAATCTTTGTCGGATGTTGACGATCGACATAAAAATTCATAATAACGATGTCGGCGAACTTAGTATACAACTGCGTTCAGCAACTGCAAAAACGTTGAAATCTTGGCGGCCATCTTGGATTGTTGGTTACCATGACTACGGAATGTAAAATGATATGGCTCATTTTATTCGCTGATTATCATACGTTCCGCATTTTTGTTGCTCAAATTTTGACTTGAAGTGAGGTAGTCCATTATGTTGCATATTCACTGGGAATGCAGTATTCAGTGGTCACAGCTTATCAGGGCTGTAGTACTGAAATGGTTAAGGAATACTTCTACTTGTAACAAAGTACAAATGTGTGTACTTTTCGTAAATGTAACAAAGTACTCATAATTTATGCGTTAAAAATGTTGAGCTCCTAACGAATGATAATGCCTAAAGCCCGGACCTGTTTTCCATCCATCGGCACAGGTCTATAAATAGATATCAGCGGGAGCAACAACTGGTAGTCTTCTGATTGGCCTGTCATTACCATTACCAGGCATGATCACCAGGTGGCGTGAAAGTTGCCAAGACTATATCAAGTCATTCGCATTCAAAGATTAATCATTGAAGGATCAGCTGAAAACGATTGTCACGATTTGTAGCATCCATGGCCCTACTTGTGCAGTATGTTTAAAATCAAGTCAATTAATGGGGCTACCGTTAAGTTGATATGTTTGTTGTGTGTGCATCGATACACCAAATCTGTTCGGCGTACAGGACATAGCCTTCAAATCTACCCAAGCACATCGAGGTAAGTTAATTTATCATTACAACTTAATTAGTGCCATTTTGCCGTGAATAATCCATTGGCGTTGGTGATAATGTAGAAATTTTGTGGTATTTTTAGAATATTGTGTTGTGTTTTTATATCATGTATGCTAAACTAATACTGTGATGTCTGATCAAAATTGGTAACCTTTCACTTTCTGACAAATTTGAATGTGCAAGAATGTGACGCCATTTTGAAATTGGTCTTCTAATTTAACTGCTGATGGTTACTCAGATTTATCTTAATAATAAAGTAAGTATTGTTAGGGCCTGTGTTGTTTATATTTATTCTTGATTCATGTTTTCAATATTTTGTCTCACATATTGACCGTAGTTGTAGACAAGATTTAGTGTTAACTGTACACACTGCTGAATAGGGTATTACTATTACTTTATTTCTGTTGTCACTGTCTTGTATAGTATGAATCAAACAGAATTATGATTTTAGAGAAAACATGTACACCATCTTGCTCGATAGACGGAGCTGACTTCACAGAAGAGGAAGAGGTCGGATGCAGCGAATAGCAGGCCAACGAAGCTGCAGAAACTACAATGGCATCGTTGGGCCAGGTGCAACAAGCGAGGGTCGACCACCTTGTTATTGACTATATGAACGTGGGCATGTTGTTATTTTCCACAATGGAACTGCCTTCATTTAACGTAAGGATCTGACAGACCACCAATGGAACCAACTTGGCTTTCACTGTTAATCATAGGTATCTCCAGCAATTTCCAGGTAGTGTTCATTTTGTGGAAGCCACCATGCTGTTAGGTTACTGTCTGTGAAAATCTTTAGTTCTTTCCACAGGAATATTTTTTTCAAAAGTATCAATAATGTAATCCCAAACATATGCATCATATCCTGTAAATTCATATTGCCAACTTTAAATTGAATAAAGGGTATTTAACAGTTAAATGCTATTTGGACTGTTATTGTTCCTGTGATCAGCTGATTGTTCTTAAAAAGTTGCACATAGTTTATTTTCTTTTGTCCTTATTTCAGGCACTCGTCACTGGACTCCAGCCGAGTCGCACCGTCATGTGCAGGGAGACCTTGAAGTGGAGGTGCAAGGATGTAGTCATTGCCATGAAGGCAGACTTGTGCGCCACCCTGCTGTAGCAGAAATTTGTTAGAGGAGCCAGCTCGTCTGTGTATCCTGCTGAGGACCCTGTCCTGTTGAATAAAGTGTTTGTTTTGCAAACTACTGAATTTGTTTGTTTGCAGCGGGTGACCATGTCGACAATTTTTAAAAAGTACTTTTGCGTTTACTTCAAGTACACCTGCTCTTAATAACTGCCCTTTTGAGATCTCTTCACACTGTCTTTCCATCTTAACTTTGATTCTTCCTCTTCTCCTGCCAGTATTATTATGTAACTATTTTCTTGTATATTTTGGTCAGTGATTATGGTCAGAGTATTCTTTACATGGGAATATATAATATATATTAACTATTATTATATTTAATATCTATGAGTTAATTAATGGTATATAAGTAGCTGTATGTAACTGTGATTGTTGCCTGTAAGCCAGCAATCTTTTAGGTTTTAGTGGGCATCTCCCTACATCAAGCAACATTTAGTCACAATTGTCATGTATTGTAAGTGTTTTCACATAATCATGGTTGATCTTAACCCATTAGACCCCAGCCAGTTATATTGGCCTGTATCCCTGTTCCTCATGCTGCTGCCACAGATCTCAACATTTCTGGGTGCCAGCAGTTTGTAAGCTGTATCTTCAAAACTATTGATTTTCTATAATTACAAGTTTTGTTTAAATTGATGTCCATTGAATTATCTTTAAAATGATGTGACTGGTGTTGATTGGTTAAATATATGTTGTTATTTATTGGTGACAACCGTAGAAAATTTATATTCTGGACAACTATAGAGTGGAATATCATACATTTTATTGACATCAAATGCATTCTATTGTATATTTACACTTGCCATGCCTTGCTTAGACATGAGACAATGTAAATCAGTTTACTTTGTATAAATATAGATAGCAAACAGCTTTATAAGTCTTCTATCTTGGTTGCTGTCATCCTACATATGGCTTCTGTGTCGCGCCAACGTCACTTGTCAGCATTGACATTGTGATCACTAGCATATTGACACCTGAAACAACCAAATGTTGACTACTGGAACAATTGACAGAGTGTTAGAATACGTACCCTAATAATTCTAATAAAAAAGACAATTTTTATATAGTAACATAAACAGCAGTCTCCGTGCCTAAAACCCAACAACATAAATAAAACCCAAGGCCAAGTCGTTCATTTTATTGCTCATTCAGTTGCCTTTCGAAAGTAATGTCAACTTATCTTTAGTTCAGTGTCAGAAATGTCCCATCCTACGAAATAGTAGCGCAAACTTCGTAATTAGTAAACAACTATGATGTCCAAGGCGCCGCCATTTTTGAAGGTCCACAGATGGCGAACTTCTATCGCGAAAAACTCAATTTTTTCCAATGCAAGCATATGTCGAAAATACCCACAATTCATAGCTCAGATGTCAAGGAATCAGCCAGTATTAGTATCTTAAGTATCCGCAAGATGGGGCCACCGCTAGATGCTTTATCTTCACCAGACGCTTTCGGGCACTCTTGGGAGAAAACACCCGGACGCTTTCGGACGCGCGGGGTCTAATTGGTTAATAACAAAATATCTCCTCTCTCTACCTTGGCCAGCATTATTATAATTGCGATATTATTTTCCTTCGTACACCAGTACATGGAAGAGTTGCTACTGCTGACGATGTCCGACGTAGAACGGGGCATCTACGACCGTAGCGTCAATGAGCTGGAACGGCGACAACTGTGCTGCCACCTACAGATTGCGACAAGACTACAACATGTCGTTGGTGTTCAGCAAAAGTCACTGGATGAAGTGCGAGTCGCACTCATAGACCATACACAGAAGGTAACACGGCTGCTGCCATATTACTTCTACGATATTTAGCTATTTAACTGAATGCATATAGGGAAATGCTTGTGAACTTTTCCTCACTAGTGATGTATGGATGCGAGTCATGGACCACTTAGCAAAGGGAACGTTTCAAAATATGGTGCTCAAGTAAGATGCTTCAATTGCTGTGGTACACACTGCCTGCTCGGTGCGTCTCACACACCTGACCAGGAAGCAGCTATGTCCGCAGAGTGCAAGATCCAGTGGGTTACAGATAGAGACCACCACTGTGTGAGTCCACGACAGGTTACTTTATTTCCCCTGGCACAGACACCAGGTAGAAGGGACTAACGGGTTATATAGTCTCTTCCAAAAGACACAGGCAATGTGAAGTGAACAAAATTGTCCCAGTTTTGAAACAGCGGCAAGAGGAATCAAACCACCATGTGTTTATGTATAATGTTAATATTTCTGTATTGTAATCCTATCTTTTTATGCATATCTTTTAAATTAAAGTTTGAGCGGCATTTATCGTGTCAGTTGATTTCTTTACTTTTTTTCATAGAACATTAGTAGGTGTTGGTATCAACATATCTAATACAACAGAAAACATGGCATTAATGCCATATGTCACCAGTCCATCCTTTAAAAACTACTACTTTGTGTGTCTCAGTGGAATTCCCCTTCAAATTCTTGGAAACTATAACGTTTCCGTAGAAACAATGACGTCAGTTTCACATCAGCACAGATGTCCGTGAGTGTAAATTCGCTCGTCATGAATGCATATAAAATAGTCTGGTTATTCTAATACCAGTGACTTGTTTTATGAAGGTTACATAATTGCATTGCGATGTTAGCTAACCAATGCTGGTGGTAGTCTTCTTGTTTTGCGACCAAACGCAGTTCCACGCTTGACAACGCCACCATTTGCAGTAACTTGGGGTTGACCCCTGACCAATCAGGCGCCACCAAAACACAGACTAGCATGTGGGGCCGTAGACCAGTCATAAACACGAAGTCGTTCGACATTTAGTCATTACAAATACAGATTGCAGGGCCTAGTTGACGGGAAAACATGGGGATATCTCAAAAACTGATGTCTCTGTCAATTTGTATTGAAATAAACTGCTTGCTAGTGAAAAAACGTCACATTTTATGCAAAACCCACCTATCTGGTGACATGTCTTTTATCAATGACACCCAGGGAGCATTACTTAACGTAATTTGTTTTTAAACTGCAATAGTTATGAAGCTATAAACTGGCATGCAAGCTGGCCTTACAGTCTTACATGTGCGCCAAATTGCATGGGATTGATTTACGATCGGTGAAGAGGTTGTGCAAAAAATACTCTTCAAGTTTTGGCTGTCTTTCAACATTGTTGTAACATTTTTATAAAGCTGTAGCGTGATTAGTATGCATTTATTCACAAAACAAACGGTGAATGTGAATAATATATTTGTGTTTATAAATATGCAATTTTTGTTCAGGGTATTTCACAAATAGGACTAATGGGTTATATATTTTGAGGTGATTTTTTACATATTTGTAATTGTCTTTAAAATCATGGAAATGTCACTAAAAACCTAGAAACTTAATTCTTGTTGAACTAAAGTATTGCTTGATGTCTTAGGCAGAGTCTGAAAAAAATTGTTAATTTCTCTTCAAAACTTTTATTATAAATTATAATTCAAAACAACCATGTCTTTGCCACCAGAGCCACTTTAAGTACCCGGTAGTAGTCTGTGTTAGCTGTCAATAAATGGTGTATAAATTTAGATGGTATGCCATATATTGTGTGAAATGTGTTAATTGTTCAATCCAGGAGATTCGGAAAACTACGGCCTCAATATCCAGCTGTGAAGGCGAAATAAAGAAGGCTAGAACGGAGTTGGCCAATGAAGAAAAGGTTGGAATGAGGTAAAGATGAAATGGCAAGACCGATTGCTTTTAAAATTTGTACAGAGAAGAGAATATTAGCCTTAGTCAATCCAACAAAAAGCAGATGATTCTTAAGTTTAGATTTAAGAACAGTCCATTGTTGTTTTCAAGGAAATAATTTTGTTAAAAATGTTTTATGTTAAATCTTATTGCACTGATTAGAGATAGGAAAATTGTTTCATTGTAAATTGCTTTGATGTTTTCAAGCTTCACTAGATAATAACATTGTTAGGGATGATCTGAACACATTAATATACAACACTAAATTAAATCATAAAGAATTGTCGTAGTACATTTCCTGGAATGGCACGAGTGAAACAGATGTGAATCACATCACGTCTGCCACGCGAAAGTGCACCTAATAATAAATATTACCCCCAGCTACATGAAAATTTGTATCTCAACAACCTTTTTGTAAATTAAAAACTTAATATTTGCTAAGTGATGCATAACAGAAAACTGCCAGCGCCTTATGGATTATGAGGTGAGGTTAGAAACAGTGAGGCCACAAAGGTTTAGGTCATAAGTTGCAATTCACAGAACGGGAAAAAGCCAAAATACATTTGCGGGGTGAAAGTGTCATTTTTTAAATACTCTTGCATTTTTAGAAACAATAAACAGTTCAGTACCAATTTTAATAATGCTGTTTGGAATTATTAACTTGAAAGTGTTGTTGATGCGTGTTTTGGTCCTTTGGAGTGAACGATATGTGATTTGAAACGTAAATATCTTACTTATATATCATCTATCTCATTACTTGAATTCTTTGGGTTCAACCACTCATAACCTTGCCACAGAGTGAATTAGATGACTTAAACGGATCACACTGGTATCAGTGTAAAACTGAAATGTTGCCCTTTAACAAGATGCCCTTAACTCTATACCACCAAAATGTATCTTACGGTCTGAACGGTCGCAACCCATCACAGATATTATTATAATTAATAAACAATGTTTTGTGGAAAAACTACGCCGATGGACAAAACAATTGCTACCCCATTGAAACTAGTATATAATATTGTGTCTTACGTAAATATTATGAGATGATTCCCAATTTAGTTGATGCAGTATGAAGCAGATGATGATGTGGTGTCTTCAGAACGATCCTACAGAACAGAATCAAGAGGCTGGAGGAGAGTCTGAAGCAACACGATGCACAAATGCTGAAGCACAACGGAGCATTGTCGTACTTCGAGTCAATCTTGCCAAAGATCACGCACTCCGCCGACGAGCCTTGCGTCATTTGTCTTGACCCAATCGAGTCGTTGACGGTGACGCCATGTGGACATTTGTTCTGTCGCAAGTGCATCCTGCCGTGCATCGTTCAGAACTCTAGTTGTCCTACGTGTCGCAATCCTGTCCAGGAGAAACATCTTATCGAAGTGAAGGTGTGTCTTCAACTATTTATATATAAATGTGCTAACTCAGAGGCACTGTATGTGTATCTCCTCCCAGCTGTTTAGTCCTTTATTTGTCCATTCACTTCCAAGGACTATTAACCTCTGATTTACCAATTGGTAATGCATTTCAAAAAACACAAAGGTCTGCAAGCCGGCGAGGTTTTGTGGAGCTTCGGCTCGTTTTTAGAATAACTATATCGATTGCAACCCATTGGAGATAATCTACACCAATAAACATACATAGCAAACAGATATTGTATCCAGCTACAGAAAGTAATGTTGTTTAGTCTCATAAACTATCACTAGAATATCGATATATGAAAGAGGAGTTGTACAACTTATCATAACAACTTAAATTAGTCAGTGAATTTCTGCTGTCCTCGGTAGCTCAGTCGGTAAACGCGTTGTTTTTCATGTCATTTATTTTACAATCAGGTGACGCCAGTTCAAGCCTGACACTGAATCATTCACTTTTTTGTTTATGTTTTCACAAAGCAATATAAACCAAATAATGTTTATACTATGATTCAGCATGAAATCTTCATTTTGGAGAAACATCTATTGGGCAACCCAGATTGATGTTCAAGCTCAAAGCCTTCACCCCAGATCACTCCGATGGGCAAGAGGAAATACCCCTCCCATACCCTACCATGCCTTCAGTGTTTACCGCGACTGCCTTCAGCATTCGTCATAATGACAATCCCACCAGATCATTACTCTAATATATGGTTGCAAGTTGGCATCTCTGCCTTCCGATGTTCCCGCTACATATAGTCAAGGAACCACAGAATGTTGTACTTATTGGCAGCCTTGTGCGTGTTCTGTAACCAACTACATCATGAAATTTATGGACAAAATCGACGAGGTTCGCGTTCGAGAAATTGACGAAACGCTCAGGAATAAATTTCGAGCAGACTGATTACAGAAAACTGTCAAAATAGATGTCGGTAGTGGCAACAAAATATTTGTGACAATTGAGGACTTTCTAAAAAAAACACGGATCAACCAGGCGTTGCATTTTGTGTTTTGTATTAACACAGTGAAGTATGGTGGGCATGGTTTTGTATCAATAAGGGACCAACGACATGTTTGCGGCAGACGGACACCACTATTTCTAGTGCTTTCAGATCGCTTACTACAACAGTTACATCCAGCACTACGGCGCGGAACCAGGCCCCAATTACATCCAGCACTACGGCGCGGAACCAGGCCCCAATTACATCTAGCACTACAGCGCGGAACCAGGCCCCAATTACATCCAGCACTACAGCGCGGAACCAGGCCCCAATTACATCCAGCACTTCAGCGCGGAACCAGGCCCCAATTACATCCAGCACTACGGCGCGGAACCAGGCCCCAATTACATCCAGCACTACGGCGCGGAACCAGGACCCAATTACATCCAGCACTACGGCGCGGAACCAGGACCCAATTACATCCAGCACTACGGCGCGGAACCAGGACCCAATTACATCCAGCACTACGGCGCAGAACCAGGACCCAATTACATCCAGCACTACGGCATGGAACCAGGACCCAATTACATCCAGCACTACAATGCGCCAGGACCCAATTACATCCAGGAACCAGGACCCAATTACATCCAGCACTACGGCGTGGAACCAGGACCCAATTACATCCAGCACTACGGCGTGGAACCAGGACCCAATTACATCCAGCACTACGGCGTGGAACCAGGACCCAATTACATCCAGCACTACGGCGCGTAACCAGGCCCCAATTACATCCAGCACTACAGCGCGGAACCAGGACCCAATTACATCCAGCACTACAGCGCGGAACCAGGACCCAATTACATCCAGCACTACGGCGCGGAACCAGGACCCAATTACATCCAGCACTACGGCGCGGAACCAGGCCCCAACATCCAGCACTACATGGAACCAGGCCCAATTACATACGGCTGAACCAGGCCCACTACATCCAGCGAACCAGGACCCAATTACATCCAGCACTTCCATCCAGCACTACAACCAGGCGCATGAACCAGGCCCCACCCAGGCCCGCACTTCTGGTAGCGCACTACCCAGGCGCACTACAACCAGGCCCAATTACATCCAGCACTCTGGTCCAGGAACCAGGACCCAATTACATCCAGCACTACGGCGCGGAACCAGGACCCAATTACATCCAGCACTACGGCGTGGAACCAGGACCCAATTACATCCAGCACTACGGCGTGGAACCAGGACCCAATTACATCCAGCACTACGGCGCGGAACCAGGACCCAATTACATCCAGCACTACGGCGCGGAACCAGGCCCCAATTACATCCAGCACTACAGCGCGGAACCAGGACCCAATTACATCCAGCACTACGCGCGGAACCAGGACCCAATTACATCCAGCACTACGGCGCGGAACCAGGACCCAATTACATCCAGCACTACGGCGCGGAACCAGGACCCAATTACATCCAGCACTACGGCGCAGAACCAGGACCCAATTACATCCAGCACTACGGCATGGAACCAGGACCCAATTACATCCAGCACTACAATGCGGAACCAGGACCCAATTACATCCAGCACTACGGCGCGGAACCAGGACCCAATTACATCCAGCACTACGGCGTGGAACCAGGACCCAATTACATCCAGCACTACGGCGTGGAACCAGGACCCAATTACATCCAGCACTACGGCGTGGAACCAGGACCCAATTACATCCAGCACTACGGCGCGTAACCAGGCCCCAATTACATCCAGCACTACAGCGCGGAACCAGGACCCAATTACATCCAGCACTACAGCGCGGAACCAGGACCCAATTACATCCAGCACTACGGCGCGGAACCAGGACCCAATTACATCCAGCACTACGGCGCGGAACCAGGACCCAATTACATCCAGCACTACAGTGCGGAACCAGGACCCAATTACATCCAGCACTACGGCGCGGAACCAGGACCCAATTACATCCAGCACTACAGTGCGGAACCAGGACCCAATTACATCCAGCACTACAGCGCGGAACCAGGACCCAATTACATCCAGCACTACAGCGTGGAACCAGGACCCAATCACCCTTTTTCAGATACCTGTTCGGTATCTTGTTATTGCCAGTTACCCAACTGATTTCATTATTAACAAGTTAGATGTTTCTTTACAAGAATTGGTACGACTTCATTGAATAATTTCAAAAGAGTGCCAAAGCTTTTGAAATACTAATAATTATGATGTTTATCTATATAGACAGTCAATAGCTTGACAGTACCAATTATTTATGGGGGTGGGGTGGGGGAAGGTGAGAACAACATGAAAATAATCTCAGATGTTACTCCTTACAGAATAGCTTTAACCCTAACCCATTAAAAACAGCCTACAGCCTCCTCCACCTTGAACTCCAGCTAGAAAGCACTTGCAGCACTCATACCATAGTATTATGTTTAGTCTAAACATACTACTTACTGTGTTCTGCTTGTACCTTGCTCCCTCTATCTAAAACTTTTTCAGCGGTTTTGATCAAATGTCGCTCTCATCCCTGTACATTGAACAATGAAATAAACTGTAAGCAGCCATAAGCTCATGCAGCTGTCACAACTGTAGTAAACACTGGTTAAATTTGGTAAGGTTCATCATGGGATACAGACTGTGTTTTATTGTCTGTAAGCATATATGTGTTCTCATAACAGTGAATATACATTTCTTGACACTTCTGTGATATTGTTTCTCAGGTAATAAATATTATGAATTGTCAAACACATAATTACAGTAACTCCACAAAAATGTTCTTACAGGTTAGCGAAAAAATCTATAATTGGCAAGATTAGTTTCACGAGTTGCAGCCAGGTGTCTTGTGAGATTTTAGGACGACTCGATGCGAGAGAAAGTGAACAAGAACGCAGAGGTTCGCAAACTGACAGAACAGTTCGGCACAAAGATGGCCTACTTGATATTCTACCTCAAACATCTCTTCCGTGACGACCCAAAGAGTCGAGTGATCATCTTCTCTCAGGTTGGTTGCATTCTGAATAACCATGAAATGGAGTTGATCATAAGAATTCATTATATAAAATGTGACAATCAGGATATTTTGAACATGTGATGTTACTTTGGCCTATTTGCTCGCTTTGATTCTCAGAATGAGTCATCCATATAATTGGTAGATATTGCTCTCGACTAATCAGGTCGTTTTATTATTGGGTGTCAGGTTTTTATTGGTGACATGTCACGTTTGACAGTGGGACCCGATGTTACACAAGATTGGAGAGACACTGAACGAAAGTGGCCTGAAAAACGTTTTCGTCAAGGGAAATGTGCATGTTCGCAACAAGGCTATCATGTCCTTCAGGGTTAGTAGTGATGATTTCTGCCTTAATAGATTGTTTAGAAAAAGTCTGATGTCCAAAGAAAATCCTGCGATATTCTTAGAACTGCTATCATGTGAAAATCGTCAACAATATCACATGACTACTGAGAGGGACACGTTACAACGCTGGTGAACGCACCGTGAAAGTGTCGAAAGTTCCGTTGAGCCAATGGAAAGATTCAACCTCATCAGATCTGAATCTGGAAGCAATTTACATGTCAAAACATGAGAATTGTAATGGTGGAAATTATTGCATACATTTTGTATCTTGGACAAAACTACCACAAGTTCATGTAATTTCAGCCAATGTTCTATGTCTGCCAGCTGGTATTGTATTGGATAATTTTAGCTCATATGACAAATGGTTTACACCTACCAATCTCTGGAACACGTCCCAGATTTTAATTATGTGATAGCTAATTTATAATTAATTTAAAACTCCCTCGATGTGTATAGCCCATCACAAAATGGATTCATTGATGTTCAGAGCTGTATTATTTGAATAGTTTAAAGTAATATTTACTTTGTTCAACAAAAACAAAAGTGCATGCCTTTTCAAAAGAAGTTACTATGTTCGTTAGATAGGGTAATTTGCAAAAGTATGAAGTCTTGTTATAGTGTATGGTGTGATACCACTTTTGCACTTTTTCAGTCAAAATTTAGTCAGATCCAGTCAAAATGAAAATGTAATAATTTGGCCTGTGATTTCACTGAAACAAAATAACATATTTCTACAAATATATAATTAATGAGCATATCTTAGTCGATACTAGAGATGTTTAAATTTAGTGAAATGTAATCTGAAACTAGCCCAAAATTTAATTTCAAGGGGGACCCATAATCAGAATAATAGTGATATGTGCAGTGTTGTGCCAAGCGATGTCCTGAGTGTTGTTAACAGAAGCAGGTGAATGTGCGGGTGATCATGTTGTCCCTGGAGCACGCCGCCTCAGGCACCAACCTAGTGGAAGCGACCCACGTGATCCTCATTGACCCAGTGGCCGACACAAAGGAACGCGCTGTGGCCATCGAGTCTCAGGCCATTGGACGGGCCCACAGGATGGGACAGGACAAGAAGGTGAGGCACATGGCTAACCAGCTGGCCTGGCACAGCTAGCTGACTGGCCTGGCATGGTCGGCCAAGCAGCCTGGCACAGCTGGCCGAGTGGCCTGGAATCGTGAGCGAACCAGCTTGGCACGGTTAGCCAACTGGCCTGGCACGGCTAGTCAGCTGGCCTGGCATGGCTAGCCAGCTGGTCTGGCACGGCTAGCCAACTGGCCTGACATGGCTAGCCAACTAGCCCAGCACGGTTAGCCAACTGACCTGACATTGCTAACCAGTTGGCCTGGCATGGCTACCCAACTAGCTGGGTGTGGCTAGCCAACTGGACTGGAATGATGAGCAAATCAGCTTGGCACGTCTAGACAACTTGTCTGGCATGGTTAGCCATCTGGCCTGGCATGAGTAGCCAACTGGCCTGGCACAGCTAATCAACTGGCCTGGAATGGTGACCAAACCAGCTTGGCACGGCTAGACAACTTGCCTGGCACTGCTAGACAACTGGCCTGGCATCCCTAGCCAGTTTGCCTGGCATGGCTAGCCAGCTGACTTAGCATGGCTAGCGAACTGGCCTGGCATGGCTAGCGAACTGGCCTGCCATGAGTACCTAACTGGCCTGGCACTGCTAGCCAACTGGCCTGGCTGGCTAGCCAACTGGCCTGGCTGGCTAGCCAACTGGCCTGGCTGGCTAGCCAACTGGCCGGGCATGGCTAGCCAGCATGGCTGTCTAATGGTATGAGACAGTACCCCAGTGGCACATCTAGCCAAGTGGCATTGACTAGTTGGCATGGCAAATGGCAGGGATCAACTAGCGTAGTCGTAGGTTGGCATTGCTAGTGAAATGACATCAATAGAATGACAGTACCTGATTTGTGACAACAATAAATATGGACAAGGGACAACATAAACTAATCTTTGGGGCGATTGTTTTAGTTATTTTTGTTACCCAAGATGTGTTGTTAATAATAACTAAACTTTATGACAGATGTTTGAGTCGGTGTTCCTTATTAAACAGTGGATGACAACAGGGATGACTTGTGCATGACGTGTTTGAGTCGGTGTTCCTTATTAAACAGTGGATGACAACAGGGATGACTTGTGCATGACGTGTTTGAGTCGGTGTGCCTTATTAAACAGTGGATGACAACAGGGATGACTTGTGCATGAGGTGTTTGAGCCGGTGTTCCTTATTAAACAGTGGTTGACAACAGGGATGACTTGTGCATGAGGTGTTTGAGTCGGTGTTCCTTATTAAACAGTGGTTGACAACAGGGATGACTTGTGCATGAGGTGTTTGAGTCGGTGTTCCTTATTAAACAGTGGATGACAACAGGGATGACTTGTGCGTGAGGTGTTTGAGTCAGTGTTCCTTATTAAACAGTGGATGACAACAGGGATGACTTGTGCGTGAGGTGTTTGAGTCGGTGTTCCTTATTAAACAGTGGATGACAACAGGGATGACTTGTGCGTGAGATGTTTGAGTCGGTGTTCCTTATTAAACAGTGGATGACAACAGGGATGACTTATGCGTGAGGTGTTTGAGTCGGTGTTCCTTATTAAACAGTGGATGACAACAGGGATGACTTGTGCATAAGGTGTTTGAGTCGGTGTTCCTTATTAAACAGTGGATGTCAACAGGGATGACTTGTGCATGAGGTGTTTGAGTCGGTGTTCCTTATTAAACAGTGGATGTCAACAGGGATGACTTGTGCATAAGGTGTTTGAGTCGGTGTTCCTTATTAAACAGTGGATGTCAACAGGGATGACTTGTGCATGAGGTGTTTGAGTCGGTGTTCCTTATTAAACAGTGGATGTCAACAGGGATGACTTGTGCATGAGGTGTTTGAGTCGGTGTTCCTTATTAAACAGTGGATGTCAACAGGGATGACTTGTGCATGAGGTGTTTGAGTCGGTGTTCCTTATTAAACAGTGGATGTCAACAGGGATGACTTGTGTATAAGGTGTTTGAGTCGGTGTTCCTCATTAAACAGTGGATGTCAACAGGGATGACTTGTGCATAAGGTGTTTGAGTCGGTGTTCCTTATTAAACAGTGGATGTCAACAGGGATGACTTGTGCATGAGGTGTTTGAGTCGGTGTTCCTTATTAAACAGTGGATGTCAACAGGGATGACTTGTGCATGAGGTGTTTGAGTCGGTGTTCCTTATTAAACAGTGGATGTCAACAGGGATGACTTGTGCATGAGGTGTTTGAGTCGTTTGAGTCGGTGTTCCTTATTAAACAGTGGATGTCAACAGGGATGACTTGTGCATAAGGTGTTTGAGTCGGTGTTCCTTATTAAACAGTGGATGTCAACAGGGATGACTTGTGCATGAGGTGTTTGAGTCGGTGTTCCTTATTAAACAGTGGATGTCAACAGGGATGACTTGTGCATGAGGTGTTTGAGTCGGTGTTCCTTATTAAACAGTGGATGTCAACAGGGATGACTTGTGCATGAGGTGTTTGAGTCGTTTGAGTCGGTGTTCCTTATTAAACAGTGGATGTCAACAGGGATGACTTGTGCATAAGGTGTTTGAGTCGGTGTTCCTTATTAAACAGTGGATGTCAACAGGGATGACTTGTGCATAAGGTGTTTGAGTCGGTGTTCCTTATTAAACAGTGGATGTCAACAGGGATGACTTGTGCATGAGGTGTTTGAGTCGGTGTTCCTTATTAAACAGTGGATGTCAACAAGGATGACTTGTGCATGAGGTGTTTGAGTCGGTGTTCCTTATTAAACAGTGGATGTCAACAGGGATGACTTGTGCATGAGGTGTTTGAGTCGGTGTTCCTTATTAAACAGTGGATGTCAACAGGGATGACTTGTGCATGAGGTGTTTGAGTCGGTGTTCCTTATTAAGCAGTGGATGTCAACAGGGATGACTTGTGCATAAGGTGTTTGAGTCGGTGTTCCTTATTAAACAGTGGATGTCAACAGGGATGTCTTGTGCATAAGGTGTTTGAGTCGGTGTTCCTTATTAAACAGTGGATGTCAACAGGGATGACTTGTGCATGAGGTGTTTGTGTAGATTGTGGTTGTGCGCATGATCATCAAAGACACAATTGAGCATGAGCTGTACACGAGAAACAATGACCAGGATGTGCGACATGTGGAATTCAACTTTGACGATGAGAGCGCATTTGGAGGTCCTCAGGTATTTATGTTCACGTTTACAGATTGATTTATTGGTCAACAGTGAATGAATCTGGAATCACTTCTTTGTTCAACAAAACTGCTCGCAATAAAAGCTACTAATTACAATACTGACTGTTGTAATATAATTTTGAAAGTTGCATTGGTTCAAATCATCTTGAAGTCATTTTCTAAGTCATATAAAGGAATACCTGGCTGTAGATGGCTTGTTTATTTTTTCTATCAAAGCCACACATACGTCATCTTAAAATCACCCCAATCTTTCACCAATTAACTATCACCAAAATGAGATGATTAACACCTGGCCATCAGCAGATCAAATGACTAGTGCCATGGTCACGCATGACTGGCTGACTGGTTGTGAAGAAACTACACCAATTAATTCATCCCAGAAACCATCCTACGATATTGCCATCACAGAAATATGCATGAAATAATAGAAAGTTAATTTTGACGTCAAGTACAATTACTGTCCATTACTAGCCACGTTCTGCCGTGGGAATACCTCGACTGGTGCAGTAATATGTGCCTTCACATCACTAGGGCATTATGCGGAATCTGGTTTTGTCTTGGAACATTGTGATAAGTTACGTTTCTAACAGCTTATCTGCAGAATGTTCCGATAGCTATATGCATCATTGTCGTGGATGTCTGCAGATTGTACGAACTGTACGAGCCATCCCGAGGCCGGTGGAAGTGTCGAGACCCGTCCAGCCACTTCAGCTTCTACGACCGCGAGAACATGCATCAATGGCAGCACAAGTGGTTCAACACGGAATGTATCTGATGGACAGGGATGACTGGACGATGTCTGGTGATGATGATGATTCAAGTTATTATGACGACGATAGCTGCTCTATCACATGATCAGTCAGCCACGCCTGTGATGTGTGAATCGGTGGATGATTTTAAGTAGATCAATAGGACGTTGTTGTAGCACATTCCTGTAGGCTATCAATCAGGCCTGTTATTTTTGATTTCGGTCGTGTTTTGAACTTTCTGATGTTGTGTTTTGTTCTTTCTGATGTTGCTTGGCTATAATTATTCCCTGCTATTCCCTACAGTTCTTACTGCCATATCCAAATGTGAAATGTACCTGTTGAGTCTCTTTTTGTTAAGATGGCTTCATTAGATCCTTTATGGTTACCTTGGTAATACAGCCACTTTGCAACTAATGTCACCCTAGGACAGTCCGAGATTATTGTCATATAGAGGAGTTAATCATGCTACTATGGTCATCTCGCTGTTCAGCTTATTTTTGTCCAGTTCCAAGGTTGCCCTTGAAAGGTTACACTGTACTCATAAAGTTCTTGTAAAATGATGTCATTATATGAGCAAAAGCACGTAATTCCCCTTGTTTGCACAGCATTCTATCACAGCATCCTTAGTTCTCATGATGCAATCTTGACAGTATAGCAAGAGATTCGACAGGTAAAATTTACCTCTTGATATGATAATAGGAACTGTAATGAATAAATGAACCCAAAAAAGTTAAGTAGTCTTGTTTGTTGTAAGATGTCTTCCAGGTGTGGTTTTCATGTACTCCACACACTGCATAAGTTGTATTGCTTAGTCATTGTTGTGCCAATAATGTTCTATTTCAGCATAATTTCATGAATGTACGTTTTTTTTTGAAAAACTACATTTTTCTCTGTTGAAACTGACTGCCAACTTTCTTCAATCACATTTTCCAGACAACCTTTTGCATTTTGATTAAAATAAAATCCGGTCTTCCTTTATGCTGTTTCGCAGTTTTTTAATGTAAATGTACTTTGTTGCATGGGCCAGAAAATCTCTCGGCATATTAAAGATTCTATAATTATTAAGCTTGCAGTGGTATTATTAATATATGAAATCAGTTTACATTGAACGAACCGGAATTATGAGCTACAACAATATTAAGTAACTATTATATGTTTAATATCGGTTTTAGTACCCTAAAAGGTCCAATTACACCCCATTGAAGTTCACAAAAATCTGCAACTGCACCCGCTAAGGCTCCTCACAAATACTCAACAGCTTAACAGACCTACTGTTAAAAAGGGGTTTGTTTTATGATTTTAAACAATCTCTCAAATGGGGAATTCAAACGAACCCCCACTAGTAGTGATGTTTTTACTCTCGGGGAGCTCTAAATGCAAATGTTTGTTTAGTAAGCCATGTATCATAATTTATTTGCATTGCCCTCAGTTCATACTGTTATACACAATGCATCATACAACCAGTGATTTTAAATTTATATCCAATATAGCTGAATTTGATTACATAATCTCTAGTCAACCAGATCTGTTTACATAGTTAGTAAACTTTACATTTGTTAGTGTGTGTGTGTGTATTGTCTGCAATGAAGGCAAACTTGTGCATGATAATCAAGTTCAAACTTCAGGTCATGTAGTTATTAATATACATTTATTTTGACTGAGGATCCTCATGGACAGAACATAAGACTTCAATTGCAGTAACTGATCAAATGAAAAGCTGCAAGAGTTGTGGTGCCAACAGACTGTTGCTAATGTCACACACAGTAAACCATCAATGTATCAAAGCCACAAGCTCCCAACAATTGCTATATACGTGTTATGTAATTTATGTATATCTCGGCAACACCCTTCAGCAGATCGTAAGCATATTCTCAACATATGCTACTTGTCAAAGGCACAATGATAAAGTTCAACTCGTTTGAATATTGGTAACCATGGTAAGCAAGGAGAGCTCAAGATGGATCTGGCAAGATCTTATGCGAGCCTTATCAGTGCCACACTGCATGATTAGGATAAGTAGGTAAACCATGATAAATTGTGTTTCTGAAAAATGTGTTTACATCATCCTTTGGTGTCTTGTATATACCTGGTAGTAGTAGTACATTCAAAATAACTCATCACACACAATTGGATATCAAACAATATCATAAACAATTGGCAAATATTGTTTGAGCTATAGAACATTAAATCTTTCCTGTAGGACTAAGAACTGGGTGCATTTTCTGACACCTAACACCCCACCTATGATACAAGTGCCAGACTAAACATTTGTAATATGCAAATGAGTTACTTTACAATTTTGCCTTCATTTCACACAGGTAACATATCTTAGAAATGTGGTTATGATTTGTTGACGAGTTGCTGATATCTGAACAAATGAGAATTGTCAAATTGCTAAAACAGTAAACCAGCATCTGCTTTGATGGTCCAGAAACAGATTTGTGGGACTAGTAGTTGATCACGTGGGTGGTTCCGCTTCACTGCTTCTATAGTATGATACACACAGACACTATGGCAGTATTGATGGGTCGACTGTGAATTGTCTTAGCATGTCCACCTCCAATGGGTGAAGGTCACCGGTGATGATAAAGGAGTGCAGAGGTCCTCCAAGGTCAAGTGATGTCATTTCTTTCAAAGTTGCCACTTTGATCACCTGTGTGTCTGTTCCAACTCTTGCAAGGCCAACACATATCGTCTCGGCTGTGTACGCTGAAATAAAGATAAAACACATTAACCCAGACACACCATGATGGCTTCTTCTCGTTTCACACAAAAACAAAACTATATCGCTTGTTTGTACAAATTTGTTATACAGTTTTGTTGAAATCTTGCAACAAATTATACCTGCCAAATTTTTAAATCCAAGAGAATGTCAGGCTCACCAGAAACTGCAAGACGGCCCACAACTAGACAGCTGACAACCAGACAGCCGACAACCACACAGCCGACAACCAGACAGCCCACAACTAGACAGCTCACAACCAGACAGCGGACAACCAGACAGCGGACAACTAGACAGCTGACAACTAGACAGCCGACAACCAGACAGCAGACAACCAGACAGCCCACAACTAGACAGCTCACAACCAGACAGCGGACAACCAGACAGCGGACAACTAGACAGCCCACAACTAGACAGCCGACAACTAGACAGCGGACAACTAGACAGCCCACAACTAGACAACGGACAACTAGACAGCCCACAACTAGACAGCCCACAAATAGACAGCGGACAACTAGACAGCCCACAACTAGACAGTCCACAACTAGACAGCCCACAACTAGACAGCGGACAACTAGACAGCCCACAACTAGACAGCGGACAACTAGACAGCCCACAACTAGACAGCGGACAACTAGACAGCCAACAACTACCGGTAGACAGCGGACAACTAGACAGCCCACAACTAGACAGCGGACAACTAGACAGCGGACAACTAGACAGCCCACAACTAGACAGCCCACAACTAGACAGCGGACAACTAGACAGCCCACAACTAGACAGCGGACAACTAGACAGCGGACAACTAGACAGCCCACAACTAGACAGCCCACAACTAGACAGCCCACAAATAGACAGCGGACAACTAGACAGCCCACAACTAGACAGTCCACAACTAGACAGCGGACAACTAGACAGCCCACAACTAGACAGCGGACAACTAGACGACCCACAACTAGACTAGACAGCCCACAACTAGACAGCTGTTAGTAGGAGTTGCTTTAAAGAAACAAGGACCATGGAGAAAGATATGCAGGCAAGTAGCCTGACATGGGATACCAGGCAGTATGCAGACCATGCCAATGGCACATTTTTGTCGAAGATTTACCTGCTTCCTAAGGCTTGGAGTGAGTGCTGAGTGAGCATGAGTGGATGGGTGGGTGAGTCTGTGATGTCTTCCATTGCTTAGACATTGTCATGTCTAAGCAATGGAAGACATCTACTTCTGCCAAAGTAATAAACAACTAAATCACTACATTTTCTAAGATAGTGATTCCTACCTAAACTCTCTTTGTCCGACTCTTTCTGTTCTTCAATTATCTCCAACAGTTGTGTGGCAGCTTGGGCAACTGTCATGAACCGTGGAGGCTCATAGATTGGCCGACCTCTACAAATGTACAACTGACTACACTGAAGGACCTCGGTACTGTGTAGCTCGGTGTAGTAATGTACGACAGATTTTCTTTCTTCATTTTCTGGGAGGTGTGGATGTATTTTAGGAAAAGTATTTTCTTGGTAATTTTTATTGTTGGGTTAGGATTATCAGAAAAACAATTTCTTGTATTTTAACTACTGAAGTCAAAGAGTCAAAAGCAGATTCTGTTTTCCTTGTGTTTGGTTCTATAAAGGGTCACAAATAAATTATGTCTAAAAAAAGAACAGATTTACTATTTGAAACTGAATATATTTGCCGACATGTTAGTTACGACTCATGTTGTCATATCTTTACTTGATTACCGTCATCAGGAAGGCACTTTTATAAGTTCAAAACTGTTTTGTTACTGAAATGTACTGTGCAGATAATTACATTGATTAATAGGCTATCCAGAACACAATATAACAAAAATATGGATGTATATTTTGTTACGAATCAGACCTTACCTCATCATGTTCTCTATAGATTGTTCTTTCACTTTTATATCTGTAACAAACAGTACACTTGACAGGCAGGTGTGACACCATAATTGGCTTCAAAAGGTGCTACTAAATATAACAAGGTTAAGATCACAATAGTATGACAACAAAGGACTCGTAAATAACAGTATTTGTAAACTGTTTTGGAAAGAGTTTTGTGGCTTATGCTTTAGTACAAAAACAGTCCAGTATATAGAATGGTTACCATCATGCAAATTTATTATTATGTCATGTGACCCTCTTTTCCTATACAGACATAATATACTGTACGTTTTGTCACGACAGGAGGAGTACTTTTTTAAGACACGACAGTTGTTTAATAGGAATAAAAACAAGGCATTAGCTAAAATTCATTTTCCATGTGTACACAACATTGTATGTAACATTTGAGAACATTAAAAAATACATTTGTAGCATAAATTCGATTTTAAATTGAAATTTAATTAGCTAGGCGATCACGTGGTATCGTGACGTCACTGACAACATATACTCGCATTAGGCCGACCCCTTCCGTGCATTCAGAGCATGTTTACAAGAATAGCTTTTGGGTCGAAACGAATGTCAGAATGAGTTGTGTGATATTCCAATGTAATACAAACACTAGTCATCATAGAGGAACAAGCAGTTATCTTATGGTTCCACATGAATCCAATTTTATTCAAAACAATGAATGCGAATTGACCTACAAGCCGACGAGGTATCGCAGACCTTCGGCTCGTTTTCAGAATAATTATATCGATTGCAACCCACGGGAGATAATCTACACCAATAAACATACATACAAACAGAAAGTAACATTGTATAATATCATTAGAATATTGATATTTGAAGGAGGAGTTGTACAATTTATCATAACAACTTAAATTGGTAGGCGCGTTGGTTTGGTGTCATTAATTTTATAATCGGGCGACGCTGGTTCAAACCTAACACCAAACCATTGATTTTTTTGACACTGTTTATGTTTTCACGAAGTAATATAAACCAAATAATTTTTATACACTACTATGATGCAAATTTTTTTAATATTTTATTTTTTTAATAATTATTTATTTGCCATAAAATGAAAATATGGTAATTATATACAGGTATATAATGATGCATTTGTATATTTCTAAATCTTATTTATCCACACAAATATAACGTAATGGATATATAATTTATTAATTATATATTGTACAGTAATATATTGTAATTACATGTGAAAACAAATTGTGATTTGTCTGGATAAATAAAATTTAGAAACATGCAACATTGTTATATATAATTACCATATTTTCATTTTTGTGGCGAATAATTACTACAAAAATTATTTAAAAAAAATACAAACAGTGCATTATAGTATAACAATTATTTGGTTTATATTACTTCGTGAAAACAAGTGTCAAGAAAATCAATGGTTTGGTGTTAGGTTTGATCCGGTGTCGCCCGATTGTAAAATAAATGACACCAAACCAATGTGTCTACCAATTGAAATTGATATGATAAACTCCTCCTTCATATATAAATATTCTAGTGATATTATGAGATTATACAACGTTACTTTCTGTAGCTGGATACAATATCTGTTTGCTATGTATGTTTATTGGTGTAGATTATCTCCTGTGGGTTGCAATCGATATAATTATTCTGAAAACGAGCCGAAGGTTAGCGAAACCTCATCGGCTTGTAGGCCTATTCGCATTCATTGTCTTGAATAAAATGGATTCATGTGGAACCGTAAGATAACTGCTTGTTCCTCTATGATGACTAGTGTTTGTATTACATCGGAATATGGTACAATAACTCATTCTGACACTTGTTTCAACCCAAAAGCTATCCTTGTAAACATGCTCTGAATGCATGGAAGGGGTCGGCCTGATGCGAGTATAATGTCATCTGTGACGTCACATGTAGGCATACCGAAAAGTTCGCCAAAAATATGCATATTCGAAGAAGGCCAGTTGCACAGCGTATAATGTGGAATTATTAATTTATTGAATTCTTAATCATTTTTTCTTGGTGGAAATAAAAAATATACAGCAGGATGTAACATAATATGAATTCAAGCGATAAGGGCTTTTATTCCGTTTAAAACATTACATTTTATGGGTAGCCTATATTCATAACCTTTGACAAAATGCTGAGTCATAATAATCGGCAATGCACTTTAATGATATATTAGTTACAATAGACATAACAGTATCAGACAACATTAAAAAGATATGACATTATTAATTTTAGGGAGACTTTACCTAACAAACACAATGTGTGCAGCTTGTGTTTTTTGTTCTGTGCTATTTTATCATAGAAGCTGTTGGGGCGCCAAGTCTCTGTCCAAAACACAATCGACACTGTCTCTCCAAAGTTGTACAACTGCAACAATAGAAAATGGTCAAAATAAAAAACATATAACATCAGTTTGTTTGCTACTGTTGTTAGAATCAGTTTCAAAATATACTGGTGACAATCACACATTTCAACTATGAGGAAAAACTGTGAAATACAAATACTGAATATAACATTTTCATATATTGGTCACTATTTACAGGAGTGACCACTTGACTTCAATGTCGGCTTCTTTCTGGGTGCACTAATAAATAACGATAACTTTCTTAAACAGAGGCTGTCTGTTCCGTTACATGGGCTAAGTGGCCATTATTAATAGGCAGTTCGCTGAATTGGGTGTTGCACTGAAAATCAATGAGCTTTGTGGTTAAACGAACCAGTGTCCACTGAATCGCCAAGAGTTGTTTAAAATCTATACATTTTGTTTACATTTAGCAGACGCAAAATACAAATTGCAAACACTGTTTTGGGCTTACTTAACACAATTTGGTGGGCAGCATACCTTCAATCTATTTATTCTAGGAACATTATATTAATTAATATAACAACGAGGCACAGACTACCTCCCTCTAAGTGTTCTAAAATAGTTAACTGTTGGTTTTAAAAGATAGTCATGTGACTAGTACCTGCAGTCCGCAGCAACCGACAGCATTCATGATGGATGCGTTGTGCACAACGCGGTACTTGATTTTCTTCTCTATTGCTCGCAAGACCAGGTCTGAGTGGGTTGTGGCTCTACAGAGTGGAACACGCCGTCACATCCACTATTATACAACGGGGGTATCCACCTCGTGTTCAAAAATGTATGTCATGCAAAATGTTGTTCAACAGCTTAGGAAGATAATTCAATTTATCTGGGTGATAGTGAATGATTTCTGCTGGATAGTGCACTATACTCGGCAGTAATGATATGGCAGCAATTCGTCCGTGGTTTGGGTTGGTTGATGTCTATGACACAACAAAGGATTTGTAATAACAAAGTTTGTTAAAAGTCGCTTCATATGGCCGTTAAGCATTTCTATGAGAAACATTGTACAAGTACAAGTTTTGCAAGTTAAGTAAACCAGCTGATCAGTGAACAGATTATTTAGCTTTGAACAACTGTACAAAACATGCATTTACACACTGCGAACTACCATTCAAAGCTACATGATCTTTGTGAAAAGGTACTGACAGTTACAGAGAACTGCAAATTTGTTCAATATTGTGGTACAAGAACTGCATGTTTACAAAGATTTGCCAGTATACAATGAGAATAACAGACGGTGTGTGGATGTTACTCCAGCATAGCTCTCAATAATGAGAATAACACACGGTGTGTGGACGTTACTCCAGCATAGCTCTCAATAATGAGAATAACACAGTGTGTGGACATTACTCCAGCATAGCTCTCAATAATGAGAATAACACAGTGTGTGGACATTACTCCAGCATAGCTCTCAATAATGAGAATAACACGGTGTGTGGACGTTACTCCAGCATTAACTCTCAATAATGAGAATAACACGGTGTGTGGACGTTACTCCAGCATAGCTCTCAATAATGAGAATAACAGTGTGGACGTTACTCCAGCATAGCTCTCAATAATGAGAATAACACAGTGTGTGGACGTTACTCCAGCATTAGCTCTCAATAATGAGAATAACTGTGTGGACGTTACTCCAGCATTAGCTCTCAATAATGAGAATAACACAGTGTGTGGACGTTACTCCAGCATTAGCTCTCAATAATGAGAATAACTGTGTGGACGTTACTCCAGCATAGCTCTCAATAATGAGAATAACAGTGTGGACGTTACTCCAGCATTAGCTCTCAATAATGAGAATAACACGGTGTGTGGACGTTACTCCAGCATAGCTCTCAATAATGAGAATAACACAGTGTGGACGTTACTCCAGCATTAGCTCTCAATAATGAGAATAACACAGTGTGTGGACGTTACTCCAGCATTAGCTCTCAATAATGAGAATAACACACGGTGTGTGGACGTTACTCCAGCATAGCTCTCAATAATGAGAATAACACAGTGTGTGGACATTACTCCAGCATAGCTCTCAATAATGAGAATAACACACGGTGTGTGGACGTTACTCCAGCATTAGCTCTCAATAATGAGAATAACACGGTGTGTGGACGTTACTCCAGCATAGCTCTCAATAATGAGAATAACACAGTGTGGACGTTACTCCAGCATTAGCTCTCAATAATGAGAATAACACAGTGTGTGGACGTTACTCCAGCATTAGCTCTCAATAATGAGAATAACACACGGTGTGTGGACGTTACTCCAGCATAGCTCTCAATAATGAGAATAACACACGGTGTGTGGACGTTACTCCAGCATTAGCTCTCAATAATGTCTCGTAACGTCAACACACAAAGCATTATTCCTGTTACTTTTCAGCTGTTATTACTAGTTAGATATAAGACAACAGGGTAGTCCAGCTGGTAAACTGCTAAGTGCTAAAAGATAAGTATTGAAATAAAAGTACGTATTTGGTATTTTGCCAAACACATTTAATGTGTTTCATTCAGTGTATAGTATCTAGTCGACATGCTTTATTACTGTTGCCATTTTGTAGCATAATTAGTATAGTTAAGATTCTTTAGTAACTATTAAAATATTGGAATCAATATGTCAAAGAAAGATATGATGCTGAACTTACCCAAATGGATCACCAACGACCAAGAAGGCAATATCCTCCTCCTCCGCGCCTTCTAATATCACATCTAGAACATTCACCACATCAGTTCATTTATATGTGGTTATATGTTATGGAAGGTCACCAAAGGCATATATATGGCAGATGCTGCTGGAAGTTTTTCAAAACAAGTGTCTCACGAGGATTTTGCGAATCTACTGGCCAAATAAAACTCTAACATGGAACTCCATGAAAGGACAGGCATGCAGCTCATGTATCTCGAGGTTAAATGCAGTAAATGGAGATGAATTGGACATGTCTGCAGAATGCTGCTGACATCCATTCCAAGAGTGGCCATGCGCTGGACTCCTGGTGGCAAGAGAGCGAGGGGGAGACCCAAGAAGACATGGAGGAGATCAGTGGAGCGGGAGATGAAGACACCCAGGTGGAGCTGGGGCCAAGTAACAAAGCTGGCAGCCGACAGACAACATTGGCGGTCTTTGGTGTCGGCCTTATGTGTGAACCCACATGAAGAGGATTAAGCAATGTTACCGGCAAACTGCATAATCAATAAATGTTTGTAATTACTAATTTTTAGAAATGACCAAGTATGTAATTTTATGCATTACTAGAAATGACTGTTTCACTCTTGCCATTTTGTGAAATTACTGAAAACAATTATTCTTTGGAAATAGAATAACATGTCTACAATGAATGTCAGAATACTCCATAGAATAATGGCCCATCCCACCTTTATAATATACCTGCTAATTCTGTCCTGTCTGACTCATCTTCAGTGTAACTTTGCCAAAAACAAGACCGACCTGAATGTTGTTCCACCATCTGTCTGTCAGCCAATATCACACTGCGCCCATAGAACTCTTCCTACAACAGAAAACACATTCTAATCAATGCTATGAAAACACATTAACCATAGTATCTTATTGTTACAAGAGACACTAGATTATGAAAACCACTTTTATATTATAATATTGTTTATTTAGGTTGATGCAAAACCTAAGACCTTGCATCCTTAACCAGATGTTTCATGTAACACAGGTTTATCGAATTGTAAAAACCAGCATCATGATCATAGGTGCTAATCCTTACTGACACACACCTGTCAAAACACCATGGTAACATAAATATAACACCATAAACAAACCTGTACATATGACTATATACATTAGCTAATTTGCTGTTCAAAGGGAAATTGCCAACCAAACATTGGATACATATTTGACTAAATCTAATGAGACTTAGGTACAGCTAAACTATTAGCAAGAGTCGCTCTTTAAATGCGACTAGAACTGATCTGATATTCACAAGGCATTTGTCAAATGAAGATTGCATCCTGTAGAGGTATAACAACATGAACAGTTTAACTAATGAAATAACTCAGCAGCCAAGTTCAACACAATAACACATTTGTAGCATATTTGTACATTTCTAAGTGAATATCATGTTAAAATTACTGGCACAAGCACCACATTGAATGAGTGTATAAGTAAATTGTGAACTGGATTTGGTACTTTAGTTTTTGTTTTAATTAGTTTGTTTTAGTGTTTTTTGAGAAGGGTACAACACCTTTTGTGAAGGGAACAACACCTTTATAACTGATTTGAGTTTAGTCACTTCGGCATCAGCACAACGTAGTATGCACGTGTATTGTTTCATTAACTTTCATTAAATATTAATACAATTTTGTTCTTAACATGCACAGAAGTATAACGAATGCCTCCGATATCAGACCTGGGGCAGAAGTACTCGAGTACATTTTTGTACTCTTACTCATAAAACTTATGGGTCATGGATTCATACTCACTGTACTCAGATTTTACGAGTACATTACTTTCTCAACGTATACTGGGGAAATTAAATTTATTTGTAGTTATAAAGTGAAACTTTCCTGAAATATTTAAATGTTCAACTACTTTTTAAAAATACATTGTTATTTATGATAGAATACCACCTTACCATCCCTACACATAGTACACCCTCATTCTCTGATAACCATGACTATGATACCCAAACATGGCCACAGGCATCATCTTTTCCCAGTCAGAAACACCCGGTTAAGCAATCAATAATTGTAGGCTATCAGTTCAGGCCATAGATCTGTTTGTTTATTAAGCCACCAGGATGTCAATAAAGAGCAATTAGCAGTTAATCCAACAGTTAGACAGGAAATGCCTTTGGTGTAGTCTGGAGACCATGCCATTTGGCACTGGCTGACAGTGCTAACTGCTAAGAACAAGAACTGCCAGTCTTCCTCTGTAAAAGTAAGGTGGCTCAAGTCAGACTGCCTTCTACACTAGTATAATCTGGTGCCAGCAGCCTGGCTAAAATATCCAAAGGGAATTTGGAGCCTGTTATATGGACATGTGCTAACCCTCTCAAAAACCAGTAATCTACAATCAGAATATATGTATATTGCAAACTTCTAATATCAGCAGATTGCTGATTGAAGAGGTGAACGAATACCTCAATTAGCCATGTACAGATCGTCACAATGACCCACTGCAGTTGTGGAAGGTTCATCGCAACAATTTTCCAACTCTGGCTCAATTGATCCCTCATCATCTCAGCATTCCAGCCTCATCAGCCCCAGCTGAAAGGATATTCAGCATAGTTGGGAAAGTATTCCGCCCCGAGACTCAACCTTTGAACAACTCATGTTCATTCGGTGCAATGGAAAATAGATGATAAGATCATAGAATGCTAATGAAATGAATCCCAACGAAGTGAATTTCAATGTTGATGAAATTGAGATTTTTTTTTTCATCATAAAAAAATTATCAACTGCCATTGCATATTCACTTGTGCCGAGTTATATTAATTACATTAATTAATAATTTTTAAATACATTTAATATATTTTTTTATGTACTCAAACTTTTACTCATACTTGTACACAGATTTTAGCAATGTACCCGTACTCGTACTCATCCATCATCAATGTACTCATATTCGTACTCATGAAAATGTACTCGGCCCCAGGTCTGTCCGATATATAATGTACACCCCTTAGAGATGTCCAATTTCAGATACACAGGTCACTAATTTGTAAGACTTTTGACTAAATGGCAACAGTTGGCGCCTATGCAGAACTGGGTACAACCGTAGACTAGAGCGACTGATCAAAGTAAGAGAAGCACACATTGGGTTTGTTGTTATTGGCTGCTGTTTTGCTAGATTTCTTCTAGAACTGTGATGATAGAACCAGCTTAAAATTCTCAATGTTATGCCACTGTAAATTAAGTTAGGACTTCATAGTTATGGTGCTTGAATAATTAACAAACAAAATTATACACTGTCACCAGTGGAAGAATTGGTTGTTATGTTATAATGTTGATTGATGGCGATGTCTGTTGTGCAAATATTTAACAATATTGCTATCCAGTTGAGATATAGTGCGTGTCAGTTAACAAGTAATAATCATATATGATTATAGGTAATTTAAAAAAATAATGTTCTGTAAATTATTAGTTCGAGTTAAATTTTCAAGTGGGACACTTGAACAAGATTGGTCAACACTGCGCGAAATCTAAATTGGCTATCAGCGCAGCGCGTTTTGATTACGCTTGTCTAGCGCGCGTAGCCGCTACTCGATCTACAACTTGTTCTTGAACTGCTTACAAGCGCTTCTTTTCCGACTGTTAATATTGATGTGTATGCTTCTAAATACACCCTCTTCGCATTTGTTATGATCTTTAGTCCTTTGCATGTGATGTCTTCGGCATCGCCTAATCCAAGACCAATTAAGTAGAGCATCATATGTTTTGCCCAGCGTCCGACACGTGTGTTAACCAAAGAAGTTAAGGATAAGACAGTTTACTCCGCTTCAGTTTCCCAAAGAGGTTAAAAGAAGATAGTACACTTAAGCGTTCCACCGTCTTTGGCAATGCGCGCCCCCTGTTGAATTCTTGTTACATTAATGTTGTGTTCTCATCGAAGATTTGTTTTTTATTCCCACACCGCGAAACGGGGTATATTGAACAAGAAGAAATTGAAGATATATTGTAGCTGTGCCGTCATCGACACCGGGATACATACAGTGATTGAATCTCGTCAAACTTGAAGGTATGGAGCTACGCATACGGCACAGCTACAATATTCACAAGCTGCACTTTGGACATGTGTAGAACTGGGTGGCAATTATTAATCTTGTATATCATTAAAAAAAACCCGGGTTGTATCCTATCACCGTACAAAAACAACGTGTTCAAACTAAACAAACCTGTAAGAAATGTATCTTGCACGCATGTAAACGTGGTTACATATAAGGACATTCTTAAATATATATATATATGTATGTATATATATATAATTTATTTATAAATATATATAAATCTGTATAATTTATTATTAATATTTACGACGCGTTTTTTTTACAGAATTCTACATAAATTCCTTATAATTTTATAGTACATAATATTCTATTAAAAAAACCACCCCCACACTTGGCACCTTCATTCTAATCAACTGTACGCAGGCCTTTGGCACCAGTAGGGTATATGCTCAGCTTGCCAGCGGGACAGGCATGCGGCTTGTGGGCACCCCCGCATACAGCTGTGATCACAGTTAGGCTGCCTTAATTGAAAGTCTACTTTGTTTATATGTTGTTTCTACTTTCTCCAAACCCCAAGCAGCGCAGATCTCTTTCCCCCGACATGTCAGTAGTTGTCGACCCATAAGAAAGATTAACGAAAGAAGAGAGAAGTACAGCTAGTCTAGTCGGCGGTCGGACTGATATCCAATGTATGTAGCCGCCAAAATATAGTAAACTCTGAATCTTTTGTGTGGTCCTTTGGATAGAATAGTGGTGGATTAAGGCTCTTGTGGGCCTTATAGGCACTTGGCATTTTCATGGGCCCTAAGTAAGCCCAAGTGTGGATCCAGAGAAGATAGTCTAGGGGAGGCCCAAACCTCCAAATGAACCCCGTTGAAAATATGGGGAGGGCTGAGCCGAGCTTCAGCATGACTTCGTTGTCATGTCATGTCATCGGAAGACGGGGGACGTGGGGTATCCTGCTGAAGATTTTTGCTGGAGCTTCAGTGTGACCCCACTTAATTTTTGTCGCGCTGTCGATCATGACATCTGAAGACGGGGAATGTGCTTTTGACGATTTTCTCCTTTATAGTAAGTTATATAATAACACCTTTATAATGTATGTTAAACATTCAAACTTGTAGGGCCTACATCATGATTATTCCCAGCTTGCCACATTCATTGGGCCAATGAAGTACCAATGAAATGTATGCAGTAACCAGCATTGGCCAAATCATGTTTTGTTAACTGGATTTCGGGAATATTCGATCAGTTTACAAATAATATGCTCGAGCATGTATTTTTTGGTGGGCCTTAGCCTTCGTGGGCCGTAGGCACATGTCTAAGCAAGATTAGCAATATGAACTTAGATATAACCATATGGATTATATTTTGCAGTCTTATGATTTATGTAACCAATGTGTACACCAGTTATGTTACCAGTGTGTACACCAGTTATGTAACCAATGTGTACACCAGTTATGTGTGTGTGCACAACAGAGGGTTAATAATAGCTCCAGTGGGTTTAGCATTGGCAGTTATGATATTGCAATGGGACACGTGTTATAAATAAAAAATAAATATTTATAATCAGATGGATGAATGATATCGACAACGTGGTTAAAGAATTAATCGTTGTATTTTGTCACTACATGAATATACTTGCTGCATAACAGCAGGTGCACTACAGCATACTACACTACACTACACTACACTACACTACACTACAGTACAGTACACATAGATTAACCAAACTGCACACGACAATACACGAAATACTGCACTGTTTAAATGAATTGAACATCAAAATTGAAGGCACTTCAGTGCACTGCAAATTACAAACTGCTGTAGGCCTACATATATCATATACACAATCACACATGTGCTAATGTAGTGACGTGACATTCTGCTTAATATCTGTGCTAAAATGCTTGCGCGACAATACAAAATACAACTACATACTTATGCAAACACTGGTATTAAATAATTATATTGGAAAATAAAATGGTAAAGTTGTTTAATTTTAGGTTTGTGTAATTTTAGTTTTGCGCACTGCAATTTCAATGTTCTTCGGATTGCAGTTTGGCACGTGACGTCCTCGCATTCCCGTTGCATGGTGGGAATGAATTACGAAAATAGTCGTTTTGGTAGGCGGTAGGGTTATCTAACTTTGTAATAACTCAAAATATGTCTTCGTGGGATGCTGAAGCATGTCTTGATCCGACAGCAACAGAAGATGCGCAAACCATGGAACATGCACAAGAATCACAGAATGATTCGCAACAAGCTCAAGAGACGACGCTACCTGCTGCAGTCGAAGAAAACTTAAAAATGCAATCCGAAACTGACGAACTTCACGAAGCCAGTGAAACGGTCCCTCTGACCGATGACGACATATCGTCCGCTTTGAAGCGTGCCAGAGCAGAGTTTAACAAAAACAGGAAACTCATAATTAATGACATTCCGCCTGTAACATATAATGTAAGTATTACTAATGTCTGACCTACATTTTGATATAGCAAAACGCCAACGTACCACATTATCGCTCTAACATATTGTACTTCCTTCCCAGCCTCCCAGGCCAAGTCCCAGTCTAGTCGGCCACTAACGCTAGTATTATAGTAATACAAATTATATGCAAACTGTACCGAATACACATCTAGGTTTGGAATTCACATTTACAAATACAACATGCTCGGTCATGGATGCATTGCCATAAAGTTTATAAACAATGGGACATTATCCCAGTTTAGCTGTGAACAGCTGTAAAGGGATTACTACATCAAGCAAAAGCAAGACATGTCATGAATTGTAGAGTTATAAATAAAAATTTAAATACACCTAAACGTAAACAGGCTAAAGTAAAGTTAAAAAAGTATTGTTTTATTTTAAAATGAACCATCACATCTATAAAAAATATGAAATACTGTATCCAATTAGTCAAGCACAAACTGTTTAGCAAAACATTCTCTTTTCAACACCATTACTTTTGGACGTTTTGGTTAGACACCAACTTCATCAACACCATTTCCAATACCAACTTCATCGACGTTGCGACAATGCTCCAGTAAGGAAGAAGTAACTATTAATCATTTCTACATGTGACTGAAATGGCTTGTGCACGAAGATGTTTACGTTTTGTCCAACCTGCCTCCTTGTACTATCATAATCATGTCTAATTTGAGTACTTTTATGAAATATATCTATCACGAATTATATTATTGTTCCTGAGCAATTTATTATAACATTGTAATTAATACAATGTAAGTATTTGCTTCTTGTACTTGCACAAAAGTCTAACATGTCTGTTTTAAACATGTAACACATAATCAAATGTCACTGATTGACTCTTGCATACACCAGTTTTCTGTTTATTAGCATTTATGGTTGGTTAACTTGGAACAAAAGATGGCTGTTTTTGATATTCTTACTTTTAAATGTTTGATTTTGCAGGAAGTGAAGGAGTACCTTGGAGGTCGCAGTGTAAAAAACATATCCATCAGCAAAAAGACTAGAACTGGTATGTGTTTGTTTTATACCAAACAGCAGATGTCACTGAAACAAAATCTATGGAATTGCACATGAACTTACAGGATTTTAATTTACATGGTACATCAGGCATCTATATTCACTATTTGGTCACTTTGATGTCCCTAAGTTATAGAGCTAATTAACATTTACAGTATTTTTTGCTATAGTTGTATCTTCATTGACAGAAACTGCATATTACTGAATTTAACCAATCGCATTAAGAATAATTGATAGATATGAAGAGGATGTCTTACTGTTAGCAACTTGTTATAATCTGTTTAAGTAATTGTTAGTTCTTTGCCATCTGGTATGGGGGTTTTAGTCAGTTTCTGTGAGCAGTTTATGAAAAGATAATGAACCAGCCTCACCAAGATCATGAACATGATTGTGTGAAAGTTGACACATTTGAATAACAGGCAACATTTGAAGTCTGAATTGAAAATGTAGGTTGAGTACTTGTGATTTATTATTAAACTTACAGGTGGCATGAATACCTGTTTTGAACAGTTACCTCACTAATGCTGAACCTATATATGTAACAAATACAACATTTATAAATATCTAGAAATATTTTCTGTTCTATGCCTGGAAATTATATGAATTGTTATGCTTAACTTGTAGCTGTAGTAACTCTGCTGCACGGCGAAGAAGCAGAGGAGATAGTTGCAGAGCGGGTCAACTGTAAATTGCTGGACACAGATGTGGAAGTGAAGATACACCCTACTGAGAACCTGCTGTGTATCGCCCATCTGCCCTTCGACATGGGCGACAAGAAATTCATAGAACTTGTTGCACAATACGGGGCAATTGAACGTGCTTTCCTCATGCGCAGTTCGGGAGGTCTGTGTCATAAGACTTGTTTGTTATCTAATTTTTGCATCTGATTACCAGTAATACATAAATCATAACTAATGTACGATTCATCATAGGCAACGATGGATAATACAGCAAAGCATGAATCAGTGAATCTGTTTATTATAGAATGCTACATTCCATATATATTACAAAAAATACTAAATCAACTGTGCTAAACCAGCACAGATCAATATATGTCCCATTGATATGCACACACATAATTATACATATATTACACTATTATGCAATACACATGTACATAGTTAAAGAAACATTGTTGTGTACCATTAGCACTTTGTACCAATATCTCCATATAGTAGACACATATTTTGTGACTTTAATTACTACATCTCTGATATTTATGTTATTAGAACTGACAATGAAATTACATTCATATCTCCTAATTCAAATGTCAAGTTCAGTTGATATGTACTTTTCATGGTGTTATATGTCTGATTTTGTAACAAGATATTGTAACAGTTGAGTGGGTCATATTTAATAAATAATTTGTATATGACTGTATGCCAATTGACCTGCTCTAACTATGAGTTAAATACTTGCATGTGATCAACAACACCTGCTACAACTTGGAATTTTTTGTTTTAAAGGTACAAGCAAAGGCTATGGTTTTGTTGAGTTTGCTCACAATCCAGAGAAATCAAATGTCGTATGCAGACAGTTGGATGGCAAGAAGATTGATTCGTTTGTGTTAGAGTGCGACTTTGTTCTGCCACATATAATTTCCTTCGACCAGCTACACTCCAGCTGTCTCCTGGTGGACCAGCTGCCAACTGAATACAAGAACGTGATGGAATTGCGAGGTATCTTCAGTCGACTGGTGATACCCCCATACTGTCAGGTGAGGAGGTCGACATGTCAGCAACCTTTCTGCCACTGAGACAGCTAATTGTTGACTCTCCTGTACAAATAGGATTCTTTTATATATATATATATATATATCAGGGATGAGAGTTACGCGGAAACGCGGATTTCTGTATTTTGGGAATCCAATTGGATCATTCCTGTAATTCGTCCAGATCCAGGGAGACTTTTTTATTTATGTATGTGGTGGGGTCGCAAAGCTGAGTAAAAATGTTAAAGTTAGGCCAAAAACTGTCGTGCTTGTCCCAAACGTAGTAGTGTTATGTCCTCTGATTGGCCAAGAGATATCATTCGGCCGGAAACCCATAAGTGATTAGCATTGGATAATTCAAATTTAATGATGTCAGTATATCTCGTTTCCATTTGGGAACTTCGGGGAAACACGAAAGGAAACAACAAATCAGCGTCTGGCGACTTCGCTGTTGGTTAATAATCAAGTCATTTCCTGGCTTGACAGTGGCGACCTACAGTGTTAGTTAGGGTAGCATAATCAAACTAATATACTCAACTTTGCTGTGCCGTGAAAGAACGAAGACTTATAATCAAAGGTCTTTAATTTGGTTCTGTTTTAAGCTAATAAGAAATATTTTTATTTGCAATATTGCTATAGAAGAGTTAACTTTCATGCAGGTTTTGGTGTCTCTGTTTCGTTTACTGCCTTCCGATGTTCCCACTAGGTGGAAACAATGTTCTCGCTGCGGATTGACAAGGAACCACGGAATGGTGTGCTAATTGGCGGCCTCGTTCGTGTACTATAACCAGCTACATCATGAAACGTTTGGATAAAATCTATGAAATTCACTTTCGAGAAATTGACGAAACACTCGGGAACAAATTTTGAGCAGACTGGTTACCGAAAACTGTCAAAATAGATGTCGGTAATGGCAACAGAATAACTGTAACAATCGAGGACTTTCTAGAAAACATGGATCAACCAAGCATTGTGTATTGTAATGACACAGTGAAGTACGTTGGGCGAGGTTTTGTGTCAATAAGGGACCACTTTCTTAACTGATAAATACTGTACAACAACATTGGGATTACTGAAAAGGAAGAAAGACAAGCCCGCAAGCGTAAGCAAATGGTTGCACTTGAAAAGGTGATAAAGAAGAGATGTTTGTCATAAAATAATGAACAGTGCTGAATTGTTTCAGTAGAAAGCTGACCTTTTAATTTTGGCTACATTGTAAAGTAGAAACATGGCCCAACAGTTCTCAAAAGGTTAACTACAATTACGTTTGAGACTGTATGGTCCAACTTCATTTCAAAAGAGTGCCAAAGCTTTTGAAATACTAATAATTATGAAGTTTATATATGGAGACAGTCAATAGCTTGACAGTACCAATTATATAATAGGGGGTGGACCCTAACCCATTAAAAAACGGCTGACAGCGCCCTCCACCACAAACCTCAGCTAGAAAGCACTTGCAGCACTCAGACCTTGTTCCGTTCGCACCCTGCTCTGCTCGATCTCATACATTTTCAGCGGTTTTAATCAAATGTCACTCTTGTACCTGTGTATATACTGTGTTCATTCTTTTTAGCATACTTGCCCTAATTAACGTACACCTCCCTTTTCCAGCAGTGTCTGATGTTGGTCTGACAGATCCATCATATATTGTAATTCCCTGTCAACCATTGACCATATGAGAAAGAAATTTCCACCTGCATCCACACTCCACAGCATTTGCAAAGTTCCAGTATCTCTTTAACCACAAAATCACCATCACGTGGATGTATAAATCATTTTGAGTTAGTTTCAGTTACGTGTGTCATCTCGGCTGAACTAAACTTGAATGTATCATGCAGATGACGTTGTCCATGTCTTAGCATCACTGTCATGCAGATCGTTTGTCTTCTGTTGTCCACTGATAACTTATCTCTCCAATGAGAAGTAATTTAAATACATGGTAACCATAAATAATTGACAAAATATCTTTTCTAATTCAGAGTGACACGTGTCGATGGCGCCATGTGTGTTTTAAAAACGGAAATGAACGATCTAGTGGTGCCATATAGCAGAGTACAGTAGAAATAATAAAAAATACACATTAACATCTTGTGACACTACCATTTTGTTATTTTCACACTGATTTGAGAAACACTTTTTTGTAACCTTAAAAATATTTCATAAGCACACTGTACGCTAAAAATAATGACTGGTATATATATACTACTTACTAACTGTTATGCCCTCTGGCGTTTAGGGCAGCATTTTGACCACAGATAGTACATAGAAGAGTATTGCATACTTTTCACTTATAAATGTCTCCCTTGTGGTTGCATAAAAGTTGTTGAATACATTTTTCTTTACTAGCTTACACCCACCCATAGAGCCCATCCAGATCGGGAAGCCCTTGGCTTTGGCATCATGGAGTACTTTATACTAACTAGTGCCCACTGTGTCGTAGTTGGTATGCAGAACGGGAAGGCGCTTGGCTTTGTGGAGTACTTTATATTAGCTAGTGCCTACTGTGTCGTAGTTGGTATGCAGAACGGGAAGGCCCTGGGCATTGTGGAGTACTTTATATTAGCTAGTACCCTCTGTTTTGTAGTTGGTATGCAGAACGGGAAGGCACTTGGCTTTGTGGAGTACTTTATATTAGCTAGTGCCCACTGTGTCGTAGTTGGTATGCAGAACGGGAAGGCCCTGGGCATTGTGGAGTACTTTATATTAGCTAGTGCCCTCTGTTTTGTAGTTGGTATGCAGAACGGAAAGGCCCTGGGTTTTGGGGAGTACTTTATATTAGCTAGTGCCCTCTGTGTTGTAGTTGGTGTGCAGAACAGGAAGGCCCTGGGCTTTGTGGAGTACTTTATATTAGCTAGTGCCCTCTGTGTTGTAGCTCGGCATGCAGAATGGGAAGGCACTTGGATTTGGCATCGTGGAGTATGCAATGGCAGACCAGGCAGAGACAGCTCAGATCGCTGTGAATGGCACCACGCTGCAAGGCACCAACATCAGAGTGACCTTCTGCATCCCAGGGGAGAACGCAATAGACATATACAACAAAATGATGACGTCAGTGGTAAGCATTGTCAAAATTACATAGCAATGGTGTAAGATTATGTGACACTAACAATATCACACTTTCCGTGTTATCTATAAATTAGTTCACTTGTATAAATTGTATCAAATGCAGCCAAGGTATATTTGGCAAAGTTACTTTTGATGACAAAGTACAAATGGAAGTAAGAAATGTTATCAAGACACATCATAACCAATGATATAATATAGATTGTGAACACATCCCCCAGTGTAGTGGTCATTATTTATTCACTGTGTTATTGACATTGTCAGGTTGCACACAACTCATCAATAAATGCACATTTAGGTCAGCTTTAGTCATTTTGAATTTGTACACAGTGGGAAAGATTCAGCCGGATTCATTTATGAATATCCATTTTTTTTCACTTCACAAAGTGTTTAGGTTTTAGCTCTTCTGAATAATATATATAGTTTTACTTTGTGTTCAGCCAGACTCAACACTGTCACTGCCATAGTATTTCATTTAGCATGGACCCAGATAAATATTTGAATATTAAACCTTAAAACTTGGTGTTGGGAACAGTTTTGATATTGTTGTAATGCACTGAGTGTTGTAGTGTTTTGCTCAGTGATGCAAGTGACATTGGTATGTTGCCACCTGTAGAGTGGCGGATCACTGAAGACTGGTCTACTGCCCAACCCCATCCAGCCTGTTAGGAACCTTGCAGCCCCAATAGGGGGCAACACCAACGTGCCGAACCAGTCATCGGGCAAAAATCAAGGAAACCTCACCAATCCTATGATGCAGAGTCTACTCGCACAGAATCCACAAGGTACGTTGCTTTGTTATGACAATTTGCTCTGTGCAGTTTAATCCTCTTTATGTGGTCTCTTATATGTATGATACAGGTGTATAAAGTAATTGTAGGCATTCTTTAATGGATTGGTTTCTTGTTTTTAGTCCTTAGGGCTGAAAGTCCAAGGGACTATTGCCATCACTCTGTGTCCGCCGTTAGCTGCCGTATCTCAGAAATTGTTCAGCAACTTTTTTCTAATTTTGCATAGATGTATCTTAGGGTGCTGCCACTATAAACAAGAAATCTGTATTTGATTGAATCATTAAAAGGGCACCTAAGGGGCCCCCAAAGTGCAAAAGTTTTACATTATCTAGTGATGTCGTTTTGAGAAGGGCCCTAGAGACCAACCCCAACAGTAGATTTTGTTTAATGTGCCAGAAAGCCAGCAGCATCACTCCATTCTGCAGCCTAGTGCTATTGTTCCATTGAGACCTTGACTAATCTTTAATTGGTCACAGGGCCCAGGCAGAGTAGACACACTTGAACCCTGTTAGACTGAACAGTTGCCTAAAACTTTTAAACTGTATCTTCAAAACTATTGATTTTCTATAATTGCAAGTTGTGTTTATTTTGATGTTCATTTAATTATTATAAAATGGTGTGACTGTGGTGTCTATTGGTTAAAGATGTATTGTCACCTGTAGGTAACAAACATAGAAAATTTATATTCTGGACAACTATAGAGTGAAATATCCTACACTTTATTGATATCAAATGCATTCTACTGTTCTGTTTACCCTTGCCATGCCTTGTGTAAACATGGTACTATGTAAATCAGTTGTATCAATATAGACTAATAATTACAGATTCACAATATAGTTGACACCTGAAACAACCAAATGTCAATCATTAGAAGAGTTGACATAGTTCTGCTATATTCAAGAAATCTGTATTTGATTGAATCATTCTAGTGTCATCAGCATATAGTAGAACATACATTTTGTACATCATCATCACTAAGGTTGTTTTAAATTTCACCAGCTGCCATGTCAAGTCCCTTATAATTATGACTAACAGTGTTTAAAATTCAGGTAAATAGCAAATAACAAAGGAGACAAGTTTTCGCCTTGCTGTACCTCTACATCACATGAGAAGAAGGCTGACACAGCCTGGACCTGTTTTTTTAAAGTATTCATTTATAACATTATTAATACCACATGCCTTTTTGTTTTTGAGTTTTTTGATTTGCATTAGTACCTAATTTTGTGTAAATGGTCTGTTTATGTGTTCGTTTGACTGGGAAATCTTTCTTGGATCAAAAAGTATCTCGCCAGCTGCAGTTTCACTTTCAGGTTTTTCACCAAGTTTTTTAAAGTGGTTCATAAACTTATCCAGTGAAATATTTCCACATTGTTCACTGCTGTTACTTGCTTTATTAAGTATATCCCAGTATTCTGCAGGCTTGCTATGTTTTAAGTTGCGCAAGTTTTCATGTAACTGTTTATGGTAGCATTTTGATATTTGTTTTATAAAGCATTTATACCCACTAGCCAATTCTCTTAACTCTGCATTAGCTTCGTCATTTTTAATTTTCTTTAGTCTACCTTTTGCTCTCAAACAATCTGTCCTCTTAGTTTTACACATAAAGACATAATCTGGCATAACTTGATAAGTCTTTGTAGCAGCACATTTGTACTTCCAGTGTATCATTGCAACATAACATACATACTGTGTGCCACATTTGTATATTGTGCATGTAATATTTCCATGCAATCCAATTGCATATATAATATAAAACTTCAACAGCCGTTTTCATAATTTTCACTTTTTGACCCTTACCATGTTCAATGCTCCATAACAATTTTTGTAGCAGTCATAATTTTTGAAACCGTGTAAAGCACCCTACCCAGCCTTTACAAGAATGTAAGAAAACAATGTTACAATTTTTCCAACTTATCACTCATTTGGTCAGCCGGGGTCACATATCGACGTATTAGTCCAAAGGACTTCAGGGCCTCTTGGCCCAATATTTACAGCAACAGCTTTTTGTTACGATGTGACTGAATGTAATAAGTATTAGTATTACTATACTTTGTTATAATTTATCACAATTTCATCCACCAATCTGTAATGTTAATGACAGTTTCTCACGACATGTGCAATGGCTAGTATTGGAAGTGTTGTATTATTAAGTGATGCCATGTGTTTCAGTGCTGGCGAGTTTTCAGAATGTGCTTGGCCAGCTTCAGCAAAGAGTTCAGTTACAACAACAGATGCAGCGGCCAGGTGAACACATTGTTCTACTTTGATGTCAAGGCAGTTGTACACAGGGGGGAGGCAAGAATCTCCTAAGGAGTCTGCATTGTTATTTGCATTTGGAAACCTTCACCTCCATTGTAATGGTATTTAGCTGGCTGTGGCACCCCATTCACTGTATTGTTTTTAAATTTACTTACTGATATGCATGATATTAAAAATACAAGATACTGTTTTTGATGATTCCGCTGTCCCACTCATACAATACAATGTCATTGAGTTTTTACAAATTGTACATTTCTTATGTGAGTGGAAAAAACGTTGAGATTACAACAATGTAAAGAATTGAGGTACCAACCAGCTCATTGATCTGACATTTTATATAATCGGCATGTATGTTATAGGCCTGCTGGGAATAGCACCAAACAACCAGCCTCCCAGCCCTCTGCACAATCCTAATCTGCAGATTGCCATTCTCGCTGTCTTCATGGCAACCCAGCTTCAGCAGGTTTGTACTTCTCATGTTTTTATTGTAGGTAGGTCTGTTGTTCACTTCAGAATAAAGCTATGGCAATGCAGATCTGTTATATAATCAATTTTTACATGTGTGAAGTCAAGTAACTCTCGACAGCACAAGACTGCAAATATGAAGTTTTTAGGGTAAAACGTGATATGTCCATTTTGTTGGTTTTGGACAAAATTGGCTTAGTGCTTCACCCTCAGAGTTTAACTTGTAGATGATATTGGAACATCTTAATCCAAAATTAAAGATAATGGTAACAAAAGTTCAAATGTTCATTGCATTTTTTATACAGAGTGTCTTTTTTGTCAAAACAGTGATGAAAAATCCTGGCCCTGTCAACTATACATAGTTCCGTTTTCTTATTGATGGTGATAGTTCTTGGTGCATATCAGTGCACAGTCCCACTCTGGAACATAGTCGTGCTGTTGAGGTTATATACAATGAAATACAAGTTGTGCATAGATTACTTGAGTGATACATTGTTGTGTGTTGTTGGCAGACGCAGCCTGGGATGTTTCACAACCCAGTGCTTCAGCAGGTCATTGCTGCCAACCTACAGCAGCAGAACTCTCTGGTCCTCGGTGGAGGATACATGGTAAGTATGCACATATAGCAACAGAACTCTAGTGCTTCGTGGAGGATATATGGAAGGGACACACTGCTCAGTGGCAGTCTACTGTGTGGTAACCCTTCTCAAGCAGTCACAGTCTCTATTTTTTCAGGTATACATGATAATTCCATGGTGTATAATTAGTGATTGAAATAAAAAGATTTAACTCAGAATCACTGCTCTATACTTGTAAAATAGCTAGTTTTTAAGATTGACTCAGTAGTTTCGTCCACATATCCTTTCAGTTTATATTCATTTGTTCGTCATTCTGTTCAGGGGCTACAGAGCAAGAAGCCGTCCCTGCTGGGCAATCCAATGATCGCTCAGGCGAACTCGATGCTGCAGGGTCTGATGAAGCCAGAGCAGCCACAGCAGTCAGGACCGGAGCCTGCTGCAGCAGCAGCTGGCAACGACAGTCACACTGACCCTCCTGGGCCTCCACAGACAGCCTCAGCACAGGAGCTGGCCGGGTCATCAGTGAACACAGAGGGCCAGACTGTGAAAGAGGAGAAGACACAGGATGCTGAAGTGAATGTGAAACCTGATGAAGTGAATGTGAAACCTGATGAAGTAACGCAGACTGGTGAAGAGGGGGAGGCAAGGAAACAGATGGGGGAGGTGGAGGGGGAGAAGAAGATGGGTGAAGAGCAAGCAGCTGGGCCTACTGGGGATCAGAGTCATGATGGAAATGAGCCCCCCCAAGGCCAGGATGGCAGTAAGCCCCAGGGCCAGGATGGGAGTAACCCAGCTGAGCCTCTTCCAGACATCCAAGTGCTCAACAGCTTCCAGAAGATGCTTGCCACCATCCAGGGCAACATCGGCCAGGACGGCGACAACAGTGCAACAAGCAGTAACAAACCAGCGACGTTGAAACCACCAGTGACTTCCCCACCCAGTCTCATGTCCCCAGTCAGCCAGCCCGGGCTGCTGGGGAGGCACCCCTCCGGCATGACCCCCCAGCAGCTGGTCAATGTGATGTCGGCCACCACCACGCTGCAGCAACAGCAGCTGCTGAATGCAGGCGTGGCCAACCCAATACTCGCCATGTTCATCGAGGCTCAGATACGACAGCAGCTGCTCAACCTGGAAAAGGTCAGCAAGGCTCGGCTGTTTATGTCTCGTCTGCAGCAGCAACAGCAGCCACCACAGCAGCAACAACAGCAGCAGCATGGTGTGTACCATTTTGGTGGAGGTGGGGGTGGAGCAGGAAGTGGGATGTTTGGTAGAAAGCAAGGCCTGCTGGGAAACCAACCACCGATGAGCCAGAATGCACCAAGTGGGGGGTTGTGGTATACGCCCGGATCCCAACAGAGCAGTGGTCTTCTCAAGACGCCAAGTATGAAGCCAGGCGAAGACAGTGCATCCTCGTATCATCACAACAATGTAAGTTAACAATAACGTCGTCAGTGTTTAATCATCCTGGTGCCAGACAAAATTGTGCTGATGTACAAGAAATGTCATGTCATTTTTAAAGACTTGCACATTGTTCTATACTTGTATTTTTATGTGTAAGGTGTACAAATTTCACTAAGTAAGCTACTTTTCCTGAAATGACAGATATTTTCCTGTTTAATTCCAAATAGATGACACAACACAACTCACTTTCACTAACATGCTCTTTTACTGACTCGTTTTGCATATGGCAAACACCACATTAACAAAGTGTAAAATACGGTCATTTTCAAATACTTTACATCCTGACCACAATTGGTTTGTGTCAGAGTCTGGAGGTTTTTTTAATTAATTAAATAAAATATTTCAATTCATCTAATACAACATTAAACAAGTAATATCCACCACCATCACTGTGATTTATATGTCCCAAAAAGCGTGATGACTACCGAGCTACCAGTACGTAATAATGTACGTTTTGTTGAATGTTGAGAATGTATTCTACCACCTATAGATGCGTGGCGATTTGTTTATTGGCAATTTAAACACCGGAAACTTTCCCACAACAGTGCCGGCACAAGTCTTTGTAGTGCCAGTTTTTGACTGACAACAGTAATTAACAATGTATCTATGCTGTTGCATTAAAACAGTATCCATTTGAATATTGCGACAAAGTTTACACATGCCGCAGGTACTTAGAGTATTTCCAGGAACTGCCCTGTGACAGCTGTGCGAACGTCAGAGAAAGGCTCCATGCATGTGGCGCCTGTCACACAGTCCGTCATATATAGCTTAGGACAGGTCATTACACAGTCACGGGTTTGTACCCATCAGTCAAAATTCTTACCCACTTCCAAGTGACTCAATTCGTGTCCAAATGTCGGGGTGACGGGTCTCTGCATCAGGCCTTCTTGGCCGTCAAAAAAACCTTAATATATTACCCGTCCAAACGATGGATTGTCTTAATTCTTACCAGCTCCCGGCCGACTCAGTCAGTCCAAATGACGGGGTGACAAATCTCTGCATTAATTTATGTACTGCTTAAAAACAATGATCTTCGCGATCAGCACACTAGCACTGAAATGGTTAACTCTTTTTATCCCAGAGGCCTGTCCCAAATAAGCCTCCTAGTTCCCAAGCAGATTTGCTTTCATACTGATATCATGTATTTTGTCCGCATGGTCTATGTTCATTTTGTATTTGTTATACTATATTCATCAGTGAGCGCCAAAAACTATTATATCAAATGAAAGCTAACAAAACTATCTTTGTAATGGTATGACTTATAAGTGTAGATTTATCTTAACTTTACAATACATTTGTTTGATAACATTTTTGGGTTCATACAAACTTAAAAGGATTACAGACCCAGTCAACTTCTGATGCCATTTTGACAATTATTAATACAATTTTGACCGCTAGTATCAGTTATTGAAATCTTCAGAATTAAGTCCCGATTCCATTGGTACTAAATATAATTGTGTTAATCGGTTGGACATGGATGTATAAGCTTTTGACCAACATGGAATACCAAAATCTCAAACGTTTCTAACTGTGAAAACTTCAACCATCCGTCCTCTGTGTCCATGAAAACCATAAAAATAACCACCAATGCCGGACTCTGAGTATTCAAGTTCAAGTACATTTTGCATCCATCTGTCATAAACATCATTACCAACTTGTATTGACTTTGATTGAGTGAAAACAACTGCTGAATTACTGTCCAAAACACTATCACTATGTATGGCATCAATGGCGTCGGCCACTGCTCCAAAAATGAAAATTAGTAGTGTATTTATTCACTTAAACTGCTCAAAATTACAGTCGAAACGTTCAACTGACAAGTGTGTATAAAACGGAAGTGTCCCGGTCAAGTACACATACACACATCTTGTGACATCTTAGGAATACGTTTTCTTGAGGTAATTAGATAGGCCTACACAACTACATGAAAAGAGTTCATTTATGTTGTTGACAGTGTCTTGCCACATTTCAATTTGGATATGTTAAAATGATTTGAACTGGCAGACATAGGTAAAAGTGCGTGATATGATGGGCAACAGACAACCATCTAAATGTGTTGTGCTTATTATACAGGACAATTCCAAGTCATTGCAGTACAACACGTCATCATACAACAGTGACTACTACAACTCTGGCAACTCCTCTGGCTCAGGGGGCCAAGCTGGATCATCTGGCTCAATAGGCTCTGCCTCAAACCAGAGGCAAAACTACGGTGACTGGAAGGTAGGTGCTAATGTCTTCAGTTGTTGCATCTGTTATGGTCTTACTTGTAACCTTAGGGAACAGAACATTGATGTCTGACATCAGGCGAAATTACTTTCATCTGGCCTCAGCCCCCCCACCCCTCCCCTCAGACAAAAGTAAACATTGATATGATGATCATGATACTAATATATATATATATTAACAATATTAGTCAGAAGCATGAAATATCAATGTCCAATGGCAGACAAAACTGCCTCGGACCCTCCTCCCCAAACGAAAGTATTTTCGTCTGATATCGAACATTGACATTCTGGGATGATATCTTAGTAGCAACTTAATTGTAGCAGTACTGGTTGACTATTTATGTTTTATCGCTTACTGGTTAATAAAAGGTTGTCTAAGCTAATTGTGAGATACAATGTATGTTTTGCATGTTGTAGCAGGGACAGCAGCAATATGGCGGTGCTCAACAAACTAACACAGACTTCCAACAACAGTACCCAAACTACCCACCCTATGGTTCTCCAGAATACAGAAAGGTACTTCCAGCAAGACAACTTGGTGTTGTCATCTGAACACACACGAAGTGTTGCAGACTGATGTAACAATACTAATTCTGACCAATGAGCGTTTACACAACCGTAAAACACTTAGTGGATTTGGACTGAAAGTACGGAAATATCTGCAAACTGGCGAACTGGCCTTTTAAATACTATATATGTCAATGTTCCTTTTTTAGTCCTTTGGCCAAAGGTCCAAGGGACTATTGCCATCACTCTGCGTCCGCCGTCTGCCGGTAGCTGTCATATCTCGGAAACCGTTCAGCAACTTTTTCTCTAATTTTGCATAGACATATCTTGGGGCACTGCCACTATGCACGAGAAATCTTTATTTGATTGAATCATTTTAAGGGCTCCCTAGGGCCTCCAAGGACCCCAAAACTGGTAAAAATGTAACATTTGGCCTATTTTTTTAAAAACTGTTCAGCAACTTTTTTTCTAATTTTACATAGATGTATCTTAGGGTGCTGCCACTATATACAAGAAATCTGTATATGATTGAATCATTCTAAGGGGCCCCCAAAGTGCAAAAGGTTTACATTATCTAGTGATGTGGTTTTGAGAAGGGCCCTTGAGACCACCACCAACATTGTGTATTGTGCCACAAAATCAACAGCTGTGACTAATCTCTACAGCCCAGTCCATTGAGACCTTGACTAATCTTTAATTGGTCACAGCACCCAGGCAGAGTAGACACACTTGACCCCTGTTAGACTGAACAGTTGCCTAACACTTTTAAACTATCTTCAAAACTATTGATTTTCTATAATTGCAAGTTGTGTTTATTTTGATGTTCATTTAATTATTATAAAATGGTGTGACTGTGGTGTCTATTGGTTAAAGATGTATTGTCTGTAGAAACCTGTAGGTGACACACATAGAAAATTAATATTCTGTCACCTGTAGGTGACAAACAGAAAATTAATATTCTGGACAACTATAGAGTGAAATATCCTACACTTTATTGATATCAAATGCATTCTACTGTTCTGTTTACGCTTGCCATGCCGTGTGTAGACATGGTACTGTGTAAATCAATTGTATCAATATAGACTAATAATTACAGATTCACAATATAGTTGACACCTGAAACAACCAAATGTCAACCATTAGAAGAGTTGACATAGTTCCCAAATACACAAGCAAGAAATCTGCATTTGATTGAATCATTCTAGTGTCATCAGCGTATAGTAGAACATACATTTTCTACATCATCATCACTAAGGTTGTTGTAAATTTAACCACCTGCCATGTCAAGTCCGTTATAATTGTGACTAACAGTTTTCAAAATGATTCAGGTAAATAGCAAATAACAAAGGACACAAGTTTTCTCCTTGCCATACCTCTACACATGAGAAGAAGGCTGACACAGCCTGGCCCTCATTTATACATGATTTATCATTTTTGTACATGTTGTATACAACTTTCAACACAATACCATTAATACCGCATGAAATTATCTTAGACCACAGGGAGGACCCGTCTACTAAATCAAATGCTTTCTTATAATCGATGAAGGCACAATAAAGCCTTTTGCATCGAGACAAATACAATTCAACCAATACCCCTATTTGAACACTGCCTGTTCTTCACCTATTACATTCGCTTTGTTTAGGTATGTGGTCAGTCTGGTGTTCTGAACAATCACTAAGGATTAATGAACACTTGTGCAGAATGTCACCCACTTGGCAGGTTTAATTGATCTATTCAGCAATGAGGACACTGCTTAGGCCTCACTCTGGACACTGTCACTCACAGTGTTGTGTATTGTCTTAGTTGGTGCATTGAGCTAATCTACTTGACCATGAATCAGTGGTGGCTCTGGTTGTGTATTACACCCAGCTGTGGAGCGAAGATTCTCTGCCTGCTATTGTTTGATGGAAACTGTGACTAATCTGTAATTGGTTACTGGCAGTAGCTTGTGTCAACAGACAGCATTAAGCCACTAGACCCCTGTTAAACTGGACAGTTGCCTGTAGGTTTTAAACTGTGTCAAACAGTGAGTCTACCTTTTGCTCTCAAATAATCTGTCCTCTTAGTTTTACACATGAAGACATAATCTGGCATAACTTGATAAGTCTTTGTAGCAGCACATTTGTACTTCCAGTGTATCATTGCAACATAACATACATATTACATACTGTGTGCCACATTTGAATATTGTGCATGTAATATTTCCATGCAATCCATTTGCATATATAATGTAAAACTTCAACAGCCGTTTTCTTCATTTTCACTTTTTGATCCCTACCATGTTCAATGCTCCATAACTTTGCCAATTTTTGTAGCAGTCATATTTTTTTAAACCGTGTAAAGCACCCTACCAAACCTTTAGAAGGATGTAAGAAAACAACGTTACAATTTTTCCGTCTTATCACTCATTTGGTCAGCCGGGGTCACATATAGACGTATTAGTCCAAAGGACTTCAGGGCCACTTGGCCCATTTTTTTTATAGACATCTGTAGATACTAAAAAAATTCTACATTAGTTTCTCTGTCATAAGTAAATTGTTAAAACAGTTCAGTTGTTAAAAAATGGTTCCATTGACCTTTAGACCTTAGCTGATTTTTTTAAAAGTCCCTGTTTTCCCACTTATATAACCTGAAACATGAAAATATATGGTTCATACGTTCAAACATTTCTAGTATCTTTGAAACTATCCACTAGGTGGCACCACTGTACAATACAGTATTACTGTAGTCCCTCTCTTCAGCAGACCCTCTGATGAGGGGACACCCGCTATGTCAGGACAGTTTGTCAATGTACAGACCGTTTTGCCATATTAATGTCCCTCTGATGAGGGGACACCTCATGTACACAGAAAGCGGACAGGATATTTTGGTTATATGTCCCTCCTAAGACGGACAGTATTCATTAATTCGAAGATTTTCTGCCGAATTTGTTTAGAAAATGGCGGACATACAGCTTGGTGTGTGTCAATGGTAACACCAAGTACACGTATACCCATAACAACGAGCTTGTCTTCCTTGCTGTAATCGTTGTGTTTGTCCATACTACTTAGAGTTCCTTTGATTACGGTCTGTAAACTGTAGGAAGAGTGAATGTAGAGAGGAAGGTATTGTTAATTTTGTGCTGTTATCAATCACATTTGCTGACGGCAATGCCATGATGGCTTCCCTGTTCATGCATCCAGCCCCAGTCAGGGCCTAGGCTTGGCGTCACCTTTTCATCTTGTAAATTGCAATTAAGATTCACAAATACGATGTATAAAAGGTTCACCTCAGTTGTTTTCAATGTACCCCAACATTAAGCCTAAGCTGAGGTGAAATAATAAACAAGCATCGTCAAATTATGCTGCGCTACGCGAAACATTACCAGTGCCTGGAAAAGATGAACTGGTTGCCAGCGTATGAAATGGTGGAACGCATTATCAAGTGACGCAGAATTTGTGCATTAATGAATCTTTCGAAATTGGATGAAAAATGAAGTGAGACAATTAACGATTGTACCCGTTACCGTATTTAATATTTAATTAACGTTCACGCTGCATGTAGCAACTGATTTAAATATTCGGTTGATCATTTCCAGGTTATTATTTTAGCTGGTAGGGGGCAGCCAAAATCGTCAACTTGTGAATTACTTACAAAGTATTTTAGCTAAAGATTATCTAAATCGTTCGAGAATACCAATTTATAAAATGTTGTAACAGAGATGTTTTGTTTGACATTTTTGGTTGAATGTTGCTACGCGCAGCAAATTCTACTGCAATGCCAGGCCGATACCGTTGCGTAGGCTAGTGGCAGTGAGTGAGTGACCAGTGCGCAGTTGAGGAAAATCCCAGATCGACAGGAGTCAGGCGGACGGTGCCGAGCGGGCGATATGATATGACTTCATGACCAACTGTTTATTTTTTAATACATCACAGTAATAATAAACATATATATATAGTGCTTAATTCCTATCAGTCAGTGCGTTGAGATATTGCCACATCTTTACCACGTGTCGGTTGTACTGATCTGAACTCCAGCATTAAGATGCCTGTCCCTCCGATGAGCGGACACCCGCCATGTCAGGACACTTATGCTTGGATACAGATGTGTCCGCTGAAGAGAGGGACTGCTGTACACAGTTATTTTGGCGTGGGTTTGGCTGATTTGAAGTGTCGGTCTATGAGCAGGTTTGGCCCACTTGAGGTCTAAAGGGTTAAACTATAATGGTGTTAAAGAGTTAACGGTTCCTGATGGCTGATGCTCTGGTTTGTGTTCTAGATGTATGAGCAGTATCAAGAGTACTACAAGATGTACTACCAAGATCAGAACTCATCATACTCGTCAAATGTAAGTGCACATGTTTCTCCAACACAAGAATCTTCGCACTGAACAATAGATGAAAACCTCCTGTGTTACAAAACATAGGACGCCACTGTGGTGTGGGCCATGATTCAGTTGAACTGTTCTTAGCGGTAAACTGTGTTAATGGTGTTTTGTGTTGTATTAGTTCACTCACTTTGGTTGTGTTGGTCAGTTGACAGTTCACTAATTTCTCGCATCCTCATGTTTCTGACACTACCATTTCATGGCACACTCAAGTCGTCATATCTACCTGGTGTTTCATCTCACATCATTTGTGGTCTAGGCAGTGAAGGGAAATCCAATTGATGCAACGTGGTTCACTCCTTTCTCGGTCCACTGCACATTGTATTTTAGGTGGCATGTCAGCAGGTGTGTGTTGAGTGAAAGATACAGTGAATACACATGCACACACACGACAGAACATTGTGGAAATCTGATGTCACTGTTGGTGTTGCAGCATCTAGGGTTTGTGGTGGTGAATATGGGAGACATGCACACCATCTGGGCAGCACATACAATGCACTATCACACCCACACCACCACAGCATGCGTGCGCATGGGCACACATACCACTTGCACAGCATGTGCACACCACACGCACAAGCACACACATACGGCATGCATACACACACACACACTTAGTACACATTATACATACCACCTGCACAGCATGTGCACACACACACTTAGTACACATTATATATACCACCTGCACAGCATGTGCACACACACACACACATACCACCTCAGTATGCACACACCACCATAATCACACACACAAAGCACATACACACCACCTATAGAGTGCACGCGTGCACACACATGCACACACCACCACGTGTAGTTTATGCACATGCCTACACGTCCACATACACACCCTATTCTCACTGCATCCTTTTTGACCAGCGTGTATCCGGCTATGATGATGCTGGTGCTTGCCTGACTCTTGTTTTGTTGTTCATTGCAGGTACAGGCAATAAGAGTGCTTCCTTCGGGTTTCTCTGTGCAACGCAGCTTGATCCTCCCACAAAACACCAGAGGTCCCAACAAATTACTTTATTTTTGAGTGTAGTGAACATTTTCCGGTCAGAAAGAACCAAGCATTCACACACTACAACCAGAATACTCTAGTGACATCCGTCTTATGAGAGTGAGCTCCAATGCATGTGTTCTATGGCTACCACACTCATGCATTCCACATACAAACACTGCAAACAAAACTTTCATTGTATACTATGTTCTGAATATGTAAGAATCATAGAATGAATTCTTTGTGCCTGCCATTGCTACTGTTTATTCACTAAACACACACACTCATACAATCCCCGTTGTCTAACAGATCACATCTACAAGCGACGCTTTATAGAACCCTTCCTGTCTTTGTGGACATTAAGCTGCATGCACTTGCCCTTATGAACACGTACACGTCGGTTGTGTTTTCTTTGTTTAATCTTGTTTTTCCTTTTGTTCTTCCTTCGCTGGCAGTACATTATATATGTGTGTAATTGATGTGTATGTGTGCATGCTTGTTTGCATATGGATTACATCCTGTCACTGCATATGGTATATGTTTTGATTACATTGTGTAGATTAACATGAATCCATTAAGTTTAATGATGTTTCACCTTCTGTTAATATGATGGGCTGTTTCTGAAACGTCTGTGAAGTAATGTTTCTAGATGTCGTTTTCTGACAGTTCTGAACATGAACACAAAACGTTGCTGTGGACTAGGGGCCAGTGTCACTTTGCATGTGAAATCTCACTTTCTTGTATACCTAAATAAATTATATTGTGTGAATTTGATGACATGGGAGTTGGTAATGGTATGGTAATGCGTGAACTTGGAGGGAGTTGATATGGTCATGGGTATATCTGGATTGGGGATGGTTACTGGTGTAGTTGGCATGGTGAACATGGAATTGGCAAAGCCACTTGTGGACAATGGACTTGAAGTTGGTAGGGTCATCTGTGGACTTTGACTTGGTATGGTCACAGGGTAACTTGGGATTAGTATGGTCAGAACATTTAATAACTGCTGACAGCACAACCAAGCTGGTAATTTCTGGTACAGTCCAGGTGCAAAAACCTGTTTTGTTTCAACGCAACAGGCATAGAAATGTGTGCAGCCCATATGGAGTTGTAATGAGTTTGACTAACTGGCTGGGTGTTGCTTGCAGGGCAGCGGCACTGACGCCAACAAGAGCACAGCTAGCTACGGCTCACAAAACAGCTCTGGCTATGGCTCACAGAACAGCTCTAGTTACGGCTCACAGAACACGTCCAGCTACGGCTCTCAGAGCAACTCTGGCTATGGCTCTCAGGGCAACTACTTTGGGGGCTACGACTCCAATGCTGCAAACTACGACTCGTACTCGACGTATGGAAACTCAGGGTCAGCACAGTCCGGCTACGGCACACAGGACAACTACAGCAGTTCTCAAGACAGCTACAACTTCAACACACCATACAACACTGCACAGGGCGGTTATGGCAGCAGCGCGTACGACTTCAGCAACAGCTACAGTAGTAGTCAGACAGGTAGCAGCAAGACAGCACAGCAGGGCAGCTACAGCAATGCAACTGATGGGTCGTACTCAGCTACTCAGTCACAGAGCAGCTACACAAGCACCCAGCCACAGAACAGCGATAACACAGCAGCCAACAGCAACTACTACTCCCAGACATCAAACACTGGCTCGATGCCGACCACGACGGACGTTACTACTTCACAGGCAGTATACATGCAGCAGCAGCAGCAGTACCAGGAGATGTATCGCCAGTATATGATCCACTACAGCTCAGCACAGGTGAGTGCACTTCTCTATTTCCTGTTTCATCATTCATTCCAATGAATGTGCAATTGCTTGTTGGTTTTCTTGTCTTTGTTCTACTCTTTATGGCTCCCATGAGAGCGACTCGGCTTTATTGTAATCACTTACCCCTTTCTAATTTATATTATGTTTGTATTTGTCAAAGTGAATACAGTATACTTTTTGTTTTTGTCACTGAGTATTATCAATACTGCAAATGCAATGAAGATCAACTTTCATGTTCTGTTCTACACTTTTATATTTCCTCATTCATTGCTATGAATGTGCGATTTCTTGTTGTTTTTGTTCTACTCTTTGTGGCTCCCATGAGAGCAACTCGGCATTATTGGAATCACCGACACCTTTTTAATTTATAATATGTTTGTATTTGACAAGAAATATGTATACGGCATACTTTTTGTTTTGTCATTATTAGTAGTACCGTAAATGCGATCAAGATAAACTTTTACGTTCATAGGGACAAACATGATGTCAGTGAAAGTTTTGTCTCCTTGGCTGTTCCAAGTTAGAATGTTAGTTGAGCAGAGAAACATTGATGTAAGCAGAGAAACATTGATGTAAGCTGTAATAATTAAGTGTGATGTAAACAGTAGTTAGCGACTGTGTTTCAGGCTACCACAACTAACAGCCAGCCTGTGTCTCTAGGACCCATCCTGTCGAGTCAACCCCCACCCCCACCTCCAGGGCCACCCCCCACAGACAATGAGCCATCCAGTGAGGTGAAGGTAAGGCTACAGCTTCTTCATTTTATTACAATGGGACATGTTCTAAAATTTGGATCCCATAGTTTTGGTACAAGAAAGTTGATAAAATTGCTTTAAAATGTAACATTGAATTGAATTGAACGTTTGCAGATTCCACATGTGTCATATGAATAGTATTATGCCTTCTTTGACAGGTGAGTTCTTATTAAGTGGCAACTGATCATAATATGCTACACAAACAAAATTATGCTTTCATATAATATTACATAAATCATTCTATAGTAACTAATGCAAATTGAAAAAATCTCCAATGGTCGTTCCATAGACACGACATATGTAATACATTTGAAATTGTCATTCCATTGACACAACAGATATAATAAATTTTAAGTTGCCTTAATTACAGAACATTTTGTGTTGTACAATGTCATTTATTTGGTCTTATCTGATGAAACCCATGTTCTCACTATGCCATCATTTTATGGTAAGAACTTTAAATAAAACTGAAGTAGTTTCATAATTATAGTTCTCTGTTGTCGTATAAGTCTTATTATTTATATGATTAATTACACATATCACAATATTCACTTCCGAGCAATGGAGGGTAAAGATGCAAGCGATAAACAATACTCATTTTCACACAACTGTCAGTCAGCTGTTAACTGACCGTCTGATTTCAGATGACCCCAACTGGACAGAAGAGAAGTTACCCGGCTCATCTGTTGCCGTCCCCTGAGCCAAGCCCCGAGGGCCAGTATGTGGGTCAGCACTCCCAGGGCCTCGGGGGCCACTATGCAGAGACACTGCTCATCAAGCGACGTCGCATCTAAGACTGCTAGCTGGAGTCTGTAACTGCAGCATTTCTCTATGTCTGTGGAAATAGTCACTGACATTACAGCCACTGGTGGTGGCATGGTTAGTGTTACACTCACAGAAAGCAGGTATCAGTCACTAAATCAGTCAGTGATTACGATCAGCAGCGAATGTTGAAGACATGGTTTTTAATACTTGTTATGGTTATTTCGGTAAATTGTTAAAGTTGTTGCTAGTCAGTCTTGCAGGGTGAGACGGTTTAGGGGGATTTGCAGCAGGCTGTAGAGAGACTGCTGGACAAGTTCTGATTCACTGCACGCGTGTGTGGGCGGCCAGTTCCCAGTGAGCACATTCCATGCAGGCTGCACGCACACAGGTTCAGTGTACAACTGATTGCTGGCGCACAGTAGTTAAGTGTTTCAGATGTATACACCATGTGGCGCCACTGTGCCACAGCATACCCTTGCTATGGTGCCATTAAATGTTCTGGTGCAGACCCAATACTTGGAAAGAAAAGTCGGTGTAACAAGCCTACTAATTGGCTAACTGAAAGCTTTAAGACCTTACCATAATTTGTATACGTTTTCAGATCCAATTTCTAATAAAAAAATACCAGCGAAATCAAATGTGTTATCAAGAGCTGGCTAATAATTTTATTCATGAATATTTGGAAAAGGCTGTTATGCAGCTTCTGGGTGCTTTAAGACGAAACTTCTTTTCAGATGATTTTGTTCTGATTTTAAAATCTTCTAAGACCCCCTTGGAACTTGTGAAATAGCCTTGGCAAGGGCCCAGCAGGCACCAAATTTGTTATGTTAAATCTGCTCTGGCATGTGCAAATTGGTATGTATTTATGTAAAATCATAAGGCTAAATGCATTCTTTGTTTCAGTGTTGTTGCCTGAATTCACAATGGTTGTGGCAGGCTTGTTTGTTTAGAATGTTACTGTCATGCCTCCTTTAAGCGTGTACTTTAAATGGGCTTTGTTGAGTGTTATCTTTGTATCAGAGGTTAAGATGACCTTTTTCTGACATGTGTTGTTCACTGGAACTGTTCACTGTCAGTATATATCCATTGGTGGTATTTTTGTGAACTATACATAAACGTGATACACACAGAGCAAACAGATCAAGCATAACACAACGGTAGAGGTCATATTTGTAAGTTTTGAAAATATATCTTTGATGTTTAAATAATTAACTAATAAGTAACAAATAATTATTGTAACATTATATTGTTCCACTGCACTGTAACTCAGTGTAATTCCTTTTTTATGGCCCATTGTGATCATTATAAATACAGAATCAGAGCAACTCTATCCTATGTGTTTTATTAATGTAGTCGGGGCTCATACCTTTTTATATCTACTTCAACTGTTTTTATCATATTTAATTGGAATGGATGCTTATGTAACTGGAAATCAGATTGTGTATATTGTCAATTGTAATGAATTAATTGCAAATTAAATACTATGATGATTTGTTGTATGATTTCAACCAAAATACCTGAACTGACTTGTGAATTTTATTGTGTATGTCCCAAGGATTCGTTACTATTCCAGACGGCAGTGGATTTGTTTCCAATTCCCTGGCTGCATTTCCATACTGTGCCTTTGACTGTGTCCAAACTGTCCCATTTGCTGTGTCCAAACTGTCCCATTGGTTGTGTCCAAACTGGCCCACTGGTTGCAAGTCCAAACTGTTGAAATGGATGTGTGCTCAAACTGTCCCATTTGCTGCTTATCCAAACTCTCCCATTAGCTGTGTGTCCAAACTCTCCCATTGGCTGTGTGCCCAAACTGCCCGACTGGCTGTGTCCAAACTATCCCATTGGCTATATGTCCAAACTGTCCTACTGGTGTGTCCAAACTGTCCCATTGGCTGTGTGTCCAAACTGTCCCACTGGTTGCGTGTCCAAACTGCCCCATTGGTTGTGTGTCCAACCTGTCCCATTGGCTATGTGTCCATACTTTGGCTGTCTAAGCTGTCCCATTGGCTGCGTCCAAACTGTCCCACTGGCTGTGTGTCCTGACAGTTTGTTTGGCTGGGTGTCCAGACTGTCCCACTGATTGTGTCCAAACTGTCTCATTAGATGTACAGCCCTGTATGTCCAAACTGTCCCATTGGGTGTGTGTCCAAACTGTCCCATTGGCTGTGTGTCCTGACAGTTCGTTTGGTTGGGTGTCCAAACTGTCTCATTAGATGTACAGCCCTGTATGTCCAAACTGTCCCATTGACTGTGTGTGCTCAAACTGTCCCATTGACTTGGTGTGTCCAAACTGTCATTGTCTGTGTGTCCAAATGGCCTGACTGTCATCAAACTGTACCACTGACTGCATATTGAAACCAGCCCATTGGCTTGGTGGTCAATCTTTCCCACTGTTTGTTTGTCCAAACTGTCCCAGTGGTTGGTGTCCAAACTACCTCACTGGCTGAGTGTCCCAACTACCCTGACTGGATGTATCTAACCAACTATGTACTGCGTGTCCCCTACAGCTGTAGGAATGTGACCTGTCCACGTGAATCTTGTCCAGAAAGCAGGATTGCCCTTGCTTTATCAGACGCTTTTATGAGCAATGCGATTATTTATGAGGTTGTGTAAGCTGTCAGATGGGCGTGGATGGCAACCAGGACATGTGACCTTAACACATGTAAGTGTACCACCCTATGGTCATATACTGGGACACCTGCAATGTTGCCACCTATATTTATACCTTGTTGACAGATCTGGTGGCAGGCGGCTACATGTCCAGCATTCTGTTGTTGGCGATGCTTACGTTTCATTGTCTCAGTGCAGCTGAAGTAATTTATATGTCTTGTCCTGTACGAGGGATTGTCACCTTATTGATGGTTTAACAAACAGGAGGTCACTCCCCCTAGGCATGGATACATTACCAGACGTCAATGGTAAACAACGAGGACAAGCCACCTTACTATTATTATGTTAAACTTCTCACACATGCTTCATCACACAACCTTCTGCATAATGATTGCCTCTGGTATGAATTGTGGCAGCTTTACAGTTTACTTTGCCACCTGTTTTATAGTTATGTAATATTGTTATATAAATAAGTATCAGAGAAGAATGACTCATGCACACAGTGATGAGTTCTCGTCAGGTGGATAAGAACAAAGACTTGTGTACTTTGGTATACAATTGTGACACTGCATACATTTACTACTTTGGTCTCTAAAGATTTTTCTGATACAGTGCCAATTTAACAACACTCTGTGGTGGCCTTTAAAATATATTTGTGTGTATTTTTATTGCGGCTTACTGTACAACTTATATTGATAGTTGTACCTCTTTTTTGTACAGTATCATTTTATTTGTCCAGTGCATCAATCCACTGAGTGGGAATTAGTATAGTATTACAGCTGTATTACTAATAGTCGACCATATGTGGCATTTTGCTGGTAGTACAGTTTTTGGCTATACATTAATCATATTTAACCAATTAGGACCTAAAATGGTGTAAACAGATTCTGATGTATGTATCATTAAATTGCATTCACAATTCAATGCATAATGTAAGAACTTTTAAGTCCTTAAAACAGGAACATTAGAATAAAAAATGGGTGAAAAAAAAATATTTTTATTTAGTGACAATATTATATGTAATGTCCTATGTAATATTATATTTATTTTGACAAGTTTTTGTAATTGGACACACAGGTTCAGTGTTGCACAGTAGTTAAGTGTTTCAGATGTATGCACCATGAAGTGTTTCAGATGTATGCACCATGTGGCGCCACTGTGCCACAACACCCTGGCTATGGTGCTATTAAATGTTTTGGTGCAGACGCAGTACTTGTAGCAAGCTGGGGTAAGACCACATTAAGGATTTGTCTGCCATTACCCACCGAAAGAGTGCCCTTGACAATACCGTTTTGGTGTGATGTGTGATTTTTTTTAGCACTTTGACATGGCACATGTTAGTCCAGTGAATACTGAATGTACTACTGCATTAGATCTTTCACGAGGTAGCAATAAATATACGCTAGTCGCTCGCATATTTGTACAGTGGCTATTTTGCAGCACGCATCAATATTTCAAAATCCGTCACCAGATTGGGGTAAAATTGAGGGGTGTCAGGTTTGGGTGGATTTTTCTGAAAAATGAGGTATGAGAATTTCACGAGTTTTCCACAGCATTTGTGTCAATGGAGGTTAAATATGCTGTGAAATTTTCAAGAAAATCCTAAGACAAATTTGGCAGGAAATGAAGGAAACGTTATAATGGCCGCCTATATAAAATTTTAATGTGGTCTTACCCCAGCTTACTAAATGGCTAACCGAAAGCTTTAAGAACTTTCCACAATTTCTACACGTTTTCAGATCCAATTTATAATAACAAAATACCAGCCCCACGAAATCAAATGTGTCTGAATTTTATTCAGGAACATTTGGAAAAGGCTGTTATGCAGCTTCTGGGTGCTTTAAGACGAAATTTCTTTTCAGATGATTTTGTTCTGATTTTAAAATCTTCTAAGACCCCCTTGGAACTTGTGAAATAGCCTTAGCAAGGGCCCAGCAGGCACCAAATTTGTTATGTTAAATCTGCTCTGGCATGTGTAAATTGGTATGTATTTATGTAAAATCATAAGGCTAAATGCATTCTTTGTTTCAGTGTTTTTGCCTGAATTCACAATGGTTGTGGCAGGCTTGTTTGTTTAGAATGTTACTGTCATGCCTCCTTTAAGCGTGTACCTTAACTAGGCTTTGTTGAGTGTTATCTTTGTATCAGAGGTTAAGATGACCTTTTTCTGACATGTGTTGTTCACTGGAACAACATGCACTGTTCACTGTCAGTATATATCCATTTGGTGGTATTTTTTTGAACTACACATAAACTTGATACACACAGAGCAAACAGATCAAGCATAACACAACAGTATTTGTAAGTTTTTAAAGTTCAAAACTATAATTCATTAAAAAATATATCTTTGATGTTTAAATAACTAATAAGTAACAAATAATTATTGTAACATCGTTCCACTCCATTGTAACTCAGTATAATTCCTTTTCAATGGCCCATTGTGATCATTATAAATACAGAATCAGAGCAACTCTATCCGATGTGTTTCTTTATTAATGTAGTTAGGGCTCATACCTTTTAATCTACTTCAACTAGTTTTATAATATTTAATTGGAATGGATGGTTATGTAACTGGAAATCAGATTGTGATAATCTCGGTTGTGTATATTGTCAATTGTAATTAATTAATTGCAAATTAAATATTATGATGATTTCTTGTATGATTTCAACAAATAGCTGAACTGACTCGTGAATTATATTGTGCATGTCCCAATGATTCATTACTATTCCAGATGATAGTGAATCTGTTTCCAATTCCCTGGCTGCATTTCCATACTGTGCCTTTGACTGTATCCAAACTGTCCCATTTGCTGTCTCCAAACTATCCCATTGGCTGTGTCCAAACTGTCCAATTGGCTGTGTGTCCAAACTTCCCCACTGGTTGTGAGTCCAAACTGTCCTACTGCCTGTGTCCAAACTGTTACAATGAATGTGTGCTGTCCCAATGAATGTGTGCCCAAACTGTTCCATTTGCTGCGTATCCAAACTTTCCAATTGGCTGTGTGTCCGAACTCTCCAATTGACTGTGTCCAAACTGCCCCACTGGATGTGTGTCCAAATTGTCCCATTGGCTGCATGTCCAAACTGTCCCACTGGCTGTGTCCAAACTGTTCCACTGGTTGTGTCCAAACTGTCCCATTAGATGTGTGTCCAAATTGTCCAATTAGATGTGTGTCCAAACTTGGCTGTGTGTGCTCAAACTGCCCCATTGACTGGGTGTGTCCAAACTGTCATTGCCTGTGTGTCCAAATGGTCCAACGACTGTTGTCATCAAACTGTACCATTGACTGCATATTGAAACCAGCCCATTGGCTTGGTAGTCAAACTTTCCCACTGTTTATTTGTCCAAACTGTTTGTATCCAAACTACTTCAGTGGCTGAGTGTTCCAACTCCCCTGACTGGATGTATCTAAACTGTCCCACTGGCTGTTTACTGCACCAGTAGTTGAGGGTAAACAACTATGTACTGCGTGTCCCCTACAGATGTGGGCAGTGTGACCCGTCAAAGCGAATCTTGTCCAGAAAGCAGGATTGCCCTTGCTTTATCAGACGCTTTTATGAGCAATGCGATCATTTATGAGGTTGTGTAAGCTGTCAGATGGGCATGGATGGCAACCAGGACATGTGACCTTAACGCATGTAAGTGTACCACCCTATGGTCATATACTGGGACACCTGCAATGTTGCCCACCTGTATTTATACCTTGCTGACAGGTCTGGCAGCAGGCGTTACATTTCATTGTCTCAGTGCAGTTCAAGTGATTCATGTCTTGTCCTGTAAGCAGGATTGCTACCTTATTTACAGTTCAATGAACAGGAGGCCACTCCCCCTAGGCGTGCATACATTACCAGACGTCAATGGTAAACAACGAGGACAAGCCACCTTTACATGTACTATGTAATGTTAAACTTCCCACACATGCTTCATCACATTTCTGCATAATGATTGCCTCTGGTATGAGTTGTGGCAGCTTTACAGTTTACTTTGCCACCCGTTTTATGGTTATTTAATATTGTTATATAAATAAGTATCAGAGAAGAATTACTCATGCACACCTCTCATCAGGTGGATAAGGACAAAGATTGTTGTGCACTTTGGTATACAATTGTGACACTTTGCATACATTTACTACTTTGGTCTCTAAAGATTTTTCTGATACAGTGCCAATTTAACAACATCCTGCGGTGGCCATTAAAATATATTTATGTGTATTTTTATTGCAGCCTACTGTACAACTTATATCGATAGTTGTAGCTTTTTTGTATCATTTGTCCTGTGCATCAATCCACCGAGTGGGAATTACTAAACAAGCCTATAGTATTATTACCAATAGTCGACCATATATGGCACTTTGCTGGTAGTACAGTTTTGGGCTATAGCATCAGTACAATTTAACCAATTAGGACCAAACATGGTTTAAACAGATTCTGATGTATCATTAAATTGCATTCACAGTTAAATGCATAATATAAGAACTTTCAAGTCATTAAAACAGGAAGATTAGAACAAAAAATGGGCAAAAAGAAATGTTTTATTTAGTTATAATATTATATGTAATGTCCTATGTAATAATATATTTACTTTTGACAAGTCTACGTAGGTGTAGACCATGTACTATACATGTATGTGAGCGGATAATTAGGTGGATAAGCATACAGATTGTGCATGTTTGTAGATAATGAATTAACCAATTGAATAGGGCTTCTGATCACCAATAATGCCATCTAGTGGTTGACCATTATACAAGTTTTTTGTTTGGATAATGTCTTTTTATTGGACAGACATGCTGATTTTGGATATTAGAGGTATATTCACCCAATAAAGATTTTTTTGATTAATGTTTTGTTGGACATAAACATCAGAGTGAGTTTTAAAAAAATGTGTTGATTCACTTAGAAATTCTGATATCAGACCATACATGAAGAAGATCCATTTGTTTGTGGCTCTTGTTGGAAATGGTCTGGGGCCAGTATACTTTCATTATCTTCCTTAGACAGATATATTTTCAATGACCCAAAATGACTAGCTGCTCTCATTGCCATGAAAATGGACAAAACAAACCAGTTTTGCATATATGTTGTGATCACTGATAATGTGGCTTGCAACATATATGCCAACAAATATGCATAATTATTTGTATACGTTCCTATACCTTTAACTTGGCAGTCCCATCATGTGGGCAGTGAGACCTTATCCATGACACACCATCCATATTGCCTTTGACAAAAAACATTTCTGTTTTATGGCAGTTTTCAATTACAATTGTATCATTTGAAATGTATGTAAATTAGCTTATTGGTAAACCCAAAACTTGAAAAAACCCAACAAAGTCTCTGTCACAGTTCAAAGACTGACCCATGCACTCTATTAACTCGGTCCTACTGTGCTGGCAACAACAGGTAAACCTATCCTTTGTAGATCCAGGATGTGTCATGCATTTGGGACAGATGGTTACCAGCCGCCACCCTCATTATATGCCTACCTCACCATATTTTTTCTTACAGATAAAAGGACCATCCATTAATTTTATGGGTTGATTTTGCAGGAAAGTAAGATATATTAAAAGCAACTTGTGCCACACTAGAATACCCCATAATTCTGTTTCTGAATTGATGCAAAATGGTGCATTTTAAATACCGGGTAACTAATTACTGATAAAACAGAGATAAAAGGTACCGAGTTGTTAATTTATTGCTTGCGTAACATCGCGTGCCAGGGCACGACAGCGCAAAATGACCCTTGAAGGCGTGAGTGTCACGCCAGATGCAAATCGGTTCAGTTATTTACTATTAGACTTAACAATACAGTGTTAACTCAATGTGGTGGTACCAGGGAAACACTACAAGTTATTCATATATTCAAGTTAATAAGGAATGTACTGATACAACTATTTTAATTATACAGTAACTCGGACAACTGGGGATTAATGATTGAAATAGCAAAATTCTGAACATTTCTCAATTAAATTATGGACTTTTGACAGACCAGTAAATTATTAATTGTGCTTTACCTTCAAATGTGAAGATCTACTGGTCAGTCTTTTTATATAGTGAAGCGATCTATATAATATATATATATCCTATAATGTCCAGAAAGCACTCATTCAGTTTACTGATGAAAGTTGTACATTCCCTATAATAAATATTTGTTTGTGACTTATGATGGATTATTAAAGTAATGAAGTTGTACTCTGGTTGAACTATCTGTGCTTGAATTAAAATTAAACTACCAAATTTAACACTAAAAGTCAAATTAATATATTACTTGCTAAAAACAAATAAATGCCTAGTGTAACCGTAACTTCATTGTTAAAGGGAATAGAAACATCTATTGCTTGGATTTATGTTATATTACATACTGCTATCTATTTCCACGTCCACCAAGCAAAACAAATCAAAAAAATTCAATGAATTAGAAATTCCACATTTTCGAATATGCATATTTTTGGCGTGCTTTTCGAGATGCCGAGATGTGACGTCACTTACGACTCAAACTTGCATCAGGCCGACCCATTCCATGCATTCAGAGCATGTTTACAAGTATAGCTTTTGGGTCGAAACGAGCGTCAGAATGAGTTATTGTGCAATTTTGCGACGTAATACAAACACTAGTCATCATAGAGGAACAAGCAGTTATCTTACGGTTCCACATGAATCCAATTTTATTCAAAACAACGTATGCGAATGGGCCTACAAGTCGACTAGGTTTCGCCGAAATTGGGCTCGTTTTCAGAATAATTATATCTAATGCAACCAATGGGATATAATCTACACCAATAAACATACATAGCAAACATATATTGTATCCAGCTACATAAAGTAACGTGTATAATATCACTAGAATATCGATATATGAAGGAGTTGTACAATTTACCATACCAACTTAAATCAGTTAGACTTTCCGCTGGTCCCGCTAGCTCAGTGGGTAGGCGTGTTGGTTACTTGTCATTTATTTTACAATCGGGCGACGCCGGTTCAATCCTGACAGCATGCAAACTATTGATTTTCTTTACACTTTTTTTGTTTATGTTTTCACGATGTAATATAAACCAAATCATTTAGTATACTATGATGCACTGTTTGTAAATAATTTTTATTTTGTAGTAATTATTTATTCGCCACAAAAATGAAAATATGGTCATTATATAACGATGTTTCTAAATTTTATTTATCCAAACAAATATAATGTAATGGATATCTAATTTATTAATTATAAATATATTGTACAGTAATATATTGTAATTATATATGTGAAAACAGATTGTGATCGGTCTGTGTGGGGTTGGAGTTATTTGGGTGGTTTCTGAGCCCCACATTTATTCTGCTTAGATAGTTAATCATTGGCAATCCCCATTGACAGACGTGTATGACTCCTCTACGCTTGTAAGGGGATTTGCCTTTTTTATCTAGGCCAACGGCAATGCCCATTGTCATGTCTATACATTACTTTACTAGATGCAATTAAAGGGCATTGCCATTATCCAACCACACCTTGTGTGTGTCTTTCTCTCACTACATAAACCAAGCAATGCACAGCAGACTCCAATACACATCACATCCTACAACTACACGCAAGTTGAGGGTTGGGAGCGGTGAGAAAAATAAGGATTTAATCCAGCATGGATTAAATACATTTTACACACAGCACCAGCCAGGATGTAAACATTGCCAGTCACAGCTGGACATTGTGAACTTAGATGAGGCCTCAGCTAAGCTGGATAGAGTTACCTCTAGGGAATGCGACAGATAAGCCCTACATCTCTATATGGTAGTGTCCAGGCTGCGACTAAGAGAGAGCCAATCACTGCCTGGCATATTATTTGGGTAGGTTTCAGTGAAATTCCTCTGTCGCCAGAGGAAGTTTGTTCTGCCAGCGCAGCCCGTTTTTTCTGTTTTACCCACCCTCCTCCCCAGCTACTCCAGCTTAGCTATACCTCGATCTACACTACTAAATGTAGTTCAATTGTGAACCATTGTGCACAGAAAGGTAGTTCACAAAGTTTTTCAATTTTTTGACGCTTTTCCCTGTTTTAGTTTGGTACACGAGGTTTGCATTAATGCGTTTTCCTCAACTGAATGTTAGATAGTGTACGCAGGGTTTTTAGTGCGGGTACTTTTCGAAGTACATTTTGTGTGGCGGTTCAGCCCTGCCTTTCTGTGTTGTGTTGGGTGGTTTCTGAGCCCCACATTTATTCTGCTTAGATAGTTAATCATTGGCAATCCCCATTGACAGACGTGTATGACTCCTCTACGCTTGTAAGGGGATTTGCCTTTTTTTATCTAGGCCAACGGCAATGCCCATTGTCATGTCTATACATTACTTTACTAGATGCAATTAAAGGGCATTGCCATTATCCAACCACACCTTGTGTGTGTCTTTCTCTCGCTACATAAACCAAGCAATGCACAGCAGTCTCCAATACACGTCACATCCTACAACTACACGCAAGTTGAGGGTTGGGAGCGGTGAGTAAAATATAATTTAGAAACATCGTTGTATAATGACCATATTTTCATTTTTGTGGCGAATAAATAATTACTACAAAAATATATTTACAAACAGTGCATCATAGTATACTAAATGATTTGTTTATATTACTTCGTGAAAACAAACAAAAAAGTGTAAAGAAAATCAATAGTTTGCATGCTGTCAGGATTGAACCGGCGTCGCCCGATTGTAAAACGGATGCCGAGGAGCTATCACGGCCGGCAGAAATTCGCTGACTGATTTCAGTTGTTATGATAAATTGTACAACTCCTCCTTCATAGATCGATATTTTAGTGATATTATGAGATTTTACACGTTACTTTCAGTAGCTGGATACGATATATGTTTGCTATGTATGTATATTGGTGTACATTATCTCCCGTTGGTTGCATTCGATATAATTATTCTGAAAACGAACCCAGGGCCAAGCTCGGCGAAACCTAGTCGACTTGTTGGCTCATTCATTGTTTTGAATAAAATTGTATTCATGTGGAACCGTAAGATAACTCCTTGTTCCTCTATGATGACTAGTGTTTGTATTACATCGGATTATTGCATAACAACTTATTCTGACGTTCGTTTCGACCCCAACATTATCCATGTAAACATGCTCTGAATGCATAGAAAGGGTCGGCCTGCTGCGAGTGTGAGTCATGTGTGACGTTAAGATACCACGTGATCGCCTAGCTCATTAATTTTTTTTTTCCGCGGGAATCGCTACACAGACGGGTTTAAAATAGAATTTATGCTACAAATGTATTTTTTTAATGTTCTCGAATGTTACAGGCAATATTAAACTTTCTGTACACATGGAAAACGGATTTTAGCTAATGCCTTGTTTTTATTTCCTTTTTAATGTTGTAAGACTTCCATTAAAAGCAGGCCAAAATTTTGAATCTTCAAAATGGCATTACTTTTGTTTTAAATGTTAGCATTTTTTTTTAATAGTGTTTTGGTGCACTTTTAATATACTAACTAAAATAATGTTGTGGTCATTTCAGTGGAGTATATTGTCAATTTTAATTAATTAATTGTACATCAAATATTACATTACAACATTTAAACTGTTATACAAAACAAATACTATATCTGTGGTAAGAATAATAGTTTTTGCATGGACGAATGAGAACTATTTTTAACAGAAGACTAATTATCACAACTATTTAACTGTAGAAATGTTTAATTATAGAAACATTAATCTAATAATGGTGTTTAATCCTAAAACCGGGGAAGATTCACTGTATTTTTAACGAGGCAACATTTTACTACCTGGTTGGCAATGACAGCCAATGTGTGTGGGAGAGTGTAGTCTCTGTAGAGGGCAGCACTGGTGACAAGGGATGTTCGGTGTTGTGAGAGGGGCGGGGCGGTTCACGCCACCTGCCACTGTTGGAGTCCGGGAGTGAGGTCACGGCTAGTGGGGAGGGTTGAATGAACGGAGGCGACTCATAAAACCTGTTACTGAAGAAGAAATCATTAACCTGGTGAATAAAACAAAAAGCAAGAAATCTAAAGATCATAATATATTGACATATGCGTAGTTAAACAACTAATACCATATTTAGTAAGACCTCTAGTGCATATTTTTAATACCTTGTTACGTACGGAAGGGAATTTTCCCAGATGGTCTGAAAATTAATAGAATTATCTCGTTATTCAGACCTATATCTAAGTTATCTCGGTTTTCAAAAATCCTACAAAAGATCTTCCACAACAGGATGATGTCATTTATAGATGACAAACAAATATTGTATGCAAATATTGGTTTAGGAAAAATATGTCAACATCACTGGCAATATTGGAACTCGTGGATGAAATTACTTCTTCTATTGATGATTGTAAATCTACTGTTGGTGTCTTCATTGACATGAACAAGGCCTTTGATACGGTGGATCACAACATTCTCGTCAAACACTTGAGCATTATGGAATAGCTAATATGTGGATCTGTAGTTATCTTAATAACAGAAGCCAATATGTTTGTATTAATGACACAACTTCAGAATGCATGAATGTTACATGTATGGTTCCACAGGGATCTATATTGGGTCCTGCATTGTTTATCATATATATTAATGATATGTGTAATGTGTCATTGGTAATGAAAGTGATTGTCTTTGCTGATGATACTAATCTCTTTTACTCAGGTAACAATCTGTCACATGTGCGTGAAACAGTATCAACAGATGGTTTCAAGTTAATAAATATAGCCAAACATTTTTTTATGATTTTTGGTAATAGACAAAGTGAAAACAACCACATGGGCAGTATTAATGGTAAGAACATTAATAGAGTCTATGTTACCAAATTTCTTGACACATTGATTCCCATTTAAATTGGAATGAACACATTAGCCACATAAAAAGTAAACTGTATCTGTAATGAATAGGGTGAAACATTTATTGAATAAGCCTTCATTATACTGTACTCTTATCATGCCGTATTTAAATTATTGTGAAATTTGGGGCAATACCTATAAGATTCATATTCAACCCTTGCATATTATTCAGAAAAGGGCTATTCGGATTTGTCAAAAGGCCGTCTTCAAGGCTCATACAAGACCAATATTTTATCAATTGAAAATTGTACAGGACATGGTGTATTTCAATAGCATGGTGTTTATGTACAAGGTTTATACTAATCTTTTACCAGCAAACATTATGTTGTACAGTACTTCCAGAGAGTTAATGACAGTCATCATCATAACACCGGTATGAAAAATTGCAATTTTAAAATAAAATTTAGTAGGACTAATAAAAAAGCGGAATGTATCAGTATAAAGGGACCTAAGATGTGGAATGACCTGTGCGCTGACATTAAATTGTGCAATTCTACTTATCAATTCAAAAAGATGTACAAAGCTTTACTCCTGCAAAGATATGACAAATTCATGTTTTGATTTTATGTTTGTTATTCTGTATCAACTACCTTACCTTTAGGTAGTTTAAATCTAGCTTATTGTTAAGTTATATATTGTGTATGTACCAGTGCAATTATATAGTACGGGGAATGCTATTTATAAGGTTATAACTTCTTGCATTTCCCTTCAACATTTTCTTATTGTTCACTGCATAACTACATGTTTCATTGTTCCACTGTTTATGGTGGATTACCTTACAAATGTGCATGTTTACACATTATTTGAAATTACACTTTGTACTTATGTTGAATAAATTCAATTCAATAACGAGAGAAGGTCACCTGATGTTAATGTGTCACTATAGACACCTTGCCCCACGGAGACATCCTGATTGGGTCAGTAGGTGACAGACTTGAAATGATCACAGACACAAAAATTAGCCCTTTCAGTGGACCTCACCTGTTATATAAATAATGTGTCTTTGTAATCGTGGTTGCTTCAAGTAGATCCAGCCATCATGCTGGTGTTTCTCATAAGCAGCTTTGTGTACCGACATGAACTCGTTGAAAACGTGGTCCCACGGTCAGTTTTTAGTGAGAATGGCTTTCTTTTAAATGTACACACTTTGGTTGGGGGGGGTAGCATGGCAGCAAAACTGGAACACGTGAACTAGTTATGATAGCATCGTGTATAGATCTCTGCTGGCACAGTTGACTCTGTGACACCTGGTTCACATTAATGGCTCCTGTGATTGTTCGACTTCCAGGTAAAACGGAAATAACCAGCATTGTGTTGTGCCATGATTAGCTTGTCAGTGCGGTCGTGCTCACTAACCATGAAAGACGTGGCTTGGTCAGGCTTCGTTGAACGGTCTCAGTAAATGACATCTCAGTCTGAGATTCTGGCAGAATACGAGGTCAATGTCACAGCCTGGTGCGAAACGAATCCCACCAATCCACTCGATTGAGCACGCGATTGTTAATGGCCACTACAACTATCAGTGTACGTGACCAGTCAGTATGGGGGTCAACACAAATACCCAACCATCCGTCTATTTGGTCGTGTTAATTTTCACTGAGTTTCACAGAATCGTAAAATCACGAACAAATTTAGATCTTCTGTGATAAACTAATTAGTTGATGGACTCATTATAAATGTCCAGAATTGGAAACAAATTGTGAGAGAGATAAGACTGGTTGTGTGCGTGAATGAGGAGATGCAATGGGCAAGACCTGGCGTGACATGAGAGTGGTGGCACATCAAATGATCTCTACAAGTGTAGTAGAAAACAAGTAACACCGTGGGCATGAATGGCGTGAACACTGTTTCGTCGATCCAGCAGACCATACACTTCATTCTGCATCAATGGAAACATATCAACAACTTACACAACAGGTCAGCTCTACGATCACAGTGTGTGTGTGTGTGAGCATCCGACAAACCAATAAATTCATTAATGGATTGCCATGTTAACAAACTGCTACTGTGTTTGCATTGGCAGCGTAAATCAAATCAGGCACATCGTATAAAAACCATAAGGATGGTAATCACCAGGCAGCAGTAAATGACAAAACCCTACATATATATTATGATCAATTTACCTTTGAAAAAGGTTTAAATTACATCACCTTGCTAGTGCAGATCTAAGATGATGGACTGTTCTGGAACATGTACAGCAACAGTACAATAATTATAGATTGACATTTGTGTGGTGCAGTGACATAAAGGCTAGAGTGTGGCTGAATGCTTCCCAGAGAAGGCAAGATGGTGTTTGAATGAACAGGTCTGCCATGGAGTGAAGTGTAAAGCACTTTGAGCAGTCCTATGGACAGTATACAGTGTTATATAAGAACATACCTTTACCTTTTATACGGAAACATTTAATAAATTATAACATAATTACAGTTGTACCGGTGAATATAAAATTGATGATGACACATATTTTTTGCTCTTAAATTAGTTATTTGCTTTTCTTGCATAATGTGGTAACAATCTGGTCATTTTGAGTCAGGTTTTATTTTATGGACAATTTTGTTTAAAAAGAAAATTTGTATTGCAATTTGTAACACAATTTGTATCGCGGTATCAAAATTTTTTCTTCAGTGGATTGTCTGGTCTTCTAGTATAACATGGTACAAAAGTGTCATTTTTGAGTATCAATTTTTTTATTATAAGGGTAATTTTATTCAGAAAAAATCAGGAATTTTTAGAATAAATCAGAATAAATTAGCCAACTAAACTTGTTATCGAGGTAACATAAGTAATAAAAAATTCTGAAATGCACTGTTTGGTCTTCTTGTCTAAGGTACAAAATAACTACTATAATTCTGAACGGTCATGTTTAGTTTTTTTGGACCATTTTTTCCAACAAATATTTAGAAAAAAATTGCTGGTATTTTTTCATTATTTTACAAAACATACCATAAAATAACAATGTTGCAATCAGAACACACACACACACACACACACACACACACACACACATATATACACATTTATTTTGTATCTGTATTTAGTTTCATTATTATAAGGCACAAGAATATTTATTTCATGTTGAAAATAGGAGTACATTTACATTTTGAAATGTTTGCCAATCTAGAATATACTATATAGTGGGTTTTTTATTATAAGACTAGTACATGCATGTGCACAACCAAAACACTCAGTACTCACTCTTTAGATATGTTTTGAAGTGATGTTCTGTCATTTAACTAACCATGGCAATATCCTGTCAAAAAAACTATTGTCTCTTATGCCTATAAGACATTCAAATATAAAAAAAAACTAAGTCTTATAAGAAAACCATAAAAGTTAGCACCTATGTGTTGATCTGGCAGCAGTACTAACTGGTTATATTAAACCCTTAACAGGGTTGCCTAGAAACCCCCCAAATCCTGAACTGCTGTATGATTCAAAACAAAATAGAACAGCACTGCCCCTTCCTGCTTTCCCTAAAAATGCACCCCCCCAAAATTCATCCATGCTACAAGCCTGTAATATACAGGGTGATACACATTTGGAAACGCCCCACCACAGGGCATACCCCTGTCTAAGATACCATTAATGCCCATAATGAAGTCGGGAACAATGAGTGAGCAAACTAGACCAAAGTTTGTTTTGAATCTTTCGTACACAGGAAATGGGGGATGTTCCCGTATGACTGGGCCAAAATTACTCTGCCACAGATGACTGGAGCTGAGGCGTTATATTGTGTGAGGCAGATCATATCAAGTTAACTGCATCAACTTATTCGCTCTACAAATTGGAACCTCTCGAATGTTCCCAAGATGTCACAATAGAAGACTTTCATTTGTATAATTTCCCAAGATATAACAATAGAAGACTATTATAATTTTTTGTGGACGTTTTTAGAAGACAGCCAGATAGGTGATTAATGTAACACATTTTTGTACTTTTCATAATTAAAAAGTCTAGCAGAACTGAAAAATAAATTTTTATCTTTAATGTTCATACTAAATGATTCTGTGCATCTATGTAACTTGTTGAAACTTGATTTTTCCAATAGAGGTTTCAATAACTAAATATTTTTATTAAAATCTAAAAATAACATCTATGTTCTATGGTGCTTGATATCACACTTTTGTTCAATGTAAAACATTACACAATAAATAAATATATTTATATAAATAAATAAAGCTAAATGTAAGACACTATAAAATATACTGCATGGAACAAATAAGACAAAGGTACATATCATATATAATTAAGAAAAGGTGCTTTCAACATTCAAAGCTGTTCTGCATTTTTGTTGTTATGCATTTGTTGATATCTATACATTATATCTATACACTATAATAATATATATTACCAACAAATATGGATTGACTAACTTGCAACATTGAATTGCACAAGTGTAAGTATCTGATTTCTATAAATGCATAACTAATAAGTACCAGTACTGATTTTTAACTCGCTCTTTTCTCAACATAACATTATGAGATCATGTTTAACACAAAACAATGGCATGCTTATATAAATTATGTTTGACATATTAGTACTGAACTGTCTGCACTGGCTTTGTGAAAGTGTAATATTAATCTTAGAATAAAATAACTTTTTTGTCCATAAACATAGATTGACTAGCCATGACCCAAAAGTACTCAACAAAACATGTTGCCTGTAGCCTTGTGCCTTTAGTTGCGGTCTAATCAAGGTTGTATCGGAGTAGATCATATCATGTTGACTGCATCACAAGGGCATTGCGTGGACATTATGATACTATGCAATATTTTGCCTACATACCTAATTATCACGAGTCACAAGGCCACCAGTGATGTAGTAGGTAGATTAGATAATGACAAATGCCACAAAAATACATTACATAAAAAATGACAAAAGACATTATATACAGTGAATGATGATCAAAGCCACAGGTAGATATAACAGCTGCATTTATCAGTGGTTTGTGGTTGAGAAATCAAGCAATGTAATTAGAGGTACATAATGTAAACAATTTGCATTCATGTCTGGAATCCTGCCTTCAAAAATACTGCCTGTAGTATAATGTAAACATACCTTCCCTTCCCTAATAAACATGACAGCATTAAAAACACTTTCCTTCCCCCACTAACCACCTTTTCCCTTCCTTAACTAAACACAAAGTCAACCCCTCAAGTGATATTCACACACTTTGTTGCTCTCTTCTCACTCAAGCAGTGCAAACAGGTTCTGCAGGAAACTACGCATTCTTGGAATCAATTACATCTGTCAAAAGTCCCCCCTCCCATCACACTGTCACACCTATTCAGTCGCACCCATGTTATGCTGTCTCACCACTTCTGTCACACACCTCTTCTGTCACGCCATCTAATATCACCAACCACCTATTATTCTACACATTAATGCACTAATTTGGAGTCATATATCCTCCTCGGTCCACTCTCTTATTTCTATGCTCATTGGTTTCCTTCGATCATTCACCTCTCATCTACCAAGCGTTGATGTACTAAAAACATACAGTTGTTTACAGTTATTTGCTTCTTTCAATGAACAATTTGAATGGTGGGACATTCATCAGAGGGCACCACTGTGATACATGTTTAATACACCGGGAAATTATCATGGTTTGAGATCAAAATACAGGATTGCTGATAACAGCTGCCTTTGGCGTATTGCGTATAGGTGAATCTAAACTAGTCAATCTAACTACTCTATATCTATGTTTCTGCTGCATTGTCGTGTGGAAATAGATCATGTCCGCTTCAGGATCACCTGGATTCTGGACTCTCTTCCCTCAAACAGTTCTAACCCTTCACCCACATGCATGGGGATTAGTTTATCTTGGATCTACACACATTTTGTAGAGGTATTGCCTACACACACATGCACCCATGCACCTCTGCACACACACACACGCACACATACTGATAATGCAACTTTAAAATATATGATTCATCAAATTATCAATTGCTCCTGACCCCTTCATTTTCAAAGAAATCTGTATTGGCTCATGACATGCACTACACAATGTTAAATAATTATACCTTGCAATTTTTGTTCTTCACATTATGAATCATATCACTAGCTTTCCTGATTAAAATTATGTTATATACAATTTCTGCACTTATCATAGTTGGGTATCTCACGGAGCAGTGGTCAACTTATCATTAACCCCGCCTCTACATTTTTTTCTAAAATCTAAGCCACTACCCCAGTGCACACCACATGATATTTAAAGGCTATCTTTACTACTACAGAAGACCAAATTACACTTGCGGTTGACATTAATTATACTGGTATGAACCATACAAATGCTATTTTTAACACAGTGAACACAGAATAACATATCGTGACAATGCTATCGCAGGTGCCAGGTAGTGCTTGACGGCAGGGGTAGTTTTGTCCCTTTCTTCTCAACATGCCACCGGTAATTAAAGCTGACATTTCAGATATCTGCAGAACTTATCATGTTTATCTCTAAGTGGTGCTGATGCCAACGTCTCTCCTATACGCTATGATGATGCATCTGTGTATTATATGACTGGGCTGTAGTGGTTGAATCACATCTGTTCATTGGCTAGGTGGGAAAACACCGGCCCAATTGGCCCATTGACTGCGTACAACCATATACACCATTCATTGACTGCCGGTGTAGAACCAACACTATTAACTGACTTTATACAATAACATCAGTTCTGTCTGTGAAAAACAATACTAGTTAATTAACTGTGCAGATACACACACCAGTTCATTGACTGTGCAGTGGAACGGGCACTGGCCAGTCTTTGTATGGTACCCTGGGCAGCATGCCATACAGAGGCTATATTTGTATCATGCCACAACTCCTTCACTGTTGCTGTAGTTATCTGTGTCCACAGTGTCACAATCTCCTGCCCTGCCCACCTCATATTATTGGCTCAACATACCAAATGCCAGAATGCTGGAAATCCACGCTGTTTGGTAATCTCAAAGATATTAAGGTTTTGAAAGTGTGGAAACTAATCTGATAAGCATTAGCTCAAGTTTGGGCTTTTTGGAGTAAATCACCTAAGACCTAAGATAACCGATAACATCAGATACTATATTAAATTTAGCAATATATAGAACAGAAACCGACAAGAATATCTAGTCATTATTAAATATGTGTATGAACCCTGGGGCTACTGCAGTCATGTTGCAAATTACCTCTTTCTCTGTTGATTGAAATAAATAATTGACTTAAAAAAAGATTGCGTCAATGCCGGACAAAATCCACTTTTCGGTGACACAATTAAATGTATTTTTCTGCACAAAATACAAGAGTTGTTGTTACTTATATATGAAACAAAGGCACATTTATAAAGATTAACTAACTGGTTTGTATATTGGTAACAATGGTAAGCACTTTAGCCAGGCATTGTGGTTGTGTGTGCTAAAATATCTAATTATTGTCTTTTTATTATCCTCTATGTACATTGTTGACATGCATTAAAAATATATTTTAGTTCCAGATAATCTCATAGTTGTATCCTCCAAGAAGGGAACACATATAAACAGTTTTTATATATTTTTACACAATTTAATTAACCCTTTTATAATTATTAATGATTTGTTTATTAATTTACATACGTAGTAGCATATTCAGAATGACTCATCACACACAATAGAATGTCATAAACTAATACAAATGTTAGCTAAATATTTTCTGTGGGACAGTATGCAAATGCATCCCCCCAATTTCTCCCATTTATGCATGACATGGTGCCAAGCTACAAGTGTTTACCATGGTTACCAATAATGGAAATGAGCTGAACTTTAGTTCTGTCTCCGCCTTACACCAGGAACATCTGTTGGAAATTTGGTCAGAAAACTGTTGGATGGTTGCCGAGATGTGACTATATACAATTATTGTTGTGTAGCCTGTCCACTCAAATCTATTCTGATTAGGCAACCATCAATGTTTTTGCTAATTTAAAACAAATTCCAAAGTATCCCTGCTTGTGAATTTCCCATTTTCATCACCTTATGAATTTTAATTAAAACAAGCATTCTATAAACTTCGACAGCCAAGTGATGAGGCAAAATGCATGGAGTGAACAACATTGCACAAGCTTCAAAATGACAGCAAGATGATTTGAATCCTCGCCTTCACCCGTGATTTAAAGTGCAACATCCTTATGTCTACAAGAATGATATTTATGTTTCTGGTTAAACGACTGGCTCTGTTAAATATAGTTGACCCTGGAAGTTCTTACACAATGGCAAGGAAAATACATAATTTATGTTTATTTGCGACACTATAAATCCAAGCATAAGTAAAACTTAAATCTTTGCCGCCCATCCCACTTTATTGCTGATGCACATACGTAATGTGACACAAGCTGGAAAGCTACAACGATGACAAGATCATATTAGTGTGGCACTGAGTTGTGGCACTTCAAAGATTATCTAGAAAATACTACAAATCCTAAAGTATTTCCCCAGGAAAATAATAAAATAGAATCTCTTCAATCTAACTACACTAAGAGATCATTCTTCCTCAGCTGTGAGTAGAGCATAGGGGCGAAATGACAACTCTCTAACACGATGTTGTTCACTGCTTTCTTCATATCTTTCCTAGTGGTTCAATATTACTTTAGTTCCTCAGCTGTGGATCTCATCCAGCTGTTTTGTGGTCTGCCTGTTTTTCGCTGTTTTCCTTGTGGGTTCCCCTCTAAGGCATTTCTTGTAACTATTGTGGTTTCCTTTTGCAGGGAGTGTCCAATCGATGTCCATTTTCAAATCTCTTTCTTTAGCTGGTTTGATTTGTCATCTTGACAGTGTTCATTGTCTTATCTTAATTGCCATTTTATGATGAGAATACTTCTGAGACATTTGTTGATGTTTATATTGTTTGTCTTCTTACTTCAGCAGCTCTTCAGCAGACTTTTCATGTTTGTTTTAATATTCTAATTTTATTTCTTGCTGAAAAGGATGGTGTATTTCACACTGTCGGTGATGAATGCATGCCTGACCTTTCCAATCCTGCATTTGATTTGGAAAGGCCTTTGTTTGTCACTACGTTGCAGAGATAAATAAATTTACGATGCATGCATCATTGTTTATGGTTCTTCCTTCTTTGTTTGTCACTGCTTTTAAGTTGTTCCGTCTCTTCCCTGCTAGTGTTCTTGTTATATCATACAGTTTCTTCATATCTCTTCTGTCTGCTGCCATTTCAGCTTGTGTTCCTAGTTCATTAATCTAGTTTTGTTCAGCACCCATGTTTCTGTTGACAGGAACTACTGATGTTTTGCATAGAACATCTTTACAAGCACGGGTACTACAGCTTTATCTAGAGACCTATCCACCTGTCTTGGATGGGTTGAGTTCGTTTTGGATGGGTGAAAATTTGAATTTGGACGGGTGGAAATTTGAGGGGCAACAAACTTATTTTATTCACATTTGACTCTCACTGTTATTATATGTCCATTATGCTTTCAAAATGTGTGCCACACTTGTGTATGTATGTATTATATACAGGCACATTTGGACTGGATTGCATGCACGCACACAGATGCATGTATCTACCACAAAATGTTTGGACTGGTAAAAATCTGATCCTGCATAAAGACTAGATAAGCACCCTTCCAGGTTTCTTGTAATGTGTCCCAGATAGTGTCTATGGAGTCCTCCATTATGTCTTCAGGACTTCAAAACTCTTTCTCAGTTGAACTCTGGTTTTTTAGCATGTAATAGGAAACACACAACTATTATTGTGACGGGCCTAGCAGTGGCACTGTCTGGCCATGACTGGCGCATGTCATGAATGATGCACACTGGGAGACTTGGGGTCAGTGTGATTCTGAGGTTAGCGTGACCAGCTGATGTTTACACTCCACTCATCACTTCAACATCACTTTAACTGTTCCAAGTAAACTATTTTATTTCCACTCTTAATGAGAACATTTGTTAACTGATGCACAGGTAGTTGAGCATTTTGTTCTAACAGTAACTCAACAGCAACCATATCTGGATATTCTCTCACGTCTAACAAATATATCCAGGCAGCTTAGTTGATTTATCTTACAACTTGTTGTTCCTAAAACTATGCTTTCCTTTGGCAAGCATGCTTTTTTATAGCTGCATCCAACATTTGGAATGAGATCCCCGTCACTTTAAAATCATCCGAAATAACAACCACCTTGAGCAAAATATTGGTGGCATATTTTTCAAAATTGCATCTCCTTTCTAAATCCTTGGTAGTCCCTTACATTTGTGTGTCCCTTTTCATGATTAATGCCTAACGATTCTGGCTTGTTGTGCTTTTGGGCTCAGATTCTTGAGGATTTCAATGTTATATAATATTGTTATTATTATATAATTAAAAAACCTAAATTATCTTAATTTCTCCACATCAGAGTACACTTAAACTAACAATGCTATAGTACATTTGATAATTTTATTGTTGCAGGACATTTAAATAAAAAATTATATAACAGGAGTTTGACAGATCAATAAATATTTCACCTTCAAATGTGATTTTTATAATAAAACTAGCATATTTTAAATAATCGCGCAATTGTCTATAGTTTATGATAAATGATAATATTAAGAGGTGAAAATTGTATATTAATATTTTTTTAAACGAATAAAATTTGTCTAAATATTAAATATATTGTAAATGAAACAGAATCGCGATGTTTGGAAAACAGTCAATCCATTAACCAATGAAATTCATTGTATGTTGCCTTTCACATGACATGTATCACAGTGCATGTTAGCTGGCCTCTATTTCTTGGAAATGATAGCAATTTATAAAGCACTAAATGAATGAGAATGTTTAAAAGGCCATCATCTTATGTCGCTCATCAGTAACACATAGAATATGATTATAACCAGATAAAGAGTGTTTCCTATGTGATTGTCCAAGGTCACAAAGTAACCAATCAATAGCAAAATAAAAACAACGAAGTTTAAAATGGTGCCATATGTAAAACTGACACGTGATGCCATGATGGAGACTGAGGGCTTGTGCACTTACATATGGAGAGAAATGGGTAACCAGAATTGAAAAGATTCCTTTGTTATTCAAACACACCAAATAACACTTCTCAGAATGTTGTAAAATTCTGAGAACTGCCTTTGGCACTGCGAACTGTGCATGCTATTTGAGAAATGGCTTTTATTAGTTCTCAGTATAGCAGGTGTCCCTTTCTGAGGGAGAAAAACGATATGACTGATGGTTGGGAGTTTAATCAGATACATCCAAAAGATAAGGAACCAACCAATGGTGTGAGAAATACATTGGCAATAAATAAAATAACAAAATAATGTAGGAAAAAATAACATAGACAACAAAACAACTGCACTGTTGCCAAACTAATGCCAACAACATCTGAGTATATTTCAATATAAACAACAACACATGCTTTAATAATATACTATCATCGCAATTATTTGTTACGTATTTGCTTGTTAAATATGGAACAGATGTAATGTGTTAAACCAATAAATGTTTAATATTTGTTGGTAATATGATGAGCAGGTATACTGTTTATGTGACGAAGGCTGTCTGCATAGAGACTGCTGTATGAGTGCTGTGGATATGTTGGAGTGTAATGCTCACCCCCTCCATGCTCCCAGCTGCTGCAAACAGGAAATCACACGTCATAGAAACTAACAAACAATTTTGATTATGCAAACAGTTCAAATGGAAAGAATTTAATAATATATATTTTAGCAATATGTTGTTCTCCTCTTGATTCCCTGTCATCAGGGGTGAGGCTGGCCTTGATTCCCTGTTGTCAGGGGTGAGGGTGGCCTCGATTCCTTTCTTCAATTTCAATTATCTTTCTCATATATGAAATATATTTTAACAATATATTTGAGCTATAAAAGAGGGAATCATCACTTTGTGTGTTTCAAGATAAATCATGTTTCTGTTGCACATTGTTAAGTGAAAGATAAGAAATTCATTATCAGTCAATAGCGAAGTGTACTGTCGAAAGAAATTTGATGGCAACCCAAAACCACATTTAATTAAATTAAAGAGGTTTGTGGATGAGTGCCTCATTTATTTTCACAGGTAACATTTGTTTAAAAATCATACATCAACAAACATTACAATTATAATGAATGATGCAAAATTTCCAACAGCTGTCATTCAACATGCTGATCTCTCACTTAGTCAATTCTGGAAGCACTAATTTGAATAACAGGAATCAAATTATGAAAGTGATGTTACCTTTGACTAATAGGCACAAGCCTGCTGCTACTGCATTTCCCCTGATTGCTGTAGTTTCCCTGATTGCTGTAGCTTCCAAGATTGCTGAAGTTTCCCTGATTGCTGCAGCTTTCCTGATTGCTGTAGTTCCCCAGATTGCTGAAGTTTCCCTGACCGCTGTAGTTTCCCTGAACACTGCTTCGTCTGCGAGCTTCCTGTTCACTTGACATCTCTAGATTCTTTACGCAGTAACTCTTACTGATCTACAGAACACATCAAGGTCAAAAGTACAGTGCCTGCATCTCCTGCCAAACATAGGGATCAAGATTCCACTGGTGACAGGTGTTTGTTGCATAACAAAAGTATTGCTGAATTTTAACTTAAGTGAAAGATATCCTACCCTATCAGGAGTTACACTGCTGTCTATCCCCATCTAACCTCCAGATGTCTATTAAGTAGTTTTACTTCTACGTCACTGGCAAACTTGGAGGAAGTGTATACCTACTAGGGCATGCCTTTTTATTTACCCTCTGTATTAAATTTAGCTTGTATATATGTCCTTGAAAGAGTATTTATTTGTGTTCCATCCCAATCACCTTTTTCACATTTACTCACTGACAAATTAACAATAGGCAGTTGCAGAGCAATACAAAAAACTGGTGCTTCAAACACATCTCTATACTGATAACACTGTAATACTGTGGAATGATTTTCTTTTCTTTATCACTTATACAATCCACAAAAGTTTGTGGGATAGAAGGTATCCTGGGTGGTTACCTTTCTAATCTTCCATTTAGAGAGTTAATAATGTGCAGACTTAAATAGCGCCAGTATCCCCCGAAACACTCGTGTCTCTACTCATTATGACAGCATGCTATTAGACAGCAGTTACTGCAGCGCCTGAATGGCTGTGTATTGGTTCAGCGAGTACACAATACGTTTTTTATTTCCCTGTGCGGGATCTTTTACTTTCTATGGCATCAACACCAGGTAAAAGGGAACAAAACAGCTTTTAGTGTTTCTTCCAAAAGACACTGGCAAAATGGGGTAACTGAAATTACCAAGTTTCTAAATTGCAATAGTCAGTTGATGGTCTGACGTTCTACCACTGAGACAGACATTTTTTATGCTTTCACTTATGGTCCTTTAGTTGAATTCTACAGGCCCAATTCTACCAACCAGTACACAACAAATGTTACAAAGGCAAATAGTCTATAGTGTAATTCCCCAAATTATTAGTTCTAATTCAGGGCCATAGACTGCCTTAAAAAGTCCCACTGACTGAGTTACAGTAGGTGACATGAAGGATGGAGATATATTGTCATACTACACACAAACTCAGGTTCCCAAGACCAACACGGGTGACATTAGAAAGTTAAATTAAGGCCATAGTTGATGTGTCAAGTGTAGGATGCATTCAAATGGCAATGCATCATTGTCTATTCACACCATTATATCTAAAATAAGATTCAGACAAACGTCATTCTCGTAAAATACTTTAATAGGTCTGGACAGATGCATCTTACACAATAGAGGTAAAGCTGTACTGACATAACGTCCTATTTATTGTAACATAACATATTCCATAACAACACACGTTGCTTCAACATGCTTTATAAGAAGGACATAGATACTCTAGAAAGAATATAGTGAAACAACTAAAATCAGTCAAGACCTGATATATGTAAGTTATAACAAATATGTAAAAGAATGTTGGGTATATTTACCTCTTAAAAAACTTTTTTGTTTTTTCTCTACATAATTTCAACCGCAGCTCGCAGCCTTCTTCAGCAGACTGAATTTACAGTTGCGTCACATGACCTGCATCAAGTGATACAAGCTGGAGCATGACTGGTGGGAGCTCTTGGCCGACGTCTCTGTTCAGTGAAGGCTTCCCCCTGTAGATGTTAATCGCCTCCTTGATCTTTTTCCTCGAGGTCTAAGATTTTCACATCTTTCATCGAACACTGGTGGCCTGTGTTCAACATGTGTTCGCTTATCGCTAATAGGGGTTTGCGATGCGATAGATGTTCTTTAAATCGTGTGGCCAGTGCCCTCGCTGTTTCTCCTGTGTAGTGTTGGTTGCATTCTGCGCACTGGATGTCATATACCACCCCACACTTTGCTGCCTTGTCCGTTTTGTCTTTTGGGTGTACCAGCAGGGACCTCAGGGTGTTAACGGTTTGTGGTACACTAGTATGTCATAGGACTTGAAAACCCTTGCCAATTGTTCAGACAGCTTACTGATATAGGTTAGACCGATGGCATGTTATCTTCTGTTGGTTTCTTTGGTGTTTATATTCTCCTTATTTCTCCTTGGATGTGTGGTGTTAAACATCCAAGGTTTGCAACCGTTCGTTTTCAGAACTTTCTTGATGTGCTCCACCTCTTTGGTCTTATCCTCCTTTTCAGTTACCAAACTTTCTGCCCTTTGGAAGAGTGTCCTCACCACTGATCGTTTGTGTTCTAATGGGTAGTTTGAATCCCAGTTCAAATACTGGTCTGTGTGTGTTGCCTTCCGAACATCCTAACCTTGGTTGACCAATCGTCCTTCAGACATATACATCTGTCTAGAAAGGCAAGTGTGTTGTCATGTTCTGGTTCTACTGTGAACTTGATGATGTCGTCCATTGAATTCAGATGGTGTGTGAACTGTTCTACTTCACTCCCTTGGAGCACTGTGAATGTGTCATCCTCATATCTCAATCAGATGTCTGGACGGTGAGGTGCTTCTCTGATGGCTCTTTCTTCAAAATGTTCCATGTACAGGTTCGCCACTATCGGGGAGATTGGTGAACCCATGGCCGCTTCCTTCTTCTGCTTGTAGAACACTCCGTTATAACTTAAATATGTGGTGTTTAGACAGATTTCTAGCAGTGTGGTGATCTGGTCTACTGATAGTTCATATCTGTCTTTCAGTATTGTGTCCTGGTTTAATTGGTCCTTGATCACTAATATTGCTTATGTCACTGGGATAAGTGACAGAGGCAGTATATAAACAGACAAGGCAGCAAAGTGTGGGGTGGTATATGACATTCAATGCCCAGAATGCGACTAACACTACACAGGAGAAACAGCAAGGGCAATGGGCACACGAATTAAAGAACATCTATCGTGTCGCCAACCCCTATCAGCGACAAGTGAACACAAGTTGAACACAGGCCATGAGTGTTCGATGAAAGATGTGAAAATCTTAGACCTTGAGGAGAACTGACAGAGGAGAAAGATCAAGGAGGCGATTAACATCTACAGGGGGAAGACTTCACTTAACGGAGATGTCGGCCAGGAGCTCCCACCAGTCATGCTCCATCTTGTGTCACATTATGTAGGTCAAGTGACACGACCATAAATTCAGTCTGCTGAAGGCCGCGAAATGCAATCGAAATTATAGAGAAAAAAAAAAAATTCTTGAAAGGTAAATATACCCAACAAGAATAACCACAAAACCAGATCATCACAGATGTAAAAGGATGTTTTTTTTAAACAACCCTATTGACCTTGAGATTAATTAAGAGACCATAATGTAGACATTTTAAAGATATTCAATGGCTATGAAAATGTAGATACAGGGTAGAAGTATTTAAGAAAGGTAGAAGAACCAAAGGTCAAAACATAGTGAAGAAACTATGTAGATCAGATATAAGGAAGGTTTCATTCTGACAGAGAATTATAAATGATTGACTGGAACAGACTATCTACTAATTGTATAAACACTAGCAGCATGAATGCATTTAAAAAACAAAATTAACAAATACTTTATAGATAAAGAATTGGACTATCAATATGTCAAACCTTCCTTTCCTGTCCACTTGTTAAATCTTGATTCGCAATTACTTTATCTAAGGCACTTGTTAGAGTAACAAACAAATGTTCTATGCAGCTATAGAAAGGTTAAGAGATAAGAAGGTATTGTTGCTCTGATAAGATATCTCACCTGTTGCATTGGTCCTTCCTTGGCAAACAGACAAAACATGGCACTCCAGAAGAGAAGGGTTACAGCCAATAGGGAGAGGACAGTGTAACTTAACGCTACACGATACCAGTCCTGTCGTTCTTTTGTCAGAACATACCCAGATATTTGCAACAGTAGCAAGCTGACATTTGAAATCACCTGCAAATGTAACAACATTACTGTAGAGTATGGGGGACCCACTCAAGACTCATATGTATGAAGTAACTGACACAGCAGTTATGAGCATAGGGAATTCACTAAACAGTTGAGCATAGGGCATTCGAGACTCGCTCAACAATTATGAGTATGGGGGATTCACTCAAGAGTTACGACTATAGAAATTCATTCAATAGATGAGTATGGGGATTCAGTCAACAATTATGAGTACGGGGGACTCACTTATGAGTTATGAGCATGGGGATTCACTCATTAGTTGTGAGTACAAGGACTTCCTCAATAGTTATAAGTATGGGGGACTCACTCATTAGTTATGAGTATGGCATGACTCATTGGTTATGAGTACAAAAACTCACTAATTAGTTATGCGTATGGAGGACTGACTCAACAGTTATGAGTATGGAGGACTCATTCAACAGTTATGAGTTTCGAGGACAGACTCAACAGTTATGAGTATGGAGGACTCTCTCAACAGTTATGAGTATGGAGGACTCTTCCCAACAGTTATGAGTATGGAGGACTCTTCCCAACAGTTATGAGTATGGAGGACTTTCTCAACAGTTATGAATATGGATAACTCTTCCCAACAGTTATGAGTATGGAGGACTTTCTCAACAGTTATGAGTATGGAGGACTCTCTCAACAGTTATGAGTATGGAGGACTCTCTCAACAGTTATGAGTATGAAGGACTCATTCAACAGTTATGAGTTTCGAGGACTGACTCAACAGTTATGAGTATGGAGGACTTTCTCAACAGTTATGAGTATGGAGGACTCTCTCAACAGTTATGAGTATGGAGGACTCTCTCAACAGTTATGAGTATGGATACCTCTTCCCAACAGTTAAGAGTATGGAGGACTTTCTCAACAGTTATGAGTATGGATAACTCTTCCCAACAGTTATGAGAATGGATGATTCTCTCAACAGTTATGAGTATGGAGGACTCTCTCAACAGTTATGAGTATGGAGGACTCTCTCAACAGTTATGAGTATGGAGGACTCTCTTAACAGTTATGAGTATGGAGGACTTTCTCAACAGTTATGAATATGGATAACTCTTCCCAACAGTTATGAGTATGGAGGACTTTCTCAACAGTTATGAGTATGGAGGACTCTCTCAACAGTTATGAGTATGTATACCTCTTCCCAACAGTTATGAGTATGGAGGACTTTCTCAACAGTTATGAGTATGGATAACTCTTCCCAACAGTTATGAGAATGGATGATTCTCTCAACAGTTATGAGTATGGAGGACTCTCTCAACAGTTATGAGTATGGAGGACTCTCTCAACAGTTATGAGTATGGAGGACTCTCTTAACAGTTATGAGTATGGAGGACTTTCTCAACAGTTATGAATATGGATAACTCTTCCCAACAGTTATGAGTATGGAGGACTTTCTCAACAGTTATGAGTATGGAGGACTCTCTCAACAGTTATGAGTATGTATACCTCTTCCCAACAGTTATGAGTATGGAGGACTTTCTCAACAGTTATGAGTATGGATAACTCTTCCCAACAGTTATGAGTATGGATGGACTTTCTCAACAGTTATGAGTATGGAGGACTTTCTCAACAGTTATGAGTATGGAGGACTTTCTCAACAGTTATGAGTATGGAGGACTTTCTCAACAGTTATGAGTATGGAGGACTCTCTCAACAGTTATGAGTATGGAGGACTCTCTCAACAGTTATGAGTATGGATAACTCTTCCCAACAGTTATGAGTATGGAGGACTTTCTCAACAGTTATGAGTATGGAGGACTGTCTCAACAGTTATGAGTATGGAGGACTCTCTCAACAGTTATGAGTATGGAGGACTCTCTCAACAGTTATGAGTATGGATAACTCTTCCCAACAGTTATGAGTATGGAGGACTTTCTCAACAGTTATGAGTATGGAGGACTCTCTCAACAGTTATGAGTATGGATAACTCTTCCCAACAGTTATGAGTATGGAGGACTTTCTCAACAGTTATGAGTATGGAGGACTTTCTCAACAGTTATGCGTATGGAGGACTCTCTCAACAGTTATGAGTATGGAGGACTCTCTCAACAGTTATGAGTATGGAGGACTCTCTCAACAGTTATGAGTATGGATAACTCTTCCCAACAGTTATGAGTATGGAGGACTTTCTCAACAGTTATGAGTATGGAGGACTTTCTCAACAGTTATGAGTATGGAGGACTTTCTCAACAGTTATGAGTATGGAGGACTCTCTCAACAGTTATGAGTATGGAGGACTCTCTCAACAGTTATGAGTATGGATATCTCTTCCCAACAGTTATGAGTATGGAGGACTTTCTCAACAGTTATGAGTATGGAGGACTCTCTCAACAGTTATGAGTATGGAGGACTCTCTCAACAGTTATGAGTATGGATAACTCTTCCCAACAGTTATGAGTATGGAGGACTTTCTCAACAGTTATGAGTATGGAGGACTGTCTCAACAGTTATGAGTATGGAGGACTCTCTCAACAGTTATGAGTATGGAGGACTCTCTCAACAGTTATGAGTATGGATAACTCTTCCCAACAGTTATGAGTATGGAGGACTTTCTCAACAGTTATGAGTATGGAGGACTTTCTCAACAGTTATGAGTATGGAGGACTCTCTCAACAGTTATGAGTATGGATTACTCTTCCCAACAGTTATGAGTATGGAGGACTTTCTCAACAGTTATGAGTATGGAGGACTTTCTCAACAGTTATGAGTATGGAGGACTTTCTCAACAGTTATGAGTATGGAGGACTTTCTCAACAGTTATGAGTATGGAGGACTCTCTCAACAGTTATGAGTATGGAGGACTCTCTCAACAGTTATGAGTATGGATAACTCTTCCCAACAGTTATGAGTATGGAGGACATTCTCAACAGTTATGAGTATGGAGGACTTTCTCAACAGTTATGAGTATGGAGGACTCTCTCAACAGTTATGAGTATGGAGGACTCTCTCAACAGTTATGAGTATGGATAACTCTTCCCAACAGTTATGAGTATGGAGGACTTTCTCAACAGTTATGAGTATGGAGGACTCTCTCAACAGTTATGAGTATGGATAACTCTTCCCAACAGTTATGAGTATGGAGGACTTTCTCAACAGTTATGAGTATGGAGGACTTTCTCAACAGTTATGAGTATGGAGGACTCTCTCAACAGTTATGAGTATGGAGGACTCTCTCAACAGTTATGAGTATGGATAACTCTTCTCAACAGTTATGAGTATGGAGGACTTTCTCAACAGTTATGAGTATGGAGGACTGTCTCAACAGTTATGAGTATGGAGGACTCTCTCAACAGTTATGAGTATGGATAACTCTTCCCAACAGTTATGAGTATGGAGGACTTTCTCAACAGTTATGAGTATGGAGGACTTTCTCAACAGTTATGAGTATGGAGGACTCTCTCAACAGTTATGAGTATGGATAACTCTTCCCAACAGTTATGAGTATGGAGGACTTTCTCAACAGTTATGAGTATGGAGGACTTTCTCAACAGTTATGAGTATGGAGGACTCTCTCAACAGTTATGAGTATGGAGGACTCTCTCAACAGTTATGAATATGGATAACTCTTCCCAACAGTTATGAGTATGGAGGACTTTCTCAACAGTTATGAGTATGGAGGACTGTCTCAACAGTTATGAGTATGGAGGACTCTCTCAACAGTTATGAGTATGGAGGACTCTCTCAACAGTTATGAGTATGGATAACTCTTCCCAACAGTTATGAGTATGGAGGACTTTCTCAACAGTTATGAATATGGAGGACTTTCTCAACAGTTATGAGTATGGAGGACTCTCTCAACAGTTATGAGTATGGATAACTCTTCCCAACAGTTATGAGTATGGAGGACTTTCTCAACAGTTATGAGTATGGAGGACTTTCTCAACAGTTATGAGTATGGAGGACTCTCTCAACAGTTATGAGTATGGAGGACTCTCTCAACAGTTATGAGTATGGAGGAGAGCTCTCTCAACAGTTATGAGTATGGATAACTCTTCCCAGCAAGTTATGAGTATGGGAGGGACTTTCTCAACAGTTATGAGTATGGAGGACTTTCTCAGCAGTTATGAAGTATGGAGGACTCTCTCAGCAGTTATGAGTATGGAGGGACTCTCTCTCAGCAGTTATGAGTATGGATAACTCTTCCCAACAGTTATGAGTATGGAGGACTTTCTCAACAGTTATGGTATGGAGGACTTTCTCAGCAGTTATGGTATGGAGGACTCTCTCAACAGTTATGAGGTATGTAACTCTTCCCAGCAGTTGTAGTGTGGAGGACTTTCTCAACAGTTATGAGTATGGGACTTTCTCAGCAGTTATGAGTATGGAGGACTTTCTCAACAGTTATGAGTATGGAGGACTTTCTCAACAGTTATGAGTATGGAGGACTCTCTCAACAGTTATGAGTATGGAGGACTCTCTCAACAGTTATGAGTATGGATAACTCTTCTCAACAGTTATGAGTATGGAGGACTTTCTCAACAGTTATGAGTATGGAGGACTTTCTCAACAGTTATGAGTATGGAGGACTCTCTCAACAGTTATGAGTATGGATAACTCTTCCCAACAGTTATGAGTATGGAGGACTTTCTCAACAGTTATGAGTATGGAGGACTTTCTCAACAGTTATGAGTATGGAGGACTCTCTCAACAGTTATGAGTATGGAGGACTCTCTCAACAGTTATGAGTAAGGAGGACTCTCTCAACAGTTATGAGTATGGATAACTCTTCCAAACAGTTATGAGTATGGAGGACTTTCTCAACAGTTATGAGTATGGAGGACTTTCTCAACAGTTATGAGTATGGAGGACTCTCTCAACAGTTATGAGTATGGATAACTCTTCCCAACAGTTATGAGTATGGAGGACTTTCTCAACAGTTATGAGTATGGAGGACTTTCTCAACAGTTATGAGTATGGAGGACTTTCTCAACAGTTATGAGTATGGAGGACTCTCTCAACAGTTATGAGTATGGAGGACTCTCTCAACAGTTATGAGTATGGATAACTCTTCCCAACAGTTATGAGTATGGAGGACTTTCTCAACAGTTATGAGTATGGAGGACTTTCTCAACAGTTATGAGTATGGAGGACTCTCTCAACAGTCTTCCCAACAGTTATGAGTATGGAGGACTTTCTCAACAGTTATGAGTATGGAGGACTCACTCAACAGTTATGAGTATGGAGGACTCTCTCAACAGTTATGAGTATGGAGGACTCTCTCAACAGTTATGAGTATGGATAACTCTTCCCAACAGTTATGAGTATGGAGGACTTTCTCAACAGTTATGAGTATGGAGGACTTTCTCAACAGTTATGAGTATGGAGGACTCTCTCAACAGTTATGAGTATGGAGGACTCTCTCAACAGTTATGAATATGGATAACTCTTCCCAACAGTTATGAGTATGGAGGACTTTCTCAACAGTTATGAGTATGGAGGACTGTCTCAACAGTTATGAGTATGGAGGACTCTCTCAACAGTTATGAGTATGGAGGACTCTCTCAACAGTTATGAGTATGGATAACTCTTCCCAACAGTTATGAGTATGGAGGACTTTCTCAACAGTTATGAGTATGGAGGACTTTCTCAACAGTTATGAGTATGGAGGACTCTCTCAACAGTTATGAGTATGGATAACTCTTCCCAACAGTTATGAGTATGGAGGACCTTCTCAACAGTTATGAGTATGAAGGACTTTCTCAACAGTTATGAGTATGGAGGACTCTCTCAACAGTTATGAGTATGGAGGACTCTCTCAACAGTTATGAGTATGGATAACTCTTCCCAACAGTTATGAGTATGGAGGACTTTCTCAACAGTTATGAGTATGGAGGACTTTCTCAACAGTTATGAGTATGGATAACTCTTCCCAACAGTTATGAGTATGGAGGACTTTCTCAACAGTTATGAGTATGGAGGACTCACTCAACAGTTATGAGTATGGATAACTCTTCCCAACAGTTATGAGTATGGAGGACTCTCTCAACAGTTATGAGTATGGAGGACTCTCTCAACAGTTATGAGTATGGATAACTCTTCCCAACAGTTATGAGTATGGAGGACTCTCTCAACAGTTATGAGTATGGAGGACTCACTCTACAGTTATGAGTATGGAGGACTCATTCAACAGTTATGAGTTTCGAGGACTGACTCAACAGTTATGAGTATGGAGGACTCTCTCAACAGTTATGAGTATGGATACCTCTTCCCAACAGTTATGCGTATGGAGGACTCTCTCAACAGTTATGAGTATGGAGGACTCTCTCAACAGTTATGAGTATGGAGGACTCTCTCAACAGTTATGAGTATGGAGGACTCTCTCAACTGTTATGAGTATGGAGGACTCTCTCAACAGTTATGAGTATGGAGGACTCTCTCAACAGTTATGAGTATGGAGGACTCTCTCAACAGTTATGAGTATGGAGGACTCTCTCAACAGTTATGAGTATGGGGGACACACTCAACAGTTATGAGTATGGATAACTCTTCCCAACAGTTATGAGTATGGAGGACATTCTCAACAGTTATGAGTATGGATAACTCTTCCCAACAGTTATTAGTATGGAGGACTTTCTCAACAGTTATGAGTATGGAGGACTCTCTCAACAGTTATGAGTACGGATAACTCTTCCCAACAGTTATGAGTGTGGAGGACTTTCTCAACAGTTATGAGTATGGATAACTCTTCCCAACAGTTATGAGTGTGGAGGACTATCTCAACAGTTATGAGTATGGGGGACACACTCAACAGTTATGAGTATGGATAACTCTTCCCAACAGTTATTAGTATGGATGACTCTCTCAACAGTTATGAGTATGGGGGACACACTCAACAGTTATGAGTATGGAGGTCTCTTTCAACAGTTATGAGTATGGAGGACTCTCTCAACAGTTATGAGTATGGAGGACTCTCTCAACAGTTATGAGTATATTATAGTTTGTACTTTCCTCTTAGATAGCACTATATGATTCAATGCTGAGAGAAGTTAATAGGATTAAATATCATTTAACATACTTTTTCTAACTGATTATTAATCTGTTCTGGGAATAACATTGTATTTTTGAATGTAGGCAATTATCATACGCCCTAAACACCTGCACGCAATTTTCTGCACAAATAATATATAACAAAAGTTATAAGTTTCTCATTATTACCTGAGAATCTATACAGTTATGCAATTAATGTAAAATTTATGTATGTATAATAGATAGGCCTTTTTTTTTTAAATTCATGTAATTTTAGGGGGGTGTACAGACTAGCATTATGAAGTGGTGGGTGGGTAAAAAAATTAACATTACATATATTTTGGATAGCCCTTGATCACTTGGCCAAAATGGCTGTGATTTTTCTCAATATCGACACAAGGTAGTTGACCATAGTTACTTTAAAAACAAAAAAAGATATGTTTCGTGTTGTTGCCCACTTTCTGTTTGACCGCACCTTCCTTTATTATTATTATTTAATATTGAATAAAGAAATCATTATTTTATTTGTTTTCTGTAGTGTGAAGAAATCTTGATCCAAAACTTGTCATGCTGTTAGATTCACTAATATGTTGTACTAAACTACCCTTGGCATTTAAACCACACAATGTATGGATGTGCGCTGAATCATTTGTACTACATGAATACTATTTGTTGCCTTTGTCCGCTGATTCCAGGAGCCACCCAACTTCAAAGAGCAATTCAAGGAAACGTCTGTCATTAGTTATTACCCTCCCAGCCAGCGACAACAGGTAATGACAGGCAATTAAATCTAAGTGCCCTGTATGAAAGTCCCCAAAACGCCTAAATCTGAAAAGTGGCAATATGGCTGGTTCCCGTACCAGGTACTACCACCAATAAATTGATGTTTCAATTGGTCGTTATGCCTGCGGTACTGACGTATTGTCAGCAACCCCAGGCTTGTGGGCATTTCCACAGTCTAACTATAATCGATCTAGCATTTATATCTTAACATTTCTCTCTTAGACGGCTTGAACCTCGAACGCCAAACTTTCAGGTAACAATCAACGTCCCCTAGATTAGGACGTAATACCTATACCTTTCCAAAATACTATATATATGTCAAGACAACTTTATGAGGTAAATCAGTTTGCTCCTTAATGGTTCTGAACTTGTTATGTGCACGTAATACGTAAATTGTAATATATGCGTGTAATATGTAAAACGTAACGTAACAATTGCAGAAACAATGCATGCATGGCAAAACTTGACAACAATGCTTATGTCTACCCTCATGGCAATAGCATAGCAATATGAATATTATTGTACAATTCTGCACTATAATGACTAGGACCTATCGATTGACATGAACTTCACTCTCCGATCTTCGTCAATTTGAACAAACAACGAGTGTCTGCGAACACATTATGGTGTTTATGTAACAATGCTCTGCGTTTTCTAACATTTGGTAAATATTACTATCATGACTGTCAACTACCGGCATCCCGTCATTGACGGGCATCTTTGCTAGTATCAACACACCTGGTACTACCTTCCAGAAATTTGTCTTATTTTGTTTTAACATAAAATGAACTTTGAAGTTTCAAATACCAAGTAAATGTACCATTTGTGAGTAAAAGCAGAGGTTACGTTAAAACATATAATGGAGATACATTTAAATATACCCAAAACTGTGTTTGCTTCATCTGTTTTTAGTAAATTTAAGTAGTTTTTGCAGCTGTTTCTATTCATCTTCCATTCCAGCTAAACGTACTGTATGTGCTAATTTGTAAACGGAATAGCTATCTTTATAGTAATATATACCACAGGCATGTTCCACATAGCAAACTATGTCTTAAATCTGCTTTCGCTATTAAAAATGTGCTCATCTCAATTTAGAATCATTTATGGAAAAAACAAATCTGTACTGTATCCTCTATCACAGGCTGGCAACTCGTTTGTGTCATCCATGTGGCAACAAGTTCAAAATGATTTGTGTGAACACAATTATTTATGGGCTATTTTGTACAAATAAGACCACAATTATTATTTATTATAGTGATATAAGTGGCAGAGAATGCAGTTATGGGAGAATATCACATTTTGATACAGTGCACCTCAAATGTATTATTAGCTTACAAAGAATTGCTTTAACAAAACTATACTCTTTCATTCATCCAACTGTGCATAAAACTGAAAGGATTCACACAGCAAAACTATGAACATCAACGAACATGATTAGCAGCAGACTAAGTGAGTGGCCTAGGGAGTTATAAATCAGTAACAGTGAAGGTCTTAGAGATGGCAGTCATCTTTAAAAACAGCAAAAAATAATATCCAATAGTAACTATTATGGTCCTTCATCTTTTTTTTCTCCAAAAAGTTTGTATGAAAACCATGTTTCTTTTTTATTTGGCCTATAATTGTAATTTGATTTTCCATAATTGTGCAAACATTTATGAAAAATAGGTGCAGAAAGTCATAACTACAGATAATTAATTTAAAGAATGAGTTATGATCCTTCTAATTATCTTGAAGTTGTGTCCCTGTTTTGAATGGGTTACCACAAGGATCAGAATAGGGACCTATATTAATTAGCTTTATATTTATATAAATTATTTAAATGATGATATAACAAGCAAGGTGCTGAAATTTGCAGATGATAGAATTTTTTTTAGAAAGGTTACACATGAAGGAGAAACCCTGCATTTGCAAGATGATCAGACAAGTTGATCAAATGGTCTGAGAAATGGACTCCACTGAGGTGCATACTACTTCAACTCGGTACAGTAACTCTTGGGCTTGGTTGATTGTGTCAATGCTGAGGTTCTCAACATGGGGTGAGCCTATACACAACACAGGTGTCCTAGAGATGCTACTGAAGTTCTATAATTTGTAAAGACACAACAGCGTATGTTATTTCAACTGACGGAGAAACTAAATTCTTCAATATTATGACTAGTGTTTTGTGTGGTGATACATTAGCTACATAAATACATGTGTGTATAATAATATTGAACCGTGTTATGAGAAAATGAACAAAAGATTGTGTTGGTTTTATCATTATGGAACGGAGATGCAGACATTTTTCAAAGGAAGAAATCATTGGTCTTGTGTTTGTAGATAGTATAATTCTGAATAGTGATGGTGTCAGGTCTATACAGGGCTGTTGGATTGGCTACAGATGTGAATAAACCAACAATCACCACCATATAACAGATGAATGTAAAATAACAAAAACTGCAAGTGGTGTAGTACTTGACTTTTTGTATTTAGGTTCCTGGATACTGCATGAGTACCTACAACCAAAGAAATTCACAAATGCTTGTCCTAGCATGGCAAGCAAGTAACATGCTGAGTCACGTATGAAAGTATAAAACTAGAAAGTCCCTCAAGATGCCATTCTTTATGGTTACCACTGAAAGTAATTGCTCTATGGACCTGATATCTGGCCACTCACAAAAGATCTGGAGAGGAACTCGACTGAAGTTACACCACTGTGACCAGCATGTCCTTTTGAAGATATAGATGAGTTTTAACAATACATATTCAAATGAGTTGCCTATAACTAGCTGAATGAATGAATATGATTTTATTTGGACACTGTTGTTATCCCAAAGAAGAACTAGTGCAAAGATTCATCTTGTAAACTTCCACACATACAAGAACAAATTGTGGAAAACAAAAAAATATATACATCAAACAGATCTGCAAAAACCTGGATGGTAGAGTGGCCGATCTTTTATCTCTAATGAACAATAGACTTTTATGGAAATGATTCACCATGCTGGAGAAAATGGTTGGGAACCCGTGTTAGAAAGGTAAACGGACAAAACCCCACTGGAAAAAACCCCACCCAGACATAACCCTATCTGGACAAAACCCCACTCTGACATAACCCCACTCGGACAAAACCCCACTCACAAATGAGAATTGTGGACAAAAGAGAATGATTAATGACACAGTATTCTTGGAGGTTGGAGCTACCAGCCTAATTTCTAAATGGTTTAACTGAGTGGCATCACTGACACAGCAGACTGTGCAATTATGTTCAAGTAATCTTACAAAACATGTTGTATGCATAATAATAAATAACAAAATGTCCATTTCATTAATTAATAATTTTAATACATTTGATGATTTATGACTATATAATTCAAAGACATCAGTCATAATTTTATTTTCTAAAATACAAATGTAAATTTTATTCTAAATCATAATTTTTTTCTATTTTATACTTAACACTCTCATTTGTGAGTGGGGTTATGTCCGAGTAGGATTTTGTCCATGTGGGGTTATGTCTGAGTGGTTTTTTTTCCAGTGGGGTTATGTCCGGGTGGGTTTTTATCCAGTGGGGTTATGTCCTGGATCCGTTAGAAAGTAGAGTGGTGTTGTCAGCAATATCAGTACCCGTTAGAATCTTGCAGGATGTTTTCTGCTCTGTCAAGGTGTGATCATAAATCATGTTAAGGTCCTTCTCAGTGCCTAATCCAACACGATTACAAACAGGTAAAGTGAGAGTATAACACCTTGTAGGATGCTAGCTGAAATGTCAAAGGTTTAAGTTTCACCATCTGCAGACAGTAGAACTATCACAGTTTTGACATAGACAGCCATGATGGCCTCAATAAGTGGAGGAGGAATTCCTCATTTTACTCTGATGGAAGCAGTCACATGCCTTCGGGAAATCTACGAAGGACATGATGCATTGAAGATTTTGATCAAGTACACCCTCTGGTGTATATATATCTTAACAGGCTTGTTAGCAAATGCATTTGAAAGCACATTTGAATGTTGAGCATTTGAATGCGCATTCAAATGCCTCTGTCAAATTGTAAATGCATTTGCATTTGAATGCGATCCACAATGCTTGTGGCCGCGGGTTCCCTATGAATGCATATGCCTAGCTAGAACATCAAATTATTCTACTTTTTCTTCTTTCTACCACACCTAGTTTACATGTCCACATGTAATTTATTTAATGTAACATTAAATATATATTAACATTTAAATTAATTCAAATACATTTGCAAATGTGTAACCAGTACATTTGCATGCCACACCAAACATTTGCATGCGTTCCTGGAAAATGACATTTGCATTTAAATCAAGTGAAACATTTGCATTCAAGTGCATTGACATGCAATTGTTAACAAGCCTGCATCTTAATGCAATAACTTAGGAGGATCACAAGATCACTAGATGAATTTGAGAATTTTGATCCAGGAAAATGTCATATGAAATACCCGCTGTGATTGGCTGCTGAATACAACATGACAGATGGACCAAGAAGCAATTTAACTGGACAGGAGCAATGAAGTTAAACGAAAGACCGAACGGAACAAGAGCTACAGTGGTTTTGTCATAAAGTAGCTATCAAAGATAATTAAAAAAGCACTAGCAGAAGCAGAATCTTACTATCAAATGGTCAGCTGGCATTTCAACAAAACCAGCTACAACATTTACTAGTGTTGCCATACTTTTAATTCTGAGTTGTGGACATGTTGCTTACATGCGTCGCTCTATTTTCCTGTGTAACTATTCTATATCTTTAGTTCGCTATCTTCCTTCAATTTGATGCTTTCACTTCTCTCAAACTGATGGCCCTGAAAGCATGTAGGGAAAGATGGAAGTAAAACTGTGTATTATGAACAAATACAAGTACCGGGTATCTTTATTTCCAATTAAATGACCATATACAGCTGTACATGTATACAAACTTGCATTAAATTATAAATAAATAAGATATATACAATCACTGCTGTACATAATAAACTACCTTCACCCATTTAGATCACAAGTAAAATTATTCTTACAATTTCTTACATGATTAAAAAAAATTCTCAATGACCATACATGTTCTCTAAAACCGTCAATATCTGAATCTAGTATACCTGTAGTCATCAGAATGGCACTGTCCTGTTTCTGGTAACTTAAACCAACACATTGTTGTTGACAACGTAACATTTGTAAAAGAGCACAATATCAAAATCCCTGTTCAGTTTTGCAAAGTATAATAAGCATTGTAAATTTATGTGAATTGAGTAATTTTATTATACCTGTGTGCTTTGTGCCAGAACGTACACCAATACAACGCTATATAGACACTGTACTTTGGGATGGCGGCAGGGACTTGTCCTTGAACTAGAGCCAAAGCAAGTTTCCTCAGTACCCACCATTTACATAACAACTCTCAGCAGGCAGTTCTCAGAAAGCAACCATTAATCTTGCGTAAATGAAGCATGCCTTTACTGCTGCTACCTGGGCTTTGTTCTCTAGTGAAATCAAAACTCTTGCTCATGGAACAAAGTAACTGAACCTAGTGTTCGTCCATAGAAAGGCGTCAACCCGAATCTCGACTTCAACTCTTTCAACTTCCCTCATGCCATATCGGATTAGCCTGACTGAATACAAAGCGTTTTCATGCAGCTAAAACATTTATGTAGCATATCACTTCAGACTGCACTTGTAAATTAATATTTTTCCTTTTTTAGGTTTCATTTATGATATATTAGAATTGACACTGTTCAAACTAAGGTTATTTTTTTATAAATTAACTCTAACAAATCTTATTTGAAATTCTTGCAAGTTTTGAATTTTTTTTATTTCCCTGAACATGAAACAATACAGACTTGGAATCAAAATGAACCTTTATAAACAATGGTAGCTGTGCATTTAAAAAAACTGATATTGACATTCTTTATCTACTAAACAAACATTATGTATTTGGACATAGTTGTCACTAAGAGTTTCTCATTTCAAGGTACACTGGGGTTTTTCATTAAAAAAGCAAATACTTCCTAGTTTATATTATTTGACATTTATCTGGCAATTAATATGCACAGTGTATATTTATAGTAGAAGTTTTAACAATTTTAAATTTCAGCTGCTGTGTATGTTTAAAATATATACAAATATTGTATCTACACGCTACATATCAGCGGCAATGTAGTGATAAGATAAAATCTCTGGTCTTTTGTGTGTATGTGTTTTACTTCTGTGATGTTGCATATTTAATGATCTTATTACATAACTATTATCAATCCTACTTATTTTATTTAATATTGATGGTGTTAGCGTTTTAGTTAATATTTAATTTTCTATTTCACTTTTAGATATATAATATATACAATTGCAGTTTAATCAGTAAACATTGAAAAAAAAAAATTACACAAGTGAACTTTTTGAATAATTTTTAACATCTGATACAATGCATGAATTATTATTATAATTATCATTAGTTATCACTAATATTATCTGTAATATCTACACAGGGCCTACAAGTTTAATCCTGTTAATTAATATGTTATGTTATGTTTATGTACGTAAGTGAACGAAGCGGTAGCCACAGATTTGATAGTGTTAAAATATAGTTTTATTATTATAATTTTCAATTACATATAAACAGTGTGCACGTATCTTTACTTAAACACATAGATGCATTATCTGTATTAAAATGTGAATGCCATCTGATCAATTCCATCAATTAATAACAAACTGAGACGGTATTACCAAACATGTTGTTACATTCAAATACAAAATCCATGCAAATATAGTTCCTTGTTTAGGATCAAATTATTGATATACAAGCAAACATTATGCAGAGCAAAATCATATCAAGTTTGACTGAAAGCACATTTCCTTTTTGGGAACCAAACTGTTTATAAATACACATGTAAATGCAAACATTGCACAGCACAGGGGTGCAATAACTAATGGTATTCAGGTAATGACAACAGATAATGAATGTAACAGTTTGCCAGCACAATTCTAAACAGTTCTGCAACATTGTTATCACTGTGTAATCTATACAAGTACAGTTCACATATAAAACCCACCCTACACAAACCATTAATCTATTTTAATGGCATTAAAGCAACACATACCTATGCATCATTATTATGTACATAGCTAACACATGTCTGATCATTGTTTCCTTATATAAATAGAATAAAACACAAAATATGGTATATAAAATAATGATCTACAGAGCAGTCTGCTTAACAGAAAAGCAGGTAACAGAATGAGCTGTTCAGAATTTTAACAATCATGTATTGACTGGGATGAAACAAATCATATACCCACTTAGGCATAATTTTAAAATGTGAATCAGCTGCTTAATACCATATACTTATTTTGGTCCTAAGTGATTCTATTAGACACTTTTTATAATCACATTAGTGACACATAACATATTTTTAAAAATATAGTTTAACATAACATCTGGATTACTGTACAACATTGTCATATAATATCTTAAAAAATCATTACAATGTCTATGTTCAGACATCAGAATATTGTTCTCACCTAACAAGAACATGTATGATGGTACATCGTGGTTGTCATAAGTCGACACTTGGCAAAAAGAAATATTTCTTGCCCACGTGTGTAGAACTATTCACATTGTGATATGACAGGCTTCTTAAAAGTTAAAATCACCATTAGAAACAATTCAGAACAAACCAAGTGAAGAGGTAACATTTTAATAAATTTAACTGTTGACACAACCTGACATAGAGAAATGTTCCAAGATTTATTGTTCCGTAACCATTGTTTCTGCTGTTCTGCAACCAATGTGGTTTTTATCTTATAACCAATTTGATTGATTTTCTGCAGCTAATATGGTTACAGAACAACAAGTTTCTGTGGTCATTTAATCAAACTTTTGTTTCTTCCATATGATCAAGAGACTAACCAACATAAAAGAGCCCAGCTTGTAGATGACAAACCCAGCAACAGCCAGAGCAAAACAGAACACCAGCAGAAGACAACCAACAACATCAAGTGATAGATACTCATACCACTTCAGTTTATAGGCGACTGACTTCAGGTACGGCGCACCTTTGTGACGAATCACGTATGACACCCAGTAGTTGATGGCATCCTTGGCACTCACTGGCATGTCGTGGATCCTCTCAGACGTCGCCTCAGCATTCTTCTTGTACTTGCTGTTTTGGAGCACCTCTTGGATGGCATCATAGACTTTGTCAGACGTCAGATCGAAGACGTCAAGCTGGACGCCGAGCTGGAGATACTGGGTGAGTTTGACAGCGTGGTTGAACTGGTCGCAGCTAATGGGGAGGGCGACGATGGGCATCTTGTAGTAGATGGTCTCATAGAGGCCGTGCAGGCCGCAGTGGCTGATGAACAGTCGCGTCTTGTTGTGTGCGAGGATGTCTACCTGCGGCACCCATTTCATGCGCTTGATGTTATCGCTGAAGTGGTATGAGTTCTCCACCTCGCTATCCGTGCTGTAGTAACGCCAGATCACCTTCTGGGGCAACCGTGCGAAGGCATCGGCGAATATCTTTGTCCACCGGGCATCATAGCGCTTTGTGATTGTGCCCAGAGTCATCAGAATGACACCGTCATCGCCGGAACTCTGCATGAACTCTTCTAGCTCAGCGTTCAGGGGATAAGGCTCCTTTACCGAGAAGCCACCAACAAGGATTGTGTCAGGAGCAATGGGTGCCGGATACTCAATGGCAAAGTGAGAGTTCACAAATTTCAACGAAGCCCTGTTGAATGTGTCTGCAAGAGACAGACTTGTGTTGATTGAATGTTTCCGTTTCAGGGCTTCAAATGGCTCATCGAAACGGCCAATGACCGGTATAATGTCATACATGAACTTCATGACAAGATTCTTAATGCGTTGCGAGAATGTCATATCAGGCATGAACGTGGTAGTTGGTGCAGGGATGTAGGAAGGTGGGCGAGGATTGTCATCGTAGTGACCAAGTCCTGTTGTTATCATGGGGATGAACAGCACGTCAAGGTAGTCAGCTAGGATACGACTACATGGGTCTAACGTGTCTAATATAAACAAGTCAAACTTCTGTGCTTTCAAGAACTGCAGCATCTGCTTATCTGTCAGAAGTCTGTCACAATAGCTCACAAAATTGTCCATCAGTTTTCTGTACCTCTCGGCAGCAGGTGCATAGATGAGAGCATCCACAGTATCGATGTCGCACACATTGCCAAATTCAGATGGCCCGTCAAACATGATCACATTCAAGGCTTTCTCAGAAGTACTCACAGTGTGTTTGTTGTCAAAACGCTTGTTGTCATAGTTGCCATATGCTGAAGAGATTAGCAGACTCACATTGTGGCCATCGCTTGCGAGTATCTTGCTGATGTACTCCATGTTGAGCAGGTGGGAGTTCAAACAGTGGCCGAACGGATACAGGAGAATCTTTGCTGCTGATGCTGGAGACTGGCTGAGTGATGACAGCAAAAATGTGGCCGTGACAAGTGCAAGGTATCGGAGCGCCATGTCTGCTGCGTCTACACTCTCGGGGTATCAACGTTGCAATGCACCAGTGTACGCTCACCATCACCGACTTCTGTCGGGCTTGAGCTTATAACAAATCATTATATAAAACCTCCAATGTCACATGATCACAAAGGGAAGCATCCAATCACCCTTTGTCGGAGTCCATTCAGTTGAACCACGTGCTTGTGTTATTCTCCAACTTGTAAAAACAGCGCAGGTAGGGGTGGTGGGTAGGGGAGCGCAGGTAGGGGTGGTGGGTAGGGGTGCCGGTAACCAATCATGGGCCTACTAGACTAATCCACTGCACTCTTGCATTGCCTGTCTGTCGACATTTGCATATTATCAACATTATCATCACATGGAAGAACTGTAATTTACCTACACTTGATACAGTGCATGTTTTCCACGAGATTTCATCGTCGTATAAACAAACGGTTTAGGCAAAATACCAGCATATGCTCTAAAAATCACTCACTCCATGCACAATCACTTTCCATTCACTAAACTGAGACACTTTATTTACTCAAATTTGAATTAACCTTTCAACATTTCACACAGTAAAAAAGATTTATGGAAAAACCCATTAATCTGTTTACTCATTCTGCAAACCAGATCATTGATAACGTACCAAACATCAGCGAGAATTCATTATATAAATAAAGTGTTATGTAAAATCATCTAATGCATTTTTTTTAAACAACAACTATCTGAGAATTCAGTAAATATCATACAAAACAATGCTAACTCTTTAACTAAGAGGAATACCTTTAAACATTTCTGTAGCTGCAGTATTATGACTATGTCCTAGAAGTGCTATAGTCCAATGTGCTACCCGGTAGTGCATGACAATGAAAGCAGTCCCAGTTCTCAACCACAGGGACATTGGCACAGTAACACAGTAGCGATTGGCTGTTGAGCTAACATCAATCTTCTGATCAAAAGGCCTGCCGAGACAGGCAAGCAAATCACCAGCTACCATCCAGTGTTGCATAACCTGCACAAACTTGGGGATGCTGTCATGATGAAGCACTAACTATTTGTCCAGGTCAACCTTACTTAACTTTGTATGTTGTTTGGTTAAATAAACTTATATAACTTTATAGATGTTTGGCTAAAACTATCCACTTGTAAGACTGAGACATATGAAAGAGATCAGCATATTTGCATCCATGGTTTATATTAATTTTTACAGAAAATATTTCTGTTCAATCAATTAATCCATCAAAACACAGTTGTTCTCTCATCAACATATGCATATATAGAGGTTTTATTTGGTTAACCATTATGAAAGAGGCAACACAGTGTTTTATTAACAAAACTATCTGAATACCTAAATTTGTGGTTAAACTCCTACTTCCAGTGATGTTAAAGCAATCTAAAGATAAAAAGAATGACCATGAGACAATTACACCAGACGACCAACATTGTATTGTTAATGATAAAACATATGCAGACAATAATTGTGGGAACTGTCAAGCGCAGTTTGAAAGGGCTTGACAGATATTTACTCAACTATGCATTTTCTGCCATGAATCACTGGATCATAATTGCCTTATTCATTGTGCATTTCCAAGACTCAGCACAATTGGCCTGTAAAGTTGACTGAGGCATGGAAGTGTCATGTGTTCTGTGTGTAAAGCAGTGAATTGCTTGCTGGAGAAGCACTGCTCTAGTTTCTTTTCCTGCCTTTCGACCGCACGCTCATGACACCAAATGCACTGATGTAATTAGCACTTCCATTGTAATAACTCTAATCATGGGCTACCTTGACATATATTTTAACTGAAGAGCTGATGATATCAATGGATAAACACTTATGACAAAGCCCATGACTTCTAAGAACTGCTAAATGCTTAATACAAAAAGTTCTGGCTGAATTACAGCTAGAAAAATTATGCACGTTACACTATCAAATGCTTTGTTTCTGAAAAGGCTGGATAGAGCTAGACAGTTCAGATTTATATTCTGACAACAAAGAATTAAATGCATAACGTCACTGGGTGTTTGGATGCCTGGTAAACAACATTTGTCTGATCTCAAGCGGCCACACTGCCTGGGTGGCATAAGTTTTTCTAAGGTACAAACTGTAACATGATACTACAACTGACAAACAACACTTTCTGTTCACTTTCACCTGGTTATATTACACACTGAGAGTAGAATAGCTGGATAAAATGCTTGCCTTGGGCATATTAAGTGGTTAATGAACAGACTGCCCATATATCTGAAACACGTATAGGTCTCATTAGTGTACTTGTGAATGGCATTTATGCGTAAAGCATTGTGCACATTGATTAATGTATTGCCATAGGCAATGTTCCCTAGGGGGCACCACTGTTGTTACCCACCAGACAATTATTGTTTTATATACCACCAGATGTCACTACTTTTCAGAAAATTGTGCAGCACACCAATTATTACCATGTAAACACTTTTCTGTTTGTAAACATGCATGTGTTTAAACCAAACATTTCACTGAAGACATTCGTTGTCTATGAAGCATAACGACTTACACATTGTCTATGAAACGTGTAAGATAAACCATATACATATCCAAATAAATCTGTCCACATAAAATAAAAAAAACACAAAACAGAATTTAACAGCGTTTATTATTGTAGCCCATGTTACATGTAGAACACATGCTGGCCAGAGTATGTTCATTTGGCAGAGCTGACAATCATCTAACTGCTAATGCATCTTAATCAAGTATGAATTTTATATCACTTCTTATGAAAGCTATATAGCTGAAATGGTTTTTAATTTTGGGGTTAGGACTTTACTCAGCTTGATCAAAATTAAGGAAATTGTTTTATCAGCATCTTTTAAGAAACAACACTATGAAAATATAACATCAGCATAATTACCGAACATTTGGTAGTACTACTGAAAATATTTATCACTAGAAAGAAATTTAAGTAAATACATTTCTAGTATACCTCTATGATCTACCACCTAGTGTTAGCATTTAGAACAACCTAAAATGATTAATTACTTAATAATACTTACTTCAAAAGCTGTATGAACACAGATTTTGGGGATCCAAATCCATGCCACTTTCCTGAAACAAAAACAATGTTCTATAAAGAAAATATATGATATAGTTAACAATATATTTGCATAAGATATGTATTGAAAAGCAAAGCTTCTTTTTATCAAATGAATGCAAAACTACAACACTTGTGTCCAGAAACTGCAAATACTGGTAGTATTTGAATACATGTATGCAATAAGCAACTGCATGCTGCTGTTGAGGTTTTGCAGTACACAGTATTGATTAATCACTTTTCAATTACCATAAAACAAAGTAACATTGAACAACATCATTTTAAATTCTATTGAAATGATGTTCAATATTACGACAGTCAGTGAGAGTCATTGCTGTCTCTGTGAAGAAGCATTGTGTTTACATAACCACACTATACCTGCAATACTAGAGAAAGCATTGCTGATGTACTATACTAATGCATGACTATAAACACGGTAGAGTACGTTGTACCACACTACTGCATGACTAAACAAGGAAGAGGTGTACACTTGTACCACACTTAATGCATGACTAAATAAGGCAAAGTTGTACAACACTAAGTGCATGACTAAACAAAGCATAGCTGATGTACCACATCACTGCATGACTAAGCTAAGAAGAGTTGTTGTACCATACTAACTGTATGACTAAACAAAGCAGAGTTGTACCATACTAACTGTATGACTGTATGACTAAACAAAACTGAGTTGTACTGTACTAACTGTATGACTAAACAAAGCAGAGTTGGTGTACTATACTACTTTGTGACTATACAAAGCAAAGTTGGTGTGTCATTCTACTGCATGACAAAACAAAGCAGAGTTGCGCCACATCAACTGCATGACTAACACTATTTCAAGTATTTTCATTACAATTTCTTGCATGACTACTATATAATTTATGCCACTTGCTTAATAAAGTCTCTTTACTAATGTAATTGACCCTTCAGGGGAGTTGATCCAATATCCGGGCAACATTTATTTCAGGTAAAACCCATAAACTGGTACATATAGATAGGTATAACAAATGCATAAAAAATATAAATAGCTAACAAATAAAAAAAATTAGAAAAATAAATAAGTATAAAAATAATAAGAAATAATTAAACATTATGTAACAATAGTATAAAATGTCACCATTTTATAAGGACAGCTATATAGAGTGATTCTGCCCAGCTAGTCCACATGGGCCCATGCCCATTAACAATTGTTTGTATCAATATAATGTTTAGTTAATTGCAATATTACATTAACATTGTTTTGTGATGGATAAAACAGTACTACTTAAAGTAATCTAAACTGTGGACACTATTATTAAAAAATACTCTGTGCAGGTTGACAGTATTACAACATTTGTAAACTGACTTTACGAAAGAGTGTGGATTCAGGGGAATAAATGTTTGGAGGTGATGACTTTCACATTAGGCATTCTAGATGTACAAGCCATGGTTATCCTGACTTCAACGCTTTAAGGTGTTCTGTTTTGTTCAGTCATTATGGTTCTAAAATTTCTCCTAACTTAGCAATAAGCCGCTCATTATAAACAAGCAAGTCACCTGTATGGGCGGCATACACAGACTGCCAGCAGGTAGGCCGTGGTCAGTCCTGTTATCACAAGTATCTGTGTTTGAGGACTGAAATTTAAAACATCACAATTAACCTACTGTATTGGCCACATGTAATTGAACATTTGTTATTCTATTTTTTTAGAATCAGCTTAGTTGTCATCTTCAATCGCAACATGGCATGTCGACTGGCAGAGGCAATGCACCATGGAAATATCTGCATATGTATTTACAGTAAAATAAAATATTGTTGTTTTATTGTACGAACCATTCCAGTATACTGTTGCCATTAAAAATGGTTTACAGAAGTGTCTGAAAACTTGAGATACACACAAATAATTAATTTTCCAGATTTTAGGGTATCCCAAAACACAGGGTATCCAAAGAAAAAATATGCTCAATATGGCATTTCAATTAGTGTAAATTACAGCCTCTTTTCTGGACCCATCATTAATCATACAACTAATTGCAAATGTGTAGACTCATCATTGTTGCACAAATTGTAAGGTGGCTATAATATGTTGACTATATACAGAGTGTGAGAATGTGGCTGTAGATTAAGGTATTTACTGACCTGAAGAGATACACCTCTGTGAGAATAATCATGAACATCGTCCTCAACAGAAACAAAGTTTCCCAGAAACAGAACCTTTCAGTGTATGGCTCATAGAATGACCTGTCAAAACAATACAGACTAGCTTACACCTGGCCATGGAGCAACCAACCAACCAACCAACCAACCAACCAACCAACCAACCAACCAACCAACCAACCAACCAACCACAGCAGTTATCATCATTACATATTTCTGTTCTCAGACCTCATTCCCATTGCCAATGTAATTTACGTGGGACAGTGTTCCCTGTAATGTAGTGGTGTTACTGACTCAGAATCGTAGCTAATTTTCTGTAAATAACAAGGCAGATGTAAGTTTGTACCAGAGCTTTGTATTAAGCCAAACACTAAACCATACAATACAATATGTACATGAAGTGCCTTAGCCTATATAATTCTAATAAATAATTTACAGCAAAGGTGAGGGGAACCAACCACACACAGGTGGTGGAACCCGCCCATAAATTGCCAAACTAAAACCCTGTGCAGAAAGGGAAAGTGTCAAAGCACCCCAAAAACCCCTTCGCTACATCATGTAGGGAGATGAATACAAGAAATCGCCCGTGATGTCATTTGGAATTGTCCAATGTCAACCTTATAACTACAAACATTCTATACAAATATCCAACATGCATATACAATGTAACATGTAAAAACGCCAAACATAATTCTACCAAAAAACTGCAATTGTAAACATGACTTTTTAAGTTGACAAGACATACTAGTGGTCAGATGTAGCAAACAAATCCCACTAGGAATTAATAACCTAGGTGCAGATGGGGTAGGCGGGTGGGAACAACAGATCTAGATGCAATGTAACCGCAAATTATCACAGGATATAATACTCTCTCTCAAATCAGAACAAACAGTCAATATGTAAGAGACAAATGGAATACCTTTTCTCCGTGACAATTTCAAAGTGGGAAGCTAAAATGGTGTCATGCCTTTACATATGCAGGAATTGTCACGTGACTTAGCTCACCGGATATACCGTACAAACCAAATTTAGGAGTCGGGCCAATGCCCACATAAAAGTCATTTGATGTGCATCATAATGTCATGTTTCTGCTGTTGCCAAAGACATCATGCTAAACCAATATTTCCCGGAAGAGTGAACATGACACCACAGTGGCATCCTCTGAAGAGTGGCTCATCACTCAATTCATCTACTGTTTTCATTATACGTATTTCCCCAACAAGTAAACAAGCATTTTGTTTGAGCAGCAAATAGGAATGTAAACAACTCTAAATAACAAGCTTCCTGTTTGTTGAAATACATCACCACTGGGTGGCTAATGGTCCAATGAAGCAAATGTGTGTGTGTGTGTGTGTGTGTGTGTGTGTGTGTGTGTGTGTGTGTGTGTGTGTGTGTGTGTGTGTGTGTGTGTGTGTGTGTGTGTGTGTGTGTGTGTGACTGAGCCCATACTAGCTAGTGCGTTTCAAAATAAATTGTGTTTTCTCTTGCTCATGTGATAGATACAAGGAACTTTATTTCTTGAGTAAATTTTTACAGGGTTAGATGCTGCAGAAATAGAGCTTAAAACTTACCTAAATTTCTGTCAACTTGACAGCAAAGAATAATCTGCAGATGAACGCTTCATATATCCATCAAACCCAAATATCCACCCACCAGCCCACACAACCACCAACCATCCTCACCTTTGTATAAATGTAACTTATAAAAATTAAACAAGTGCTTACCCATAATGCTCAATCATGCGTGTGAGAAGATGCCACTTTTGTTGCCGCAGGGTAAAGAACAGCACTACAGGAGGCACACAAATCCCAAGCAGCAGGTATATGCTACACACTGAAGTGAAAAACTAAAACAAAACAAACACAGCCCTTGCAGAGCTGGCATAATAGTTCCTAAAGAAATATCTTAATTTAACCATATAGATAAATTATGATATTACCCAAAGACAAATATATGATACATAACTACATTAGGTTATCATCAGAAGCGTTTTTGATTATTGGATAGTGTATAATTGCAGTGTGTGCTGTCTGTGCATTCATAAATACATGCGCGTATGCGCGTGTGCATGCATGCATGCTTGCATCCATTTACCTGGAAGGCCAACTGGTCGCATGAAATATCAGTGCCTTGATCATACATGAAGACATCCTTTTCATCAAATACATAATTCTGCACAGAAAATCAACTACCATTTGTCTTTTTTCACTACCACAAATTCACGTTACCATCATAGAATAAAAAATTAATGATAGATTATTACTACAATATTCCTCAAAATGCTAAGTAAATATGAACTACAGTTATCTGGCTCATTGCAAGTTGGCAGGATTATGAAGGAAGTGCAAAATGAGAGTGAGACGGGGAGTGGAGATGGGTGGTGGAGTGGAGATAGGTGGTGGAGTGGAGATAGGTGGTGGAGGGGAGATGGGTGATGGAGTGGAGATGGGTGGTGGAGGGGAGATGGGTGGTGGAGTGGAGATGGGTGGTGGAGGGGAGATGGGTGATGGAGTGGAGATGGGTGGTGGAGTGGAGATGGGTGGTGGAGTGGAGATGGGTGGTGGAGTGGAGATGGGTGCTGGAGTGGAGATGGGTGGTGGAGTGGAGATGGGTAGTGGAGTGGAGATGGGTGGTGGAGTGGAGATGGGTGGTGGAGTGGAGATGGGTGATGGAGTGGAGATGGGTGGTGGAGTGGAGATGGGTGGTGGAGTGGAGATGGGTGATGGAGTGGAGATGGGTGGTGGAGTGGAGATGGGTGGTGTAGCCAGCAGTGAAATGGACCAGTGACGCAACAAGGAAAACAAGAAAATAAAAAACCTATGTTGAGGCCAGCCTCAACCTGGACATCATGGAAAAAGAGGATAGCAACAACAAATTGCAAAATTATTACATGAAATAAACAATAAATGAAAGTATAACACAGGAGATGTTTCTGAATCCCATCCTTACGAGCCAGGGGGAGCTGCTAATTGCATCAGTTTCAGTACCCTATATCAACTTGTCGAAACACAACCGTCTGGTTGAGCCCATTATCCAGTCATCTTGTTGCCATTCAAGTTAAACTGATTTGGGTTTGGTCGATTCGTGGCTGATGTTATATATGTAATGTTCAGGAAGTAGATGTAATTAACACAACATGCACTACCATGGATTGGTCTGACTGGTAATTATTGGGACTTCATGGAGTTGCATTTCGATATGAGGGGCAGGCACTTGCATGGTCCCCATGGTCAGAATCACAACTGGCAAAGAAACAGACTAGCTGCAACTGATTAAGTGACCTGCTGTACATTGCATAGTATATCCACATCTTGTGAGGATGTTAAAAATAAATATCTAAAATACTGTGAAATCAGTTCTTATCACTTAAATAATCTCTACAAACATACAAATAATCACTTTAAAAATGTTACAAATACATGTCTAACCTGGTACATATTCTTTGAACAAGCTTTACAATGCACAGCTGTAACCAACAGTGGAGAATACCACAAGAGAAACAGAAAGACAGAGAATCTTTGCCACTGTTGCTTTGTCGAGAGTAGAATTAGCCTCTTGTCTTCTACTACTCCATCTCTAACCCACTTCGCCTGAAACAAACTATATTAGCAAGCAGACTGTCAAGGTTCTCGAGTTTAGTGTTTCTAATTAATTAAAGTATGATACATTTGTAATTTATTATTTTTTAGTTCATGTGAGTTAACAGTTAAGGTAACATGACCTGTAATTAGATTTCCAGAACTATTGATCTGAGTTAGTGGCTTACATATTCTATCCATGTTAGCACCAGGCCTAGACATCACAAAAAACAAGCAGACCATTGCAAACAAATGATTATGTTCAAATGTATATAATCATTGTCAAATGTCCAGAAAGAGTATTTCATGAAAGTATCCCCTGCATCTATCCCAAACCAAAAAAAAGATAGAACTTTCAACCAGTGAAGTTCAACCCAAATTCAACTGAAACTCAGTTGAGTTTCAACTATGAAGGAGTTGAAAATTTCACATGCAAATGAGCTCGCGTTCAACTGTTGAATCTCAGTTGAGCTTCAACTATATATATACTGTATTATGCAAATAGACAGTTGAAAATTTCTCATGCAAATGAGTTGAGTTTCAACTGGTGTTGAACTTGGATTGAGCTTCAACTCGCATTCAACTGTTGAATCTCAGTTGAGTTTCAACTATGTATATGCAAATATACAGTTGAAAATTTCACATGCAAATGAGTTGAGTTTCAACTGGTGTTGAACTTGGGTTGAGCTTCAACCCACGTTCAACTGTTGAATCTCAGTTGAGTTTCAACCCGCGTTCAACTGTTGAATCTCAGTTGAGTTTCAACCCACGTTCAACTGTTGAATCTCAGTTGAGTTTCAACCCGTGTTCAACTGTTGAATCTCAGTTGAGTTTCAACCCGCGTTCAACTGTTGAATCTCAGTTGAGTTTCAACGCTCCGTCAACTGTTGAATTTCTGATGATGTGAGCTAGCTTTCCATTTACACAGCTGCATGTGTCAAATAGCGAAGCATTTGCATCATCTGTAGGAACATAGGCATGCATGCAAGCCCTGGAATTCACAAAGCATCACAAAAATAAGGATTCCGTTCTTTTATTTTTCTTCAACCATTCGTTTTAAATGTCCATTCTCTCCAAACGTCTCAGGATTGTTCGGGTGAGGAACACCTTTTCGTTCATTGCTCGTGTGAACTCAGTGCCAGTCACTGCCAGAGAGCATGAGCCTGTTTGTCGCAAACTCTGAAAATATACAGAAACATGTCATTTAATACAAGTAAACAGGTAAGCAAGGCTGTACAATATTAGCATAACAAGGTTTCAACTACATTTTGTGTTGAATTATGCAAATTGAGTGATTTAATAAAACATTTTCATGCGTGCCTGATCGAGTGCACACACACACATGCACACACACTTATTTTATACACACATGTACAGATATATTATATATAAATTATTTACATACATACACTCACAGACACATCATCCACAAAGCCTGTCACTATATACATGAATGTTGTATAGAAGTGCAGTGTGGCTTAGAAGTGCAGTGTATTTTGGGCATGTCCTTTATTGTTCGGCGGTCGGTGGCGGCGGCGACGTTGGCACAATGCCGCGTTGTTATGTAATGACATTGCGGGCAGTCAGACGTAAAGCGACGTGTGTGTCAGTGCTGCAATTAAAACGTTCCTCTCTTCACCAGTGAGTTGTTTTCTGTTACTTTGACGCTACAAGCTATTCCGGCAAACTGAGCAATGGTGGAGAGCGCGATGGAACTGCGTCTAATCCCGGAATTCAGCGGAGATGCCACCCATAATGTTGTAGAGTGGCTGGAGAAAACGGAACTTGTTTGCAATTTGCGTGGCATAGTCCACTTGGAAAGTGTTATACCGCTTCGTCTGACTGGCGGCGCCTTCGCCGTCTACCAGCAACTCCCTGACGCGGACAAGAAGGACAGTGAGAAGATTAAGAAAGCGCTGCGAACCGCCTTTGCTGTTGATTCGTTCATAACTTATGAACAATTCGTAGCATGGAGGCTGCAGCCCGGGGAGACAGTAGATGTGTTTCTGGCAGAGCTGCGTAGGCTCGCTGTGCCGTTCGGCGGACTAAGTGACAAAGTGCTTGCGTGCGCTTTTGTAGCTGGACTGCCTGATACTGTGAAACAACTGCTTAGAGCTGGTTCGCGTATGGATGAGCTGCCAATTGATCAAATTTTGACAAGAGCGAGAGCCGTCCTGACGGATGAGGTTGGTGTTGCGGCCGCTGTTAGTGCGGTGAGAATTGGTGCTGGTGCGCAGTGAAGCGAACGGCTGTGACGTCAGGGTTACTGTGTTTCGAGTGCAACCTGCCGAATCATCTGGCCAGAGATTGTCTGCTCCGCCGGAAGGGTCGCGGCAATGCATATGGCGGGCGTGCACGAGGTGGCGGACGAGGCGGTATGAGGTGTTACGAATGCGATGGTCTGGGTCACTTTGCGTCGTTGTGGCCGGGAAACGAGAACGGGGGGAGGCCGTCTGCGCTAGCCTCCAACCCCGACGTCCAGTAAGCATCGCGGCTTTGCCGGTGACGGAGATATCCGTTGATGGTGTCATGTGTGTTGCTCTCACTGACTCTGGGTGCTCACACTGCATCGTTCACGTGCCGTGCTACGCATCGTGGACGAGAAAAAGTGCCGACGTGTTGACTGTGAGCGGTCAAAGGCAACGCTGTGAAGGTGTTGGCCGCGTTCAGCTCCGTGTTAGTAACGGCGACTCAGTGGTGGTTGATGTTTATGTTGTTGACTTCAAACCACTGGGTTTTGAGTTCATCCTGGGAATCAACGGCATCTCAGCTCTAGGCTGCGTGACGATCTTCCCTTCGCTTGCGACGTGTTTTGGGTCGCCTAAGACAGACGTGAAACCGGTCTGCGTGGCTGCGATCAAGATTGACGAGCCGGACTTCTGTGTTTCGTTCGACGCTAGGGGGAAAGCTTGGACTGTTGCATGGAAATGGTCGGATGACGCCGAGCCTCACACTCTGCGAAACAGAGTTGCCGAGTATTCCATCCCGACTAGTGCCAGATTGAGCTACGAGACGGAAATTGAAGAGTGGATAACGAACGGGTGGTTGGAGCCCTATGATGATGAGAAGTTTGGGCCTGCAAAAGGGTTGATACCGCTGATGGCGATTGTTCAGCAGAATAAAGACAAGGTACGACCGGTGATGGATTTCCGTGAGTTGAACTCGTACGTGGACGCGTTCACAGCGAGCGCGGATGTTTGTGCTGACAAGCTACGAGAGTGGCGGCGACTAGGAACTAACGTGGCAATTGTTGACCTTCGCAGAGCGTACCTGCAGATACGAGTCCACGAATCTCTGTGGCCCTTCCAAACTGTGATCTTTCGTGGGCAAAGGTACTGCCTCACGAGGTTGGGGTTTGGTTTGAATGTGGCGCCCAGTGTTATGAAATCCGTGCTTACCGCGGTGCTGACGCAGGACGAGACTGTCGACCGTGCCACTTCGTCTTACCTTGATGACATTTTCGTAAACGAGGACGTGGCCTCAGTTCAATGCGTCGAGAACCATCTGTTGCGGTACGGACTTGAATGTAAACCAGCGGAACGTGTGGCTGACGGAGCTAGAGTGTTGGGCCTGGAAGTTTGGGGGGAGTTGGAAGCGCAACGTGTTCAGCGAGGTTCCGGACACACTGACGAGGCGCTCAGTGTTCTCGTTTTGTGGAAAGCTCGTCGGCCACTTGCCGGTGTGTGGCTGGCTCCGGGTTGCAACGGCGTTCATCAAACGGAGGGCCAATTCGTTGACCAGCACGTGGGATGAGGAGGTCTATGATGAGCCGCTGCGCGCAATGCTGGAAGACCGGTTCGAAGAGTGAAACAGGATGATCCAGCAAAAGGTCGATGGGATGTCGTTGGTGAGGAGGCGACGGTGTGGGTGGACGCAAGTTCCTTGGCAATGGGCGTCGTGATTGAGGTGGACGGTCACGTGGTGGAAGATGCGAGCTGGCTGCGGTCCGAAGATGCCTCCTTCCACATCAATATGGCTGAACTGGACGCAGTGATAAAAGGAGTCAATGCGGCGCTCGCGTGGAAGTTGAAGAAGCTGCACCTGCGAACTGATTCTCTAACTGTTTATCACTGGATCTTGAACGCCCTGAGCGGAAAAGTCCGTTTGAAGACCAAGGCATCCAGTGAGATGTTGATTCGTAGACGTGTTAAAACAATCAAGGCACTGGTAGACGAATATGGTCTGGCCCTGGACATCGAACTTGTCCGGTCAGAATGTAATCGGGCCGACGCTCTGACACGTGTGCCTCAGAAATGGCTTGGGAAGCCAAACATGTGCGAGAAGCCGACTTTTGATGTGTGCGGCGGTGCCGTTGACCCTCTGCCTGATGAAAGGATTGCTAGAATTCACGAGGTCACCGGGCATCATGGAATTAAGCGCACGCTATATTTCTCGCGAAAGCTGAGCCCGGCAGTGACCAGGAAGGAGGTGCAGCGAGTTGTTAGAGCCTGTCAAGTTTGCCAGTCTATCGACCCAGCTCCTGTAAAGTGGGCTAAGGAAGAGCTGAATGTTGATGAGATCTGGCACATGGTTGGTATGGACGTGACCCATGTCAAGGGCTGTCATTACCTTACTCTAATCGACTGCGGGCCGACACGGTTTGCCGTTTGGCGACGCCTGCAATGACAGGACACTGACAGTGTTATTCAGCAGCTTGAGTTGGTGTTCTTCGAGCGTGGGGCGCCGGTGGAGCTGCTCACGGACAATGACTCGGCCTTCCGCAGTGGTGCGTTTAAGCAGTTTGCGGAGCGATGGGGACTGCGGGTTCGTTTTAGATGTGCCTACGTTGCTTCCGGGAATGGGATTGCCGAGAGGTGTCATCGATCGGTGAAGCGCATTGCGGCGAGGAAGTGTTGTCCAATTGCGGAGGCCGTTTATTGGTACAATGTGGCGCCGAAAGATGATGTCGACCCGGCAACTGCCCCTGCGAACAAACTCTACAACTACGAGATACGAGTGCTTGGAATCGACCGCGTACTACACAATGAGCCAGGCGCAATCGACAGTCCATATGACGTTGGAGACGCCGTATGGGTGAAGCCATCAGAGAACCGGTGTCACACGAAGTTCAAGTTGGGAACTGTGACGGGAGTGATCTCCGATCACACCATGGAGGTGGATGGTATGCCACGACACGTACGCGACCTACGCTCGGCTGTACCACCGGAGGCTGCTCCTCCCGAGAGGGCGCAGACATTCAGTGACGAAGATCTTCCGCGGCTTCCTGCGCGTCAAGGATCTGAGGGGGAGTCTTCTGACAGTGAGGAAGAGGTAGACCGACCTCTGCCCAGGCAAAGCTCCCGGGAGAGACAACCCCCAGATCGTTATGAACCATGATGTATATGATGTCCCAGATTGTTATGAACCATGATGTATATGATGTTCTGAAAATCAGGGGGGAGTGTTATATAGAAGTGTAGTGTGGCTTAGAAGTGCAGTGTATTTTGGGCATGTCCTTTATTGTTCGGCGGTCGGCGGCGGCGGCGACGTTGGCACAATGCCGCGTTGTTATGTAATGACATTATGCGAGGTTGACATGTATGTAAAGACTGGCGGGTTGCAGGCAGTCAGACGTAAAGCGACGTGTGTGTCAGTGCTGCAATTAAAACGTTCTCTCTCTTCACCAGCGAGTTGTTTTCTGATACTTTGACGCTCCCAATGTAGGGTGCATGTGACCCTGGTCTGGTCTGTATTGTTTATGTACCAATGCATATAAGAAACATGCATACACATGTAAATATTCAACCACATGCACGCACGCGCGCGCACATATATATACAGTCAAACCTAGTTAGTCTAAATATTTTGATGGCTAGTGAATATGTCTGCATTAATTTTTTCTAGATAGATATTATGAATCATACACATTAAAGGTATTTGTGTTTAGAATTTCCATTTGCATAGTATGTGTAGATGCTGAAGCTTGCAGGTTTCATTATTGGCATTTGGATTAACGTGGTTCAACTGATTATGTGCTTATGTTACAAACATATATACTAATATGTATAGGGTAACGATTGCATGTTTTGTTGTACCAGCTGGAATTCAATACTGAAAATGTTATACCAACTCACATTCCAGAGCCTTGATCAAGTAATGTTTTGACTGATGGCAATTGTGTGCAGCTAAAGAATGTTAGTCCATTGTCTATCCTTGAAGTTAAACTTATACCATTATAAATATGATTGCAACCTGCATGAGGATATATATATATATATATAGAGTATAATTCTTACCTTCAAGAATTTCCGGTTTCATCTGGCTCAAATGTTGCTAAATAGTGATGTACTTTAAAATTCAAACGTGACACTGGTAGCTGTTTGCTTGTTAACTGCAATCCTTTCCAGTCCACCAATGTTCTGATTCTGCCACACACACACACATCTGGTGTATTTAAAATTGCCCGCCAAACGAGCACAAGTGGGCATATTGAGTCAGGATTGGTTAGTTATTCACCAGAGATTGGGTGACTGACCATATTCCAGAATCGAATTACAGGGTATGTGGGCAAGGCCGGTTGACCTGTTTGAACTCATAGTCATTTATCTGTTTAGAGGTTGGGGATATATGACCTGAATTCTTACTGTAGACACAGCATACCTCATTTATAGCTAGAAACACAGAAAACACATTGTATTGTACAGATCTCAGTGGTATTCATCAACCTACTGGAAAGTTATGGTTATTGTTTTTAATATGGGTTGATGCATTCATTATCATTATATAACTGCAGTGCAACATAACAGTAAGAAATACAGCTATATCCCAGCTAACACATAACGTTTTCACAACGTTGCTGGAATGTTGTATTAAGGTTATGTCAGAAATAATGTTGTGGCAACGTTGAGGCAACGTTTTTGTTATGGTACATCTTCCTCACTTATCAAAATAGTTTTGTATAACGTTGCAAAACATTTCAGTCCAACGTTTTCTAAACATTATGACGAAACGTTATCCATATGTTGTGGGAATGGTCTTCAAAAACGTCTCAGGGAAAAGTTTTTAAAACGTTTAAACTTGGTTATTTTTTTTTTAAATCCACAAGTTTATAAAAAATCAATAAATAAATAGTGAATTTCATGCAACATTTTTGTTATGGCCCATCTTCCTCATTAATATAAACATATTTCTGTACAACGTTGCAAAACGTTTTTAAAACATAAAAAAAAATATCTAAATTAACGTTACAAAACGTTAAAAAAGTTTTTTAAGTGTTTCAGTTATAAAGTAAGTTGCAAAATGCTTTTTAAATACATTCTGACCCCCACAAAGACTGGTCCAAACAAGTTTGACCCCTCCTTCAAATTTAAACCCCCCAGGAAATGTTATATATAGATCTAAAGTGCCTGAACACACAGAAGGGCTAAAATGACCTCCACCACATCAGAGCTAGGGGTCCAAAACTGAATGTTTAACCCCACCCCACCCCAGCCAGCACGCCACCCTCGGCCCGCGGGCGGATCTGAGCGGCTGGCAGGCGGCGGAATGCAGCAGACGTTTGCCGATGACAGCCCGCTTGGCAGCCACGCATGAGCCGTTCCCGTTAGCGGGAGGTGATTTATCGGGCCGAGGGAGGCCAGAGCACTAATATCCGATATTATGTGTATCAAGTTCATAGAGTTCAGCAAGAGAATGTTTCCCGCGCAGTAACGCACCACGCGGGAAGTGTAATCTAAACGAAACTAAAATTCGTTCTATTTATGTTCTTACACTTACAAACATAGCTCCACAATATATATTACATTTTATTGTAAACTAGGCATGTTGAATTCATAAAAAAGCATAAAAATGGAAATTATTATTATTATTTTTTTACTGCGAGTCTACGTCGTCCATATTTGAACACTCAGCTCATTTTTACAGTTACGCGCGCAACTGACTTTCTACAAGACAAGGTACATCTTTAGAATATAATTTGTGAATATTTGGTACATATGAAATATAGTAATTCATGTTTCCGTACGCACACATTTCGATTATTTACTGCCAAATCTCGGCTAGCATCGTAACATTGTTTACGTGTCGCAAACGGCGAAGTATTCAAGTAACGTCATGGGGACATGGAACGTTTTCATGCGCTAGACAGTCTCGATCTACTGTCACTCGATCAACAATATTTATATTTGTTGCCAATAATTAATTTACAGAACATAATTACATTGTTATACATATAATTATATATATATATATAGTCTGTGAAATCTTCTTTTAATTAATAGTGGTCTGCCCGATTTATACTTATAAATATTGTATGTTCATTGAATCATAGTGAATTTGAATGGTAGTAGAAATATGAATGCTTTGAGACTTTGCTAATTTGAGAAAGATGATGTGCAGCGCCAAAAATGTTAGCAAAAATTGTCTCATTTATGGTATATAATGCTGTTTTGACCACTAATGACAAGTTGATTTTTATCCACTACTGACAAGTTGATTTTTATCACCCCCCCACCCATCAGAGGTTGCATGATTTCTTTCACCTCCCCCTTCCGGAAATAATGATGGCTTCCCTTAGTATAAATATCCCACCTGTCTTTGATTTTACATATTCAAATTTAAAGGTCACATTATGTGTCAGAAAGTTCAACCCCAAAATTACGACGTGTGATTTATCAGAACCCACCTATGCTTGTGGTGCTCCCTGGGGCTTCACATTGGACAGGTGCATTACATTTGTGAACATATTACAGCATTCGGGGCAGTTCCTGAATTTCTGATTAGGGGATGGGGTGAAAGATTTGATATGGAGAGTCCATCAAAAGTTATTACCCCTCTTGAATTTTTATTAAAAGTTAATACCCCTTGAATTTTGTCCCACCCCCTCCTATTGTGAATTGTACTTTTTCTATTGCTGTATATTAGTTTTAAACTTTATTTTTGATGCACAAGATACTGAACAAAATCACTGCTAACAGAACATTTACATAAAAATTAATACCCCCTTTGTAAACAAATATTACTTGTAAACAAATATTACCCCTCCCATCCCCAATCAGAAATTCTGAACAACCCCTAACAGAGATGAGCCATTATTAATGTTTTAGAGCTAATAAAGTTGAACATTTTGAAAATTAGTATTAACTCCCTCTAATCTATGAAAACCTTGTGATCATGTTTCAGAATGCAGCTGCAGGGAATAATAGCACAACAGAGCCAAGCTGGATGCCTTCGATGGACTTTACTTCTGATGAAGATGAAATTTAAACTGATACCCATGTAATAAAGAAAAAAAACACCTTTTGAATGAAATTCAAACGGCATTTATGTGGGCAACAAAACCAATGCTTCTATTCTGGAATATACGGTAAGCTCAAAAAATTATGAGGCTGACGGAAACATGAGACTAGCTCTCCAATCCCAGCCTCTCTCGAAATTTCCAGAATTGAAAAGGTATATTCGCTCTCGATTTTTGAAGATTGTTTTTCAAAAATACTGCTACGGGGTTGGTTTTGACGCTACATTTTTATTCTGTCTGTTAGACGCTATCGTCGTGATTCCTTTTGACCGGTTGACTATTTAATTGCACTTGCGATCGCAGTGATGGAAATGATAAACATTGCTATTGTTGGCCATTCCTTTGTTCGCCGCCTTGCGGCTTTCGCGCTGACACATCGGTCCATGAACCTCGCTTTGGATGAGAGTTATCATGTTACCTTCATTTCGAGAGGGGGTTTGAAAGTGCAGCAACTATACACACTGACGCATTATATTTTAAATGCCAGTAGGGATGTAGTTTTTATTGAAATTGGGACGAACGATTTAATGAATTGTGGACATTTTTAAGTTGGCAATAAAGTGTTGGCTTTCGCAACGTATTTAACTGTGATGGCAGGGGTCCGTCGCGTTGTAATCTCGCAAATGTTGTATCGTGATGCTAGCGCATCTGTTTCTCCAGTGGATGCCGATTTTAACACCAGGGTTTTTCTATATACATGTAATAAGTATATGCACGAGGCCACCAAATGTTTTGACACTGTTGATTTCTGGTCGCATCGTGGTGTGTGGTCTGACTGGAAGCTGTACCTACTTGATGGTGTACATTTTAATGACGAGGGAAATAGAAAATATTTCAACAGTGTTCGAGGGGCAGTTGTTGCCGCGGCGAATAAGTTGTAAAGTTGTTAATGCCGGAGGTGTTTTTTTTTGGACAGATAAAGTTTGACAATTTCTGACAATTGGTTTGGATTTACTACTGCTTAACAAATTTTTGATGGTGTGGCCGTGTAAATGTTCTGCCACTAGGCCTAGGGCTGTGCCCTTGTGAGCCGTGTACATGTTCTGCCATTATGGCTGTGCCCTTGTGGGCCGTGTAAATGTTCTGCCATTATGGCTGTGCCTTGTGGGCCGTGTAAATGTTCTGCCACTGGCTATGCCCTTGTGGGCCGTGTAAATGTTCTGCCATTATGGCTGTGCCCTTGTGGGCCATGTAAATGTTCTGCCATTATGGCTGTGCCCTTGTGGGCCGTGTAAATGTTCTGCCATTATGGCTGTGCCCTTGTGGGCCGTGTACATGTTCTGCCATTATGGCTGTGCCTTTGTGGGCCGTGTAAATGTTCTGCCATTATGGCTGTGCCTTGTGGGCCGTGTAAATGTTCTGCCACTGGCTGTGCCCTTGTGGGCCGTGTAAATGTTCTGCCATTATGGCTGTGCCCTTGGGGGCCGTGTAAATGTTCTGCCACTGGCTATGCCCTTATGGGCCGTGTAAATGTTCTGCCATTATGGCTGTGCCCTTGGGGGCCGTGTAAATGTTATGCCATTCTGGCTGTGTGCCCTTGGTGGCCGTGTAAATGTTCTGCCATTATGACTGTGCCTCTGGCGGCTGTGTACATGTTTTGCCATTCTGGCTGTGTGCCCTTGGTGGCTGTGTAACTGTTCTGCCATTCTTGGGATACCTTCGGTGGCTTTGTAATTATTTGTTCCGTTGCAATTCCTTAGTTACAGAGGTTGGCATTATTACCCATACACTTTTATGACTATCCTGGTTTTGGTTTTATGGTACAGAACATACTGTTGGTGGCAGTACATATTAATGCAATTACAGTGTGTAACGTTTGTATATTTGTGTTTCGTTCCTACTTTGGCCTGCTTCCATATTAGCTAGTATGAATTTACCTAGCGGTATGGGTTCATTATAATGTTCATTATAATATATGACCCAGTGTCTGCCCGGCTTTCCTTTCTCAATGTTTCAGAATGCCTCCAAAACGTAAACGTTCTACAAAAGCGCCAGCTCGTTATTGCGAGACAGTCGTGGGACCTCCTCGCAAACGAGCCAGGACGGTTGATGGGGACTGGCCAGAGGAAAGGACATCCACAGCCATGGCGATGGTTCCACCAGCCCCAGTGTTGTCAGCACCTCCTCCAACTGGCGAGATTGGCATCCTACGTGACCAGATGCGGTCTATGCAGGAACAGGTGGAATCAATTCGGGAGGCGGTCATGGGGATGGCTGCATCCTCTCAGGTAGCGAGGGAGGCGACCCCAGTGTCAGCTGCATTAGCAACACCAGCAGCAGCCGGGTCAGCAGCAGCGGCTGGGTCAGCGGCAATGGTCACTGAGTCGAGCATGGGTGAGCTATGTGAGGAATTACCTCAATACCCCTCTAACATGAGGGCATTGGCAGCAGTACCGCTTGGTAGCCTGGTGGACCAAAAGATTAAAGACAGAATTTGGTCCAACCAATATATTGATTTGGCTTTACTAATTAGTGACGCAGCGCATGAAACAACATATATGTCTCCCAATCTCACCTTTGATCAACCTCGGTCGCAGGTCATAAAGAAAATTGCTAACATCGAGCAGTGGTCAGATGCTTTTCTCATTTTCATGGCCATATATACACAACACTGCCCATTAGAGACACAGGCTATCATGAAATGTATGCAGATCATCCGGACCATGGCTTCCAATTCACCCCCCAAGGTTTTTCTTATATATGACAGGGACTTTAGGAAGTTGAGGGCACACTTCACCATGCCGTGGTGTACGTTACATCAGGAACTCCTCCATTCGGCTAGCAAGATCATAGGAAATCAGAGTCGTCCCTTTCCCCAGTGGAGACAGCCCATAGCCAGACGACAGCCCTTTCCCACCGGCTACTGCTTCGCCTACTGCAGTGATGGGTGTTGCACCAATCAGAAATGTACCTTCGCACACCGATGCCCATATTGCAATGGACAGCATGCAGTGTCGGTCGTATTGCAGGCCCCTTCGAATTAATCCCAATTTTTAATTTGGTTATATCACCATTAGGGCTTATTCCAAAGGCTTCGGATAATTCACGACTTATCATTTCCAAAGGGAAATTCAGTTAATTTTGGAATCCCAAAAGAGTGTTGTTCTGTAACATATGAGGATTATGACTACTTTGTTTCATTGCTGACATCAGTGGGTCGTGGTTGTTTTATTGCCAAAGCTGATATTGAATCTGCATTTCGGATTATTCCGGTTCATCCTAGAGATTATCATCTGCTTGGTTTTTCATTTGATGGTCAATATTATTATGATAAATGCCTTCCAATGGGTTGCTCCATTTCGTGCAAAATTTTTGAACAATTTAGCTGTACCTTGCAGTGGATTCTACAAACAAATTTTCACGTTATGCATATGTCTCACATCCTGGACGATTACATTTTTCTCTCGCCATCTCAGTCGATTTGCAACTTCTATCTGCAGCAATTTTTCTTTATGGCTAATTGGTTGTCAATTCCGATCAAGCATAACAAAACTGTGTTGCCATCTACTTGTGTGGTTGTTCATGGTATAGAAGTAGACACTGTAAAAATGGAGGCTAGGCTCCCACAGGACAAACTTGAAGCAGCGAGTAAGTTAGTCAAGTCCTTTAGTCACCGTTGTAATTCTGTTGTAAAGTAATAATTTCCGGCAGACCATTTCTCCGAAGGTTGCATGACTTAACCCAGGGCAAAGTTAAGCCTCAATTTCACATACGCCTGGGTAAGGAGGCACGGCAAGACTTAGCTGCGTGGTCTATTTTTCTGGAGAACTTTAATGGGTCATCACTTCTCACTAATGATCAGTGGCTGTCTTCAGAAAAGCTTGAATTATTCACAGATGCTTCAGGTCTGGGTTTTGCTGGTCTATTGGAAAGCCAGTGGTTTCAAGGTCATTGGCCTTTGTCATGGCAGAACTTCAATATTGCCTTAAAGGAATTATTTCCTATCGTACTTGCCTTGTACTTGTGGCCGCAAGTTCTGAAAGATAGGAGACTGCTTGTGCTATGTGACAATGAAGCAGTGATACATGTAAACAATAACCAAACGAGTAAAGACAAACAACTGATGTCACTTATCCGTAAGTTGACTGTAGCACTCATGAAAAACAACTTGAGTTTAAGAGCAAAACAAGTCCCAGGTAAACAGAATAGAATCGCTGATGCGCTGTCTCGGTTTCAGGACACGCCAGAACTGCGCAGGCAGTATGGCCTCGAGCCAGTGCCGTCAGTCATCCCGTCGGATCTCCTGCCTTGGTAACTGTCGTTCAACATTTGTTAGATGCTTCCTTGTCTGACCTCACCACACAGGCTTATCAAAAAAGTGTTACAATGTTTCACCAGTTCTGCCAATCTGAACTTCACCTCACACACTGGTTTCCAGCAAAAACACCAGCAATAATTTCTTTTATAGCATTTTGTTTTCAAAAAGGTTATGCGCCATCATCCATTACCAGTGTGATTTCAGCAATTTCATACGTGCATAAAATGCACACTTTTGCAGATCCAGCTGCTACATTTGTTGTTCGAAAATTATTGCATGGGGCTGCAAAATTGAGGTCATCAGGTGATCAGCGGGCACCAGTCACAAAATCGGTCTTGCACAAGTTGGTTTGTTCTACACCACACATCTCATATTGCTATTATAACAACATTTTAACTTCGGCCATGTATTTACTAGCCTTCCATGCCTTCCTTCGAATAGGGGAAATTGCAGTGACTTCTACTGCAAAAATCGGTCAAGTCTTGCAGATGAGCCAACTGGCAGTGACGACTAATGGCTGTACAGTGGTGTTTTATGCATACAAGCATTATCAAGGCCCGCCTGTGACTTTAGCTATTCCAGCACATATCGAGTCACCATGTTGTCCAGTTAAAGCTATGCGAGCATATTTGACATTACGAGGCAATTCGCCAGGTCCGCTCTTTATTTTTCCAGGAGGAGCTCCAGTTACAAAATCGTTCTTTGCTACTCAGCTAAAAAAGTCTCTTACATGGGCAGGTCTCTCGATTTTATGCTATAAAGGTCATAGTTTTCGGATAGGTGCTGCAACAGCAGCTGCAATGCAGGGGATCTCGGACGACAAAATCCAGCGCATGGGATGGTGGAAATCCCAAGCTTTTCAAAAATATATTCGAATTCCAATGTTGCAGCTGCAGTGACCTCTTTTTGTTTTGCAGTGGTTATGCTCACATAAGGTGGCAGGTGCACAAAATATGCTTTCTACTTAGGTGGGGTATATGGGGCAGCAATGCTTGTATTCATTCATTTCGGACAAAAACAAAAAAAATGTTACATTAATTTTTTCTGCTGAGGTGGGGCATTCCATGTAATGTAAGCACCATTTCGGCTACACAGTTAATATGTCAACTTAAACCGGTAAATATCAGTGTTGTGTTACACTCCTGGTAGAGAAATACTCCTTGTTTTGGCTATGTTTCACGGATGCTTTCTGCTCAGGTGGGGCATTCCGTGTGAAATAGAAATGTTTTATATACACTCTCGGTGGTTAATATAGACCAATACTGTGTAGCACTTCAGTTACCGAAATGTGTGGATTCCTAATGTTTTAGGCGGGGCATTACATTTAGCCTTCACAATTGTTGTTTCCAAACCGATGGCTATGTTAATTATACGCATAATGTGTAACGCTTCAGGTACTAAATCATTGTAGGATTAATATGTTGTGGCGCGTGCTTTCTGCTGAGGTGGGGCATTCCATGTAGCATAACAATTTTGTTTACACACATGATGGATATTATATAGCAATAATGTTTAGCACTTAAGGTGCCGGTATATACTTTCGTGTGGTTTTCATGTATAGCATGAATGCTTTCTGCTTAGGTGAGGCATTCTAAGTGGCAGTAACAGTGTTCGCAGTAACACAGGTTATCTAAGTTTGTGCTAATTGCCATTGGACACACATGTGGACTAATGTGTTGTTACATTGGATACCAATGTTTTTACACAAAAGCTCATAGTATTAGTAGGTAACATCCATGCTTTCTACTGAGGTGGGGCATGATAGGTACTGTTTTGATGAATAGTTGTTACATTCTGAGTGTAATTGCTGTAATTTTGCTTAGTGACACGGACTCCTGTGGGGTGGGGGGAGCCATTCTGAAAATTAGTTATTACAGAATTGGCCTGGTGTGGTCGGTTCCCCCACCTTTGCTGTCAGTTTTGTGTATTTGTTATGACATGTATAACTAGGTATCAACATTGTATATTATTGTAGTTATGTAATCTAGTTATACATAAAGAGTTGGCTCACTATTATACAAACATACATCTGACTTGTGTTATCAACAAACAAGCCACGTTTCCGAGTCACGGAGTTACAACTTTATTTGGTAGTGTTGTCCCGCATAAATAAATGTTATAAAAAAGCTTTGTATTCTGTTCTTATTGACATCATCTTATTGACCCCTTCATGTTGTGGTAATGTTGCTGGAAGGTTGTGGGAATGTTGCTGGAAGGTTGTAGGAATGTTGCTGGAAGGTTGTGGGAATGTTATGCATAACGTTTTGATAAAACGTTGTGGCAACGTAACAGGGACCATCCATTTGAACGTTGTTGCAACGTTTTGTCAAAACGTTGCTACAACCAAAGTGTAACGTTGTGGCAACGTTGCTGCAATGTTATTTTGTTAGCTGGGATGTTGCATACTTGAGTGAGGTCATATCATGTATGTAGGCTTCAAATTATAGCTGTTTTACGTTTTAATTTGAAAATGTTTGTTATTTAGTCAACACTGAAAGCCAAGCTAAGGTGACAAGATGCTATGCACATAATTATTGTCAATCCGTTGGCGTGTATTAGATGTCAACAGAAAGGCATCTATAGACATTGATTTGACATTATTTTGAGATGTCGTCCACTTGACCAAAAATTTACTCATAAAAGCGCTTTATAAGTTCAGTATAATAATAATAAAAGTCGTTGTGTGCCCACTGGGATCCCTCCATTTTGTCCTATCTAAAGCACATCGCTTTGCTGTTAACAGCAGGAGTCCAGTGTCATGTTTTATTTAATTGTTCCACCTTTTTTTCTGTTTTTCTTTGTTCAACTAAGGAATTGAATAATTCCAATTTATTTTTGAATTGACCCCAGTCCTACTACTGAAATATTATTTTAAAATGTCAGTGACCTCAGTTATAACTGAATAAATTTGTGTAAATACGTAAGAGTAAGTTTGTGTTTACAATCACGATGCATTCTTTAAAATGACAAAATGCATGCATTAGTTGTGTTGACGTTTTTAGGAATAACAAAATCACTGCATTCAACTTGTGTTCAAACTGAGTTGTTGAAAATTACAAAGTCCTTGCTTTCAACTTGAGTTCAACTGCTGTTGAAGTCTAAGTGCCCGCTTTCAACTTGCATTCAACTGCTGTTGAAGTCTAAGTCCCCGCTTTCAACTTGCGTTTAACTGCTGTTGAAGTCTAAGTGCCTACTTTCAACTTGCATTCAAGTTCACATTCAACTTGCATTCAACTGTTGAACACAGGTTGAACAGCTGTTGAAACCAACTTTCAACAGTTGAAATTCAACTATTCATAGAGAATCATTTGAATTTCAACTGAAACTCGGTTGAGTTTCAACTAAACATTTTTGTTTGGGATGTGCATGTAGCACCCTCTGGCACATAGTATCAAATGAAGTTTGGTTTAAGACATCACCTAATGCTGCTTATGAACTACCAAGTATTCCCTTCCACAGGAAGAGTATGTTTGTTAGTTACAGTAAGTCACCTTTGGCTTTTTTGATATACAGTGTACAAGGAACATTAAGATATATAAGGAACAAGTTGACCACATCACATCTCATTCCAAGTAATGTAATTTGCTTCAACTATGTCATCTACATCTATATATGGATAGGTTTACATTGCCATTTACTGTATTTGCACACCCACGAAATACACATGTAGGAATGGAGATACATATATAAATATACATAATTATTACTGACTGTGAAAAATAAACACAAGATGTAGACTGATTCACTTACCATTGATCTTTGTAAGAGCAGAAATAATGTGGCAGCTAGAACTGGAATGCTGAGGATCATGAGCCATTTGAAATAGTGCAGATTGATTTGTGGGTCAAAGAAACATTCTAAAAAGTAAAAAAGTAGTGCTCATACATATATATCTACTTAATATACTGTATAACCGACAATAGTTACATGGCAACATTTTGCCTCAAATAACTGCACTGTTTGTGGTGTATCATGACATACTAAGTTTTATATAACAAAATAATCTTACTCAAAATAACCAGGTGCAGCATGCTTCTTTTAATAAATAACACTTGTTTCATTGTTGGAAAGTTCTAGAAACCTCGTAAGAATAGTGTTGAATGTGCACTAAACACACTGTATTAGTAATGTTATAAATACAAGAAAGTACTCATTCTCCCCGAGAATACCACATGTCAATTGTGTAAATACTTGCATGTGTTTGTTGTTTTTGTATGGAAATCCTTTTAAACGTTACACATATCTGGCTAATACAATATTGTGTGCATTGTGTCATGCAGTCCAAAATGCACGTCAATAGCACTTACCTGGAGATATGCCCTCAGTGATGAAATTCACAGATGCAACAAATTTGAATACAGTTAGATAGATGCCAGGCCAGAGAATCCTCACATTGAGCGTCAACAGAGTCAGCTGCAGGTAATTACACAGCAGTTTCAGCTGAAACAAGCACACTTTTTTGACTGCAAGTACTACTGTTTGGCTGAAACATTAAGCAAATAAATTCATGGTGGTGCAGACAAATACTGTGATTTTTATGATGCAGATAAAGGGTAATTTAAGCCTTTCTACTAATGAACTGTAATGTTCTTACTCATAATAAAGATGCAATGTGTTGTAGTCAAAGTGCCTCAATTTTGCTATTTTCACATTCACTACCCCTATTTAGACAGATAACGATACTCTAATTTCCAGCTGCTTGTCGAATCAAATTCAAAATATCAACTAGTATACATATATTGTACTATATCTATGCCTCTGAAATCAGGTTAAATCTTGAGGCTTTAGGTGCCATAGAAGTATCTTATTATTAACATGTACCTGATAGCAAGCATATTATCATGATTTAGAGGAAGCATGAAGTATCATGTAGATGAGTCTAACATAAAGTGTTATGACTGATTTTATCAGATTAGTAAAGGAATAGCATTGTCCTGCATTGCATCCACTTATGCAAAAACACCTTTTGATTGAAATTCAAACGGCATTTATGTGGGCAACAAAACCAATGCTTCTATTCTGGAACATATGGTAAGCTTAACAAATCTTATATTTGAAATAATGTGAATGGTGTTTTGTTATGCTTACCTTGACATACACTGATACTGAAAACCCCAGCTTGGATACTGCAATAACTAAGGCAATGCACATGATAAGAAAGAATATAGCACTCGAAGGTAAAGTGCTACATTCGACACAGAGACTTCCCAGGCGGTAAAACGCTGTAACCAAGAAACATAGATCAGATGAAAATCACATGCAAGAAGATGCTTCTATAAAATGAATGACTAGCTTATTTGACTAAACGTGCTAACTGTCACCTGAATGTCAACTGGAGAACCTGACAGAGATTACACGTGTATTGCAAACACTGCCCGAATTAACAGTACCCCAAGTTTCTGAATCTCAGCCAAGTGAAGTTCTCGATTTCTTAAAAATTAAAGCACTTGAAGTCCAATAACTTATTGTCAGAATACTTTAAACTGAAAAATTTTAATATTACTAGATCAATCAATATTTTATATGTGAAACCAATGCTTGCTTTACTCATAAATCCTATTCATATATGCCATTATCTCATACCCTTTTCATTTCCTTGTTCACCCTTTCTTAGACATCTCTCACACGTTGGTCCTGCTGTTCCCCACAAACAGATGTTGTTATCCAGGCAGTGATTAGGAAAGAAGCAATCTATGCAGTGAATCACTGGAAATTAACATATCTTGGTATTCAGGTTGTTGTTTTAACAAAAATTAGTATGGATCTCAAATAGATGGAGAAGCCAGGCAGTCAGTTAAGTTAATCCGTGCAAGCTTTTTAATGAATGAATGCAGTCATTTGCTTCCTATGCCATTAAATAACTAACCAAAGATATCTATATATATACATATATATATATGTGTGTGTGTGTGTATATTATTTATGCATAAAGTCTATGTGTGAAGTATTCAACTAATATATTTTATGTGGCATTATTATGAATTAAATATTACATGTGCCGGATAAAACCTTTTCTTCATACTTACATGTAGTGTGGTTTATTTTGTCACCGATATTATAATAGTTACTCCTCTCATGTGTCAAGTTGCATATAAATCCATATAAGCGAGGGATCGTTGAGTTGCAGTGCCGGCCAGGTGCTGGGTCACAGTCTGTCCCATTGCTCAACTCGGCCATCATTGGTTGTCAGCACAAACGTTGACGATCATGCTTCAAATATAAAAAAGCATACATGTTAAAGGAGGGTAAGACAAGTTTATTTTAACATAGAAATGGCATCTGGTGGACATTCACTAAACAGCTGGATGACCTAGACTTTGCATGACTTTTATCTACCATATCTTATACACAGTATTACACACAAATAGATGCAGAAGAACAACCAACTGACAGCTCTAGTCAAGGAAACAGAGAAACAGGCCTGAGAATAAATAAACCCCTGGAGAAGAAAACTCTTGATGGTGAACAACACACAACAAGGCTAAGTACAGATCAAAGGAATGGATATAGAAGAGAATAACAAATTTACCTCAGCAGTGTAGTGACATACAAAGAGGGAACAGATCTATGAAGATTTCAGATGAAGGATTGGAAAGGCCAAGCATGCATTCATCACCTTAAAGACAGTGTGGAATACAATGTCCTTTTCAACAATAAATAAAATAAGAATATTCAACATGAACATGAAAAGCATACTGCTTTATGGCACATCAAATTAAAGCAACAACACAACTAAAAAAACATTAATTAACAAATGTCTCACAAACATTCTCAAAATTGAATGGCATGAAAAGACCATGGCACGAAAATATAACTTACAAATAGGGCAAACCAAACCAGCACCAAGAAACTCAGAGAGGTTCCATAACGAAAATGGGCCCCGGCATCATAAATGATTTGGACACACGTACCCTCCAACAGGAAGTTATCACAGTTACATTACAAGACAAGCCTTAGAGTGGAAAGCACAAAAAGGCACATGGAAAAAAAAAATAGGCAGACCAAAATTTTGCAAAAAGACAGCTGTCCAGAGCAGGAGATCCAGACTGGCCACTGGCACTGCCACTCAGTCAGACTCACTCTCAGTCATGCCTCATGGGACACAAAATATTAAGAAAACATCAAACAAAATCGAACAATTATCATGTCGGCCCTATGATCTACTCACAGCGAAGAGGTATGAGTACGGAAGGAAACCAGCGAACAAAGTCACTTGATGTCAAACTCGAAGTACTTAGTTAGACTCTTAGTACAGTCAGTCTCAAAGACGTCAAAGTCAAAGAGCGCTAGGGCCTAGGCTATAGCAGACGACAGTTGGAATTACTCGGCGTTTTTTTTCGGTTGCGGGCACACTTTATTTATATTTAGGTAACTGAAAATTTGTATATATTAATAAAAGTATTGATATGAATTTATTAGAAGAATACACTTTACATCTGTATTGTTACAATAACCTGTCTCAAACACTTGCATTTTGAAAATATTTCACCACATTTTCTTCTCGCGATCTATCTCTTGCGCATTAACGCCCTCTAACGGAACAACACTGCAAGACGGGTTGCCTCTGATTGGTATTTCTGAAAATTACTTCTATTCGGAAATAGGAAGTGTCCAAAGATATAAGCGGAAACCGTACGAGTTAGATTATATCTATATTTTTTTTAATGTTCAAATAGTCATGAACTATAAACCATTGAGTGTAGAAAATAACACTCAGTTATGAAAGCTGTATCGACAAAATACAATGTATTATACACATGCGCAAGAAAAGTCCACTTCCGCCACAAAGAAGCACGTTTGTTGTGCTGGACATATTTTTGACAATATGGTAAGAATTAAGGCTCATAATATACTCTAAAATAGTAATCATACAGTACATTAATTTATATAAATAATGGGTCGGGAATATATATATATAAATGTATTTATAATCTTATACTTTCTGATAGTAACAGGAAAGCGGGCATTTAAGTTACCAAACGCCCAAAGTCTCAAAGACCGAGTCGGTAAAAGAGCCGGCATCCCAGGCTCAGTCAGGGCAGGCGATGCCAGTGGCAATGACCAGTAGTACCATGGCGTTGGCAATGCCAGTGATAACATATAAACCACCAGTCTATGCGAAAAACGGCACATGTAATGTATAGAATCCGGGCCCACCTTGATTTTGCCGATATAACTATTATATTAGGCACTTTGACAAAAAATTAAATATCATGCTAGAATATTGAGAATGGGCTTAAATTAAAGGTGGTAATAGGTTAAGGATCACATAACTGTTTATTTTACTAAGATACCTTTAATAGATCAAAAGATATTGCGATTTTAAGACGGAAAAACTGCGTAATTTTTGTGTATCTCTTACAATGGCAAAATGGACACATTTTTGTGTTTTCTGTGGATAAATATTTGCTTTCAAATGTCAACTTTTTTATTTATACAGATATTTAAATATTGTTTTCAGGGTTTTCAAACACATTGACCAGAGTAATAAATTGACAATATTTAATATTTTTAGTAATAATTATAACCAAATTAATGCAATTAATTAGTTAATTTTAGTAATGTAGCATGCAAACTCAACAGACCGATACGTTCCAATTAAAGGCCATAATGCCCATGATTATGAAGATATTTATACATATTATACAATGTGTATAACCACATTAATGATGGTAATAAATAGTCATTAACAAATCAATTAATAATAATTGAATTAGTCAATATTGGGTAATTAGCACGCAATCTCGACAGACCGACACATTTCAGTAAAAGGCCATATTGTCCATGATTATGAAAATATTTGTATAATTTATGCATGCAGTAAACCACATTAATTATGGTAATAAATATATACATTAACCAGTCATTTCACATTAACAGTAACTTAATTAATAAGTTAATATTGGCTAATATTAGCACGCTAACAACTGACCGCTACATTTCGATGAAAGGCTTGAATATCCATAATTATGAAGACAGTTATATAATTTATGCAATGTTTATAACCACATTAAACATTATAATAAATATACATTAATCAGTCATATAGCATTAACAGTAACTTTATTAATAAGTAAATATTGGCTAAATATCACACAAACTCAACATATCAATACATGACAATGAAATACAATAGTCATACTCCTAGTTCACTGTGTCTATGTGTGACTGTGTCATGACAGGTGGAATGACTGTTGCAGGCTCTGTAAACACCAGTAATCAATTGTTACTGCTTCATAATGTAATGTTCTGCATTTTAACATGAACTTGATGAAGTAATGTTTATAAATTGTTCACAGTATTCTGTCGCTGAATCCAAATGCGCCAAATGCAAGATTGCTTTCTGCATTACTCCCCATGGCCCATGGGAGTCAAGCCATGAAGAAATCTGCTCTGCTCATAATAGTCTTTTTGTAATATTGGAAGTTGATTGTCTCATAATTTAATGCCAGTAGGCTGCAAGATCCGTGCAGCAAGGTTCATATTTCAGTATCTTGTAAAATAACGTTGTGTTCTTCAACATGATGTCTATAAGTAATGTTCATGTCGTGTTGAATGGACACTGTTCAATCTAGATATCAGATATATAATCAGTCAGATTAAATGTGTATGTATGCAGGCATGTGATGGGTGTCATATTCAGACGACTCTGTGGCTCGGTACCTTCACAGTCAAACACAGATCAGTGCAGGATCAGCGTCACTGCATGTAATTGCGAACAATATCTGAAATAAAAAGGCAATTGTGAATCATATTATGATAACTGTTTTGATTTTGCATGCAAATCTTGTGAAATACTTTTCACATCCCTACCTCTGTTACTCAAGAGAGCAGTGTGAAATTCTATTATAATGCATTATGTCACACATAAATTCAGGTGCTCTGCGGTTGGAGTGGATGTGTGCTCTGCGGTTGGAGTGGATGTGTGCTCTGCGTTAATGGGAGTGGTTTGTGGCTGGGGTATATTACTTGTTGATTTCAGATATAACCCTTGACACTCTTTTGGGAATACCCTGAATTTCTTCACTCCTTCAACAACAGTCCTGATGAGATTTCTAAGTGACAAATAGGGGCATGTTGTTAAAATGTTCATGAGACTGTGTGTTGCTTTATTCATGTCCTTGTTTGCAGAAAGATATACACAATATAAAAAACCTTTGCTAACACTTACATCATCTTTACCAAGTACACAATTTTCAAATGTTTTTCTGGCATATGCATCTAACTCAGATCTATTTAGGAATATTGCTGCCATACCTTCATTCACTCTTTATTCACACTATTTAACTAATGACATTAGTTAAATAGTCACTTAACGTAATGTCCTTAAATTAAGTTCTTAATTATCTTGACAAAAGCTTATTGATACTTAAGATAAGAGTCACTGTGTTTGTAAGATCAGTCAATCTCAAAATATCTGAAATAACAAGACAGTCATGTATCATACAATGATAAATATCTTTATTCTACATGTAAAATCTTGATTGCAAAATCTTGTAAAATATTTTTATATCCCTGCCCTTGTTACTTATGGCTAAGATAACTGTAAAATTCTACATGTCACCATCACAAATACAATGCATTGCATGCTAAACACATTGACAACTTTTGATGAATCATGGTACATGATTTTAATTTAAAGTGACAAACTGATTAAATAATCTATTTAATAAAACAATTAATTGTTTATTAGTTATTTTAAATATCAGCCTTTCAAAACAAATTGAATATTAATTAACAGGACTGGATATAAAATTTGTATTTTCTAAATTCTAGCAAGCCTAACTCAGTCAAACTAAAACATATAAACCTAACTCTGACTAACAAATACTACTAGTTGACAACATCATACTAATAATAATACTATTACTAGTAATAATAGTAATACTATATATTAATTAATAATAATACTAGCATAATTGGCTTGACACGTATAACTATAAATTATAATCATTAAATAAATGAATAACTTAAGTAATATTATTATCATTATAGGCCCTATCTTAAAGTTAAATCAGATACTGTTGTTTTTGCATTTACTAAAAGGCACAGACATTAATTAAATAACTCATGATCAAGGCACTCCACGATCTCGGTCCGCGTCTCCAGTGACGCGCTCTCGGTCATATTGACACAGATCGCTCAAATGTCACATGTTTTGAATGGCGCAAAAACCACATTGCACGAGCATTCACGCCAACAAAATTTTCAACACATGCTAATTTAATCCTATAGATCTACCTACAAACATAATCGTTCGATACAAATCATTACTAGACTATAAATTTTGCAACTGAAACACAGCTATGTCATCAAATCGATTAAATTTACCATAATTTTGATCAAATTTGAAAAAGAAAAGGACGTACAGAAAGTGTGACTTACCCGCAAAAGAAATCCCGCTGCGAATGACGTAAACGACTGGGAAAAGAGCGCGAAAATAGAGGTTGAAATAAACCACTACCCAGATGCCGAGTAAACGAGACGGCGCTGCTGCAACGCCGCTGCACGCACGTAAAAACATCGCGGTAGCAGGATTCGTTGAAGTGCCTAATTATATGTTTGCCTAAATTTGATGTCTCAGTGCGTTAATTCCGTCACCACTGACACCAGCCCAGGCATATTAAATTAATGAATATTTAAAAAGTTGCATCTTCGTGCACGTTTGCGGTTTTCATCAACATGCAGTGTTATATTGCTCATCAGTAGTGTGAATATGTTTAAAAATAAAATCGACACATACCTCAGAAGGGCTGGATATATGTAGATAAAAGGGTTGGACTCTCGATAAGCCAAAGGGCTTCCTTGTCCACCTGCCATCTAGAGTTAATTCTCTGGATGGCAATCTTGTTAAAGCTTGTTAAATTTCAAGTGCACAGCACAGGCCACAGCCGCAGCAGTGCATACTGGCATAAACCACGGCGCAATATGGCCCTGAAGTGTGCCATAACAAAGACGCAACATTTTTAAACATAAGTTTAAATTATGTGGAATTATTAAAAAACGCATTATCACAGAGATAGTTAATTTAGACAAAAATATTGTTTTAACTGCGAAATCAATGTGGACCCGCATTCTGCACAAGTGCTGAAAAATACATTGAATTGCATGTTGGAATCTGCAGTATCCTAGATAGGTTTTGGTCGCTATTTCTCATACAGTGCTGATTTTATTATTTTGTAGAAGCCTATTATGCTTCATGGACATGAGCGGTCAATCACACAGATTCGATACAACCGAGAAGGAGATTTGTTGTTTTCATGTGCGAAAGACAACCAGCCAAATGTGTGGTACGCTGTGAATGGGGAGCGTCTTGGTTCATTCAAGGGACACACGGGTGCTGTCTGGTGTTTAGATGTTAGCTGTATCCTTTCATGTGCTGTGGAGTAGCAGCGGTAATTGAAACCATGGCAAACCCATACTGTGAATAAGTGGTCACAAAGAACCACACAGGACCTTATTTACAAGAAGAACTTTAATAACATTAACTTTATAATGATAATAAAAATGTATAACTGTATATGTTTAGCATAATAATTATCATATGTGGCCATCTCTTCTCGGAAGCCCATCCTGGATCCCACTCCTCTCTGTGCTATTCCATTTTGAAAAATTTACATATTTTTCATTTCCCACCCATGCCATGCAGATGTCTGTCCATGTAGAGCTTGGTCTCTCTTTGCCATCAACCACTCTGTCTTAGATGAATTTCAATTTCTCTGATGATGTGACCAAAATATGATGGATTATGTGTCTGTATTATATTGAAAGATAATTCTTAACCTAAACTCAGGGGATACTAGCAAGGTACTGACGGGAGCGTCAGATAACTCCAGCAGGCTATGGGACTGCGAAACAGGTAGGTCTGTCTGAATGACTATATCTCAGCATTCTACACTTACAAGACTATGTGTTTAGGTTATCATCCTTAATAAGGTAACATAATTATAATTTATGTTGGTGTCTTTTTGTTAACTTGTTGGACATCTGTTTATAAATGACCGGAGGTGTTGCATACTTGCATAACTGAAAAGTCCACAATTACTGGTTTTGTTGTATACTTGACATGTATGATCCATATGAAGAGTTAGAGGGCAAAATGCAATACCCAGTTTATCAATTTTTTGACGTTAACTCCTGTGTTTTGTTCTTAGCAACGCCCACATCTATAGATGCACGAGACAGTCAAAACATTCCACCTAATTCTGTTATTCGCTGACATTCTGACGTCGCTCTATTTTTATTGACCAGCTGTATGTCACAGTGCATGGTTTGGCGCCAGTTCATTTTCGGCTGTCCTCTGACTCTGACAGAAATCATGTCAGAAACTTTCATTTACAGAAATCAGGGTTTAGATTTCATGGTAAATTTTATATTGTTCCAAACTGCCCAATAACAAGCGCCAAAATCTTTTTCGTACACTTAAATTACAAAATTTCACTAAGTTAAAAATGTCACCTGAATTGATGCTTATCACATTTTGCCCAGAAACCCTTCAGATATTGTTTTACTATTCATTACATTTTGAATGTGTGCCTTCTATTAGGTACTTGATGCATAAAATACTAGTCCTTCATGTCTTCACATGTGGTTTGAATGTGGTATTGTTATACCAGGAGTATCGCTGGCAGAACTACCCACCAAATCTGCCGTGAGAACGTGTGGCTTCTCCTACAGCGCCAACATGATCATGTTTAGTACAGATCGCACCATGGGACAGGAATGCACAGTGGCCATATACGACATACGGGACGACAGTCAAATGCGTAAATTTTACATGTGAAGTATTTTAATGCGGTTCGGTTGGTTTGTAACTTTGCATGTACTATTGTGGTCTGCTGCAGTATTGCATTCACTTAGTCTTCGTTAGTATGTTACAGAAATGTAGTTGAAGAAAGAAAACAAATCACACTAGCTAGTAATTTCATTATAAAATTGGATTGTTTCGTCTTCGGTGGTATAATTTGCTAATATGTTGTACTTGAAATGTGACTGTAGCTAGGTATTTAAGTGTCTCACCTAGGTGACTATTGTGCATTTGTTAACACAGTGATTAAAGTCATTGAGGTTATTAAAATAAATGTTCTCAAACTTTCCACCAACAATTTGAATGATGGAATAAAAGTCACAGTAACACAGTACATGTTTAATTTCCAAATAGATAAGATTAATTGTTACGTTAAAAATATTAAACTTCAGTGATATAGGATAACAATTTATTGTAGTCTCTAACCAGTAAATTTAAATATGGAGTATGTTTTGTACAGATATGAAACAAATGATGCAATCAGAACCAGATGGTGGTTTACAGATGCATTTTTACCAGATTGTGATGTAGTGTCTATCTAATTGTTTGTCTTCAGGCAACAACGAACCAATGCAGGTTATTGCCATGCCAAAAGAAAAAGTGACGGCTGCTATTTGGAGTCCATTAGATGAAGGCATCGTCACTGGACATGAGAACGGCATTTTGTGTCAGTGGGAAATAAAGGTTGGTTGAACTGTACTCATCACTATTCATGTAACCATCAGTTCTTGCCATAAAATATACTTGAGAATGTGATACGGTGAACTGGCTCTATATTGTGATTTGCTGTAGAAGTAATTAGTCCACAAATCCCTTGCTTCTCAGCTCTGTACTGTGGAGTGTGCGTTTATTTCATTGACTACCAGGTTGTCACCACTTGTGATTATTTTGCTAAATTGTAACCCATCCAAACAGAATGATCAACAAGTAATGGAACTCCTGTAGTAAACAAATATATTTGTAACTGTAATGGAATGGAAAAGATAATATTTGTAATATGATCAGTAAAGTCTGTTATGTAGATGTTTGGTTTACAGTACTTTAAACAAAAATGCCAATGCTGGTCCCAAGCCAGGATTGGAAAAGAGGAGGGTTGGGCAAAGGGCTAAGAACCCTTTCCCATAAAAAACAGATTGTTACGAAAACATCGACCAAAGGAACTGTACCCAACTTGGGAAAGGGAGGGCCTCCCATGAAACGTATGACACTATGCAGTGAAAGCCAGATGCCCTTCTTATCTGTCAAGAAAATAAAAAAATTGGAACATGGAACGTGAGAACCATGTACGAAGATAACAAAGCAGCCCAAATAGCAAGAGAATGATGTGTCTACAACATCACAGTATTAAGACTATGCGAAATAAGGACACAGTTAGGAGTAGTCAGATTAAACACAGGAGAAATGATACTTTACTCGGGGCATGAAGAAGAAGATGCCCATCACATAGAAGGAGTGGCATTCATGTTGTCACAAGAGGGACAGAGCGCCCTCATCAGCTGGGAGGCAGTGGGACCAAGGATCATCTATGCCACATTCAAAACAAAGAAGAAACAGATCAAGCTAAACACCATACAATGCTATGCACCAACAAATGACAAGGATGAAGAACCAAAGGAGGACTTCTACAACAGACTGCAAGCATTGCTCGACAAACTGAAGGACAAAGACATGACGATACTCATGGGAGACTTCAATGCCAAGATAGGATCAACAAACAGCAGGTACAAAGAAGTCATGGGCAGACATGGACTGGGGATAATGAATGAAAATAGAGGGATGTTGGCAGACTTCTGCTCATTTAACAACATGATCATTGGCGGTAACTTATTCCCGCAGCAGAATTCACGAAGCTACACGGATATCATCAGACCACCATACAGAAAACCAAACCGACCACATCTGTGTAGAAAGAAAGCTTAGAAGATCAATGCAAGACGTGCAGGTACATACAGGAGCAGACGCAGCCTCAGATGACCACCAAGTGCTGGCCAGACTGAAGATGAAGCTGAAGAAGAGGAGCAACAGAACAAGATACAATGTGGACTTCCTAAAGGACAGAGTCACAACAGAGACATTCCAACTCGCAATCAGCAACAAATATGAAGTCTCACAAGACCTTCTTGAAGAAGGAAACATGGACATAGACACCCAGTAGCAAAAGATCAAGGAAACATGGACCAGCACATGCAGCGAAGTGAAAAAATACCAACAGAAGGAGTGGATCTTTATGGACACTATCAACAAAGTGCAAGTGAGGAAGGAAAAGACAGGAATTAACAACAGCCAAACTAGAGCAGCAAAAGCAGCAGCCCAGGAACAGTATGCAGAGGAAAACAGAGCGGTCAAGAAAAGTGTAAAAACAGACAAAGAAAACTTCATCGACGGCCTTGCCAAGGAAGTAGAGGATGCCACAGCTCAAGAGAACATGAAACAACTGTATGACACAACAAGAAAGTTAGCAGGAAAGTACAAGCACGCAGACATGTCAATCAAAGACAAGAATGGCAACGTACTTACCAGTGATGAAGAACAGTTAAAGACTACTCCAGGTAAACTGCGAAAAACCAAGCAAGGCAGAAATCGAGAAAGCCATCCATCACCTGAAGAGAAGGAAAGCTTCCGGCCCAGATGAAATTCCTGCTGAGGCAATCAAGGCAGACATGGAGACCTCCACAGAGATACTGCATGATCTAATTGGGAAGATATGGGATCAAGAAGAAATATTGACTGAATGGAAAGAAGGATACCTGATGAAACTCCCAAAGAAAGGAGTCCTGCAGGAATGCAAGAACTACAGAGGGATAATGCTCCGGTCAGTGCCCGGAAAGATCCTCAACAGAGTCATCTTGGACAGACTGAAAACAGCAGTTGACACTTGACACCAGACTCAGAGATCACCAGGCAGGCCTGTACATAAATTTTGTAGACTATGAGAAGGCTTTTGATAGCCTCGACAGGGAGACGCTATAGAAGCTCCTGTGACTCTACGGGAGACCAGAGAAATTTATTTATCTGATAAACAGTAACTATAAAGGCATGGCATATAGGGTCATTCATGCAGGACAACTCACAGACTCTGATGGTGAAGCCAGGAGCATGGCAAGGTTGCCTTCTGTAACCATTCCTCTTCCTGCTTGCCATAGATTGGATTACGAAAAAGACAACAGAAAACAGAAGAAATGGTATCCAGTGGACACCTTGGAGGACCTGGACTTTGCAGATGACCTCACTCTCCTGTCCCACACTCACCAACAGATGCAAGAGAAAACAGAGCTTCTAAACACAGTGTTAAGACAGAGAGGAATCAACATCAACAGAAGCAAGACAAAGATCATGAAAGCCAACACGAAGAATAACAGCCGTCATATTAGGAGGGGAACCACTGGAAGAAACCGACTCCTTCACATACCTGGGATGCATAATTAACAAGAGTGGAGGCTCAGAAGAAGATGGCAAAACAAGGATACAAAAAGCAAGAGTGGCATTTCTCATTTTGAGAAACATTTGGAAGACAAAACAAATCAAGCTAAACACCATATTGATAATATTCAACTCAAATGTCAAGTCAGTGTTACTCTATGGCTTGGAGACATAGCAAATTACACAGAAAACACTAAAAAGATTACAGACCTTCATCAACAAATGCCTGTGCAGAATCATACACCTAAAGACTAGTAAAGTGGTCAGACAAGGTACCCAACACTACATTATGGGAATGGACCAAACAACTACAATAAAAAACTAAATAAAGAAGAGAAAATGGAGGTGGTTAGGACATACACTGAGGAAACCTGCAACAAACATCGCACAACAAGCAATTACATGGAACCCCCCAGGGAAGAGAATAAGAGGAAGGCCAAGAAACACCTGGCAGAGAGACACAGAAAACAAAAGAAAGCAGATGGGAAAAACCTGGAAAGAAATTGAGAAAATGGCAGCAAACCGACGACAGTGGAGGACCATGGTTGATGGCCTATGCTCCCAGCGACCAAACAGGCCTAAGTGAGAAAATAATTTTGTTTAAAGTTTTGTAACTTTTGTTGCTGTTTCTGTTTAGTCGGGTGAGCTTCTGAATCGAGTTTTGGATCACAGTAAACAAATCAATGACATCCAGGCATCAAATGATATGACAATGATCATCACAGCATCAAAAGACACCACTGCAAAGGTATTCTGTCATCTTGCAAATCTTTTTAGACAATGCTGAATATTTTCTGGACAGTAATAATATTGACTGACATATATACTTCAAATATAGGCATCTTAAAATTGTTTTGAATGCATTTAATACCAAAACAATATATTGTAGACATGTGTTTGGCCATATTTCACGAAAAAACTAATAAGAATAACAAAGTTAAGGACATCTGTTCATCAAAACAGATTTTTAATGATGTTGACATTGTTGTCATAGAGTTGAAATTGATAAGAATACTTGTTATTTCCCTGCTATGTTCTTGCAGCTGTTTGACATTTATACACTGGAACAGAAGAAAACCTACAAAACTGACAGGCCTGTCAACTCGGCTGCCATCTCTCCTCTCAAGCCACATGTATGTACTATTTGTTGTATATTACAACTTGACTGCTCGGGCTGTTAGGATCTACATAATATGTAAGATTAAAAACATTTTAAGTGGTTTAAACAGTTAGTCTTTGGAATGATGACAGCAGTTGGAAGATTAGCAAGAGAAAGGCGTCAGCTTTGAAGTGATTTGGGCAGCCATGTCCTGAATAGGACATGTACACTGAAGTTAAAATCTAATTTATTGTAGTTTTTTTTTAAATCTCACACAATCTAGTTGTGTAAGTAGTGGTAAGAACTGAATTTATTGGAATTGTAACCATGCAGTGAATCTGTAGATAATCAGTAGTTTACTATGAATTGAAAGTTGTAACTATAAATGTCTGAAACTGCACTGTTCAGAGTAGATGAAATAAGATATTGAAACATCCTCACAACCTATGTGCCTTATATGAAATGATCTCTAATGTTGGTGATATATTTGGTCAACTTGAACAAAAGTACTATAAAACAGCTACAATGTCTGTCTTCAATTGACTCTTCTCTGTTGTGCACACAAACACCTTCGTTTGGGTTCATCTTTAATAAACTGTATAGTTTCGTGCTGCCAGGTTACGATGTGAATGGATGTTGTCACCAGGTGGTGCTGGGCGGTGGACAGGAAGCCATGGACGTCACAACAACGTCCACAAGGATAGGCAAGTTCGATGCCCGCTTCTACCACATGATCTTTGAAGACGAGTTTGGTCGTGTGAAGGGCCACTTCGGACCTATCAACAGTGTGGCGTTCCAACCAGATGGCAAGGGGTAGGTCTTTACTTATTAATACCATAGCTAGGGGCAATTACATTAAATTTAATTAATTATTTGTCATTAAAATCACACTTCTAAAATGTTAACATCAATTACACCATTGCATTTACTGAGGTGTTTGCAGGATTTTTACAAAAGGTTGGCGGTATTCAGTATGTGTTGATGATTTTGTCTATCATAGCCATATGTTCATGAGGCATTACATTTTCCATATGCCTATGCAGGATGGATGGCCTTAAAGGGGATTACTTTAGTGTCTAACTATAATCAAGCTGGTGTATGTCTGTATGGGGGATATGTTTATGTTTTCCTTCTAGACGGTTTGCATCTTGAGCACCAAACATTCAGGGATTAATGTGCGATCCCTCAGGGAAATGTAACAACTTTATTAGTTCCAAATTACCCATTGGTTAAGTATCCTTAGTGGTTTTAGGTTCATACCATACATCTGATGGATGTAAATCGATTGTTCGTAACGTTACATGTGTGTTTCTGTGATTGTTCTGTTGTATTAATGCGAAAAACTTGTCAAATTTACGTCATAACAAACATAATTTGTAAATACATCAGGAAACTGTCTTATGTGTTTATACATGTAAGGATTTCCGCCAGAAAAAATAATTTGGGTATGGAGTTAGTCAATTTTTAGACCGCGGAACTGGCAGGCTTCATCTGCCACAGGTGCCGTAGGCGCCCTGATGGGCAGCATGTCTGGGGGCCTTCCCGCAGAAAAAATTGGATTTCTAGATGTTCGGAGAAGCGATTTTCCGGCATTTGTAGTTGGAAATCCCTCCCGGCTCATGGTGATCGTTTCCATGTTTCGTAGGAAACTGAATGACAAATGCAACAGTCGGCAGGAAAACTGTAAACTTGCCTTCACATTTTAGAATAAATAGCCGATTCATGATGTAGTATGGTATCTTGTGTTATTTTTCTTCACCAAGAAACAATACACGAAAACATAACGAAAAATGTACAGCCATGACAGCACTGTATTCTTTATACTAGGCCTACCAATATACCGGGTACGTCATGTTCTATCCTGAGGTGAAGGCATCAACCCCGCAGTGAATACCATGTGTAGCCAATCACAGAATAGCTAGCATAAACGTGTTGGCACTAATAAAAACGTCATTAAGTATGAGTTTCATTGCACAGAATATTATCAAAGCATGTGCATTTCGTGAAGAAGAAATTTTTTAATCTGGATTTATTTTGGGAACATATCTGTACTTTAGAATTATTTTTGGGTACATAATTTTACCATGCTGGCGGAAACCCTACATGTGTAATGCCATCCGAAGGATGTGCATTTTTAGTATTATGATTACCAAGGTAGTATTTGCAATAATAAAGTTATTATGTTTTATTAATTAATCGTGTATGCATAGGCTGTTGACACTGAACCTGTGTTGTTTCCCTTCCAGGTACAGCAGCGGTGGTGAAGATGGCTATGTCAGATTACACAATTTTGACATGCAGTATTTTGACTTTGAGTTTGAATACTGAAGAAAGAACATTATTTAACAAACGTGTTGGTGGCACCTGTAGACTGGATTAGCCGGCAGGACAGTGCAGAACTTGTAAAAGTTTTGCAAAATCATCAGTAAATTTTGTTTGCAAGACAGTGATACAGTGAGATTGTTTATTGTCAGAAAATAAAACAAATTAATTTTTTTTTTATCAATACAAAATTCAGTGATAATTGAACATTACCTTGAAGTTTGGTTTTAATGCAGGACATCCAATCATCGAACATAAAGAATACCATTGGTTCATTTCTATTTGTTAAGCATGCTGTATCTTTCTGGTTATGATAAAGAAATCATTAAACTATTTCATGTGCTTTCAGAAGTGATGCACTCTACAAAAAAATCAATGGCTAGAATGGCACCTTGTTACTCTGTACCACAATAATTCAGAAACCTCAGCATCCAGACTTCATTTCATGGAAACATAATTCCCACTGATTACCCTTTCAAGTTAATGAATTGTTTATCTTAAAAAAAATGTGTTAAAGGGGCCCTGTATAGATTGCGCTATTCCACGGCAGAAGTATTTTGTCGGCGAACGCTTGGCGTCTGGGGCTATTTATAGAAAAGTGTAGTGCAGGCGATCTAGTGATTGTGTTGTTGATAAGGATTTATTTATGACATATACTGTTGCAAACTAACAACACTAAATAAATAAATCTTTATCAACAACACAATCATTAGATGCAGCGCACGCTTGTCTTGTGTTCCCGAGAACTAACGACGGCAAACATATCGCCTACACCACACTGTTCTATAAATAGCCGCGGACGCCAAGCGTCAGCCAACAAAACACTTCTGCCATGAAATTCCACAATCTATGCAGTGCCCCTTTAATCCAGACACACACTTGTGCACATCTTCAAGTGGGAGCCTCCCTGACCTTAATATGACTAGTATAATGTTGTATTTGGGCAAACGAGACACTTGAAAAAGTGCTGTCGCCGTCCGTTTTCGTGGTTGTTATAGGAGCTTATGTAAAGTGCATACAAATTTCCGACTCCAATGGCTAGAAGACATCATAAGGATAAAAATTATGTATAGTTTTATGTAGTTAACTGTACAATTTGCAGAATTACGAATGCATTCATGCGGCACAAGTATGCGTTTTCGCATGTCGCCGGCAACACTCTCACTACAACCACTGTTCAAATTATTAAACTACTTATTATTATAAAAGTGCCTCATGTGTGTTTCCTTTATCTAATACAAAGTGTGGATTATTTTATGGTATAAATAAATCACCTGCAGCACAAAATTATGTGTCCGCTCTTGAGTAGCTTGTCGCCGAAATCATGCGATTTATGTTAAGCTGTTTCCTTTGATTGTTCTCCAACTTTAACTTCACACCACATGTAGTTGCAAACTGTTATTGAAATCTAATAACATTATATATATATGACCTGCAATTATTTGCAGTTGTTATGTTAATGCGACAGGCACAGGACAAACATATTAACATTTTCAATTTACGTTACGACGATACTGAAGAAAATATGTAGGGACTTGCTAAAAGAAATGCTTCACTGCTATTCAACAGAGGTTACTGCCAATACCACAGTATACATTCGCTCTGGCGTTCCTTGAAACAGTGTAGAGAGCTTGAGTCGTGAATCTGCCCAATTTACATTACAATGAGTTACGTGACACCATTTGTGTTTACGCCAACACACAATTATATAAAGCAAACTGCCATGCAATTTTACCATGTCCATGGTTGAATGACTAGGTAAATTTAGTCGTAGTGTTAGTGTGAATAAATGGTTCAAAATTTCTCTTAGGATTTTTACCCACTGTAAACTAATAGGAGACTTGAAGCATAACTCACTCAGGTTAACGGAGAAAATATAGCGATAACAAATGCATTATGCATTTCTTGTGTGAGAGTACATAGGCTACTCTTCGATGGGCGATATTAAATTGAATGAAATGTGAACACGTGCCGCTGAATGGACCTATAAAGAATACGTAACGTAAATTGTAACGTAATTGGAAAGTTCGCAGAAGAATGCAATTTTCTGCGCTTCACATGAAAGGGTGCAAGGAAAGAAAACCAAGTTTTTATTACCAATGTTCATGGTTACGTTATTAAATAACTTGTTAGCATGATGACACGTGCAGTGCAACCTGTTGACCTTTTAAATGTATCTCACAGTGAATAAATAATATACAGTAACTTTGGTTATTTCGTAAACAAATGTGTTTTTGACATTTTTATTATTTTCTCCCGATTTACGTTACGAAAACATGTCGCATGTTTGAAGGAGCAACACATTTGAGTACATTGCAATGCATCAATACAATTGTGTATGATATATTGGGAACCTCTACAGAAGGCATACCAATGGTTTGTGCAAACACAGCTGCATTCTTCTTCGTGTGATGGACATCAGAACAACCTGATATGTGGAATTTCCTCAAAAATGATGGAATGTACAAAATTCTTGCATGAAAGTTGATCAGACAAACAAACACTAAATTATGATGAACATGTAAATGACATCCTACCAATACTATCGGGTCCTGTTGCTCACTATACATCAGACCTGGGGCCGAAGTACTCGGTACTCGTGTACTCAAGAATATTTTTGTTGAAGTACTCGTACTCGTACTCATAAAACTTGTGGGTCATGGACTCGGACTCGTACTCATTGTACTCAGATTTTATGAGTACATCTGAGTACTTTCTCAATTTGTACTGGGGACAATAAATATATTTGGTTATAAAATGAAACTTTCCTGAAATATTTAAATGTTCAACTATTGTTTAAATCCTTTGTTATTTCTGATAGAATACCACCTTACCATCCCTACACATAGTACATCCTCATTCTCTGATAACCATGACTATGATACCTAAACATGGCAACAGGCAGCATCTTTTCCTAGTCAGAAACACCTTGATAAGCAAACAATAATTTTAGAATATAAGTTCAGGCCATAAACCTGTTTGTTTAATTAAGCCACCAGGATGTCCATAAAGAGCCAATTAGCAGTTAACCCACCAGTTAGAAAGGAAATGCCTTTGTCTTTGATGTAGTCTGGAGACCATGCCACTTGACAGTGGCTGACAGTGCTAACTGCTAAGAACAAGAACTGCCAGTCTTCCCCTGTAGAAGTAAGGTGGCTCAAGTCAGACTGTCTCCTACACTAGTATAATCCCATGCCAGCAGCCTGGCTAAAAAGTCCAAAGGGGATGCTGAGCCTGTTATGTGTGTAATGATATGCACATCAATATGGCTAGCTGCAGATTAGCTGCAGCTCAGTTCGTTTGACCTAGTTAGAGAGGCTGGTGTTTCAGACATAAAGCATAAACGTTTCTTATTAATCCGTGTTCTGTGTTACACGCTACCCGAACAAACACAGCAACATGACATGGCGGCAGCGGTGAGATCGTGAATGTATAGCATATCATAGCCTATCAGATGTAGCCTTGGCGAAGTTTTGAAGAACATTGCGAACGATTTCACGCACCAAAAATGGCGCATCGGCTATGAACTGTCATTCTCGATAACTGTGTCAAAGGTCACGTCAGGCGCTGTGTACACTCGCAGGCCAAGAACATTCGTAAAAACACCTACGCTGATCTGTAAGCTAGTCATGACTCAAAACAATAGTCAGACAGCTGTATACGATTATTATGTAAGCTTAGACTCGTAAAAGCAGTCATACAGCTACACATCGACATTGCCACTCAACAACAACAACGTCAGCGAGAACGTCAACGCGATAGCCAATAGCAACATGGACCACGTACCACGAATGGACAGGTCAGTGCAGAATCCGGCCGACACTTTCAAACTGTTCAAACAGAGAATTGAGTTGTACTTCAAGGCTAAACAACAACGTCAGCGAGAACGTCAACGCGATAGCCAATAGCAACATGGACCACGTACCACGAATGGACAGGTCAGTGCAGAATCCGGCCGACACTTTCAAACTGTTCAAACAGAGAATTGAGTTGTACTTCAAGGCTAAACGCATCGAGACCGCAGATCAAGTTGTCCACATTTTGCTTCAAGTTGGCGATGACGGTTTGCGACGCTACAACTCTTGGACACTATCCGAAGAGGACAAGAAAGATCCCAAGAAGATATTCGCAGCATTTGAAGAGCACCTTGAGCCACCGGAAAACTACCGGATCAGTCGTCTGAAACTGACGCACTACAGACAGACGCGCGAAGAAGGATTGGACGATTTCATCAACAGGTGCAAGCTACAAGCTTTAAAGTGCGATTTTGTTGACGACGAATTGAATGAACGTTTAATTGAGCTGATCATAGCAAGCACACCAATCGCAGACTTTCAAAAAGAGCTGCTGAACAAGCCAAAAGGCATGAAGCTTCACGAGGCAATAGCCCTTGGACGAAGTTACGAAGCATCGGCAACGCACGTCAAACAACTACAGCAATTGCATAGCGACGGTCGAGCACAGCAGAAGGATGTCATCCGAGACAAGCGGGACACATGCTGCAAATACTGTGGTCGAAGTCACCCATACGGAAAGCAGTACTGTCCAGCTAAAAACGACACTTGTAATGCGTGCCAGAAGCGTGGGCATTGGCAAAAGTGTTGTTTGACAACAAAGCATGAACAACTAGCTACGAACTCTTCCGCTAGGGGACGTTACCCTCCACAGCAAACAACAGACTCGTTCGGTAGAGGGCAGCACCGTAGAATACAACCCCAAAAACGTTATGAGACGCAACGCCAAACGCCTGACGTACATCGTCCTGACAGACGCAATCAACGACTTCACACAGTAGATGAACAATGCGACTACGATGACAGCAGGTCACAAGCAAATGAATTTTCATTCAATGTAGTCCACACTTCAAATTCAAACAGGAATGAGGCATATGCTACTCTGAAGATTCAGCTATGCAACAGGCCAGGCATGCACTACTTCACGCTGAAAGTCGACACAGGCGCACAGGCAAACACTATGCCTTTCCGCACGTTCAGAGACATGTTTCCAGAACAACTCGACACAGTTGGAAATCCTCGTGTAGACTGCCTACAGCCAACAGATAGCATTCTAACAGCGTATAACGGAACCGCTATCACATGCAGAGGCACTGTTGACATCAACTGCTCCTACGACGAACGAGAATGGAGAAAGACGAAGTTCTTCGTGGTCGACGTGCCAGGACCCGCAATCCTCGGGTTATCCACATGCGAAGACCAACACGTCGTCACAATGCACTGCGCATTGAGCAACGAGACGCCTCATCCGCATAAGATTGACAACATCGGAGACTTAATGAAGCAATATCCACAACAATTTGATCGGATCGGTGAGCTACAGAAGACGCACAAGCTGATGGTCGATCCGAACGTTCCTAGTCGCATCGACCCACCACGCAGAACTCCCAGTCATTCGCGTCATCGAAGAACCAACCGATTGGGTCAGTTCATTGACGTATGTCACCAAACGAGACGGCAGCATCCGTGTGTGCCTCGACCCGCGTCAGCTAAACAAAGCGCTGATTCGTCCTCGACACCAAACGCCAACGTTGGACGAACTCAATCATAAGTTTGCGAACGCCAAGTTCTTCTCCAAACTCGACGCAAAGGCAGGATACTGGTCGATTAAACTAGACGATGAGAGCCAGAAGCTTACGACGTTCCAGACGCCATTCGGGAGATACTGCTTTTTGAGACTGCCATTCGGACTCTCGGTGAGCCAGGACATATTCCAACTGGAAATGGACCGAATACTCGAAAAGTGCACTGGGGTTTGCGGGATAGCAGATGATTTCGTGGTGTACGGCGCAACCGAACTCGATCACGACCGCAACCTGCAGCAGTTCATGTGCATCGCTAAGCAGCATGGTCTAGCACTCAACTCGGCAAAGTGTAACATCAAGTGCAACAAAGTATCATTCTTTGGTCAACTTTACACCAGCGAGGGAATCAAGCCAGATCCTCAAAAAGTGAATGACCTCAGGGCAATGCCTGTACCGACAACAAAAGCCGAACTACAACAATTCCTGGGCTTCATCACGTATCTCTCACGTTTCGTGATAGCATTCAGCGCCAAATCTGCGGTGCTGAGAGAGCTGCTACGTCAAGACTCGGACTTTGTGTGGGAAGCGCATCACCAACAAGCGTTCCTTGACATGAAGAACGAAGTACCGGAGAACTCTTTGCTACAATACTATGATCCGCGTAAACCGGCATTCCTCCAGTGTGATGCGAGTTTGAAAGGTATTGGAGCTGCACTCCTGCAACCAGACTCAGATGACGAGCTCAGACCCGTCGCGTACGCGAGCAAAACTCTCACGACTACCGAGCAGCGATACGCATGCATCGAGCGTGAACTATTGTCGATCGTATTCGGAATGCAACGATTCCATACGTACTTGTACGGACGAGATTTCAACGTCATCACGGACCACCGTCCGCTCGTGATGATCACCGATAAACCCATCGCATCAGCTCCGCCAAGACTGCAACGGATGTTGATCAAGTTGCATGGGTACAACTTCACGATGACGCACCGACCCGGTTCACAAAACCAACTCGCAGATGGTTTGTCGCGATTACCTAGTCCACACAACGCCACACCCATCGACCTTGATATGCGAGTAGATCTTGTTCGTTTTTCAACGGAACGATTGGATCAAGTCAGGCGTGACACATCACTGGACGCAGTACTGAACCAGCTCTTGGAAACAATCGTGGCAGGCTGGCCAGAAGACGTCAAGGATCTACCTACAGACATTCGATCGTTTTGGAGTTTCCGAGACCAACTGTCTGTTGAGAATGGTCTGGTCCTGAAAGGCCAACAACTCGTCATTCCACGAACACAACAGCCTGAGATCCTGCGACAACTACACACCGCTCATCTCGGCAGAGAGAAGACCAAGTTGCTGGCAAGAGACACGGTGTACTGGTTGAACATCAATAAAGACATTGATCGACTTGTGCAAACCTGTAACGTATGCCAAGAACACCAGTCATCGCAGACACCAGAACCTTTGCTGCAACACGATATTCCATCCAAGCCGTGGAGCGTGTTGGGGACTGACCTGTTTGAGTTTGAAGGGCACCAGTGGTTGATAATCGCTGATTACTACACCAAGTACCCCATCATCAGACAACTACCAAACCCGTCTGCAAGTCATGTGGTGAATGCCACAAAACAGATCTTTGCCGAGTTCGGAATTCCTGACCGAATGGTAAGCGACAATGGCCCGCACTTTTCCAGCGAGGCCTACCGTGATTTCGCACGGACTTGGCAGTTTGATCACATCACAACCTCACCTAGACGGCCCCAGGGAAACGGTTTCATCGAGCGACAAGTGCGGACAATCAAAGCCTTGCTGAAGAAATCTAAGCAATCCGGCACGGACTAACAACTCGCCCTGCTCCACTGGCGTATCACTCCCATCAACGCAAAAATAGCTAGCCCAGCGCAGCTGATCATGGGACGACGCCTCAAGTCAACCATCCCTGTGAGAGTTCGAAACGACGTCCCAAACGAAGACGATGTGCACCTCGAGCTACAGCGGCGACAAGTCTCGCAGAAACACTACTTTGATCGACGAGCACAATCTACTGACTTGCCTCCTCTTTATCCCGGTCAACAAGTTCGTGTGCAACACCCGGTAACAGGACGATGGGACCCCGCCACTGTACGAGCAGAATCAACCGAGCCACGATCCTACATTCTATGGAACATGAACGGGAAGGAGTTCAGAAGAAACCGTCAGCATATCCGCGAGAGTCGTCAACTTCCGCAGACTGATGAAGCCAACGAGGACACACGTCATGCAACACCAACGCCATCACCGACCGCGGCTACAGAAACTGAGCTACTGAGCACAGTCGTCCCAATACCTTCGCCATCAACTCCTGCACGATACACCACGCGAAGCGGTAGAGTTGTGAGAAGCCCGCGACGACTGGACTATTAGGACTTGTGCCATATCCTTTTAGTCGCATAGCTAGTATTTGTATTTTACCTTTGAACATTTATCAGCATGATACTTAGATAGTTCGTTTTGACATTTACACGTTTGCTATTTGCACTTTTCGATTGTTATCTAGTTCTGCTGTTCGAAAGAAGGGAGATGTAATGATATGCACATCATTATGGCTAGCTGCAGATTAGCTGCAGCTCAGTTCGTTTGACCTAGTTAGAGAGGCTGGTGTTTCAGACATAAAGCATAAACGTTTCTTATTAATCCGTGTTCTGTGTTACACGCTACCCGAACAAACACAGCAACATGACAATGTGGACATGTGCTAACCCTCTCAACTACGATCAGAAAATATACATTGAAAACTTATAGTATCAGCAGATTGCTGATTGTAGAGGTGAACGAATACCTCAGTCAGCCATGTACAGATCGTCACAGTGACCCACTGCAGTTCCGAGTTTTCCAACTCTGGCTCAGTTGGTCCCTCACCATCTCCGCATTCCAGCCTCATCAGCCCCAGTTGAAAGGGTATTTAGCATAGCCGAGAAAGTATTCTGCTCTGAACGGTGCAGCCTGTGAAAGACTCAACCAGTGAGCAAGTCATGTTCATTCGATGCCACTGAAATGAATGCCAATGAAGTGAATTTCAGTGTTGATGAAATAGAGGTTTTTTTAGTTTTCCTCATAAAAAATTGATCAACTGCCATTGCATATTCACTTGTGCTGAGTTATATAAACTAGATTAATAAATAATTTTAAAATACGTTATTATTTAATATTTATATTTTTTTAAATGTACTCGTACTTTTACTCGAGTCAAACTAGTAATTGACTTCGCCAGTCGCGACTTCATCACCCGTGAGAACAGCACAAATACCCGCCCCAATTCGAAGACGGATAAACGACTTCTGGAAATCCCAATATATAATGACCCGTTCGCCCATTAGCACGAGCAGCTGAACGGTATTGTGTATTCGAATAATTGCTTTTACTTCCTAAACATTGCATGCAACACGAGCCACGGTTGGTTGAAATTAGTTTTATTATGACCGCCTGACCTGCCTACATCTATACTGATTTAGTGAGCGATTTCATAGGCTGAGCTTAAATTCAGAGTTTTGCAAAGCGATCAGCCAGGGGGTACTGCTGGCTGGCTCTGACGTAATCAGCAGCAGCGACCGCTGGCGCGCGAGGATGGGGCAAAATAAATACTAGGCAATTTTCAGTTTCTCCAGTTTGGTTTCAAGCTCGAAGTCAGTGCAAAAAATAATCAGCATGAGTTATTTTAGTACTAAATAAGTTATGCTTAATTGAAACCTTGTACGTTATGCAAAATGCAGTTTAAAAACAAGTGCAAAAATATATTGGTGTTATTATAATTAAGTGTATACATATCACAGGTTCTAAATGTTACTAGGAAACATCTTTGAGCATTTTCTTGTGTAGATTATTTGCATTGTAGAGCATTATGAATGCTCCTCATGGCTCTGGAATAAGGACAACTCCCGGGCTGTGCTGACGTGTCGAATAAAAGAAATGGCATAAGTGATGAGACATAACAGTAGTGACGAGGTTGGGATTAAACCATTAGTCAAAATACTTGGGGACCATTTAGATCCACAAACCACTGAAATGGGGGAACATTTCCGTTTTGGCCGCCGATATCAACAAGAAGGCGAAAGTGTCGCTTCGTTTGTGGCTGAACTGCGGCGACTGTCGGCGTGTCGCTACATTGACATTGTGCATTTGTGGTTATGCAGCAAACTTAATGACAGCCCTAGACCTAGGGCCCTAGGCTAAGATACCAGTTTGTGTTGGGTTTGCGATCGGAATCGACACAAAAAGCTGGTGAAAATCAAATCAGACCTAAGCCTGGAAACTGCCGTCGAAACAGCGAAGAAACGGCTAGTTGTGACACCAAAGAACTACAAAATAGCTACGCCTAGGGCTAGGCTAGGCTACGGAGAGACTAGCCTAGTGCATCTGTTCACAAACTGTATTCATGTCAGCAGCCACGTCAGGAAAGAGAGAACGGAGTCGGTGAAGAAATTACAAATGCTACAGATGAAACGGCCTCGAGCACAGGTCGGACGATTGTCGCTTCAGAGAGGAAATCTGTCACGGCTGTGGGAAGCATTGCCACATCAAGGCTGTGTGTCGGTCTGGTAACAGAAATAAACGCTACAACAAAGGCAAAAGGGTGGATCAAATGTCAGCTGCCAAAAGGAGTAGTAATGATAGTGACAACAGTGAGTGGAGTGATGCGGTCCACCGGTTAACAAAACCAAAGACCAGAACTGACAATTTGGACGACACTGCGGGTAGCCGGATAACTGCTTAAAATGGAGTTTGGGTCGGCATACTCAGTAATTGCACACCACGTGTACAAGGAAATGTTCAAAAAGCATGAACTTCAGCCTACACTGGTAACTCTCCGAACATATACGGAGGAGTTAGTTGTTCCCGAGGGAAAGCTTCGTGTCCAGGTCATGTACAAGAAGTTGGACTTGTATGTCTAGTGGCCTGGGATAGATAAAGATGTAGAATATCTGGCACGGAAATGTCAAGGCTGCCAGAGAATCCAGTTTGAAGCGCCTACCGTGCCACATCACCCATGGGGATATGGCCTGTAAAGCCATGGCAGCGTATTCACGTAGATTACGCTAGACCGTTTATGGGACGGATGTTCTTAATAGCGGTCGACGCACATAGCAAATGGCCTATTACCAACAGCCTCAGCATCATCAGAAAGAACCGAAAACACTTTAGGCGTCTTGTTTGTCTGAGCCAAGTTGGTGAACAAATCCTGCGTTGTAGGAAGCGGATACTTGTCATCTTCAATTGCTGCATTCATGTGTTTGTAAGGTACAATCTTCCAAACCAATTGCACAGCGACAACGGAAGTCAATTCATAAGCGAAGTTTTCCGAAACTTCATGAAAGCAAACAACATCAAGCACACATTTTCTGCATCCTACCACCCGCTACCAATGGGCAAGTGGAACGCTTTGTTCAGACATTTAAACAAGACAGGAGATCAGCGAGAAGTGACTTGGGTGCTGTGAAATGACACCTGTCTAGATTTCTGTTTGCCTACAGAAACGCACCGCATCCAACAACATGTGATTCTTCAGCAATGTTACTGATGGGTCGAGCCCTGCGAATAAAATTAGATGCCATAAGACAAAACACGAGAAAGACGGAGAACCGCCAGGCCAAGAGAGTAGAGGAGAAGAGAGGGCAACACAGAGCATTTGAATCTGGGGACAGAGTAGTGGTAAGAACTTATCGCAACGACCAAAAGTACCATCCAAGAGAAGAGTGGTACCAGATCGTTTGCAGTATGCGTAGAAGACGGCGATGTATGGCGGAGACACATCGACCAAATTCTTACATCGCCATGGTACTTCCGGGTGCAGTGGACGTACCAGTAGTTGACGAATCGGCTGGACCAGCAACAAAAGCAGAAGAAGTTCAGTGCAAACACCGATGGCAGTGAACTATCCCGTGAGACTGGCAGTTCCAGCGCACATACCGATGACAGAGGAACGACTCGTGAGAAGGTCCACAAGAACCAGGAAGCCTCTAAAGAAGCTGGATCTGTGACGGTTGAAAGACGCTCTCCAGTTTAATTATGGACATATGCGTAAATGGTTAATGCCTACTAAAATGTAATTGTTAGCAATGGACTAAGTAATGGACGCTGAATCCGTGGATTGTGTTGGCTGATGTTATGCCATAGATGTGGAGTAGCGTAGCCAGGATGTGTAAATGTTCTTAAGAAAAAACATGGAACAATGGACGCTGAACCTGTTTTGACGGTTGTTGTATATTGGTGTAACGGGTACCCAGTAGACGTTACTAGCTGTAAGTGTCCGTCCGTGTTTTGTACCGTTTCTGCAATACACACCAGAAGTACTTTGGGATACCGCCGACCTCATGTGTAGTTGATTACTATTCGTAATATGTCTGCTTAAACATGCAAACTCCACAATACATAACAGCGGCGATGAGGAAAAGAACTTCAAATGTTGGCGCTGAATGCTACGCGAAGTTGAATACGCAACTGAAGCCGGAGACACCGGTAAATGCGGACTACGATGCGGTCATTCGTGCGGCGACCACGGTTTACAAATAGCAACTAACAATCATAGGCGTGAGAAACAAATTCGCCTTCAGAGTCAATGGTGCAGTTTGCACTGGCGTTGCGTGAGTTATGCGGTGAATGTGAGTACCCATGTGAGTATCAAGATGAGGGTCTGAGAGACATGTTCGTAAAGCCTAAAGGGCCTGGACTTGACGGCAGTACAAGCGAAGTTAATGCTCAGAGACAATTCGCTAATCTTCAATGAGGCTTATCAGACGGCGATCGCCGAGGAAATAGCCACGAAGAGCTCAGCGGAGTTCAATGAAAAGCCCGAAGATACTCCATCGGCGACGGCCGCGGTGCATCACGTGACTAGTCGGGGATCATCAAGACCAGAAGCAGACGATGGTGCCGGCCGACCGAGAGTGCTTCCGATGCGGTAGACACCACTCTGCTGCTAAATGCAAATTCATTGATCAAACATTTTACTGGTGTGGTAAAATTGGTCATGTACGTAATAAAAATGTGCAAGTCAAAAAGCCATAAAGGCCGAAGGGAGATCAGTGCAGGCAGAGAGGTTTCTCATGTTGATGAGGCCACTGGTGTTTATGGCAGTCAAAATGACCTAGGTCTACATGGAATGTACTCAGCTAGCGAGGTTAAGAGGGGCATACACGTGGACATGGAATTTAAGGTAGCTGCATCGGCTATTATATGCTTATTTTGAATTAATCATTTCTAATATAAGTTTTGAAGATAAGCTAACCATTTTTCTCAGAGTTTGCCTCATATACTAAACAATACTCTAGACCAAAATAATTGATTTTTTTTATGTTATTTAGAGATATTTAAATGTGTTTAAAGACAATTAAAAATATGTCAAAAATCACCTTAAAATGGCATTTTATTTCATTTTGAGAAACAACCCAAAAGAAAAATTTGTATGGTTGTAAGTACAAACATGTTATTGACATTCACACGGGTTTTTTTTTGTAGACAAATGCATATTAAGTTTGATACAGCTTCATAAACATTTTGTTACAATGTTGAAAGACAGCAAGAATCCGTACTGCATAAAACTATCCCGTGCAATTTTGGGTAAACACAAGTCGAATTCATATGCCAAGTTATGGCTTTGTAAGTATTGTAGTCTTTTTAATAAAAAATCATATTAAGTAATACTTCCTGACTGTTACAAGTATAAGGGTGTTACCAGATGCTTGTTTTTTGCTTAGAAATGTGACTTTTTTACTGGCATGTGGCTTATTTCACCACAATTTGACAGACACTTCTATTACTGAGATTTCCCCACAAGGTTTTCCCGCCAAGTTGTCTCATGATATTGTGTTACGAAGAGCCATGTGTTGAACTTATTGCGGTAGACAAGATTGGTTGACACCTGCTGGGGTCAGTCACGTGTCATTGCAATTGGCGGCTGAGGTCGGGCTTTATCGGAGAATAAACAAAACTACCGCCCGTATTTGGTGATTTGACAGCGTGATGCATTTAGGTAATTATAATGCAACAACATAGTGGCATGAGAATAACCAGACTATATTATGATCTGCATTCATGGTGAATGAATTTATGTTTGAACTGGGCTGACGCACACGTGATCGTCACTATGGAAACATCGTCAGTTTCCAAGAATCTGAAAAGGGACTTTCCACAGACACACTAAAAATACTAGTTTTTAAAGGACTGATTGGTGACATATAGTGATAGTGCCTTGGTTTTTTTAATAGTACACATGTTCATACTGACACCTACTAATGTTCTATGAAGAAAAAAATAAAGAAATCAACTGGCATGATACCCGGTGCAGCTGCCTTAAAATGAACACAATGTGTCAATGTTTGTAGATACTGGGGCGGCGATGCATTTTTCAGTTTCAATCCCCAAATCGCTACAGAGGTAGACCAGTTGTTGACTGATTACGGGAATTTGTTCAACGAGTCACGTGAGGGGATTAAGGGCTACACTGCAGCTCTTAAAGTGAAACCAGATCAAAGACCAGTTTTCCAGAAGGCGCGTCCGGTGCTTAATTCCATGCGAGAAGTCGGGAGAGTGAACTCGAGCGTCTTGAATCAATTGGCGTTCTCCATCGTGTTGAGTATAGTGAATCGGCAAGCCCACAGTCAATGTTCCAAAAATGAAAAACGGCAAGATGTCGGTGCGCATTTGTGGCGATTTCAAGATGTTGAACGCAGCAATCGAAGATGGTACAAGTATCCGCTTCCTACAACGCAGGATTTGTTCAGCAAATTGGCTCACACAAACAAGACGCCTAAGGTGTTTTCGGTTCTTGATTTTAGTGGGGCCATCAATCAGATGGAAGTGTGCGAGGAGTCGATTCCTCTGCCGACAATCAACATCCACAAGGATGGCAGATGGCGTGAAGACGTCACCGTCCATTTTTCATGTGACTATGGACAAAATATTGAGTGACATTGAAAATGTGATCTGCTTCATAGATGATATTTTCGTTGTGGGTGAAATCGAGGTCGATCATCTAAAAACATTGAATCTGGTGCTAGCATGACTAGACCAAACAGGGTGAAGTTGAACAAAGCTAAGTGCAGGTTTCTGAAGTCGAAGATGCAGTACTTGGGCCAGATCGTGAGTGATGGGGGCATTGAGCCTGTGCAGAACAGCGTTGAAGTTATCAGAAAGACATCAAGGCCAACCAATTTGACGGAGTTCCAGAGTTTCCTTGGTCTAGTCCAATATTACGCGAAGTTCATGGCCAACTTGTCCTCGATGCTTCAGCCTCTCTTCAGACGTCTTTAGGCAGGGGTCAAGTGGTCCTGGTATGAGGAATGTGAGGCAGCATACACTCAGTGCAAAATAGTACTGTCCAGTTGCGCCATCCTCATGCACTACGACCAGAGAGAAGAGCTGATATTGGCTACCGATGCGAGCCAGTATGGTATTGGCGCAGTCATTAGACACGACATGAAGGATGGATCAGAGAAGCCGATAGCATTCGCCTGACGAACACTGAGCAAAGCCGAGAAAAATTACTCGCAGATCGAAAAGGAGGCCTTGGCAATAATATACGGAGTAAAGAAGTTTCATCTCTACTTATTCGGTCATTTTTTCACACTGTTGACATCGATCATCGTCCATCGGTTCGCATCTTCGGAGACAAGACTGGCGTACCTACGATGACGGCAGCTCGGATACAGCGATGGACTCTGATACTGGGGGTTATTAATACTAGATCTAATTCAAGTCATCAAAAGAAAATGCGAAGGCAGATGCACTGAGCAGATTGCCGGTGGGATCGCCCGCGTCCGCTGATCCTGATAAAACGGTGGCAGCAGTCAGCATGTTGTCGGTGGTCGAACTTCCAGTAATGGCTAACATGATTGCAGAGGCTACCTGAAAAGACCCTATGTTGGCCAAGGTCTATGAATTCACACTGCGAGGCTGGCCAAACTCAACCGATGAGTCGGTGAATGCGATGCGGTGAATATCGATGCAGAAAATATGTCTACTGTCGTTGGAATATGGCTGTCTTCTCTGGGGAGGAGAGTAGTCATTCCAGCAGTGTTCAGATACTACGAGAACTACATGTGATGCATCCGGGCTTTGTCAGAATTAAATCGCGGAGAGGAATGTCCAGATGTTCAAGAAGATGCTTGCAAAATCGAACAGCCAGCTACCATTGCAGCACCGTCTGTCGGACATACTGTTCCAGTACCGAAACACACCGCATTCGCTTATGGATAAAACGCCGTCGGAGTTGTTCCTGAACCGAGCGCCACGCACCAGACTTGGGATGTCGAAATCCAGTCTCGAAGCAAAAGTGCAAGATCGGCAATTAAAGCAGAAACAACAGCATGATGGAGCTCATTCACGCCTTCGTAAGTTCGACGTTTACCATAGAGTGAGAGTCACACTGGGAAGGGTGGTCAAAGTTTTAGGGCCACTAACATATTTGGTCAGACTGCCACGGAACTGGAGGCAATCCGTTCATGTGGACCACATGGTCGCGAGTGATGACCATCCAGCTACACCAAAAGGTTGGAGTGATGTCGCAATTGGACCTCCCATTGTCGTGACATCCGAGACAGAGCCTGTGGTAGTCGATCCAGTCGGGCAAACAGAACAGAACAAGCACCTAAGGCACCCAACGTGTTAGGATCACCAACACCGACTGTCATTCAGTCACCAGCTGCTATCAGGCGTTTATTACGAGCTATCAAACCTGTTAAGTTGAATTTGGGATTATTCACCCAGTTACTCATAGTATAAGCTTGCTAAGTAAGTCGCAGATGGTTCTTTAGAATACTTCTATTTTAAGGTGGATAAATGTTGTATATTGATGTAAAGGGTACCCAGTAGACGTTACTAGCTGCAAGTGTCCGTCCGTGTTTTGTACCATTTCTGCAATACACACCAGTATATAGTTTACACATTGCATAAACGACTCGAGCGCTCGTGGATGTGTAGAATAAAAGAAATGACGTAAGACATAATATCTTGCACTTTTATTTTGTGGTGCTAATGTCCCGAATTTATAGCCCAGTATTGAAGACGTTCACACCTGGAATTTTTTTCTGAATTAAGTTTTACTGCATACAGAGACACCTGGCTACTTCTGTCGAGTTGGCAAAGTTGGACATAAATTTTGAGTTGGCATTCACAACTGAAATACTTGGTGTTGCTGACAGCTATTTCAAGACTACTGCCTGAAACAACTAGACTGCATGGTTGGGCGAGTTTTGTAGTATAGAAATGTTAGGCAGGTTGTCACCAGTTGCGAACTTATTAAAGACAAATCTATGTGGTGAGCCATTTTTAGTGGTTCTGTTAATGACGTGGATGGTTCCAGACCAGAGGAGATGAAGTGTACAACATGCTGGCAATTTACCGACAGTTAAGTAGTACTTGAAATTACTATTGGTCCGGAGTCGCGAAACCATCTATTTTTTAGTAAGGTCTGACAACTCTTCTTTTCATCAAAATTAATAATGAAATTTGTAATTCTAAAATAGACAATTAAGATGCTGTTTACATTTTATTAATATATGGACCACCAACTTTGGAGTGGGACTAACAATTTTGCAAAGTTTAATACTTGCTGACCGTTTCAGGTGTAGATGACTGCAGCTTTTGTGGAGTGCAGTGGTGCAATGGCTAAAGCTTCAGACTCTTGACCAAGAGAACCCGAGTTCAAATCCTGTACTGCGATATCGAACCTTGCGCAAGTTCGTTCACTCAACGTTGCTCCAGTCCACTCAGCTGTATGAGTACCTGGCTATAAACAGTGGTGGATATCTATATACAAGTAGTCTTTGCGCATTAATTGCAGCGTGGTTGGGTGCTTCCCAGAGAAATCGAGATGGGGTTCGATTGAACAGGTCTGCCAGGGAATAAACTGTAAAGTGCTTTGAGCATAAGACAAGTCTTGTCCGATGATACAGAAACTGGTCACTGCTACAATTACGTGACCACTGAAAACAAAGATCACATTCTAGGCAATACTTGAACATCAGCCAAAAGGCTCTGTGTATCTGATTCGATAAACACAAGACAAGGATCATCAATGCTGCTCCTTTATTTCTGACTTGTTACAATCCGTTAAATACATGTATCCTTTAAAATATTTTCTGCTTATCACATTCTACCAGTCATATTTGCAGACTGTTCCACCACCTGAAACAGTTATATGTGCTTGTTTCTGACTTTCCACACTATATAAATTAGTGTTACAAATGATCAGAGTTAGTCTAGACCAATCTGTGTTTTTTTTGTAATTCTCAACACCGAGTATCATTCTTCTAAACCTTGACAATATTCAAGGCATTACGTTAACTTTTTAAATTTCTGTTTTCCATATGTCTATTTCCAGGGTATGTTGTAAAACAAGATTCAGAAGACACCAAGTCAAATGTTATTGACTTTGTCACTATATATCACTTCCCAAGTGGAGGAGGTTCTAAATATAAAGTATTTTAAGACCACAAGTTCCCCAACAATAGCTGTATTCCTATATTTCAGCAACCCTTTAACATATTCTTATCAAATGGTCAACACATTTTATTTGCTTGAAAAAAGGCGAAATTATAAAAGTAAACTAATTTTTTACATCTACCAAAATTTGGTAATGATTTGTTGAAGAGTTGCTGATATTTAGATAAACAGGAATTGTTAAGGACCTGGTAGTCTAAGGTATCAAATTTAAATTGTTCTTGTTTTTATTTTCAAGAGTGCTGTACAACATACGTCGTTAAATAATGTCGTAACGTTTCGTTCCCTGAGTGGACTAGGTTCTATAAACCTCAACAATTATTTTAAAAGAAGGCAGTCTGTTCCTAATTTTTCATTAATATAATGTTCTTACGACTAAGATAACTATGTTGAAGTTAACTGTCCACCAAATTGTGTTTAGTAAGCCCGTAACAATGTTCGTAATTTGGAAGATACGCCCCTGGAGCAAATGGTAGTTTCCAGTTTCAAAACAAGTTTTATTGACAATATAGCCGAGCTGGGCTGAGTTAAACGCTATACCCTTTGATGTTCAACATTTGACCAGGTTCAGCAGACTTCCTGTTACAAATTACTACACTGGCAAATTCTGGGTAGAGGAACAGACTGCCCCCCCTTTAAGGTAGTACATTATAAACGTCTACATTTCTCGAGTATATTTCCGGAGGCGATATATAACTGATGACTCGGACGACATTGAGACAAATGTCATCGTTACGTATCACTTCCTAAAGACTGTGTTTTGCTTGTTGACAACTTGGTAGTCAGCAGTGTTTCATTAATCTCCTTCAGTTGGCTGTGCATTTTTGCTGTGGTCAGAGGTGACATGATGTGGTCTTTACTTGTTATGTTGGGTATCATCCTTCCTCCTTTGTCTGCCAGAAAATGCACCAATTAACACATCGTCACACATACGTGCACGTCTTCAATATGGAGCAACATTTTTATGGTAATCTTTTCGATGGTACGGATTATTGATAATGCGTAATTTACAGTTTCCACAAATCCTTTCTAAAAAACTCCAATTTTTTATTCACACAATAACCATGCTCGAAGTCAGCAACTCAAAAAAACAAATTCCATCAGTATACGTTATATTAGTACTAAATAAATTATGTTTAATGGAAACCATGTAACTTAAGTGATCCGAGAGCAAAATGCAGTTTTTTAACAATAGCAAGTGAAAACATATCTTTGTGTTATTAAATCATTAGGCAATAGCCTTTACTAGAAAACTCTTTAGGGAGTCATCTTGCACTTTCATTTAGTGATGCTGATGTCCTATTTTCATTGCTCAGTATTGAAGGTGTGCACATGTATTTTCTATATATCACAGTTATCAGGTACCTTGTTGGTAGATGGTGCTGCATTTTCTAATTGTAATGTTGACCAGCCAGTGGACCAGCATTTGCTCTATGACTGCCATAAATTTTTCACAAACCATGAATAGATTACTGCCGGGTATAGTGCATTATTCTGTAGAATGAGTTTATTATCATTCCAAGTTTGTTTCATTCTGAGATCCTGTATTAAGGATACGTTTTAGAACTTCAACTGGATAACACCATTGTATAATGTGTAGTAATGTAGTAGGCATTGGTAACAAACTCTAGAAGAACATTGACAGACATCATTTGATGGCAAACATGACTGCTAACAGTGCTATCCTGACAGCATACCTAGGTTCAGTTTCGTGTTAGATCGTGAAGCTCGGTTGGACATAGTGCGACTGCTGGTGGGTGACGCCTGGGGTGTTGCAAAGGGCACCTCAGTCACCCTCAGCAGCAGGTTCTCCACCTGTTTGAGGGTGAGGGCATTGTGCAGGGTCTCAAGGGGGCGAATACTTGGCACCCTCCAACCGTCTAGGCCTACAACGCACAACCTGTTGTTGAGACACAGACACCAGGGTGTATGCATGACTTAGGCAGGAGTCCAATGAAACAACTGGGATTTACTATACAAGAATGTCGTAAGACATTAGTGCAACATGCATGTCTCATGTGACATTAGTGCACCGTACATAAACGCAACATACATTTGTCACATGCCATTAGTGCAACTTACATTTGTCACATGCCATCAGTGCAACATACATCTGTCACATGACATTAGTGCAACATACATCTGTCACATGACATTAGTGCAACTTACATTTGTCACATGCCATTAGCAGGTCACAGGCAACCGCAGATTGATGTACGTACTTCCATCGTAGTACGTACTTGGATTGTGGAGTGTAAATGTATTTGTAATCAGGAATTTAATTGGCCAAAACCACTTGATAATCAACTAGTTAGAGCCAGTGATTCACCAGACGTTGCTCCCCAGAAACAACACTCGGAAAGAGAACGATGTGCCATGTGTAAGTATCGGTAAGAACTGAGAAGTGTTCATCGGTTTTGAATAGACTTATACTATTGGTCACCACACTACTCGGGATGATAGGCATGCTGTAATATTGACACATTTTTGTATTACATTCATTTTGCCTCAGTTTCAAGAGTTTGACCCAAATTCTATTTCATATTTCTACGATAATGATCATGAAAGTTCATCCCCCTCCAGTATTCACCAGTCCATTGTTATGTCTTGTATAATTGTATACTACGAGACACGCCTCTCGAGCAATTTGCACGACTACTTTGTTAATTGCAAACAGTGTATTAATTGCAAGCAAAGATTAAATATGTTCCAAAGGAATATAGTAGATAATGTGTTGTTATAAATCCACGGCAGAGCATGAAGCTCTTAAAAGGTATTAAGTTGGGAGATTAAGACAGCAAGTATCGGATTCTAACTACATAAAATATAATTTTGTTTTCAAAAGATAATACATATCTAACAGTATCATTCATAAGTACTCTTTGAAATTGTTTTGCTTGGCTTCCCTATGAGCTAGCTGACATGCAAGCTACTCGCAGAATGATCTGACGAAAACTGAGGCTGATATATGTAAATTTTCTTGTGGCAGCTTTTCAAGAGGTGGGTGGGGACGAGAAACATTAAATACATCATTTTCCTTGCCCACATCTTAAACAGAAGAAATCTGATCTTTGCAGGAGCAGTTTTGTTTCAATGATTTTTCAAAAATATGCAATACAATCTCTACAATTATTGGTGCAAATGAAACCTAAGATAAACATATATCAACAACAAACTATATTTTAGATCATGCCAATGATCAATTAATTCTATTTTACCTTGACCAACCTTTTACTAGTCCTAGGGGAAGCCTGTGAACTCCAAACATGTTATATCCGATTTCTAAATATCGCCCAACTATTGCCTCAGATTTTCTTCCCTCCTGACTTATCACAGAAGCCGTAACACATTACTTTTAGCACGTTTTGGGGTTCCCCTACTACAGCGGCGATGAGATTTCTGATGTACGCCAAACGTAGTACACCCGTACTTCAATTCAAGTACATATTACGATGTAGGTACGTACGTCGATCTGCTGTCGATCCTTGACCTGGTTAGGGCTACATACATTTGTCACATGACATTAGGGCAACATACATTTGTCACATGACATTAGGGCAACATACATTTGTCACATGCCATTAGTGCAACTTGCATTTGTTACATGACATTAGTGCAACTTACATTTGTCACATGCCATTAGTGCAACACATTTGTCACATGACATTCATACAATGTATATTAGTCACATGACTTGTCTTTACGTACATTTTCCCTTGACATCTAAGGTAGCTAGAGGTGGCGCAACTGTGAAGTTATCACGTAAACAGGATAAGCAGAAGCATAAAACATTAGCCTGTTTACACTTTTAGATTCTTAGATGTCTGTGCTTTCTGACACCTACCTTTTTACACCTGGAGAACTACACATCAATTAATTCCCATGAGGATTTGAGATCAAGTGGTTGGACTTGACAAAACATCAAGTACATTTAAAATACAAGCATTGTACAAACTGTACACATATTGCACAAACATATTTGCAATATAACATATTTCTCTCATTCTTGTGTGCTCACCAGTCACCACGCTGTATATATGTTGAAAAGCATCTTTCAACTTGGACTTAATTAACTTAAATATTTTTTTCTAATTAGTTACAAGAATAAACCATAGCCATTGTTCTATTTGAAAGTTGTTCTAAATGACTAAATTTACACTAAATGTGATATCTAAATACTTAGTGTATAAAAGCCATTATATATTTTATCCTATATGTATACATTGTATAGTGTATATTATTATCTCATTATGACCAGAACATACTTAAGACTAAAGTTAATGTACTTAAGTATTTTATAAACAGGTAAATGTACTTGATAAGCTCTGATGCACTTGGACAGAAAAATCAGGTGGGTTTTAAAACAACTTCAACCAACTAAGAAAAAAACAATCAAATTCAACAATTACCCTATGTTTAAACAGAACATTTTAAAACAGAACATTTTTCACTGGAAAAGGTTAGGAAACAAAATGGAAAGGGAACAAACTAGTGACAAGTGAGTCATCAAATATTCAACATATAGAATGTGTCCATGTGAAATGTTTTTCACATCAAAATGCAACGTGCATACATACCAGGTGTCTCTACATACTCTATTTCAGTTAAGGTTGACCGACATATCATCCCAGTCACTAGTTTTTTACTGAACAGTATGTTACTTTTGTTGAACACAGTTGATGGCTTCATACCACTGTGAACTGGCAGAAAACACGAGACAGTCGCCTTAGCTCAACTGTCCGACTCTTTCAAGGCCTTTCTCTATATACACTGACATTCAATGAACACAGAACGTTACAAGGATACATTTGTATGGAACCAACTTTGTCAACGAGAAAGATCGTGCAAATATCAGCAAGTAACATGTCAAGTAAATCATACTTGCCTGTTTCTGTAATCAGAGCGTAGAAGTATTTTGGTTGGGGGAATGACCTTTGTGTTCATACAGAGACTTTGTATTTTGAGGAGATGAAAACTATTTAATATTGTTGAAGTTAAAATATGGATACCAGAGCCTTAGCCAGGTTTTTCAAAGGGGGGTTTGTATTTATTGTACAAGTCAACCAAAATCCAAGATTTATATGAAAAACTTACACCTAAAATGAGGCTCACCCAAAACATACCACCCCCACAACTCAACTCTTCAGGTTAGGCGTGGTTCGGTTTGTTACCCAACATTTTCCTGAACATAGGAGGTCGCACACTACCCTCAAACACTGTAACAATGTTGCCACATTTATTTAGTGAGGCTTAAGATGTGTATTTACATGTTGTTTTATGACAAGACACATTCCATCCCTTATGATGGTTATGAAAGAATGCTTGTAAAAAACTTCAAAAAGGCAGGATATTGTATTACACTAATTACATCAGTGTAGAGTAATGAAACAACAACACCATGTAACTTCAACTGTAAATAATAACTTGTGCAATGTTGTAATACTCACTGTCTTACCAGTGGCTAATTTACATTTTTTTTTAAATGTCAAAACAATAAAAGGGATGGAACGTGTTTCATAAAACCTCTGCAGAAAGAATGATGTTAGCTAACTGGAGATAGTATACACCAAGTATTACAACAATCATAAGTAAGTACCCCTTTGATCAGGCCAACTTCTATGATTGTTTCAAGCTTACTGTGTCAAGTCTGCACAGAGGATTTGACAACCAGATACGACAGTCTTGATATGCTTACCTATAAAAATGCGTAGTATATTCCAGCCAGTTTTAGGCTCTGGACATACAAGTTCTAACTGCAGCGGTCATCAGATAACATTTCTAACACAACATACAATGCACCATGCAACAGTTACAATGGCATGCTTCCTACACTGATCTGGAAGATTACTGGAGTGTCTGCTACATAACTGGTCCACATACACCAGCAGGCCAGTGCTGTTTCTTCATATTCTGCAATATTACTCTTTATTAAAAATAAGACATTGTTATTACTAGAACACTTGATAAATCATAAAAGATGCCTTTCTACAAAAAATAAAAACAATTAAATAGTTACTAATACATTATCAGAGATTTAGTTTAGCCAAAATTCTTTGGTTAACTTGTAATTATAATTTTTTAAAATCTTAGGTTAACTTGTAATTATTATGTTTAACTAAGGCAATCTCTTCAGTATTACATTTTCAAAACATAAGTGTAGGGAATACCACATAAAATTACACAACTGTATCCTCAAATAAGCATTTTTGCATTACATTATATTAAATTCATAACAAACATTGAAGAAGCATTACAATAATTACTTGAACTAGCTTTTTTTAGGAATGTTAGGCTTACCTTTCTTGTCTCCCAGAAGGCTTTTAGAGAATAATCCAATGAAAGAAACTCGGCGAGAGTCAGTTGCTGTGAAACAGAAAGTGCAGAAAATATTTACACTATATACACTATATGCAAGTGTTTTCGATCTAATATAACAAGTTAGAACCAACTAAACTAATATTAAACGGAAATTATCTAAAAATTAAATACACTGGACTCTTGCTATATTTAACACGCTGGTTCATAGTCAAAGTGTTCCATACATCCTATGTTCCTTGCATTGATGTGTACATAACATGACACCTCCTATAAGTTCTGGTTTGGGAATACTTTTCAAACTATTGCAATACTACTGCAATAATAATGCAGCTACTGTAGTACCACCACAATAGCAAAACTATCCCCACCAGTTACCCCTGCTACCCACATTCAAGAGGAGGTGGGTAAAGATGTTGGATTAATATGAGTGAGTGTATACCCCTAGTTACCCCTGCTACAAAAATCATTCAACAGAATGCAAGTGAAGACCTTGGGTTAATAAGAGTGAGTATCTCCACACTAGTTACCCCTGCTACAAAAAAATCATTCAACAGATGGCAAGCGAAGACCTTGGGTTAATAAGAGTGAGTGAATCCACACTAGTTACACCTGCTACCCACACATTCAAGAATAGGGGTGTAACAATACATCAAATTATCGATGCATTGCGATAGTCGATGTTGTGATGCATTTATTATCGATAGTAAATTTAACTATCGATAGTTATCGGCAATAGCACAGTGATCTATCAATAGTAATGATAGTTTGCCAAACACAGCAGCAAGTTTACTTGTATCGCTGTAATTGGCTTTTTGGCGGGAAAATCTTGGGTTTGGATCATTGTGGATATCGGTGCAGAAATTTAGGAAAATACATGGAAGGATAGGAGAGATAAGTATTGTTATTATGTAAATACTATTTGTAAACTATCCACAGACATATATTAACAAACAGCTGTAGCAAACTGGTAGTCAGAGAAAGTGTATTTGAGGAACTTAGTCGCAGGGTTCGGTGGGCGATAGTCAGGGGAAATCAAGTTTGTTGATGTGGCTAGTGTCCCGCATATTCGCTAAGGCGTGGTATAACCAAAATAAAAGACTACATAGTGAATAGTGTAAACATAGTTGACTATATCAGAAAAAAATACAAGTAAATTCTAGCTAGCATGGCACCATGCAAACGGAAAGTAAAGGCAAAGCGATATTTGGTGTGGGTCACGTGTAGCAGCTTGATTGATTTTGCAATGTCCGGTTGCAATAAGACGTGGGCTGAGGCTAAGTTAACAGATTTTGAATGACGGGGTTGTGATCACATTAGAAGCCTAAAGAAGGAAGTAGACGATTTAAAGGATATAATTAGGGTGTTGATGGGAAACACAAACGAGGAAGGGAAATGAGGTGATATGACAGTGGAAATGAAGGAGACAAGTCGTGTGGTGAGGGATGCCAGGGAGATAGTTGGTGAAACTGTAAAACAGAAGGAACAAGAGAAGAAGAAGAAGACAGAGGGATGGAGGAAAAGTGCTCGGCAGAGGAAAGATAAAGAAGCCAGTGGGGACAGATTACCATGTGGTCAGACTGTAGAGAATGCGGAGAGAAGTGAAAGCGATACAGGTGATCAAGAGGTGGATACTACAGAGGCAGTTGGTAAGACTGAGACAAAACGACAGAGAAGAAAGCAGATGAAGAAGACAAAGTGTTCAGCAAACGAAAGGTAAACACGTGGATGTTGAGGAGCTGCAACAGAAGGAAGGCAAGAGCTACACAGTTGCAGTAGTTAATGGGAAAGAGAAGAAACTGCGAGTAGTCATGGGGAATTCTATCATCAGGAAGTTGGACAAGGCAATAAACAAGGGGGAGGATATGACAGTATGTCTACCAGGGGCAAAGATAGAGGATATCACAGAACAAGTAGATCAGTCATGGTCATGGGTAATGGCAACGGGGGATCTATTCTTGTGCACATGGGAACCAATAATGCTGAGAAGGAAGGTACGACGGCCATCATCTGCAAGTATAGGAGACTAGTCCGCATACTGAAAGACGCACACAGAACAAATCGTGTTATCAGGTATACTACCAAAAGTGGGTGGCAGGGGACAGTACTACAAGAATCGTAGAAGAATGGCCATTAACACACTGTTACAGAAGTTGTGTATGGAGGAAGGAGCCGGCTTTGTAGACATGTGGGCAAGCTTTGTAGGGAGAGAAGATCTGTTTATGAGTGATGGGCTACATCTGACAGGAAAAGGAGCAGCAGTTCTAGGGAGTGAGTTCATCAGGTGCATAGGCGAAGGTACAGGCACAATTGAGTATTTAAACTAGATGCACAGGGGGATATGTAGAGCTATCTCAGAGATGGTACAAGCAAATCTACAAGGAAAGGTTCACCAAATATCCATAAAAATTTACTTAGATGTGTATGCTTAAATGCCAGAAGCATTGTAAATAAGAGAAGCGATTTAGAAATCATGGTGGCAGATATTGACCCAGATGTAATAGACATCACAGAATCATGGGCACATGAAGACATGGTAGATGGTGAACCAGCTCTATCGGGTTATGTCATGTTTAGAAAGGACAGACAAGAGAGAAGGGGAAGCAAAGTCATTCTGTATATTAAAGAATCCATACAGGCATATGAAGAACAAGTAAAAAAATGGGCCAAGTGGCCCTGAAGTCCTTTGGACTAATACGTCTATATGTGACCCCCGGCTGATCAAATGAGTGATAAGTCAGAAAAATTGTAACAAAGTTTTCTTACATCCTTATAAAGGTTTGGTAGGGTGCTTTACACGGTTTCAAAAATTATGACTGCTACAAAAATTGGCGAAGTTATGGTGCATTGAACATGGTAGGGGTCAAAAAGTGAAAATGAAGAAAACGGCTGTTGAAGTTTTACATTATATATGAAAATGGATTGCATGGAAATATTACATGCACAACATTCAAATGTTGTATGTATGTTATGTTGCAATGATACACTGGAAGTACAAATGTGCTGCTATAAAGACGTATCAAGTTATGCCAGATTATGTCTTTATGTGTAAAACTAAGAGGACATATTATTTGAGAGCAAAAGGTAGACTCACTGTTTGACACAGTTTAAAACCTACAGGCAACTGTCCAGTTTAACAGGGGTCTAGTGGGTTAATGCTGTCTGTTGACACAAGCTACTGCCAGTGACCAGTTACACATTAGTCACAGTTTCCATCAAACAATAGCAGGCAGAGAATCTTAGCTCCACAGCTGGGTGTAATACACAACCAGAGCCACCACTGATTCATGGTTAAGTAGATTAGCTCAATGCACCAACTAAGACAATACACAACACTGTGAGTGACAGTGTCCAGAGTGAGGCCTAAGCAGTGTCCTCATTGCTGAATAGATCAATTAAACCTGCCAAGTGGGTGACATTCTGCACAAGTGTTCATTAATCCTTAGAGATTGTTCAGAACACCAGACTGACCACATACCTAAACAAAGCAAATGTAATAGGTGAAGAACAGGCAGTGTTCAGATAGGGGTATTGGTTGAATTGTATTTGTCTCGATGCAAAAGGCTTTATTGTGCCTTCATCAATTATAAGAAAGCATTTGATTTAGTAGACCGGTCCTCACTGTGGTCTAAGATAATTTCATGCAGTATTAATGGTAATGTGTTGAAAGTTGTATACAACATGTACAAAAATGCTAAATCTTAGCCTGGCCCTAAATGAGGGCCAGGCTGTGTCAGCCTTCTTCTCATGTGATGTAGAGGTATGGCAAGGAGAAAACTTGTGTCCTTTGTTATTTGCTATTTACCTGAATCATTTTGAACACTGTTAGTCACAATTATAACGGACTTGATATGGCAGCTGGTGAAATTTACAACAACCTTAGTGATGATGATGTAGAAAATGTATGTTCTACTATATGCTGATGACACTAGAATGATTCAATCAAATACAGATTTCTTGTATATAGTGGCAGCACCCTAAGATACATCAATGCAAAATTAGAAAAAAAGTTGCTGAACAGTTTTTGACAAAATAGGCAAAATGTTACATTTTTACCAGTTTTGGTGTCCTTGGAGGCCCTAGGGAGCCCTTAAAATGATTCAATCAAATACGGATTTATCGTGCATAGTGGCAGTGCCCTAAGATGTCTATGCAAAATTAGAGAAAAAGTTGCTGAACGGTTTCTGAGATACGGCAGTTAACCGCGGACGGCGGACGCAGAGTGATGGCAATAGTCCCTTGGACCTTCGGCCAAAGGACTAAAAATGAAGCAGATTACGAGGAAGCTATTTGGTGCAACATAGTTACCAGAAAGTCAACACTAACGATAGGACTAGTTTATCGTAGTGCACTGACCATGTGCGTGCTCCTCTCTTGGTTTCTTCTGCAGGTTGTCCTCGAGACTGAAGCTGCGACTCTCCTGCTGCACGACTCGCACAAGCAACGAACTCTCCTTCTTCTCCTCAAAACTCTGGGCACGACCCTCCTCCACGTCACGCGGCCCCAACTCACCTGGCAAAGGTGAAGGTCACTGCACATGATCTAGGTCAAGGTCATCATGGGTGAAGGTCACCCACATGGTCTTAAAATGGCAATGGCTAGGCCAAATGATGGAAAATTTACACGAACAAGCAAATGTTTGAGGACAACAAGAAATGGGTAGCGATTTAGTAATTTACCTACAAATCATTCAATAGGAATAAACAAATATTATATAGTGGTACAGTGACATTTTCTGGTAAGTGTAACAATTAACGGTACATTTTAATAGGCTCACCTTCCACATTTCCCAAGCTACTACCAGACTGGTGGCGTGCCCTGCCTGTCCCTGTTGACTTGTGTATGTCGACTGGTTTGGAGACATCAGTCAGTCGGGCAGATGTTTTAGAATCCTTTGTTTTGAATGTATCACTAGGTTTGCCCTGTGTTTTTGAATCCTTTGTTTTTGATTTGGCTTTCCCCTGCAAAACACAAAGGGAGTTTCTGATATGTGCTGAGAGACCATTTGATATTGTGTGTTACATATTTCAAGAATATGTGACAATAATAATGTGTGGTATTATATAGTGCTAGTATCCATTCATGTTTACTTCACTAGTAACACAAGTATAGTGGCTGCAGTTGATGCAGCACCTGCATAGGTTTTGTCAGTTCACAACAATGTTTTCTATTTCCCATGTGAGGTCCTTAACTTCCCTGGTAAAGACACCAATGGCTTACAGTGTCTCCTCCAAGACACCAATGGCTTACAGTGTCTCCTCCAAGACACCAATGGCTTACAGTGTCTCCTCCAAGACACCAGTGGCTTACAGTGTCTCCTCCAAGACACCAATGGCTTACAGTGTCTCCTCCAAGACACCAATGGCTTACAGTGTCTCCTCCAAGACACCAATGGCTTACAGTGTCTCCTCCAAGACACCAATGGCTTACAGTGTCTCCTCCAAGACACCAATGGCTTACAGTGTCTCCTCCAAGACACCAATGGCTTACAGTGTCTCCTCCAAGACACCAATGGCTTACAGTGTCTCCTCCAAGACACCAATGGCTTACAGTGTCTCCTCCAAGACACCAATGGCTTACAGTGTCTCCTCCAAGACACCAATGGCTTACAGTGTCTCCTCCAAGACACCAATGGCTTACAGTGTCTCCTCCAAGACACCAGTGGCTTACAGTGTCTCCTCCAAGACACCAGTGGCTTACAGTGTCTCCTCCAAGACACCAGTGGCTTACAGTGTCTCCTCCAAGACACCAATGGCTTACAGTGTCTCCTCCAAGACACCAATGGCTTACAGTGTCTCCTCCAAGACACCAATGGCTTACAGTGTCTCCTCCAAGACACCAATGGCTTACAGTGTCTCCTCCAAGACACCAATGGCTTACAGTGTCTCCTCCAAGACACCAATGGCTTACAGTGTCTCCTCCAAGACACCAATGGCTTACAGTGTCTCCTCCAAGACACCAATGGCTTACAGTGTCTCCTCCAAGACACCAATGGCTTACAGTGTCTCCTCCAAGACACCAATGGCTTACAGTGTCTCCTCCAAGACACCAATGGCTTACAGTGTCTCCTCCAAGACACCAATGGCTTACAGTGTCTCCTCCAAGACACCAATGGCTTACAGTGTCTCCTCCAAGACACCAATGGCTTACAGTGTCTCCTCCAAGACACCAATGGCTTACAGTGTCTCCTCCAAGACACCAATGGCTTACAGTGTCTCCTCCAAGACACAAACAATGTGAGGTGAATGAAACTGCCTATGTTTCAAAATGGTAGTATGTGGACTCAAACGTTTAGCCTACACTTGAGTGCTCTGACTGCTAGACAACTGCACTGAATGTAGCAGTTAAAATACTTACTTTTATGTAGTCAGACTGGACAACTTCAGCCGAGATGGCCGCCTGTCGCCTGTCAGGGTCAGCAAAGGCTAGCAGTGAGACTGACGAGGAGGTCGAGACAGATGACTTTGACGTATACTCATCCCCTGTGAGCACACTGGAGGTCCAGCCATGATCAGACCTGTCCAGGCCTGATGCCGAGCTGTGCAGTTGAATTGACTGATATGCCTTTGTCTGGTCTGTCTTTGAGTCGGCATCACAGGAGGTATCGATGCTGCATTTACGCTGTTGCTGTTGTTGCAGCTGTTGCTTCTGGTCCTGACGTAGTGTTACAGTGTCGTTATTCCCACGGGAGCACCTAGTTGTTTACATTTAACTTTGTTGCAACTCTTAAGTTAAACGTGCAATGCATAGCTACAAACTCTTTGTCAGTTGTTTGTAAACAGCGCTCATTCAAAACATTCCAAAGCAAAGCCATATAAAAAATAATAACACACAGCAAATGCACTAAAGAATCAAGTGACACAAGATACATAAGTGTCCTGAAGATTGTGCCACCTCCATGGGTTGTCAAAGCTATAGGACGCTTTTGGGTGCTTGAGGAAACAGGCGTCGAGAAGCTTTCAGGTGCTCAAGGTCTAAAGGGTTAATTAGGATAGCATTACCAACTAAATTAGAGCAAATCGTCTGAACAATCTTAAATACAGGAAACAAAACACCGGAAGAAGCTTTGACCTATGAGAAACATACACATTGAGACAGTTGTCAGTAGCATCAGCAGTCAGTAGCTGCAGCAGTCGGTAGTGGCAGCAGTCAATAGCTGCAGCAGTCAGTAACAGAAACAGTCAGTAGCAGCAGCAGTCAAAAATAGCAGTAGTCAGTAGTGGCAGTAGTCAGTAGTGACAGCAGTCAGAAATGGCAGCAGTCAGTAGTGGCAGCAGCCAGTAGTGGCGGCAGTCAGTAGTGGCAGCAGTTAATAGTAGCAGCAGTTAATAGTAGCAGCAGTCAGTAGTGGCAGCAGTTAATAGTAGCAGCAGTTAATAGTAGCAGCAGTCAGTAGTGGTAGCAGTCAGTATTAGCAGCTGCAGTCAGTAGTGGCAGCAGTTAATAGTAGCAACAGTCAGTAGTGGTGGCAATGAGTAGTGGTAGCAGTCAGTAGCAGCAGCAGTCAAAAATAGCAGCACTCAGTAGTGGACTAGTGACAGCAGTCAGTAACAGCAGTTAATAGTAGCAGCAGTCAGTAGTGGCAGCAGTCAGAAATGGCAGCAGTCAGTAGTGGTAGCAGCCAGTAGTGGCGGCAGTCAGTAGTGGCAGCAGTTAATAGTAGCAGCAGTTAATAGTAGCAGCAGTCAGTAGTGGCAGCAGTCAGTAGTGGCAGCAGTTAATAGTAGCAGCAGTTAATAGTAGCAGCAGTCAGTAGTGGCAGCAGTCAGTAGTGGTAGCAGTCGGTATTAGCAGCTGCAGTCAGTAGTGGCAGCAGTTAATAGTAGCAACAGTCAGTAGTGGTGGCAATGAGTAGTGGTAGCAGTCAGTAGCAGCAGCAGCCAAAAATAGCAGCACTCAGTAGTGGACTAGTGACAGCAGTCAGTAACAGCAGTTAGTAGTCGTAGTAGTAGTAGTAGCAACAGTCAGTTGCAACAGCAGTCAGTAACAGCAGTTAATAGTAGCAGCAGTCAGTAGTGGACTAGTGACAGCAGTTAGTAGTCGTAGTAGTAGTAGCATCAGTCAGTTGCAACAGCAGTCAGTAACAGCAGTTAATAGTAGCAGCACTCAGTAGTGGACTAGTGACAGCAGTCAGTAACAGCAGTTAGTAGTCGTAGTAGTAGTAGCAACAGTCAGTTGCAACAGCAGTCAGTAACAGCAGTTAATAGTAGCAGCAGTCAGTAGTGGACTAGTGACAGCAGTCAGTAACAGCAGTTAGTAGTCGTAGTAGTAGTAGCAAGTCAGTTGCAACAGCTGTCAGTAACAGTGTTGTAGATGTTACAACAATGCACATTACATTAGTAGAAGACTAAATACAGCAAGTAGTAATGCTAATCTTGATGACATGCAACAGATGCACACAGGCGTCAATGAGAGCGACTCGGATACCTTCTTCTCTTTCATCTGTGAGCGGTAGCCAAGACTGTTTGGGTCCTTCTTCTTCTGCCCACAAGTGTAGGCGCCAGGACTGAAGTGTAGCTCCACATGGAATCGCTCCTCTGACTGCACATCCTGAACACACGAACATGGTCTCTGCACACTTGTACAAGGCACATCTCAAGAACATCATGTATATCTCATTATGCACATGTATAGACACATTATACAACCCATACACCACACACCCACAACCTACAGCAAAACCTCTCTATTAAAGTAACCTTTGGGACTGGACAAAAGTGACCTGAATAGCGAGGTGACCGTATTAGCTGGACTATTATCGTACACTTTACTATGGAAATAATTTTGGCCTGTTCTAGGGTGACCTTAATTGCGAGGGGGCCTTATTACCGAGGTGACCATAAAGCGAGGCTCCACTGTACTGTTTGCTTTAATGAAATATAATAATAGATCATATCATTTGTCACATATTCATGTGAAAATTTAGTCAAAACTTCCTATGGAATACATTTAACCCATTACAAATCTTAGTTGTTGATATTCATATCTGAACAGTCTTAATGTTATACTAAGTTTTGTACACATTCATTTTAATAAATGAATGTGTAGTTTTGTTAAAATCATAGAAAGAAATAATACAGGTCACTAGACTGTGCAACTTGCAAAACTGTGGATAGAACTTTGCAACAGATGGCCAACCATAAATAAAACGAAGTTAGTCTATTAAGCGCTGGTTGTGAGTGACTGTGAGGTGAAGAAGACTGTCCTGGTCAGGCTCAGTGCTTTGATGGTTACCTTGGTTGGGTCCTCATAGAGCATGATGACAATCTGGGTCATGTAGTTGAGTTCCGACACACAGTTGATGTACTCCATGGCCCTGGCCCACTGTTTGTCTGTCTTTGTCTGTAAGCACCACGCAAGACGTCTCATGGGCATTCATACACAGGCACTATAGACATACTTTATCTAGACACATTGCTGTTGTATACACTGCCTACTCAGGGCCTTTCATACACCTGAGCAGGAAGCAACTCCAGTCACTGGTAACTAGATCCAGTGGGTTACAGATAGAAACCACCACTCTGTGAGTCCACAACAGGTTACACATTTACTCCCTGTCTGGGATCTGTTACTTCCCCTGGCATAGACACCAGATAGAAGGGACCAACAGCTTTTAGTGTAAAGGTAAGTTCTCATATAGCACAGTATCCAGTCGTTACGACCGCTCAAAGCGCTTTACATTTTACTCCCTGACAGACCTGTTCAATAAACACCATCTCGACTTCTCTGGAAAGCATCCAGCCATGCTGCAATTAATGCGCGAAGACTATTCGTACACAAATATCCACCATTGTCTATAACCAGGTACTCATTCATACAGCTAAGTAAACTGGAGCAACATAGAGTGAATGATCGTGCCCAAGGTTCAACACGGCAGCAGAGGATTCGAACCTCGGTTCTCTCAATTCTCAACCTTTTAGTGTCTCTTCCGAAAGACATAAGCAATAGAAGGTGATCGAAATTGTCCAAGTTTCGAAATGGACACAAATGGAATCGAACTGAGAGTCCGGTGTTCTACTGCTCGATCACAGCTCCCTGTAAGACATATTCCATGACACTCACTACACATGTAGTCTGCACATCAGAACCTGTGTTAGCTTGTTGTAACATGTGTGGCATCCTAAGCATTCCATAAAGTCCAGTGGGCCACACAGTTGTGCAGTCACAGAGACGTTTTGTTAACAAATGAGAACAAGATGTTGTCAAACAGTAGTGCGATGTGGAAATGCTCAATGATAGAACTTACATCAATAAGCCCACCGTATCTAAGGATGGCCAGCAGTGAGTGAATGTGGCTTTCACTGGTGAAGTATAGTCTTGTCTTGACATGTCTGTGTGGAGTTGACACCCCCGTTGAATACCTGGATGGAGTTGACAAACAGTAGCGATATTGCAATCGCTCATGCAGTGACAGAAGAGTTACACAGGCACAAATTAAAACAGAAACAACGTCACAAACCAAAACACAAATAGTCACAAACCAAAACAGTAATACAGTCACATACTAAAACAAAATTACAACGTCACAAACAATAACATAAATAAAATCACAAGTATATTCAGAAACAGTGCAGATAAGAATGCTCGTAAGTACTGAGTATTAAGTAATTGTACACATTGTTTTTGGTAGTTTGACAAACAAGTATTAACATGTGTACCAAAATGTTTTACAAAGTCCAGTTACAAATTAAATAATTTAAAAAAAAACTGCTATAATATTTCAAGTGCATATAAAATGTTTTAACTAAATTCTTTTCCATAAAACAAATATTAATTTCATGTTGGTTCGGTTGGCTAGCGAGATGTTTTGCAAGATTTTTAAACAAGATATATAAGTGGTGAACCAGTTTGGGGGAGATCTTAGATAAACATGCAGTAAATTATAGTAGGAGTAATAGACACTAATAGTAATGGCCATATGAGGGGGATAACATAATAGTATAATTTCAGGGCTGTACCCTCAATTTATAAACAGTATAGCTTCAGGGCTGTACCATAATGCCTGTCAATGTTCGCCAAGTGCAATTTATCTAATGTGAGAATTTGAAGAAGAGGTCTTGCCTGCTGTCCAGCCTTGTGCTGTCTTCTTCAACGTTCCTCTGAAGGTCACCGAGGATCTTCTTGAGCAGAGGCGCACAGATACACTGAGCAATCAACACCTTCTCATCCCTTGTGATCCCGTACTCCTGCACACAGATACACTGAGCAATCAACACCTTCTTATCCCTTGTGATCCCGTACTCCTGTACACAGATACACTGAGCAATCAACACCTTCTCATCCCTTGTGATCCCGTACTCCTGCACACAGATACACTGAGCAATCAACACCTTCTCATCTCTTGTGATCCCGTACTCCTGTACACAGATACACTGAGTAATCAACACCTCAATCCTTGTGATCCTGTACTCATGTACACAGATACACTGAGCAATCAACACCGATTTATTTTAGACATTTATTTACGATGATGATGATGATGATGATGATGATGATGATGATGATGATGATGATGATTATTTATTTACGATTATTTATTTATTTGATGATGATGATGATTTTATTTATTTATTTATTTGATGATGATGATGATGATACGATGATGATGATGATGATGATGATGATGATGATGATGATGATGATGATGATGATGATGATGATGATGATGATGATGATGATGATGATGATGATGATGATGATGCGATGATGATGATGATGATGATGATGATGATGATGATGATGATGATGATGATGATGATGATGATGATGATGATGATGATGATGCGTGATGATGATGCCGATGACATGATGCATGATGATGATACGATGATGATGATGATGATGATGATGATGCATGATGATGATGATGATGATGGATGATGATGATGATGATGATGATGCGATGATGATGAGATGATGATGATGGCTTTTATGATGATGATGATGATGATGATGATGATGATGATGGATGATGATGATGATGATGATGATGATGATGATGATGATGATGATGATGATGATGATGGATGATGATGATGATGATGATGATGATGATGATGATGATGTATTACGATGATGGATGATGATGATGATGATGATGATGATGATGATGATGATGAGGATGATGATGATGGGGAGGGAGGGAGGGAGGCTTAGCATGTCCAACTTTAAGGCCTGCATTACAGTACAATCATCACAATGTATCACTTCTAGTGATTCAAGCAATATATTACACAGAGAGTGAGTACTCTTGGGACAGCAATGTAGACACATCTGATGCACAGTAATCTGATTATTACCACATCACATTTGTTGAAAGCTGAATACTTACATAAGTAATACGATAACAACTGCATTCTGCTGTTACCTGTGGAATGACAATGTCAGCCATGGCCTTTGCGTACGCATGTAGTTCCTCTGCCTTGGTGAAGCGCAGTGTCTTCATATTGTGCTGAAGGTCGTATCTGATGCAATCGTAGATGTCAGGAATCTTGCTGATGTCATACTGGTCATTCTTCATGCCAAAGTCCTTCACGAGTTTGTTCCACCGTCGAATCATCAATTCCCAAGACTCGCCGTGGTACAACTTCATCTCTGTGCGAACAACGGCACAATCACCACAATTATAACTGCTATACTAAAGAGGCACTTTACACTTTTAAAAAATATCAAGAATAATTGGTGAATAATTAAACTCAGAAAACTATTAACATGAGTGTTTAAAAATGCTTAACTAACAATTCTAAAATCTAAATTATATCTTTATAATAATAATAAATGCAAAATACTATTTCATGGTAATCATATTCAGAACATTCATACCTCATAGTACAAGCAGTTTTGTATAGATCAAGCCAATGTAGATATCTCACAGAATATATTATACTAATAACTTGTATAGCTACACATATCACACAGAGTAACTAAGTAGATTTAAGTTCTTATAAAGTACTCTGCTTTCAAACATGCTTCACTCTTGTGTCTGTTTTCAAAGTTTCACCAATGCTGAAAGGCTACATTAATAAATGACAGATATTTCATGCATCTGCTATTTCAACAACTCAAGCATTTTACTTTTCAAAAAAATTGCCAGGATGCAAAACAATGAAATCCTAGCATTCCATCTGATTGGTTTATACAAAACTAAATGCAAATGCACACTTATTTGGAAATAGTGCAAGGCTGTATGATCTATCTACAAAAGGCAGCGATAAAAGGAAACAGTATGTTTCAAACTATGACCTCAACAAAATAAAATAAATACTGTTCACATAAAATAAAGATTTAAAAAGATAAAGTGTCTGGCCTTAAAAGTACTACATGTACATAAGCACCTTGATTTATTACCATGTATTTATATGTTGTTTTTAATACTACAAACATAAATTATGTTGATGGAATATCACCCACCAAATCGCATTTAACTTCCCCGAAATATTGTTCATAACTTGAATTTTGAGCTCGTGAAAAGTAAACAAAACTTTCAGATAATAAATAACTGTATTAGCAATTTAGAGGACACTGACTGGTTAAATCATAAAGCTCTTTGACGTTCAATGAGGTCGCAATTTTTCCACACGCAAGGCAGCCAATTCAGCGAACTGCCAAACTGATGAGGATGAGTCACAGGACAGGCAACCAACTTTTAACAGTAGTGAGTAAGGGAAAATCTACATCGCGTAACACATGAGCTACATCTGCTAGTCTACATTACACAGAACACGAAGCTGAACTACTCCTGCTGACCATCTGCTTTGGGTTGAGTACACAGTTCCCGAATACCGTCTAGTAGTCGGCACATGATGGAGTAGATCCGCTCACACACCCTGAACGGGTTCACGATAAAGTTCATTGCCTTTATCACAGACACACTGCCAGTGGGCGACAACTGAAACCACAAAAGGCGCCACAGTGTAGTGGCTAACATAAACTCTATTCTTACAAGTTGAATACACTACACAATAATGCCATTAAAAACATTAAACATAATAATAAATATTAGTCAGCACCAAGTTAAACCACAATCTAATGGTAAACTATAATAAACACTAGAGGCCAATGCCCTGATATCATAAGCACATGCCTTTTCCCCACGGTTCGCTGCTGGAAACGGAACTCTGCTGGTACGATGTAACTTACAAACAAAACCAGATAGCAAGCATGGACTATGGTTTCACAGCCAGATCCAGCATAATACATAGGTGTAAAAGTGTGGCTCTCAACATTGAGGACTGTGTACCTCTTCCGACTCAGATGAGTACGTTAAAGTCATTTCTATCCCAATAATTGTGGATGACATGCACCCTGGAAGTGACATCCCAGTGCCAGCATATAAAGGGCAATTTGGCGATACATGCAGTGTTCTGATAAAGTTGAATGAAGCCCTATAAGATCATCACATTCTGTAACCACAACATATTAGTCAAGTACAGTGGCACGTAACTACGGTACAAAGTTCACCCTCAGGACTGGGTCAGTGGTCTTAATGGAGAGGTGACCGCATTAGTGGAACTAATTTCCTAAACTTTGCTGTCACAGAAATAATTTGGGACTGCAATAGGGTGACCTTAATTGAAAGGTGGTTGTATCATCGAGGTGACAATAAAATGAGGTCCACTGTACTGTAAACACAGACTACTCCAGAGACCTGTTGTCCTGTAATATTGAGGGGCTGAGGCCGGACTGACAAGAATTGTGATTGACAGGAATAACCTATCAATATGTGTTACCTGTGCATATCAGTACAGTCTACATATCATTCACAAAAATATGTCCACTGCAGTCAACATCCACATCACTGGCGTATGTTTCTGTCTATAAGGGCAGTCCCTTCACTATCAGGGTGTACTATACCACCCATCCAGGCATACACACTGCAGTCAACATCCACATCACTGGCCTATGTTTCTGTCTATAAGGGCAGTCCCTTCACTATCAGGGTGTACTATACCACCCATCCGGGCATACACACTGCAGTCAACATCCACATCACTGGCCTATGTTTCTGTCTATAAGGGCAGTCCCTTCACTATCAGGGTGTACTATACCACCCATCCGGGCATACACAATGCAGTCAACATCCACATCACTGGCCTATGTTTCTGTCTATAAGGGCAGTCCCTTCACTATCAGGGTGTACTATACCACCCATCCGGGCATACACACTGCAGTCAACATCCACATCACTGGCCTATGTTTCTGTCTATAAGGGCAGTCCCTTCACTATCAGGGTGTACTGTACCACCCATCCGGGCATACACACTGCAGTCAACATCCACATCACTGGCCTATGTTTCTGTCTATAAGGGCAGTCCCTTCACTATCAGGGTGTACTATACCACCCATCCGGGCATACACACTGCAGTCAACATCCACATCACTGGCCTATGTTTCTGTCTATAAGGGCAGTCCCTTCACTATCAGGGTGTACTATACCACCCATCCGGGCATACACACTGCAGTCAACATCCACATCACTGGCCTATGTTTCTGTCTATAAGGGCAGTCCCTTCACTATCAGGGTGTACTATACCACCCATCCAGGCATACACAGTTTGAACTTGCTCTCATCACAGTCGTCAAACTTTGTTGCATACACGTTGACAGTCAAAAATCTGATTTTTAGTCCTTGACCAGAAACAGTAAGAAAAAAACAGAAAGCACCCATTTAGTGTATCAAGTCACAGCTATAGTTTCTATGTGAATGAGAAGCTGTCTTCTTTTTGTACCAGAAGGCATTCTTTGTCGGTTGAACTACACACAAATACTTTTATTTCATTTTAAGAACACATCCACAAAGATAGTTAAAAGCTAAATAAAATAATAATGAATAGTTAAATTTAAATAAATAAGATATAAATATATGCATGTATATGAGTGACCAATATTACACATGCACACACCAAATGAGCAACAAACCTTTTCCTTATCAGCCTCAACAAAGTCTCTGTCACAGTTCAGTAATGTCTGGAGTTTCTCCTTAACACTGGAATGAAAAACAAACAGGTTAACTTTCTTCAGAAACGTCCATATATATTTACATAAATTTAAATTCTTCAAACATATACAGTGTAGCAATACTATAAAATAGTGTGTTCTCTTTTTCTCTGTGGACTTATAACTCTGTTAGTTTTGCATGTACACGTGTATGTGGCTGAAATTTTGTATGTGATCTAGCAGATGCATTGGATTGGTTGGTAGATTTAGATTTTCTCGAAATTCATCCGGGAATGGGTCTATTGAGGGAGCTCAATATTTCAAAAGGCGGAATTTTAAAGTAATAAAACAGAAGAATCTAACCATAACCCAGGATACCACTATATGTCTATAGTGCTTTGTTTTTATTAGTTCTAAAAAATGCTTTCAGGGATGAATCAAATAACTGTCTACAGCAATGATGACGTCAGCAGTATTCTAATGCGAAGGCTATGTCAGACATTAGAAATAAGTGAAGTGAGAACTAGTCACCCATTGCTAGGGAATGAGATGAGTGAAGTGAGGACTAGTGACCCATTGCTAAGCAATGAGATGAGTGAAGTGAGAACTAGTCACCCATTGCTAGGCAATGAGATGAGTGAAGTGAGGACTAGTGACCCATTGCTAGGCAATGAGATAAGTGAAATGAGGACTAGTGACCCATTGCTAGGCAATGAGATGAGTGAAGTGAGGACTAGTGATCCATTGCTAGGCAATGAGATGAGTGAAGTGAGGACTAGTGATCCGTTGCTAGGCAATGAGATGAGTGAAGTGAGGACTAGTGATCCATTGCTAGGCAATGAGATGAGTGAAGTGAGGACTAGTGATCCATTGCTAGGCAATGATATGCGTGAAGTGAGGACTAGTGACCAGTTGCTAGGTGATGAAATGAGTGATATAAGGACTAGTGACCCACTGCTAGGCAATGAAACAAGTGATATAAGGACTAGTGACCCATTCTTAGGCTATGAAACGAGTGATATAAGGACTAGTGACCCACTGCTAGGCAATGAAACGAGTGATATAAGGACTAGTGACCCACTGCTAGACAATGAAACTAGTGATATAAGGACTAGTGACCCACTGCAAGGCAATGGAACGAGTGATTTATGGACTAGTGATCCACTGCTAGGCAATGAAACGAGTGATATAAGGACCAGTGACCCACTGCTAGGCAATGAAACCAGTGATATAACGAATAGTGACCCACTGCTAGGCAATGAAATGAGTGTTATAAGGACTAGTGATCCACTGCTAGGCAATGAAACCAGTGATATAAGGATTAGTGACCCACTGCTAGGCAATGAAACGAGTGATATAAAGACCAGTGACTCACTGCTAGGCAATGAAACGAGTGATATAAGGACTAGTGACCCACTGCTAGGCTATGAAACGAGTGATATAAGGACTGGTGACCCACTGCTAGGCAATGAAATGAGTGATCTGAAGACTAGTGACCCACTGCTAGGCAATGAAACAAGTGATATAAGGACTAGTGACCCACTGCTAGGCAATGAAATGAGTGATCTAAGGACTAGTGATCCATTGCTAGGCAACGAAATGAGTGATATTAGGACGAGTGATCCACTGCTAGGCAATGAAATGAGTGATATAAGGACTAGTGACACACTGCTAGGCAATGAAATGAGTGATATAAGGACCAGTGACCCACTGCTAGGCAATGAAATGAGTGATATAAGGACTAGTGACCCACTGCAAGGCAATGAAATGAGTGATATAAGGACCAGTGACCCACAGCTAGGCAATGAAACCAGTGATATAAGGACTAGTGACCCACTGCTAGGCAATGAAATGAGTGATATAAGGACCAGTGACCCACTGCTAGGCAATGAAACCAGTGATATAAGGACTAGTGATCCACTGCTAGGCAATGAAATGAGTGATATAAGGACCAGTGACCCACTGCTAGGCAATGAAACCAGTGATACAAGGACTAGTGACCCACTGCTAGGCAATGAAATGAGTGATATAAGGACCAGTGATCCACTGCTAGGCAATGAAACCAGTGATATAAGGACTAGTGACCCACTGCTAGGCAATGAAATGAGTGATATAAGGACCAGTGACACACTGCTAGGCAATGAAACCAGTGATATAAGGACTAGTGACTCACTGCTAGGCAATGAAATGAGTGATATAAGGACCAGTGACCCACTGCTAGGCAATGTAACCAGTGATATAAGGACTAGTGACCCACTGCTAGGCAATGAAATGAGTGATATAAGGACCAGTGACCCACTGCTAGGCAATGAAATGAGTGATATAAGGACCAGTGACCCACTGCTAGGCAATGAAACCAGTGATATAAGGACTAGTGACCCACTGCTAGGCAATGAAATGAGTGATATAAGGACCAGTGACCCACTGCTAGGCAATGAAATGAGTGATATAAGGACCAGTGACCCACTGCTAGGCAATGAAACCAGTGATATAAGGACTAGGGACCCACTGCTAGGCAATGAAACGAGTAATCTAAGGACTAGTGACCGTAGACGTCACTCACACATTCTGGTACTTGTGGGATGCGTGGTCATTGTCGAGTAGTCCGTTCATGTTGGCACTCTTCACCATCTGCACCATGATGGGTGTAAGTTCACCCTCCAGTGCCAGCAAGCCCTGAGAGCACCACACATACTAGTGTCATCAGTTCTACCTCAATGTGTAACACACATACATGCATGGACACACACTGGGACATAAGCTCCACATACAATTCTTGCATGCACCAACACAGACCTGATCCCATCCATCACACACCCAAACACTCAGTATGTAACTAAGTAACTATTATATAGAATATACTAATGTCATTAAAACAATTCTATAATCACAATCTGAAAATATTCAGGTTTTGTAATAAATATGTTATAATGCATCATAATTGTACAGTGTGCTGTAGCTGTGATTTCATGCAATTTAATTCTTATGACCACCAGTAATATGCACACATTTCTTAGTTTAGCACAATACACTGTACAAATACTGAACTACAATGACTATGTAATATACTAACAATTTATAACGCAGGACTTATTCATGCATTTTGCTCACCCCAAACAAAACTGGCTGGAAATGTGCTGAGAACAACATAAGGAAACTACTTGTATGAGAAATGACCAGAAATGAGTTGCTGAAATGATATAGGCAATATATGACTTGTTACGAAGACAACCAGATTGACAAAGATACCTTTGCAAAGGCAGCTGCAGTCATCTGCACTCGACCCTCGTCAGAGGCATAGATCTTGAGGTCGTGCCTGTAAGTGCTGTGAAGACGCAACAACCCCACCCCCGGGTCCTGGCCATAGTCACCTAGACACCACCCAGCAGACAAATGTATGGACTACGGCAGATCACTCTAATCATCTCACTGAACACATTAAAAGGAGCCATTGGTTTTTCACATAAAGTTAGTTGATAACTTGGTACTTTGTAAGTGGTTCAAATTAAGGTACATTTCACAGGTGAGAAGATTTTACAGGTGAGAAGATTTCACCAAGCAATCAAATCCTTAGTCTGAAATTACATGTCAGAGTTTTGTTTAAACACTGTATGTTTGCTACAACTGTTCCAAGTTATGTAAACCATCCACTCCTCAGTCCTCAGCTGGAATGAAGTGACAGAAGATGCTACACAGTACACATACAAAGACGGCAGGAACAGTTTATGTAATTTGGAACAATCATAGAAAATACACCAACTCTATTAGGAATCGAAAAAATTAAAACCTTACAGTCTTCCTGGGGTAGAAGATAAATCCCTGAAAGTTAGGCACCTGAGATACAAAGCATCTATGGGGAGTAACATAACAAGACACTCTAGCTCAATTATAGTAAACAAGGATCAGTTCTTACACAGCATGATATTCCGTCCTTGGGACTGCTGAAAGTGGTTTACACTTCACTCCCTCGCAGACCTGTTTTGAACACTATTAAAATTTTTCTTGGAAGCATTCAACCATGCTGCAGTTATTGCGTTAAGGCTATTTGTACCCAAATATTCCACTGCTGTCAATAGCCAGGTCCTCATTCATATGGCTGAGTGAATTGGAGCAATGTTGTGAACAAACTTGCCCAAGCTTTGAATGAGCAGCATGAGGATTAGAACCCAGGACCTCTTGGTTGAGGATGCTCTAGGCTCTACACCACTGCACCCCAAACAGTACAGTAAGACGTGAAGTGGGATTAAGAGAGAAGTATCTGCATGTGCTGGGAGACGAACCAACCTTCACCTCCAGGATACATGCAGCGGAACACTTGGCCCAGTTTCTCAGCCTGGATCTTGCCGGCGGGAGTCAACTCCCCTCCCCACTTGAGAATGAGTACGAGGGACGGATCCTGGGGACAATCTGTGCACACAAGACAACACCTTGGCAACACGGTCAGCCACAATACCTGGGTCTCAAAGGCTCATTATTCAATGTCGAATAATTGTATAATTGACACAGACTATGGAAAGAGCACATGAAGTGTTTTAGGGCAAAACGTGATAACCGCCATTTTTTTTATTTTACCAATACCCGGACGAAACATTTGTTTAAACACGTATTGATCTAAGATAACATGTAAACAAAATTGTGATAAATCTCCATTAAATTATATGTACAAAAGAGCGTTTCTTTTCAAAATGTGATAAATGTCTTTTTTCTTATCAAAATGCAATTTATCCATTTTCAGCCAATGATCACTGCCTTGCCACACGCGCAGCTGTGCTACGTGACAGGGATGTATTGTATGGATATACCACGTTTTGACAACAAAATAATTTACTATCACATTTTGCATAACAAATCTTCAACAAATATTTTACAGTTTGCTACCATTCTCTATGATTTTGGATTCTTAATATACACAAACTTCATTGACAAGTTTCTATTTAAACTTTGAAGAAACAAAAAGAAAAAGTACTTTTTCTTAATACCAAGAAACTGGATATATCATGTTTTTCTCTGAAACCCTTCATATATATCATGGAAACATGTACTCATAAATAAAATAACATATAGACTATACGGTTACAACCAGCATATATAACATTAATGTCAATGCCTTTACATTCCAAATTAGCTTTTTTTTTTAAAGATGCACACAAGTATATGGGAACCATGAAATTCTTACATAAAATCTATATAAAATTGCAGTATAAAACCATGAGACAGGGAATGTGGCCTAAACAACATATAGAGGCATGTATTTAGATCATTCTTGAAGTCTTTAATTACAGAAGGTGTAGACTTCAGTTGAAGGAACATCAGATTTGTTAAGCAGACTACAGAATCTACACATGCTCCAGCTACTTCTAGACAAGTACACACAAAATCACAGAACACAGATGGAGGAGACAATGTTGATAGGCACTTGAAAAATCACTATTTAATTGCGTACCTTAATGCTTCCCTAATACTTGCAACAACGGTGTTGCATTTTCAATCGTGTTATCCAATTGTTGGTAAATATTTCAATTATCATGTTACGGTAATTCCAGTACATCTTATCTGAGTACAATAATAATATATTACGCACTTCAAACAAAAAATTTATATTATGCTAGAACATTGAGAATGGGCTTAAATTAAAGGTAATAGCTTAAGGATCACATAACTGTTTATTTTATTAAGAAATATTTAATAGATCAAAAGATATTGCGATATTAAGACGGCAAAACAGCATAATTTTTGTGTATATCTTACAATGGCAAAATTGACTAATTTTTGTGTTTTCTGTGGATAAATATTTGATTTAAAATGTCATAACTTTTTATATTTATACATATATTTAAATACTGTTTTCAGGGTTTTCAAACACATTGACCAGAGTAATAAATTTACAATATTTAATATTTTTAGTAATAATTATAACCAAATTAATGCAATTAATTAGTTAATTTTAGTAATGTAGCAGGCAAACTCAACAGACCGATACGTTCCAATTAAAGGCCATAATGCCCATGATTATGAAGATATTTATACATATTATGCAATGTGTATAACCACATTAATGATGGTAATAAATAATCATTAACAAATCATTTAATAATAATTTAATTAGTCAATATTGGGTAATTAGCACACGATCTCGACAGACCGACGCATTTCAGTAAAAGGCCATATTGTCCATGATTATGAAGATATTTGTATAATTTATGCAAGCAAACCACATTAATTATGGTAATAAATATATACATTAACCAGTCATTTCACATTAACAGTAACTTAATTAATAAGTTAATACTGGCTAATATTAGCATGCTAAAGACTGACCGCTACATTTCGATGAAAGGCTGGAATGTCCATAATTATGAACAGTTATATAATTTATGCAATGTTTATAACCACATTAAACATTATAATAAATATACATTAACCAGTCATATAGCATTAACAGTAACTTTATTAATAAGTAAATATTGGCTAAATATCACACAAACTAAACATATCAATACATGACAATGAAATACAATAGTCATACTCCTAGTTCACTGTGTCTATGTGTGACTGTGTCATGACAGGTTGGATGACTGTTGCAGGCTCTGTACACACAAGTAATCAATTGTTACTGCTTCATAATGTAATGTTCTGCATTTTAACATGAACTTGATGAAGTAATGTTGATAAATTGTTCACAGTATTCTGTCGCTGAATCCAAATGTGCCAAATGCAAGATTGCTTTCTGCATTACTCCCCATGGCCCATGGGAGACAAGCCACGAAGAAGAAGTCTGCTCTGCTCATAATAGTCTTTTTGTAATATTGGAAGTTGATTGTCTCATAATTTAATGCCAGTAGGCTGCAAGATCTGTGCAGCAAGGTTCACATTTCAGTATCTTGTAAAATAACGTTGTGTTCTTCAACATGTCTATAAGTAATGTTCATGTCATGTTGAATGGACACTGTTCAATCTAGATATCAGATATATAATCAGTCAGATTAAATGTGTAATTATGCAGGCATGTGATGGGTGTCATATTCAGACGACTCTGTGGCTCGGTACCTTCACAGTCAAGCACAGATCAGTGCAAGATCAGTGTCACTGCATGTAATTGCGAACAATATCTGAAATAAAAAGGCAATTGTGTATCATATTATGATAACTGTTTTGATTCTGCATGCAAATCTTGTGAAATACTTTTCACATCCCTGCCTCGGTTACTCAAGAGAGCAGTGTGAAATTGTATTATAATGCATTATGTCACACATAAACTCATAATAATTGTGATATTTTAGATGTAAAACTGTGGTGTTTAATGTATAGCGTGTTGTCACACAATGAAACAAATGATGCTACAACTGATCATTTATGGTTTGTATTACATGCTTTACAAAATTTTGTGCAGTGACTGTTTATCTTGAAACACTTTTTAAAACAAATTAAGTCAAATAAGTTACGTATTTGACCACAAAAACTACTTTTCTAACAAATTGTTGATTTAATAGGTAACAACAATTAATTAAAATTATTACATAATGAAATTTATATTATTTCTAAGTCTAAATAAAAGCATATCCATAAATAAGGGAATATGGGCTGGCATGGGCCATATTTATACAACTAGCAAACCTAAATATAACTATTATAAGATTCTGTATTGCAGAATTGACAAGGATATTATTTAAATATGATATAAATAGTATTGGTTTTGTAGATTTTAATTCAAAGAAATAGATTAAGTCACGATCTGCATCTGGCATCGCGCTCCAGTGACGAGTGCAAGACACGGAACTTACAAATGTGACGATTTTTTCAACACAGACTAAATAAAACTCATAGATGACGCTAAACACAAAATATTTCAGGCTATCCACGGCTATATATAAAATATATGCAAATGAACACAGAGGTGGTCGTAAAATTGACGTAATATAGCTTAATTATGGTCAAATTTCCAAATTTAAACGACGTAGACGAAGATCAACTTACTCTCGACAGCAGCCCAGCAGTGAATGACGTCAATGACCGGAAATAGAGCGTGAAAACACGAGTTGAAACAAAGCGATCACTGCAGTCCCGGCAAACAAGACAGACTGCGGTGATCATGAAACGACGCACGCGAAACGTCCCAGTTTGCGGAATTCATTGAAGTGCCTAAATATATGTGCAGTGAATATTCATATACAATCTGGAATGGGGAATTATGATATGGGCAAGTAAGGCAGTTGACTACAATGACTGCATATTTTGATGAATGAAGAAACATATTCTGCAATACTGATGCAAAAAGAGTGTCTAAACAATTTGCTTCAAACACTGGTAACTTGGAACATACCCAGTACAATATCTGGCCTAGATGCTCCAAAATAAGACAAATATTTAAACAATTTTGTAATATTGCTGTATATAAATGTATTTAAACCCCTTTACGGTATCAAAGATTCCAAATTGCTTTCTTTGTCATATAGAAGTTAATTTTTCTTACATATATACTGCAGTGCCGTAGGTGTGAACAGCCATGGATGGAAGGTCATTATGGAAGACAGAAAGAGATGGAGACAGTTAACATGAAAAACAGAAGCTACAAATTAAGTGACATGGACTCCACCCTGCAATAGAGCAAGGGAAAGAAGAAGAAAACAAGATATTGCAATGCCACAGCTGAACGTATATTGCTGTATGGAGCTGATACATGGCCCTCGCAAAAGAACTGGAAAGAAAACTTGACAGGAGTTACACCAGAATACTACGGAAGTGCCTCAATGTCCGCTGGAGCTACAGGCTGACAAACAGAGAACGTTATGGGGATGTAGACAGATTCAAACAAGATTCACATGAGGCAACTAATAATCACTGCTATCATAACACAAAAAACCGTGTCAGAATTCATCATCAAGGAAATGGCTCATCTATGCTCTGCCCTTGACCAACCAGTGATGATAATTGCATAATTAATATTGATTAATATAAAGTTTGTTTACTGACTAGCTGTGTGATCATGGTGCCTGACAGTGAACAGCAAGTCCAAGATACTAAAGATCGTGATGGATGAATGACCATGTCACTGCTGATTGGCACTGAGCCATCTTAATTACAATATGTACTATACTGTTCCTGTTGTAAATGTATGATTATAAAACCTACAGGGCAGGCAATAGGCAGAGTTGTGTTGCAAGGAGAAACCTGCAGATTCACTGACAGAATTAATCTAAGTAATATTATTGTAAAGTTTAGTGCAACAGTTTAACTGAATAATTTAGTAAAACTGTGATAGTTTAGTACAACAACTTAGTGCAACATCTTGAAGTGAGCCCAAGTCTGTTAAATGATAGAAACGTGTGGGTGTTTTAAGGAGAGCAGCAGGAAGTGACATGCAGAGAGACACCAGGCGACGCAGGCCACAACACCAACCTTGTAGGCATGACGGAATTTCATACTCAGATTCTACACAAAACAGACAGGAGAATAAAGATACAATTAGACGGGACATATGCATATTCAGTGGTAGTTTCAAGACAACACTTGCTTAAATGGCTACCATTAGAAAAGTTGGTGCCATAGCAACTATTAATCTCAAGATATTATCATAATCAATCTGTCTCAATCAATAAGCCTCAATTAAGTTACTCCTTTCTCCAGCACAAGTTACAAAGGCTCAAGGTGTTGCAATTACCAAGGCTCAATGTGTTATTCCTACCAAGGCTTGTGTAGTTTCCATTACCAAGACTCACAATGTTCTTGTTACTAACTAAACCAGCTGTTGTAAGTACAAAAGGCCAAGTTCTTTCCATGGATCACTATTACAATTACATTTTTTCATTCATCTCATTTAAAATTCATTCTGTGAAAAAAGCAAGCCAACCTATAATCCACCATAATATACTAGCTCATTTGTACAAAACTTTTATGCAGTTTTGGTGCAATCACTAGAACAAATTATTAACTCATTTAATGTTAGCACAAACATGAATTCAAGTGATTCTTAAAATTGGAATATTCATGTGAATGCACAATATATGATTATGCATGTTTCTGTGTAGAATTTGTTCAATGTTCCTTGCTCTTTCGAAAACGATGTGACCGACAAGTTCAGTGGTTTGATGGCTAATTGTTAGGTGAAAGAAATTGTTTAATCACTAAAAAGCAAGCATTTTTTAGTAAACTGACTGCAGATACTTGTTATGTTATTCACAAGCTATCTATTTGGACACCAAACCAGTTTCACGAATGGTTGAACCAGTTGAGAAAGCAGCTTTATCGTGTTATTGTTACCAAAGCTGACTACAACCAAAGGTGAATGTGTTACAAAGTACCAATGAAGGACTGAGCTGTAGTGGTCTTTATATGTCATTGGCTCTATTGCCTTCCCATGTCACTGGCTAAACATCCTTCCTATGTCACTGGCTCTACTGCTTTTTAATCTGTCACTAGAGCTTCTGCATTACTATGTCATTAGCTCTACAGTTTTCTGTTGCCTTCATATGTCAATGTGTCATTGACTCTATAGCACTCATACTATGTCTTTGGCTCTACTGCCTTCATCTGTCACTGGCTCTATTGCCTTAATATTTTACTAGCTATATTGCCTTCCTCTGTCACTGGCTTTATTGCCTTAATCTGTAACTGGCCCTACTACCTTTGACTCTACTCCCTTCTTGTAACAATGGTTCTATTGCCTTAATCAGTCACTGGCTCCACCATCCTTATACATCACTGACTTGATTATCTTCAGTTGACTGCATTAATTTTAAGTGTAAAATGAATCAAGATTGATTTGCAAACATTCCACCCCCAATAAATGACAATTAGCAGTATCAATGGATACTAACCATCATCATCATCAGACGACGACCTTTTTGGTGCACCATGTGGCTGGTATTTCAGCTGCACTTTGCGATTTATGCCTGAGAATCTTCCATACCTGAAACCAACAATGTATCTGTTAGTCTGACAGCCTTGATAATCTAAACCGAGCATTCTCACAAGCCAGGGGTGGTGACTACGTACACTACCCCTGGCAGATCTCCGATGCATTGTGTGGAAGTTAGCTGAATCAAACTCATAAGTGATTTCGCCATACCACCGTGAGAACAGTGCAGACACCCATCCGACCCATGCCCCAGTCCCAAGATGAAGCCCTCAAGTTCCGGGAATACCAATATTTTTACCCATTTGGTCATTCTCACGAGCTGCTGAGCGGTACTACGTCTACTTCCCAAAACACCGGAACATGCTGGTTAGCGATATTATTTGCTGAGCTTATCTTCAGAGTTTCACAAGGAATCTGCAAGGGAGTACTGAGACTGATTTAATCAGTTGCACCCCCTGGTGAGGATGACAATCAGAGTAGAAAGATAAATTTACTCACATTTCCAAGACTGTCTTTAGCTGCTGTAGTTTTGACTTCTTCTCTTCAATAGCAGGATCCGGGTTCTTCTCAAACTCAGTGAGAAGGAATCGAGCAATATCAAGCATTTCCTGCAGCTGCTGAGGCTGCTTCAGCTTCAGATGCCCCGTCTTGAAGCCCCCGTACTTCTCAAACAGCTCAAAGAAACTGCAGTCAACACACCATCTCAACTTTACAATAACAAACGCATGTACATGGTACAGACCAACTACACTGTATCTATAATCGAGCTAGTGTCTGTATGTGTGTGCGAGGTATGTTAACATTTCCTCCCAGAGGGCTTTCATCTCACGTGTCAAACTTTCTTTTTTTTACACAACAGTTTGTACCAGATTTAGGGTTCATCCTGAATATTAGATAGACACTATTATATTAATTATATATTATATATATACTAATTATAACTACATATGGATTCAATAAAAAATGGCAGTGTTTCCAAATTTGCCAATATTTGCTCACAATGGTGGCCATTTTGTTTGTTACCATGGAAACGGGGGGTCTGGCAGAAAAAAGTTCAATATATATTTTACTCAGTAAGACCCAATTCATGCATTGAAAAAATTGAACTGTTAAAAAATAATCCTATCTACCTGCCGTGTCTGGCCTTAAGGGTAGCCACTACCCGAAAACGGCCATATAATCAATATGCTATATCTCTATTAATATTGAACATATCTTTAAAAAAATGTGGTGTATTAGTTAGATAAATGAATGGTATATGATGTTTGAAATATGGGCTCATTTGCTTGTGTATTATCATGGCAATGAATGTTTCATATCAAATTCTATTCATTTAACTAATCAGTACTCCAAGTTTTGGTAAGATACGTTCAGTATTAACAGAGATATGGCCTATGGCCGTTTTCGGGTAGTGGCTACCCTTAAATCAGCAACAAGATCACTTCACACATGAAAGCCTCATACTTTATACATTACCAATACAGGGTGCTTGGTTAGTACGGTACGGTGCCTAAGGTCTACTGTGATTACAGTAGTAATGATGTTGTATATATCTATAACAATACTGCTAATGTTGTATATGCCGAAATGTGGGCTCTGTCAACCTTTACAGATTTAACAAGATTGCCATCCAGAAAATTACTCTAGATGGCAGGTGGACAAGGAAGCCTTTTCGCTTATCGAGAGTCCAATAGTTTTTATCTACATGTATCCCGCCCTTTTAAGGTGTGTGTCGATTTTATTTTTAAACATATTCACGTTACTAGCACCAACACAATCAGGAGATAATCTGTTCCATTCATTTACAGTCCTTTGTGAGAATGAGAACTTTCTTATATCTAATCTACACTGCTCCTTTACTAATGTAGCTTCATGTCCTTTGGTCCTTCTATCTTTCTTAACTGAGAAAAAAAATTTCTATCAATATTTTCATAACCATTCAATATTTTAAACACTTCTATGTGATCTCCTCTCAATCTCCTGGTCTCTAGTGTTGTTAAACCACATTCTTTTAGGCGTATTTCGTAACTAAGATCCCTCAGATTTGGTATCATTTTAGTCGCTCTCCTCTGTACTCTTTCTAGCATATCTGTCCTTCTTGCGATATGGCCTCCATGCTTGTATACAACATTCTAAATGAGGCCTCACTATTGTTTTGTACAGCGGTACTATTAATTCTTTTTTCTTATACTCTATATTTCGCCTAATTAATCCAAGGATTTGATTTCCCTTTGAAGCTGCAATTCCGCACTGCTCTGACACCTTCATATCAGCACTAATGGTTAACCCTAAGTCCTTTTCTTTTACAGTAGTACTTAGAACAGTACCCCCCATTTTATATTTTACCTCTTCATTCCCATGACCTGTGTGGAGGCATTTACATTTCCCAAAATTGAACAGCATTTGCCACTTTTCAGACCATTTGATCAACCTGTCAAGATCATCTTGTAAATGCGACCTGAGGGACAGGAGACTAGTATGGGCTCAGTCACAGGCTTGGCCTTGGGATGTAGAGCCCACATTTCTCTCTTTAACTTAATCTCTTAATAAACGTCATTCATTTGGCCTTCTTTCATCACTATTCATGACTTGTGTTGGTGCTTGCATAAATGAGAATATGCGGCCACGGAAACGTGCTGCATATGGGTTTTTGTGCTGGCAACAACGCAGGACAAGTGATGATTGGCCTAATGTCTGATGCTAATTATTATGCTAATTACCTCGTTGTCTCTGGCGCAAGGAGCCAATCACCGCGTGGTAGTGGCGCGCAGTCACAGATTACGAGCTCTTGGTCACTTCGTTTTGTGAAAGCAGACGGAGTGGTCGCATCAAACAATTTTGGCCCTCCCATCCCTCCCAAATTTTTGATAGCGTTAGGGACATACCATGTACATCATTGGTGGAAGAGGGGTTGATAGCAAATCTCAAAGCTTTCCCCGTTTTCTTAGTGCAGGTGGACAATGTGTTCACGGGGTTTTAACGCCGAGACAGCTCGCTTCTCTTCCACCGGTGATTTTAGTAAGTGGGGCGTAATGGCCCCACTTATAGGTTTAGGCTAAATCTTGATACAATGTAACTCTTCAGCAGGTAGTTGGGATTATAGTTAGGTGAATGAATGGTGTGCTTGGTTAGTACGGTACGGTGCCTAAGGTCTACTGTGATTACAGTAGTAATGATGTTGTATATATCTATAACAATAATGCTAATGTTGTATATGCCGAAATGTGGGCTCTGTCAACCTGAGGGACAGGAGACTAGTATGGGCTCAGTCACAGGCCTGGCCTTGGGATGTAGAGCCCACATTTCTCTCTTTAACTTAATCTCTTAATAAACGTCATTCATTTGGCCTTCTTTCATCACTATTCATGACTTGTGTTGGTGCTTGCATAAAAAACCTTTGAATAAACATATGATAGTTTTATATCGCAATTACAACAATTATAATACTCATTTTATATTCTTCTAAGACGTTTTAAAATTATATTCATAACTTTCAGAAACCATAACTAATTAATGTAATTTAATGGTTCTACCTAACGTCATCTCAATTTACTTCTTTCATTATATAATTCTACACCTGTAAATTTGATTGATTTCTAGATGTGCATTAATGACACTGATATTTTTTGCCCACTGTAATTGCTGTTGACTGACAGATGCAGACATAATAATATGCTCAGTGCCACATGCCATGCCACGTGCCACAGCAGTCATCAGCAGGCTGGTGGCAGTCAAAGTTGTAACATTGTACATAAGCACAGCATTGGATGGCGTCATCGTACTGACTTAATAGAACTTGTAGTGGACTAAATATCTGTTGATAAATTGTAACAAGTGAATGATGACAGTTTCTTCAGGGCATCTCGAGCAACATTATTTATAGATTTAGCAATTCTTTAACGTGTATCGTTTTCTGTAGTCGGATATTTGTATTGTATATTGTAATACAGCGGCAGTTTCCGTAACGCCGTAATCTGAGTGAATTTCTGTAATGATTACGGAAAATCCATAAAGGTAGACAGCCCTGCCAATATGACACAGTGCCTAATTGTGCCAAGCTAAGGCTGTGGTAACTATGAGTAAACTCTTTATTTTCATACAACAAAGAGAGAGCTGGACCTACCGTTTGTGCCTCACTTCCATCTTCATCTTCTGTTTTGGCGTACGGTCCCCGTGCCTAATGACAGCGATCACACAGCGTAGTTCCATCCTACACCATAACCACCAAATCAAAGGTCAGAGTCTTGTTGCTAAAATGGGCAACTGCTCGTAAATCACCCCCATGTTTTACTAACAAAAACTGGACAAGTATGTATGATTGTTGTGCATGTAAGAGAGTACAAGTCCTCTTACCTATGTTGCTTAAAAATGTTGCTCTAACAAGAAACTCATTTAGAAAAAAATGTTGCAATTAAAGAACTGGACAAAAAATACAACTAAACAAAAACGGGATTTCATATAAACAAATGCAAACATATTATAAAATAGCAGATATAAAAACTTTATTTAGACACCAACAAATCCACGGCAACTGCCCCACTCACAGGTGTTTACAAAATAGGTGTTCACATAAACACATAATAATTGATATTGTGTGAAGATTTATGATGTAGTGTTGTCATTTGTTATGTACATGTCACTTACATTGTGCCATACATGGTGGGAACAATAGGGAGGTCTTCCGTCTGATAGTTGATGGAGTAGGGAATGTGGAGATGTGGTGCTATCTGCCTCAGGATCATGTCTCTGCAAAACAAACATTAATTACACTAATAATAAAATCTGAAAAGATTCATTACCACATAAAATAATACTTAGTAATCTTTAAACAGTGACTCATAAAAATTGTGATGTGATTCATAAAAAATATGTCTACGGTATAAACAATCTGAATGTGGACATCTGTGGATAGTCACAATATAATAAATAACCACAACAGAACACATGAATTATGTCATTCACATGCCTTTCTACATGTGCCTTTAATTTCTTTGTGGACAGGATTTCCTAACAAAGAAAGATCACTTCAAAATACAGGTATTGCCTTTATAGTCAAAAGATACCTACAGCTGCAAATTGGATAATTTCAAAGTACTGCAACTGATAGTGTGACATTCATAACAAATATGTGATATGGTATAATTTGTATCATTTTTACAAGAACACCTTAAAGGGAATAAAAACACCTATTGCTTGAATTCATGTTATATTACATCCTGCTATATATTTCCATGTCCACCAAGCCAAAAAAATCAAAAAAATCCAATAAATTAGAAATTCCACATTTTATGCTATGCATCTGGACATTTTCGAACATGCATATTTTTGGCGCGCTTTTCGGGATGCTGAGATGTGACGTCACTTATGACTCAAACTCGCATCAGGCCGACCCTTTCCATGCACTCAGAGCATGTTTATAAGTATAGCTTTTGGGTCGAAACGAGCGTCAGAACGAGTTAGTGTGCAATATTCCGACATAATACAAACACCAGTCATCATAGAGGAACAAGCAGTTATCTTACGGTTCCACATGAATCGAATTTTATTCAAAACAACGAATGCGAATGGGCCTACAAGTCGACTAGGTTTCGCCGAGCTTGGGCTCGTTTTCAGAATAATTATATTGAATGCAACCAACGGCAGATAATCTACAACAATAAACATACATAGCAAACATATATTGTATCCAGCTACATAAAGTAACGCGTATAATCTCGTAATATCACTAGAATATCGATATGAAGGAGTTGTACAATTTATCATAACTTAAATCAGTCAGAGAGTTTCCGCTGGTCCCGCTAGCTCAGTGGCTAGGCACGTTGGTTATTTGTTATTTATTTTACAATCGGGCGACGCCGGTTCAATCCTGACAGCATGCAAACCATTGATTTTCTTTACACTTTTTTTGTTAATGTTTTCACAAAGTAATATAAACAAAATAATTTTATACTATAATGTACTGTTTGTAAATAATTTTAATTATTGTAGTAATTATTTATTCGCCACAAAAATGAAAATATGGGAATTATATAACGATGTTTCTAAATTTTATTTATCCAAACAAATATAATGTAATGGATATATAATTTATTAATTGTTAATATATTGTACGGTAATATATTGTAATTATATATGTGAAAACAGATTGTGATCTGTCTGGATAAATACAATTTAGAAACATCGTTATATATAATGACCATATTTTAATTTTTGTGGCGAATAAATAATTACTACAAAATTTAACAAAATATTTATAAACAGTGCATCATAGTATACTAAATGATTTGGTTTATATTACTTCATGAAAACATAAACAAAAAAGTGTAAAGAAAATCAATAGTTGGCATGCTGTCAGGATTGAACCGGCGCCGCCCGATTGTAAAATAAACGGCAAGAAACCAACGCGCCTACCAACTGAGCTAGCGGCACCAACAGAAGCTCCGACTGATTTAAGGCATGCCACTGGTCTGAAAATGGGTTGAGATGATATCTTGGCAACCAGACAAGCAACCTTTACCAAATTTTCAGGATGTTTTTGTGGTGGGGGGGGGGAAAGATGGCCAATTATGTAATTTCATCTCATTTGCATAACCGTAACCATGGCAACCAGCTTTTCTGTGAAAATAGGTTTCCATGATTTTGCGGGAGGTCTTACATTAAAACTAAGTAAATTTGTCTTTCATTTTTTTTGGCAGGGTCCACTGAGGTGCTGTAGAGTGCAATGATGCTATTTTTGTTCAATCCCTTAGTATAATTATTATCCAAAAGTAGTTCCGAAGATTTTTTTGATTTTCCAAAAAATGTTGTCAACTTCTATCATTTATATAAATCTTCATATATAAGCCAGCATGTTTAAAAAGCATCATTGCACTCACTGTACCATAAGAAATAACTGGTAAACAATTCAGACACCTAGTTTTGATACTTTTTTCAGGAGACCTCCCGCAAAATCGCAAAACTATAAAAAAATGAGTTTTGAGAAAATGGCAAAAACCCAAATGAACATCAAATATTTTTAATAACACCAATGATAAGTCAGCTTTATGAGTGTTTTTCATACCAGCAACATGTGGTAAATAAATTATGAAAATGTATAAACCATATTCAATACTAATAGACAAAAAATATATAATTAACACAAGTTAGGGTCACTCGAGCAAGTGTGCTGACTGGATGGAGGCTCAGCTCAGCGGGCACCGGACTCATAGAGTCTTCCCTCTGTGGCCTCTTGTCGCACTGCCAGCTGCAGCTTCTCCAGAGCCTTCCTCTTTCTGGTGGTCTTTGATGCCTCCTTTGCAGCATAGTCAGCCTTGCGCACTCTGACAGCGCGATGCGAGATGCAACCCTCACAACTTCGCCACCAGGTGACACGCCGAGGCTGTCTACTGCATCGACCAGTGCAGTCGCCCCCTTGTTGTACTGCATGACAGCTAACGCAACTGCTATCTCAGCCGTCTTCTTGCCACAGTACTTGGACTTAGGAGCCCTCCTCCAGACTGTGGCATGGAGGCTTTCATTGGCGTTCGAAGTGTGTAGTTTCATGCAGCAGCGAAGAAGTTCTCGACAAGCCAAGCGTTCAAAGAGTGGGATCAGTCGCTCACTGACGTCCTTGAGGAGAGGTACATCATGTCTTGTCGCAGCATGCTTCTCCCTTGGGTCGACTCCCTCCTTCTCTGCCTGCTTCCAAAAGCACCAGCTCTCCGAGCAGAAACTGTGGTGCGGGTCATCAAGGGTGGAGAGGCTGTGGAAAAAGATGGCCCACACAGCATGACAAGCAGCCTCCACATCTGGCGCATTCTCCTGGAAGGAGTTTCAGTCGATGAGATCTGGGGGCTGCTGTACTGGGCAGTTTGTGCAGACAATCTCCATCTTGTGTGCATAGCCACACTTGGGCGTCTCAGCAGTGACGAGTGTCAGGGTGTTGAGACGACATCGTGGACAAAGCAGCGGTGACAACAAGCTGTCTAGTTGCTTCTTGTGAAACACGATGTAGTAATCATCATCATCAACATAACCATGTCTGTCATCTGCAGTTGGCAGGTCTGAAATAAAAATAAGACAACTATATAAAAACCATGTCAGCAAGTGTGTATGCATGCATCTGTTAGTGCACTCACAGTTCACTTCACACACTAGCATATGCACGCACGCATGCACACACACACACACACACACACACACACACACACACACACACACACAAATATATTGTATTGGGGGGTAAACATATCTCCATATTATATATATATGTAATAAATGTATATATAATTATATATATATAATAGTAAATAATTGGTCAGTATAATAGACAAACATACATAATAAATAACAAGCAAACTCTCTAACAAATTAATTAATTAAGTGAATGTTTAATGTTAATTAAACTTTTTTTAATTACTTAAAATATTGTTTATAAATATTTCATAAAACAAAATAATGCTGGAAAAGTAAATCCTACAGTAACACCTTTCGTTTGATATTAATTCCACATTTGAAAATGATCAATGAAACAAATCCACTCAAAAGTATTTTTGTAATAAATACATACCTCCAAATAAGTCTAATTTCTTCTGACTAGTTGTACAATCTTCGGCAGCGCCAGCGCCAGCACTGCTGTCAATGGAAATCCCGTTGCTACGGCCGCTGTCGCCGTGGGAGCCGGCGGCGTTACATGTTTCGCCGTTCGCTGCCATTTCAGCGGGGCCGTTGCGTGGTTCGACAGTGTCGTTGCTGTTCCGTTGATCTCCCGTGCAGTCTGCATGTTTGCGTTTATTGTGTCGTTTCTTTCTTCCAAACTGGTGGACCGTACGGAACTTTCTTTGATCGGGCGACATGACAGATTCAGGTCTCGTAGCTGCGCCGTGATTGGCTGGCGGCGTTGCATAAGGTCAAATTTAATTAGTAACGTGACCGCGATATCCATATATGGTTCGCATGAGGTCGGGCTGCCTAGCAACTGGCTGGAGCAGTTTGTGATTGGATAATTTTGCGCCTCTTTCGGCGTCGATATTTAATTTATGTATGGATGTCGTCGACTTTTGACTTCGGCAGCGTACAGAAGGGATCATTTCCAACACGAGGATACCAAACATGGCCGCTTTGCATGGAGTAATGTTTATGTTCGAGAGCGCTCAAAGTTGGCCCGTTTCCGTAGATTTAAAAGTCCATCCGCCGTAACGACGTTAGCCGCTAGTAGGGTAACGACATATTTAATCATTTTATTGGCACTTATGGGACGAATTCAGTGAAATAAAGTTAGCAACACGTGTGAAAGACATCGTTCGTTCTGAAAACCGACTTTATTAAAAATCGAAACTGTTATATTTTCCGGCAATTCCGGACCGGCGTCATGCCTTAAGTTGTTATGATAAATTGTACAGCTCCTGCTTCATATATCAATATTCTAGTGATATTATGAGATTATACACATTATTTTCTGTAGCTAAATACAATATATGTTTGCTATGTATGTTTATTTGTGTAGATTATCTCCCGTTGGTTGCATTCAATATAATTATTCTGAAAACGAGCCCAAGCTCGGCGAAATCTAATCGACATGTAGGCCCATTCGCATTCGTTGTTTTGAATAAAATTCGATTCATGTGGAACCGTAAGATAAATGTTTGTTCTTCTATGATGACTAGTGTTTGTATTATGTCGGAATATTGCACAATAACTCATTCTGACGCTCATTTCGAGCCAAAAACTATCCTTGTAAACATGCTCTGAATGCATGAAAAGGGCCGGCCTGATGCGAGTGTGTGTCATAAGTGACGTCACGATACCACGTGATCTCCTAGCTCATTAAAATTTAATTTTCCGCAGGAATCGTTTCACAGATGGGCTTAAAATCGAATTTATGCTACAAATGTATTTTTCTGTATTTGTTTATTTAATGTTGTCAAATGTTACATACAATGTTAAACTTTGTGTACACATGGAGAACAGATTTTAGCTAATGCCTTATTTTTATTTCCTTTAATTAATTATTTTTAAAGTGGCATACAGCTTGAACAGGTCGTGTTACTCGTGTATGTTTTATGTCCTCCAAGAAAACCAAAATTACACCGAATCACAAACCAAGAAGTATTGAGACAATTGATGCCCCTTACCCTAGTATCATGGCGCAGTCGTCGTAGTATTTTGGTGAGGTCTTCACAAAGCTGAATCCGTTGACATCACATACGTAGGACATACCATTGGCTCTCAGCAGGTCAAACCCACACACTGTTTGCTGCAACAGACACAGGCCTCTTGCTGTCATATGATATGCCACACGGATATGACTAATATAAAAAATAGATAAGCGAGCGAAAAATGAACAACTAAAAACACGTCTCCAAAATGCTGTTTTGAACGATTGCTTATACCATTACAGTTCGTCTGATCCAAATAATCTTAATATCGTTTGAAAGCTTACAATTTCTGCTATTCAAATATATATAAATGGTTTCCTGATAGTCATTCCTAAATTAAACTATAAACGGACATATAACGGTGCCGATTCCGGTGTCTTAGACACTGCGAACGATGTTGTTTCATCGACACAGTTCACCAATCTACCGATTGAGGCACCACTATATGATTTCATGGTACAAGCTCTACCCACTTTCAAATGGCTGCTAAAATTACATACGTGAAGTAGGCGAGACGTCACAATCACGTATATCAACCAACCAACGCAACAAATTTTGACCCGTTGGTTGGCGTACGTTATTGTGACGTCACGCCAACGTAGATATAGATCAGCTTTGCTGCAATCAAAGCACATAAGTTTCGTTGCGGCTTAAAAGTGGGTGGAGCTTATAACATGAAATCAAGAAATGGTGAAGTGCGCATGTCTGAACCTATGCAAATGAGGAAAACAGCACTGCAATCGGAAGATTATTGTACTTAGTACCCGCCGCCAACATCGTTCGGAATCATACAGAACACCGAAAACGGCACGATTGTAGGTCCATAGGTGTATGAATGGTTAACGGGAAATATAAATGACGCTAGAATAACAAAAAGTGCATCCTTTCAAATGATACCAAAATCGTCAGGACAGGACGAGCCGTGAGGGTGCTAGTGACCGTTGTATTTCATGTTTTGGACGTGTTCCGAGTTGTTCATTTTTTGCTCGCTTATCTATTTTTGCTAATATCCAGGTATTATGTGAAAATGCATGGTGAAAGTATGCATATTGAAGACCACCGCACAACCAAGCAGTGAAGACTGTTCTCATGACTAAACAACACAACCAATATGTGAAGCATACATTGTTCATATCTAACCATATCCACCAGCTATTCCACAGACACACCACCTCTAACCAAAAGCCTGCTCCACCTGCTACGTAAACAGTTGCCTGAGCTTAGACATTGCATTACACAGTAACTGTTGCAATTCTGCCAGCAAATACAGCTGGCTGCAGTAAAAGATATTTCCTACCAACCACCTCGGGAAAGAACTGCCAGAGGCTACTGTTACAAGTAGAGAGAGAGAGAAGCCTTCCTAACTGTCAGAGCACTTATCCCCAGGGACAGGTGCTAAGCCAAGGGAGAAATCTACATAAAAATAGGTGTACTTAGTTGACCTACGTACAGAAGGAAGACCTTCGAGGGATATTTCATACATACAAATCTGACAAGTTCACATAAAGACACCTCCAAACAAGAGATAAGAATCAATAGTGTCCGCCTAGTTTCAAAAATGTCAAAGTGCTATGTTACTCATACTTGTACGATTCAGACCAGTATTCAAAATGGTCACATTTACTTTCATGTTCAATAGTATCCATCAGCCCACCTTGAATGCCAGGCAGATATTACGAGCAATGAGTTTCTCTGCGGCTGTCAGGATAACGGGGTATCGGATCTCCTTGCCAGACTTGTCTCGTTCCACTTTCCCATCAAGTGCTGGAGACTTCCTCGCCTCTGCATGGGCATACTCTGGCCCAACCGTGTACACCTGGAACACAGGAAACATGAGCATACTCTCGTCCGGCTGTGTACATCTAGATACAGGAAACATGAGCATACTCTGGCCCGACTGTGTACACCTGTGTCAAGTGCTGGGGACTTCCTTGCCTCTGCATGAACATACTCTAGCTTGACCATGTACACTTGTAACACAGGAAACATGAGCATACTCAGGCCCGACCGTGTACACCTGTAACACAGGAAACATGAGCATACTCAGGCCCGACCGTGTACACCTGTAACACAGGAAACATGAGCATACTCAGGCCCGACAGTGTACACCTGTAACACAGGAAACATAAGCATACTCAGGCCCGACCACGTACACCTGAAACACAGGAAACATGAGCATACTAGCCTGACTGTGTATACCAGGAACACAGGAAACATGGGCATACCCTGGCCCGACTTTGTATACCTGGAATACAGGAAACATGGCATTGACCTTAACTGTTAGATTAGGTAACTTACGAAACTGAGAATAACCATAAATTTGTGCTTTGCGTTTACACTTTTATGCAGATTTTAACAGGAACCAGTTCCAAATAATTGAACAGCTTGTCCGGTGATATTATAAAAATTAAATAACAAAACGTTAGCACATCATAGTCGATACGATAGAGGTTCGAGTTTTCATGCAATGTGTGTTAAATGATATGAGGGATAAGACTGAATTGAGGAGCTTTAAAAAATATGTTAAATATTAGATGCTTACCTTTACATCCGTTCCGTCTGTTGGCATGAACTCCTCATAGATGTAGGAACCAACTTTGCGCACAGAGCTCACTGGTGAGTAGACACTGCTGCGACTGCCAATCTGTGGCAAAGTGAAAGTGAAACAGGACATGATATAATTTCTGACACCCACACATCTAGACAAGACAGCATGCATGCAGGTGTCAGACATTTTGGTTGTCTTGACAGAGTTACTTTGGTTAATCTACCAACTTTCCTTATTACTTATTAATTGGCAACAAAGCTGTTGCTGAATAAACAAAATTTCTATGCTTTCAAGTTTGTACCTAACAAATTGGGATATATATCATTAGAATATAAACTTAAGATATCACTGAGTGAGCAAGTTCTTGGTGTTCACATTCCACTATGGCAAAAACTACAATTTTTAGAATTCTTACCTAAAGAGGAGATAAAACTAATTAAAAAACAAACAAAAGCATCTTATAAAATGTTTATGTTGTAAAACCTAATTTAAAATATTATTACAACAATTCACTTACACCACAAACTATATCATCTGGTAATTTCTGGAACATTAAACCCCACTTGGACAGCCAGCAAACTGTATTAGTTTCCAAGGATTTGTGAAATGGGACATAATTGAGCGTGCTGAGAAACGTGCCTTCCTGAAGAGTCTCTGACAGCCTCCACCAGCGCTGGCAGGGAAGTAGATGTACACGTTGTGGTCCTCCGCAGAGATCGGCTTCTCAACCAGCGGCTTATGGAACGTATGGTTGTTCACCTCTATAGTGTCCTCTATTTCAACCAACTTGGCTGCAATATGAGGCAATTGTATCAACATTATGTAGCAGATGATGGTCAAATTATATTAAAACAATTGTGGCACATTTAAACATATTCGATGGTAGAAACTAATGTAGCTGATAATATACTAACAATATTTTATGATACAAAAGCAATAAGCCAAAACTTGATTTCACAACATGGCTTATTCTGTAGCATATAAATATTCTGAGAGAGAAAATGTGATTGGGAGATACTATCAAACAATCAGGTAATGTTATGAAGTGATTGGATCAGATAACGTTTTCAAATGATCACACTTACCCATACCGCGTGAGTGAGTCCTGTCACGATCCAGGACTGCGTATCTTGGCAGATCAATCCCTTGTTCTTCTAGTACCTGGTATACTGCCCGTCTGCAATCACACATGATTATGTCTGAACATTATTATATGTGTGCCAACAGAACATACACACATCATCACGCATGCAAGCATGCACACACACACACACACACACACACACACACACACACACACACACACATCCATGAAACTAAAATCCATAAGACAATAAAGATTATACATAATCATGTAATGTAAATTATACATGTTATTGTTTTAAACTTATACAGCTAATTCTGATATGTATTCACATATATATAAGTAACTTGTTGCAGTTTTTATGTGTTCTGTGTGAGAATGGATATAGCAAGCTGGTAACTATAGCACATCCTTTATAATATAATTAATTAACTGAACTATCAAGTCTGCACGTAAATCTGTATGAGGTACCAAGTTTCATATTACAGATTGGCAGAAAACAGAGTGTATCAGAAAATGGTACTTTTATATTTATATATACACCAAGAAACAAATCAAAACATTACGATATGCAAAAATTTAATTTATAGTAGACTTCTTTTAGTTATATCCTGTGGTATATCCATACCTTGGTCAACAATCCATACAAACACTGGGAGTTTTATCTCTAAATGTATGATCCAAGTGTAGTCAAAACAGGTTTTAGTCACCTGTTCCATACAGAACTGGTTTGGGATGTCTGAAAACCAGCCGTGATATCTGACACTGAAGTTTCACAAAGGATTGACATGTTCCTCATCTGTCTCACCTGTCCTGTATCTTGTATTGCATGTGCAGGTCATTGAGCACCAAGGGTTTGCGCAGTGCCGCATATTCGACCGCCTTGTCCAGCGGGAAGCCCTTCGAGTGGAAGGAGATGAGACAGTCACACAGAGGCCACTCCTGAACGGTCTTGTGAAGGATCGTCGCCTCGTCAAAGACGACCACCTTGAGAGACTCAAAGAGGCGCAGTCGGTCCAAGATCTCCTGCATCGGCCGCGCGTTTGACTTCTTCTCCATGGCGCACACGCCAATGACGACATGATTCATGACGCTCGCCTGAACACACACAACGTCATCACAGCCAGAGCTACTTTGGTTAAGGGATCACAGGACACAAGAATATTTTTTTTAAAGCTGATCAATTTCACCAACAATGTATTGTATCAAGTTACTGTACTAAAACTAAGGATATTTCAGGATTTTTATGTTTGCTTTCTAATATTTAAGTGCTGTAGGGGGGTTTTAATGGAAAAAATAAGTCATAAAACAGCAAATTTAAATGAATAGGACACTGAAACCCCTATGCTAATTTATACAATTCAAACGTTTTTATTTAGATAAGGAACTATTCTAACTTTCTGTGCATAGCCATTTGTATATGTTATTTAGATTTTTTGACAATTCTTTTTATTTTTATTTTTTTCCTCAAAATGTTCACATTCAAACCCCTCAGGGATATAATCCAAATGACTGATCATAATTTCAATGAACAGGAATGTAGATATTTATGTCGTTATTACTGTGTGAAAAGTTGGTATGAATTGCTTGTTTAGTTTTGGAGTTCTATTCATTTTTCCTACAAAAAAGTGATAACTAAGAAAACGGCACTCAAAGTAATTTTAAAGTCTTGCACATACCAGCTGTTGACAATAAGCATCAATATGATAGTATTACCATATATATATATATATGTAATATGTGATTGTTTCTAAGAGTAATACTTTGGTAACAGTATTATTATGTTATTGCTCACCCCTATGCCCCTAATTCATAATGCGAGTAATCATTACCGACACACCAGTTCAGACAGTTTTCACTTATAATTCACATTGCATACATTGTGACTTGTGTCCAACATAAAGCATGCATACTGATAGCATGTAACAATCCATATGCATTGGTTATCATGCAAAGAAACCTGATTATGAGATCAGAGAGCTATTTTACTAAGAAAGCATCACTTCACTTTTACAAATGCAGCTTGTATGTATCCACATACAGTCGTTACATGTCAGCCTGAAATGCCTGTTACATAAAGAAGATGTATACTATTATTTTTTATAGGATTAATAGTCCATTAAAAGTGACATCATTATGAAATGTTTACCCCCCCCCCACTCCCACCCCACACATTAAAATAGCAGGAATCATAGCTGACGTACCAATTCAGACAGTTTCCCACCCTGCACAGGTTATGACTTGTGACCTACATGAAACATGAATAATGACTGCATGTAGCGTTTCAAACTTGCATGTGTAGAAACAGGTTTTATGACAATTATCACCCTAAGCACCACTTCACTGAGGCATTTTACAAATGCAACAGCAGTGTGTCCATATACAATCATCACATGTTTGACATGTTAGTCACTTCTGATCAACATGTTCAATCCATGCAATAATATTAGAAATGTCTGCTGTCACGGACGCCATTTCAATATGCATCCAGTGAAAATGTTTGCACTGCAGTCTAAAACTCTCCAGCAGCATACTGGACTCCTTCACCAGCCTCGAGCTGTGCAATTGCCCGCTTCTGTGCCGTCTGGCAATTCTTGCAAACCATCTTGACATTGTCGTCCGCTGCCTGCATTGCACTCTGCACCCTGCACTGGTCGGTCTTCACCATGCTGGCCATCTGCATCTCAGTAGGCTCAATGTCTAAACACCGCATTCTTTCAGTGGTAGCAGTGGCACCACCATTGAAGCGACACACAGCCGACTGCACTGCACTTATTACTTTCCGGCGACCCACAAACTGTGTCTTCGGGCAGTACAGCGAGATCAGGCTGTTCAGGCTCTTGTTCGCATTCTTTGTGTCACTAGTCGTCATGCGCACCAGCAGATTGTCATCAGTCATCTGCTGGTAGATGGGGATGAGTTCCTGGGCCACATCACGGTCGAGCAATGTGCCTACAGTAATGGCCTCGTGCAGTAGCATTGGCATTTACAGAGCTATGCACTTGTTAAACACACACCAACTGTCCGGTCCGTGTGGGCATCTCTGGTGGTGTGGGTTGTCATTGGTGGACATAGAGTGGAACAGTGTTGCCCACACAGCCTGCTTTGTTGCATCTGCATTCCCCACATTGCCTCGAAGTGCATGGCCGTAGTAAGCTTCATAGCTTTCAGCTAACTTTGCCGATTTGGCAGCCTTCCGCAGTGCCGTTCTCTTCTCAGCATGGTTGACACAGTCGAACTTGGCGATGGTGTGGACTGGCCCATAGGGCTCCAACTGTGTCAGAGCAGCAAATGTACTCGAATCACCGTCACTCTGAATGTGTGAGTAGTGAAACGAGTACGTCTGCATGGAGCGACACCAGATCCGTCTGGCTGCCTCAGCTTCCATTGCCTTCGAAGAGCCATCAAAGTGTCGATCGCATCCAGTATGTGCAGCTTGCCAGGCTTGCAGTGCTGCTGAACCCATGCCGAATCGGTTCTCTGCTGGCACGCGTGCATGGCAGTAGTTGGAGACTACCACAAGTCCAGTATGCACCTCAATGACAACACCGACACCGTGATGGGACGTAAATCCTCATTTCTGCTATGTGCCGTCATAGCTCATCAAATTAATGACCCCGGCATCGTCCATCGAGTCCCCATTGACCTCATGGATCACCTTGGCCATTCACCTCATGGATCACCTTGGCCATTCACCTCATGGATCACCTTGGCCATTCACCTCATGGATCACCTTGGTAGCAGTGTCCTAACTGTTGTCAGCAACTGACTGGCACACCTGCTGGAATGTGCGGTCATGTCGCTGGAATGTCTTCAGGTGCATATTGTTTACAGCCAGCCAGGGTTGAACGGCTTTAACTGCCCGGTTTTAACCGCCTGGTTTTAACTGTTTGGTTTAACCTGGTTAAAACCAGGCTAATTTTCCCTGAAAAATGGTCAAAACCCAGTCAATACCTAATTTAGTGATAATTAGGTTAATTAACTCAAAGACAGTTGCAGCTTAGCGTTAGCCTGTTCTGAAATATTTTAATGACATAATGATATATTTCACATAAGTATAAAGGGAGCTAATGGAGAGGCTGTCAGAACTTCGAAGGTGTTACTCACCTAACTTACAGGTCTTTGTCAGTAAGAATAATGGGATGATAATTTACACCAACGTTGTTTCCTGTAGAAGTCATTTTGTGGGATATATTAACATTAGTCGTGCCAATTCAAAAATTAGTGCTATATAATAGTAGTTTGTCAAAATGTAAACAAACTCAAAGACAGTTGCAGCTTAGCGTTAGCCTGTTCTGAAATATTTTAATGACATAATGATATATTTCACATAAATATATAGGGAGCTAATGGAGAGGCCCATCATAACCCATAGCACTACAAAATGAAGTGTCTGAAAGTCACACTTCATATATTGAATGACACATCTCATACTGTCTTTCTGGACTGTCGCAATGTCCAATAGTTTCCTATCACAACCCTCGTGTACAATATACCAAAGCTATATATTTCCAACACCACAACATATGTATTATCATTGGATAGGTAATTGAATAATCTTTCAGATGAACGCAACTTGTAGCAGCAGAAAATGAAGCATACAAAAGTTACACCGCAAACAATGACATGCATTCTCAAAATGTGATTCATTCAAAAATTAGTGCTATATAATAGTAGTTTGTCAAAATGCAAACAAACTCAAAGACAGTTGCAGCTTACTGTCCACCAAGCAGTAGCAGAGCAGTTTTATAATAATAATAATCCACAAGTTAAGTGGCAGTGATCTTCCTTTTATCAATCATGTGATGTTTATTGTGAGCATGGCGGACAAATGGTTAACATACGTAGACAGGTACAGAAAGAAACTGACATTTTCTATAAAAAGAACACGTTTGCCTATCAATGGCATGTATTTCCTATTGTTGCCGTTTCTGCCGGGCAGAAACTGTTTCTGCCCGGCATAAATCAAACAACCCTGTAGGTAATTATTAATCAAATGTTTTTTGCAGAAACAGTTTCTGCCCGGCATAAATCAAACAACCCTGTAGGTAATTATTAATCAAATGTTTTTTGGTGAATCATAGTTACAGATCATTAATGGTTATGATGGAAGTAAAATGTTTACAGGTTTACTGTTCACTTATTGCACCACGTCTTGCATTTAGAGGAATAATTATAATAGAAAATAAAATGTTGTGGCACATATTTTTAAATTCATGCATCAATGAGAAACCGGGAATTACTTTTCTGTGGGCTAAGAATTACTAATTTCAATTACCTATCTGCTTATATAAAACAACTGCATAAAAATATATATCCATATAAAACACAGACTCCACATATGACAGATGTTTCGGGAAGGGGAATAGTGTTCTGTTTCTGGTACAAGGTGCTGTGTTGTTGACCCAAGCCTCTGCCAGTGACCAATTACAGATTAGTCACACTTCCCACTACCAGCCACAGTGACCCAAGCCTCTGCCAGTGACCAGTTACAGATTAGTCACACTTTAACCAGCCAGCCCCAGTGAGGTGTGACAGATGTGGGAAAAGGGATTAATTGAACAAAAGATCTGGAAGCCTGCTAGATCTGCTGCTACAGTAGACCATTTAGTTAACAAATTTAGCATTTTAGGGGATCTTTGAAGTCCTTAGAATGATTGAATCAAATACAGATTCCGTGTATAAAGTGACACTACCACGTGAAATGTATAGGCAAAATTAGAGAAAAAGTTGCTGAACAGTTTTTGAAAAAATAAGCAAAATGTTAATTTTTTTACCAGTTTTGTGGTCCTTGGAGGCCCTAGGGAGCCCTTAGAATGATTCAATCAAATATAGATTTATTGTGCATAGTGGCAGTGCCCTAAGATATGTCTATGCAAAATTAGAGAAAAAGTTGCTGAACGGTTTCTGAGATACGGCAGCTAATGGCGGACGCAGAGTGATGGCAATAGTCCCTTGGACCTTCGGCCAAAGGACTAAAAATGGGCCAAGAGGCCCTGAAGTCCTTTGGACTAATACGTCTATATGTGACCCTGGCTGACCAAATGAGTGATAAGTCGGAAAAATTGTAACATTGTTTTCTTACATTCTTGTAAAGGATGGGTAGGATGCTTTACACGGTTTCAAAAATTATGAATGCTACAAAAATTGGCTAAGTTATGGAGCATTGAACGTGGTAGGGATCAAAAAGTGAAAATGAAGAAAACGGATGTTGAAGTTTTACATTATATATGCAAATGGATTGCATGGAAATATTACATGCATGACATTCAAATGTGGCACACAGTGTGTATGTCATATTGCAATGATACACTGGTACAAATGTGCTGCTACAAAGACTTATAAAGTTATGCCAGATTATGTCTTTATGTGTAAAACTAAGAGGACAGATTATTTGAGAGCAAAAAGTAGACTAAAGAAAAAAAAAAATGACGAAGCTAATGCAGAGTTAAGAGAATTGACTAGAGGGTATAAATTCTTTATAACACAAATATCAAAATGCTACCATAAACAGTTACATGAAAACTTGCGCAACCTAAAACATAGCAAGCCTGCAGAATACTGGGATATACTTAATAAAGCAAGTAACAGCAGTGAAAAATGTGGAAATATTTCACTGAATAAGTTTCTGTACCACTTTGAAAAAGTCAGTGAAAAATCTGAAAGTGAAACTGCAGCTAGTGAGATACCTTTTGATCCAAGAAAGATTTCCCAGTCAAACAAAAACATAGACCATTCACGCAAGATGAGGTACTAATGCAAATAAATAACTAAAAAACAAAAAGTCATGTGGTATTGATAATGTTATAAATGAATACTTAAAGAAACAGCCCCACAGAACTAATTATAGTTATTGTTAAGATGTTTAACCTAGTTTTATTATCTGGCATTGTGCCAACAGATTGGTGTATTGGGATCATTAAGCCTATATACAAAAAGCAGGGGTCAATAGATGACCCAGACAACTATCGTGGCATTACACTAATAAGCTGCATAGGCAAGTTGTTTACAGCCTCCATTAACGCCAGACTGACCACATACCTAAAAGAAGCGATTGTAATAAGTGAATTCAACAACATATTAAAAGGTATCATCATGTGGATAATTCAATGCTCTTCAAAATAACACTTATTTGTAATCATGGAATACACCCATGAAATGTTTTTTGGTGAATCATAGTTACAGATCATTAAGGGTTATGATAGAGGTAAAATATTTACATGTTTAGTAGTGACTATATGCATGCCATGTCTGATTTGTTGCTGTGTTGTAACTTGTAACCATGTTTTAAGGTGGTAGGCCAAAGGACAGCAATTAAGAGCATTTTTTGACTGTTGAAGAGAATGGCAGTAAGTTGGCAAGATGCACAAAATGTGGCACTCGGCAAGGATGTAAACCAGACAGTAATATTGAAGTTCAATGAAATTGTTGGAAAAGTTGAATTTACATTATGCTTCTGTGATCAGGATATTTAATTATTTACAAGGAAAAGTAGATTCCTCTAGTTACTCCAGGCTTTATGAGTTTACATAGCAGCAGACACTGGGACAGTGTGACTGCTGCCTGGCTAAATGGATGCAATGGTGCTTTGAAGTTTGTTCTTCTGCCAACTATCCTTTTCACACAAGCCTATAGGTTTAGTGGCAGTACACTACTGGGCCTAAACTACCATGCAGGTGTGAAAAACGTCCAGATGTATTTGAACTTGAGCCATTAATTAACTGTCCACCAAGCAGCAGCAGAGCAGTTTTATAATAATAATCCACAAGTGAAGCAGTGGTCTTCCTTTTGTCATTCGTGTGATGTTTCTTGTTTATTGTGAGCAGTGCGAACAAATGGTTATCATACGTACACAGGTACAGAAAGAAACTGACGTTTTCTATAAAAAGAACACGCTTGCCTATCAATGGCATGTATTTCCTATTGTTGCCGTTTCTACCGGGCAGAAATCAAACAACCTTGTAGGTAATTATTAATCAAATGTTTTTTGGTGAATCATAGTTACAGATCATTAAGGGATATGATGGAAGTAAAATGTTCACATGTTTAATGTTCACTTATTGCACCACGTCTTGCATTTAGAGGAATAATTATAATAGAAAATAAAATGTTGTGGCACATATTTTTAAATACATGCATTGATGAGAAACCGGGAATTACTTTTCTGTGGCCTAAGAATAACTAATTTCACAAATTTCCTGCTTATAATTACATAACAGAAAAGACAACCTCCAAATAAAACAACTGCATAAAAATATATATCCATACAAGACACAGACTCCGCATGTGACAGATGTTTTGGGAAGGGGAACAGCTACCCCATTCTGTTTCTGGCACAATACACAAAATCTACTGTTAGGGGATAGTCTCAAGGGCCCTTCTCGAAAAAACATCATTAGATAGTGTAACAATTTGGCATTTTGGGGGCTCTGTCAGCCTTCGTCTCATGTGATGTAGAGTTACCACAAGGAGAAAACTTGTCTCCTTTGTTATTTGCTATTTACCTGAATGATTTTGAACACTCTGTTAGTCATACCTAGGTAATTATTATAAGGGACTTGACATGGCAGCTGGTGAAATTTAAATGATGATGTAGACATTTTCTTGAAAATGTATGTTCTACTATATGCTGATGACACTAGAATGATTCAATCAAATACAGATTTCTTGTGTATAGTGGAACTATGTCAACTCTTCTATGGTTGATATTTGGTTGTTTCAGGATGACCCCTTAAAATGTATGCCCAACTATCCAGGGGTCTAGTGGGTACTGTCTGTTGACACAAGCCTCTGCCAGTGACCAATTACAGATTAGTCACAGTTTCCACAAGGCAGGCCCTCCACAGTGAGGTGTGACAGATGTTGTAGGAAAAGGGATTAGTTGAGGATAGGACTGTAAGCCAGATAGAGCTGCTGCTGCTGCAGTAGACAATTTAGTTAGCAAATTTTGCATTTTAGGGACCTTTGGTGCCCTTGGAATGATTCAATCAAATACAGATTTCCTGTGTATAGTGGCACTACCACATGAAATGTCTATGCATAATTAGAGAACAAATTACTGAAGAGATTTTGAAAAAATAGGCAAAATGTGAAAATTTACCAGTTTTGGGGTCCTTTTATGGGGGGTCATTAGGTGCCCTTAGAATGATTCAATCAAATACAGATTTCTTGTGTACAGTGATACTACCACATGAAATGTATACAAAATTAGACAAAATGTTACTGAACAGTTTTTGAAAAAAATAGGCAAAATGTAGAAATTTTACCAATTTTGGGGCCCTTGGAGGCCCTAGGGAGCCCTTAGAACGATTCATTCAAATACAGATTTCTCGTGCATAGTGGCAGTGCCCTAAGATATGTCTATGCAAAATTAGATAAAAAGCTGCTGAACGGTTTCTGGGATATGGCAGCTAACGACGGACGGCGGACGCAGAGTGTTGACAATAGTCCGTTGGACCTTTGGCCCAAAGGACTAAAAATTACAAAAAAGCAAGTATAAAATATTAATGTAAAACCTATTTAAAATGTTATATTACAACAATTCCACTTACATCCAGGCACAGGGTTAATTACATTGCAATGTCATTTATTACTATTACTATTACTTTATTTCCTTCCTATCTTTCTATCACTATTACTCTGCCTGGGGTCAATTACACTGCAATGTAATACATTACTATTACTTTGTTTCCTTCATATTACTATTACATGCTGAATTCTTCCTATTACTGTTACTATTACATTTGACGCAATTACTATTACTATTACATTTTTCATCGGAACATTTTATGGTATAATGCACTGTATGCACAAATACAATAAGTACAATTGTTTGACTCACTGTCTCAAGAAGTTAAACAAGACAGGTGAATAAAAAATCTAACTTGCCATTTATTGATACCCAAGCCCAAAGTATTTGAAATCATATTTGAGAATGTCAAGTACTTTCATCATCATCATTAGGGAAGTATTATAAAGTATAAAAAAATCATAAATATTTACAACAAAATATAGTTATATAGTATATACCATATTTAGTACAATCTACTAACTACATTGACTAAGGATAGAACATATACACCTGTATGTTCCACTTTATATTTAAATATCATACTGGAATGAAAGACAAAAGCAATAGTCAATGACACATATTTGGTGGATTATATTACAGTCTAATTAAACCACATTGCTCTACTGCTGCTTGGTGGACAGTTAATTATTGGCTTAAGTACAAATACATCAGGATGTTTTTCACACCCTCTGGAGTTCAGTCTCAATTGTGTGCACCCTGGAGGCTGTCACTAAACCCATAGGCTTACTTGAAAAGGGTAGTTAGCAACTTGACTCTTGGCAGAATTGGCTTCAAAGCAGTGAAAGCCCAGTTTAATCCCTTTAGTCAATGCAGCAGTCACACTGTACTAGTGTCTCTTGCTATGTAAAACTTCACTAGGGCCATGCTGAAGTTGACAAGGGGGAGCAACCATAAAACCTGGAGAAACTAGTGAAATCTACAACCTAATCAAATGGAATTGTCATGTAGCTGAAATTTGATTGAAATATTCAATAGTAATATAAAAGTAATAAGTCAATCACTATTACATTGCTTCCCAGTACTATTACATTGAGTTTTTGCTCAACCATTATTATTATTTCAATATTTATAATCGTTACCATTACTATCACATATATTACTATTACCCCAGGTCTGCTTATGTCACAAATTTTTAGTAATTTCTGGTTCCAACATTAAACGCCATTAGCTGGCTAAAACCTTTAACCCATAAGAAAATATTTTAAAAAGAGAGCGTTACTTTTCTTTCCAGAGACTGCCATTAACATATCCACATAACTACATATATGCACACGTTTGCTAACTCAATTATAATTTAATTACAGGTTGTATTTCAATTCCTGGTACTAAGGTGTCACACATTTTATGTTTGTATATTTATGCAAAATAAAACCACCGACCTGTGAGATTACAAAAATATGGTAACTGTACCTTGGAAGGGATGGAGAGATTCTCATGGCTGCCACAATGGGACTTCACTGTTGAAGTAACTGACTGTATTGATCCCTCCATTGAATACAACCAGCATGTAGAACAACCAAGGCAGCAGTTATAGGCAACCTGTAAGACATCCAGACTGAAGTATTAGTTTCATGAAGAGCGGCAGCATACTTGACATGACAACAAACACCCTTGCCACACCATCACAGGCTGTGTACGTTGATGTTAGAACTAGATTCTTTACCGACAAAATAGCATACTAAGAATTCTGATAGGTACCAAAATACTGTATAATACCACCAGTTTTCCTGCAGGACTTATGGTATCTTACTCCAAACAGCCATATCTATGCCTACACTAGGAGTGGTTTATTCTCTGAGTTTTCTTTCTCTAGAATAAAGACTGGTTTGAACAAAATTGCCCCAATTTCGAAATGGCGGTCAATAGTAGGAAATCTTCTAACCCTGGTCTCCTTGAACGCAGATCCAGCACCCGACCACTGCACCCGACACCCAGAATTACACACTGCTGTCATCAGGACAGCAAATGACAGCACTTCGTCATTAAAATTTCTACCAGAAATATTTCATACGCATCACTGATTATAAGAATAACCCCACTGCTATCAGCATGGGAATACATTTATATAATAATTAATATAGCCTATTTTTCATTAAAATGTCAACATCATAATCATGAATGTCATGTGTGCATGTAAGCCTACCTAGCCTAGCCTACTAGTACTACTACTTGCCGTTAGTATTTTTAATGACCAAAAAGCATGCATAGGTTGCTGCTTGATTTGGAAGCTAAATGCGTAAAGTTTCACACCAAATGCATGAGACCCAACTGGGCTGAGGATTGGGTATTTATTCGCCAGGTTGTGCAAAATTAATGTCTATACTACGATTACTAGTTATACTTAGCTATATGAATTGCAGAAAGGGTCTATGAGAGATACCTGCATTTATATACACAGAGTACTGAATAATTGCACTAACAACTCAAATTGTATTGTTAGTCTCTGTTGTTACAATAGCTATATAAACGTAGGAATATATAACTATTAATTAATATATAATTATACACACCAATAATATAATTATGGCAATAACTGAATATTATAATGGTGGAAATACCAATCTTAAACTGGCTAGTTATTACCACTAGTAATCAAAAAACAAATGTAATAAGTTCTTATATTTAACAGAGTAAGGTTGGAATACAAGTTCCTGAATTTCAAGTTTAAAATTAAGTGTAGCCAGCATACAGTGAATAGGGAATGCCTGTACGACAGCCAGGCACCAAATCTGCCTAGCGGACAACCAGCGCAACGCGGTTGTCCTCCTGGTGGATATCCAGCAACTTGCTGATGTTAACAGGCGGATGTTACTATTTTTAGCACAGCGTCACCTTTTGCAGTGGCATTCTCAAGAACCGTGCAATTAGGTCGTACAAAATGCGATTTCCGCACTTATATTATAAACCTTTTTAAAATATCACGTAACATATACCATCTGAACTACCATCTGAACAGTGTGAAACTGACAAGTAGGTGTGTATATACACAAACTTGAATTTTAGGTGATAACATACACAAAATTTGACATAACTTGTTTGGTTTACCATGGAAACTTCGTGCAAAGTCTGCAGTGAAGATGAACACGTCTTCTAACTGATTGAACAGATCTGATGACGATCCAAATAGTTTACAAGTGCGGGTTTTCAACCTGTTTTTGCGAAAATCGTACTGTCGCGGAGCGCCGGGCATGACATTTTTGGCGCACATCATCGCTCAATCACAAACGATAAGTTCGTCAAATAAAGGAATACTTTAAAAAACTTTATGCCATTGTAAAGAACATTATCTTGTCATTCCAGTGCAGTACTTCCCCTGGTATATGACAAGCGAAGCGGGCCGCCTCGCCGTTTTTCTATGCCACCTCGTCCAAAATTGCCGCCTCGTAGCTATTTCGTATGCCCATTTTTGTCATTCTTTCGCGATATATTAAAAGTCAGCGAGCGGCACTAAATGACACCACAAAGTCACTCATATTCCAGCAAAATCAAAGATTTGTAGCAACATCGTTTAGTCGTCTTTACATTGCTTAGGATTTAACTCCATTGGAAAGACAACACTTGTCAGTTGTCCAATCACGGAATATTCCTACGGGATCCTGATGTCTCCAACAGTGACACCTTGCGGAGTTTCGACATAACTAGAAATCTAGACATTCATGTAAAATGGCGCCCAAACGGTAACTTGCGTTTTGGTTTATAACGGTGGTGCGTGTAAAAACCATGCAGGCTGATGGCACAACGTTACTAGTCGGCACTTGTGTCGAATCCGGACTCTTTTGAAGCCCAAATTAAAACCGTGCATCCTATTCACATCCCACCATAGCAACGCTTCGCGCCTGCGGCACTCGCATACCCTTTCCCTGCCACATCGCCCATCATTTTACACAGGGGGGACACTGCAGTGATATTAAATACGACGTGGTTATTCTTTCAGTCGCCGTAACCCGACTTCGCCTCGCTTATCGTCCGTGAGTTTAGTTGCGCATGCACATAACTAGCAGGCGCCACTACTCCTATGAGACGACGTCAGTGCATGTGCATTATTTGCTACGGTCGCCGCAACCCAACATGCCTAAGCTGTTTTTCTGTGAGTTCTGCTCCGGTCGCCATAACCTAACTTGGCTGCGCTATTCTTCCATGAGTTCTGCTCCGGTCGCCGTAACCCGCCTGGAGTTATTTATTGTTCGTATGTTTCCTCTAGTTCTGAGACTTGAGTCTGATCGCCGTAACCGGATTCTTGGCGGGATTAAATGATTAATCTTCCGAGTTCAACCAAGCATGCTATCACGCAAATTAGTTGTCCTATTACTTTAACCCTAGGCCTAGCTGTCACCCAAAACTAAATGGAATACCTAGACTAATAGGCGGGCGCTGCTACTAGTTATGCCAGTTAAGTAATATATTGCGCACTTAAATTAGCCCAGCTAAATTTGCCCAAAAAGGCTAAAATAGGTTTGCTGAAAGACATGTAGGGAAGTCAACCAATAATCTCTTTGGATAGGGAACGAACATTATCTTATCACTGGGCTAGTCCAGGGCAGCAGAAAAACTTACTTTATACTCTCATATTGAGGTTAACACCTCAGCTAGGAATTGTATCTTACTACTGTGACTAGGTTCTATGCACACTGAGAATATATTTATATGAAATTTAAATGAAACTGTCAAGAAACATAGGGACAATACACAATACAGTTATAAACACTTTACTGAATTTATGTAAAACAACAGAGCAGTTACAGTACATGCGCAGTTCTTGGACACATCAAGACATGGTGAAAACAACAGCATTATTTTAAAACATCTTTGAAGTGTAGTTTATTTTTTAGATCATCACACATACAGGATTCTATGATCTATTGTGTCGAAAGCCATTGACAGATCCAGAAATATTGCCATTGGCAAGCCTTTTTTGTCAAGATTTAAGTATATTCTGTCAACTAATTCAGTTATTGCTAGTTCAGTAGTGTTCAGTTCTGAAACCATACTGATTAGGGTGGAGGAGCTTATTAAGTGTGAGATAGTGGAATAATTGAGAGTAAACTATTTTTTTCAAAGACTGGATATGCATGACAAGAGACATTGGCCTGTAGTTGTTGAAATTATGGTTATCATCTTTTTTTGTGGATGGGAACTACTTTAGCAGTTTTTGAGGAAATTTTCCATTGCATAGTGATTGATTAAGCTTCCGTTAATGTCATTACCAAACCCCCCTTTGTTCAATACTAAAACAGCTAATCTATGAAGCTATCGCATATAAATATAAACACACATGAAAAAGATTAAACTAACATGCATCCTCTGCAAAATCATAATTTTGCTTTAGGGGCAAAAAGTCGTACCAACAAAGGTAGCTATAGCATAGCAACACATATGCTTAAAAATCACATCTTCAAACCAATATTCTCAATAATGGGCAAGATTACTCAAACGTGCAAACCATAAAACATTATACTTTTGCCTTACGAGTAAAAAAGTCCTACCAATGAAAGACAGGTATCGCATAACAACACACATGCTTAAAAATCACATCTTGAAACCAACACCCTCAATAATAGACAAGATTACTCCAACTTGCAAACCTTGAAGGCAGCTATCTCATAGTAACAAACATCGCAGATTAATGTAACTTAAAAATTAAGCCATCACACGCAACTCAAATCCTCATTATCATCCAGTGTCAATGTGCACGTTGCGCAATACCACACGCCATCCTTCAACAGGGTGTACGCCATCTGCTACACTGCGTGCCACGTTGGTGTCTCGCAGTGCTTCTGTATTGCCCTTAGACAGACATCGCTGTCAAGGCAGTCTGCACTGTTCTCCAGACGTCCGAAGCTTTCGACAAGCGACCAGTGTGTAGTGCTGTCTCGCTTTGTACAAACCAGCAGAGCATAACTACAAATGTACGTAAAAAATTATTATAAACTAATATATAAATTTATTATATTACAGATGCATGCTTTATCTGTAAGTATAAGTTATTTAGAGTTTTGCTTAAGTAAATGTTATAAAAGTGACGCTTATTACCAGTAAAATAAGTAGAAACACATTTTGAGATTTTTATGCAAAAAAAGTTCATTTCAGCTAGTGTCATACCATAATCTCTAACTACAGGAAGCTTGGTGAGGAATTTGACCGGTTTGTCCTTTTTCATCCTTCCCAGCAAGCCAATGACAGTCAACTCTGCCCCCTTGGGTCGACCCCTCTTCCTCATTGATGGCGGCATTTTCATGTTACCAAGACCTGTCAACAGATGATAACTGGCAGGATAAATAGCCAGTAACAAGACCTTGGAAGAACAAGTGAAAATACATATACAAAAAATTCATTAAATATCTGTGTTACAAATCTAAAATACAGTACTCCTCTGCCAGTTACCCTCAGCTTTTCCATCATTTTAGACTACCTTCCCTTCAACATCGTAGGCAAGTTGCAGATCTTAAGGTTTTACACAAGTGTGTGCATTCCCAACTAGACTCATCGTATCTGGTAGGGGCTATCCAATGTCACTGTCCTTCACGATCTCTACGAAACTACATCCCTTTTAGAGTTTCCAATAGCAGAATCAACATTAGAAAACATTGTGTTTTGAATAGATGTATGACTACTTTCAACACATGGTATTTAAGTATTCCAACTTTTGATATATTTTTAGGAGCTGAAACCTTTAGATCCTCAATTCAAAATCATTTCTATGTATAAGGGATGTTTGCCTGGTATATTTGATGTTGATATTGTGTGTTTTTTATGTCCTTATTGTTCTTATCATTATTATTATTATTCTATTATTGTTTTATTATTTATATGTATTGTTTCAGTTATCAGTCCTGTTACTGGGTCCACTGGACCTGTTGGAATCTGAATAAATACAATACAATACCAGGAAATAGTTATATATGGAGAAAATCAAGAAATTTGTACGTACTGTAATAAGTGATTTGTAACTCCCAATTGTACTAGCCAAAATAACAAGTACATTTATGCACATTAAAACATTCCTGGAATTATAATTAATAACCCACTTACTCGGTGTACAATACAATGTGGTACAAACTTACTAGTCTTTAAGGCCAGACACGGCAGATAGATAGGATTATTTTTTAATTTGTGCACAGTTCAATTTGTTCTGCCCAATGCATGAAATGGGTCCTACTGAGTAAAATATATATTTAACTTTTTCAGCCAGACCCCCGTTTCCATGGTAACAAACAAAATGGCCACCATTTTGAGCAAATATTGGCAAATTTGGAAAAGCTGCCACTTTTTATTGAATCCATATATAGGTATAATTCTTGCAAATCCATGTTCTCTATAGAGTCTATTGTGCAATGATCAGAGCATTTTTGAAATGTTGTGTTTTTATTTTTTAAATAATTTTTTGGTAAAATACGAAAAAAAATCTTGTTTTTTTTGCAACAAATATGGCTATATCTTTCGAACTATTCCTGATTTAAAAAAAGTGTCTGATCATTGCACACAGTAGAATATGCTGAATGCAACACTGAAAACTTTATTTACATAGCATAATTATTCCAAGAGATATCCCGTTTCCAAATGCAGAAATTTGAAGAAAAATATTCTGTAACGAAGATGCAAGAAGTTCAACCAGGTCATCAAACTTGATCATTGGCGGATCACGTACTGCACCGACGGAAAACAAATAGGAATGTCAATCAGTTGATGTCACTTTTAACATGAAGTTTGCCGACAGGAATAGACAACATTTATACGTGAATATTAATTTTCAATACCTACATGCATGTGCACGAATGTCAATCAACTGATATCACTAACTTACCCCCAAGGTTTGAAACGGGATATAACGTGGACATTCAAGTTTTACGATACGGCAAACAAAAACAAGACATTTGTTAGTCTACGCATAGCCATAGGCATAGGCCATAGCTCATGCTTAGTAAGGCACAGACAGTGACGTGCATCTTCATTCAAACGAGTAATGACTAAAACGATTTGTTAGCTGACTACATAGTACCCTCAAACAGGGTTATTACACACAAAGATAATATAATTACTTAAATAAGCAGACTTACTGTGATGTGGCTCTGGCGCCTTTGCTTGTGCAGTTTTCCACCGAATATTGCCCAAGTCAGTATACTTCACATCGGGATTTGCCTTTCCTGCAATGTTCGGCATACGCTGTTTGGCACTGTCAATGGTTCTTGAATCGCGCAAATACATTTGCACAAAACTGGCATCTTGAACTTGTTTGATTTTATTGGAAAATTGCGAAAAGGAAGACAATTTATCACCGACATTGTCACCCACGAACTCTTTCCTAACTTCCATTTTGTGAAATGCACCGAACCTGCGCGGCTATACTGTGACAAAGTAGGCTTACGGCGCATGCGCGGCCCAACTCGCGGAAAAATAGCTGCCCAAATCTGGGTTACGGCAATCGGAAGAATAACCACTTCGTATTAAATATGTATTATTTAACGCGGAATGAATTATGTAAGGGCTGCGTGACCGGTGTTAACATTGGCACTATTTTAGTTGGACATTATCCGTAGGTAGACACCGGATGGAACTTGACTTTTATATGACTGACCGTTATGTTGCATGGTGAGAACGATAGAAATACATAATCATGTTATTCAATAAACGTACACAATAATTCACAAACATGGTGTCAGAATAATGGGATGGCAAGACATAGACATAGTGAATCTGAGTGAGTAGAAGCAATTAGAAAAAAAAAGCATCCAAAATGGAAAAGTATTTGGCCCCGGAACCGCTGAGCGACGGAGGCAACCTGCCAGAGCAATGGAAAACGTTCAAAAAGCACTTCGAACAGTTCTTAGTAGCAACAGAAAAGAACGGCATGGCAGATACTGTGAAAATTGCTATTCTACTACGAATGATCGGTGTACGTGGAAACGACATTTATGAGAATTTCAAATTCGAGGCAGCTGAAAGCAAAGACTGCTACCAGACAGTGATGACAAAATACGACGATTTCTGTAAACCAAGAGTTAATCTGCTTGTCACGCGTCACAAACTGTTTACTCAGAAACAAGGTCATCGAACTATCGACGAATTTGCCACACAATTGCGTAAACTAGCTCGTGATTGTAACTTCGGTCCGATGTACGACGATATGGTGCTGCACGCACTAATGTTGGACTTGAATGATGAACGCACACGTCGTAGACTCTTCGAACAAGCTGACGGCACACTAACACTAGAAAAAGCGCTACAGCGATGCAGAGCGGCAGAAGATGCAGCCACAGATATGCAAGCATTGAAAGAAACTGTGCAACAGGAAACAGTGCAAGCTGTCGAGACAAAGACAAGGTGGAAAAAATCGAACTACGACAAACGTGAAGCTCGACCAAACAAAGCTAGTCAAAACAAATGTAGCAAATGCGGCTACATGCATGAGAAGCAAAAAAACCCGGCGTTCGGAAAAAATGTAGAAAGTGCCACAAAGCGAACCACTACGAGAAAATGTGCAGATCATCGAAGACCGTACATTTGGTAAACGACGCAAACGGCTCAGACGAATCAGTACTGAAGGTCAAGGTTGACAAACAGGATCGTAAGCTTGTTGCTAAAATACAAGTATCGCCATCTGGCGTAGAAAGGCAAACTGAACTGTCTTTTCAACTTGACACAGCAGCCACATGCAACATCCTCAGCTATGTCGACTACCGAAAGTTGGAGAAGCCTACAATGAGAGAAAGCACAGCAACACTAACAATGTATGACGGCATAGAAATAAAACCAATGGGCACCTGCAAACTCAACCTCCATGCGTCAAAAGAACATTCGTTCTTGTTCCAAATCACTCCAACGAAGAACATGTCGTTGCTGTCTCTTGACACTTGCATTGAGTAGGGATTGTTGTCAATAAATGAAAACGTGCACATGCTTGACAACACACCAGAAATAACTGACTTGAACGAAAAGGGGATGTTAACATTGGCACTATTTTAGTTGGACAGTATCCGTAGGTTGACACCGGATGGAACTTGACTTTTATATGACTGACCGTTATGTTGCATGGTGAGAACGATAGAAATACATAATCATGTTATTCAATAAACGTACACAATCATTCACAAACAACCGGTGGCCTATCGTAGTTTACCGTCAGAACTGGCCAGATCCAACAGCCGCGGCCGCCGCTGTGGTAAAGCTACTGTCACTGTCAGTGTCACACTCACACTCAGTGTCGTGCAATTCATCCAGAAATTACAGTTGCGCCTGGCATTGCAGTCGAATTTACCTGTAATTCTTCAGTAATCAGCAGCATGTGTTGTTCACATGCGTTTTCGACTGATGATAACTGTGTCTTGTTGAACTAATACATATATATAAATGTCGTGGCTGAGAAACAAAAGCGAAACGTGTTTTTGACACCGACAGAAAATAAACGGCAGCCATTGACAGCCTCGGCTGCAACGTAAACTAGCCCATTATGTTGTCTCTATGGTTCGCGCCATCCCGCCACTTTGCGACGGAAAATAACTGGAAATAAGTTTTGAGTGGGGTACTACATGCAGGGATCAGTACTGGGACCGATATGTTATTCTTTATATATCAACGATAACAAGCAACTAAGGTGTTGAAATTTGCGGATGATACAAGTGTTTAGAAGGATTAAACGTGATGGAGATAGACAGCATTTACAAAATGATCTTGACAGGTTGATCAAAAGGTCTGAAAAGTGGCAAATATGTTCAATTTTTGGAAATGTTAATGCCTCGATCCACACAGGACATGGGAACGAAGATGTCAATACACAATGGGGGGTACCGTACGTACTACCTACTGTAAAATAAACGGACTTAGTGTTAACCATTACAAGTGCTGATGTGAAGGATTCAGAGCAGTGTGGAATTGCAGCTTCAAAGGGAAATCAAATCCTTGGATTAATTAGGCAAAATATAGCGTATAAGGAAAAAGAACTAATAATTATATTAATACCGCTGTACAAAACAATAGTTAGGCCTCATTTAGAATATTGTATACAAGCAGACATAGGTATGCTAGAAAGAGTACAGAGGAAATCGGGTGACTAAATTAAATGATACCAATTAATTAAAATGCAAAGCGAAATATGCCTAAAAGAATGTGATTTAACAACACTAGAGACCTGGACATAGAAGTGTTTAAAATATTGAATGGTTATGAAAATATGAATATAAATATTTTTTCTCAGTTAAGAAAGATAGAAGGACTATACAGAGCCTGTAGAGGACATGAAGTTGTACATACGTATGTTAGTAAAGGAGCAATGTAGATTAGATATAAGAAAGTTCTAATTTTCACAAAGTACTGTAAATGAATGGAACAGATTATATCTGTTGATTGTGTGGGTGCTAGTAGCGTAAATGTTTAAAAATAAAATCAACACACCTCAGAATGGCGGATTGCGATATACGTAAATAAAAAGGGCTGGACTCTCGATAAGCTAAAAGGCTTCCTTGTCCACCTGCCATCTAGAGTTAATTCTCTGGGTGGCAATCTTGTTAAATAATTAATGTGCAAATGGCAGGTAAAGGAAAATATTAGTAAACCTAAAAGCTCGACCTATGCCTGTGGTTCCATAATAATAACAAAACAATAGGTACAATACTTTTGAGAATATTAGTTAACATTTCAATCTGCAACATGTGAATATGAACAACAAAATGTATAACGTTAATTAATTTCCTTAGATTTGACTATATCGATCTTGAATAAAATATTAGGTATTATATATGCCTGAGCAAATTAATTCACATGCTTTGGCATTAACTATTGAATCTATGACTATGATATTCATTAGTAGCAACATATCCTAGGGCCAGTTTCGTGAAGCGTACTTAAAGTTACGCAGTTACTTAGCGTCACATATTTGCATAAACTCCTATGCTCGCTTATATAAAAATAACGTATTTACTAAGACAATCATCTTAGCGTTAAGAACGTTCTTAGCCGCTTCATGAAACCGACCCCGGTCCAGGTGGATACCAACCGATCTGCTGCCATGGTGTTTAAAATTACAATATTTAGCAGAAGGAATTCGAATGTGTAGCCAAGCAGCAGGGCAGTATTTAGTCTGATCAGGCTGTTGCTACAAGTCGTTAATTAATGTTCAACACCTTCGACTTCCCTGTTAATGTATATGTGTTCGTTTTGGACTGTTATCAAGGATCATGAATTGTGTGGTTTTGTATAACGTCACGTTCGTGTTGAACAAGGTCATGGTGGGATCGAGGATCCACTATAAAGGAGCAATTTAATTTGCAAATATATGCATTTTACAGATGACTGACCATTTACGGACAGCATTTTATTTGGAAAAGGAAGTTCAATCATTATCTAAAACAAATTATATAAATGCCACCAATAGATTACATGCTTAACTTAAAGTATGTAATATGAAAGTATAAGCAATTACATGTATTTAATATCTAAAAAATGCGAGTGGTAGGATTAATGCAATACTCAAAGTTTTCTACCTAGTCCTAGTAATTAACCATATGTTTTTTCTCTATATTGTGTATTTTCTATGGTGTATTCTTTCTTTGAATGCATATGGACCCCAACATTGAGTTTGAAATAAAAGTATCGATTGATTGATTGATCGATCGATTGACTTGCTGGTTGATTGATTGATCCATCGATTGATGTAAAAATTAGTGTACACATTTTGATTATGAAAAATACATGTTAATATTGGCAACGAGTTTCATATATTCACCCAAGTGCATAAGTTTACCTTAGTATGTTTTATTAATTATAAAATTATATATAATTTAATTAAGACGGATAAGGAGTTTATTCAAATGTATAATTTATCTATTTTTACCTGATAGCATATTAAAATTAGTTGATTTAACTGGTATGCATACTTACTACGTAAAAAATTGTCCCACCAATTGACAAGACACTCACTTTGACTAAGTTGTGAGGATGACTTTAAATTAATAATTATAACAATGTAATAATAATTGCTTTATTCACAGACTCCATGCAACATACAGGTACATTATCATGGTTCTATAGTTGTGTTATAAACAACAGTTACAATGTACAGAATGAAAATCACCCATCAACAAAATGTATACAGAGAATTGAACCAGTATTTCCATATTCTAGACATGTATTTCACGTCACTATTAAGAATGCAACCAATCAATGTTTTTTTGAGAACTGCAGTCAGCATATAAATCTATATGTAAAATTTATAATAACAGCAGCACAGTTAGGTAAATTATTGTTAATAAACATTTCACTAGCACTACAATATCTGTCATAACCTAACACCATTCAAAATATATTGTTGTAAGAGACATACAATTTCCTGATAACTTAGTTATGAAAATTCCACCATAGATGGGCAGTATACATAGGTGAACAAAAAGTAGTAAACAATGTTTTCTTTACATCATTTGAACACATGAAATTTTCTTATGATCATGTTGCCTTGTGCATACAACTGGCGACATTGTCTAGTTATATCATTGTCATCTAGCATACTATTTGAAATGATATGACCCAAATTTTTACAGATTCCACCTCACATAGTTTGTTGTTACCAAGCAAAAAACTTGGAAATTTAACATTCTTACAACTCTTGTTTCTAATTATCATGACCATACTCTTTTTGGCATTGTACCTTATGTCATGAGATAATCCATATTGATCACAGACGGTGAGAAGGTTCTGTAATCTCCTGCTGGACGGACAAAATACTACAAGATCATCAGCATACGTAATATTATTTACACAATTATATCCTACATAACATCCTACATTGCAACCATTAAGTAGAGTGGATATAAACCATCCACGTAAACACTGAACAAATAGGGGGATAAAATATCTCCTTTTCTAATTCCATTACTTACATAAATACTGTCAGACACTTGACAATCCCATCTTACACACATTTGTTGGTTCGCATACCAAAACACTAGAATCCTAACAATGTAACCAGGAACATATCTGTCAATTAGCTTTTTAAAAAGTATAGTATGGTTTACATGGTCAAAAGCCTTAGATGCATCAAGAAAACACATAAACAGCTATTTAAGGCTTGATATTTAGCAATAACCTTTTTTAGTACATAAATGCACATGTCAGTGCCATGCTACTTTTTAAAAACCAAACTGGTTGTCACTGGTTGTTTAAAAAATCATCCATTCTGCTGAGCAAGATTATTTCAAAAAATTTAGACTTAACACTTGCCAGTGCTATTGGCCTGTAGTTGTCTTTACTATTTATCTTGCCGGATTTATCCTTGATTATGGGCACTAATATAATATAAATCAACTTGGCAATATGCCATGCACCAACAGACCTGTGAAGCACATTGACAGTAAAGGCAGTATGCGTTCACTGCAGTACTTCAGGTGTTCTGCATACACACCATCAAGGCCACAACTCTTGTTACAGTCAAGGTTTCTTATAGCATCTTTGACTTCTTCAGGTAACACTTTAATGCTGCTCTCATAACTAACATCAAATGCTAGGGTTTTGGCACTACTGTTCTTTACACAATTAAACAAGTCATGAAAGTGTTGAATCCACATATTCACAATAGCTTCTTCACCACTGTTACCATTTATATTAGTTGGCAAGGGGATTTTACTATTGTTAATAGTTTTGGTCTCCTTCCAAAATTTATAATTTGTATGGTTAGCCATCTTCTTGGCAAGGGCTTCATGCTTCAACTCATTTTCATGTTTTTTTAATAAACCTTATTGCATATTTGCATCTAGCATCAGCTTTCTTTTTTAACTCAAAAACAGGACCTTGTTTAGGTTTACCTATACTGTCCCATAGTTGGAAAGCTTCATTAGCAGCTTTAGGGATATTTGCCACATAACCAGTCCACCCAGGCCGACATGTATAGTTTCCTTGTTTGTGAAACAAACAGCCACTAGCATCAGTTAAACACCTGGTTACATTATCATACATGTTATTAAGTTCTTTGTGATGAGGCTCATCATTGCAGTTGACATCAGTACATATAATAGCATCATTAAGTAATACACAGTGTACAATGTTTTTCAGTATCAGTCTGTCTACAATAATTATCAATGGAACCTTTGTTATGTCTTGACCAGTTAAGACGTGGCTGAGTGTTATTGTTAGTATCGGGTACTACACCTGGCACACTGTCTACATTGACATCAATTATCACAGGGATATGATCTGTGGTAGCAAGATTATAGCACATACTAATGTCATTTATCACATCATTACCATCATGCGTATCTATTCAATGGCCTAGCCATGAGGTGCTACCCCACGCATCACTGATGTACGTGAACGAGTCGGCACCAGATTGTATTCAGTGCAGAAGTTACTGTATAAAATGCTTCTTTTATGAAAATATATTATATTATACCGGTAAACTATGGTAAAACATGATAAACCGTGGAATACCAACGTTTACCATGTCCATAGGGGTTACCTTTTCAAAACAATACAATTGGAATAATCTTGCCAGAAAAGATTTAAAACAAACAACTGCAAAGAATAACCGGACAAAGCAATTTGAACAGCAGGCGTAATCGTTACAAGAAGATGGCAATGGATCAACCATGTCACGGGAAAGGATGATAACAACGTCTGAAATTTTAGTATACTTAGATAGAAATCTGAAAGTAAAATTAAGAAAACGATTAACGACCCCAAACACTGGAGAAACTGCGGAGGGAAAGGTCAAACAAAGCAAAAAACAAGTCAAACAATGCAAAACGTATAACAGAACTCATCGAAGAGGTGGAAGTCCCTTAAATAATAAAATTGTTTTTGCACTATGTCCATGTCCACGATATATAATGGAACATCATGGCATACGTGCCATGGTTTATCATGACATTTTATAATTGTATACATATACCATGGTATACCTGTTTCAAAACATTACGATTAATATAATAATAATTTCAAAATAATAGTATTAGCGTTTTGCAGTACAATACCCAGTTAATGGCGCTAGTGTGTTTTCACGGTAACGCAGTTTCATCACTCTAAAATCGCAAGTACATCACTCAAGGTAATTTTCTACCAGTTTGTTTGCACAGATGTGATGAAATATATGTTATTAATTTAGAACATAGATTATTACATGGAAAACTGTTCAAATTTTTCTTAAAATAAATGTTTTGTATTATGTACAGCGGAATTGGAAGCCACCATGCAGTATCACCAATGCAATCACAGATCAAAAGCGTTCAGCTTGTCAGTCCGTTAAGTGAGCCGTACTCCGGGAATAATCTAGGCGTTCTGTCGCAGTAGCAGACGACCTTGTTGCTCTCGACGACGCAAGCGATGGTATTTTTGCAGCATGTTTACACTGCTATTAGTAAGTGTCGTATATTACGTTATCAGTTGAGTTTGTAAAATAATATTTTCAATTACATAATATGTTATGCACTGACGGTTACCGCACTGACAGAATCACACTGCAATTTGAAGTTTCATCATAAATTTTGTTTGTCGTTCCCTATTATCGATCACAGTTCGAAAAACGAAACGTCCGTGTCTTGTTTGCGTAATGTACTAATGATATATTGCTGTGGGCAATATTCGTGGATCTAATCGTGTTTTGCCATTTTACCAAAACTTGACCAAATTCTTCTCTAAGATATTTATGTGCTAACTTTCTAACACATATTCCTCACGATTTCTGCAAACAAATGGGTTTGACTAAAAGGCGCACCACGCACGACCATGTTACATGTAATATAATGTGTTGGTAGATAGTTTGGCCGTTGATTGTATATATATATATATGGTTTGTGTGTGCATTATTAACATTTCTGAGTTTGTATTTCACCCAGGAGTTACACAGTTTAGGCTTTTTATCCGATCTTCCGGACGAGCATTTAGTCTTGACACAGTAGCTCCACCTGGCGAAAGGAACCGGCTAGTTACCACATCGCGATGATAAAAGTTGCGAATTTTGTTACTTTAATGTGAAGAACATATTTGAAATTTGGCGAGCTGCACACACATACCTCCTACGTGCCACCAACATCCCGCTTGGTTACCAACACTTTGGTCATGCATGGTCGTGCACCTTTTAGTCATACCGAAACAAACTGTCTGTTACAAAAATTGTTTTCAAGTTTTGAGTGAAGTATAGGCCTACTCATGTCCGGAATATTCGGGGCAGGTCAAAATTTGTCATTCATGGCACTGAAATCTCGTGTTCTAACGCTTTTAGTCTATTTTAATACGCTGCATGGTTTCACACTGATTCATGTGACATGTGAACAATTTACAGAGCATAGATAGGACCCACGAATCTTGACACCGGCGTCTTCGACACGATTTGAATTTCGCTGGTATATTTTTGTAAGTACTTCACTCAAAACAACTTTTGTAACAGTTTGTTTGCAGAAATTGTAAGGAATATGTGTTGGAGATTTAGCATTTAAATATCTTACGGAAGAATGTGATAAGGTTTTACTAAAAATGGCATAACACGAGTTGCCTGGTTGAGTTGAGGCAATGAGCCAGGCTGAGGTAACAACATGATGATGATGATGAAGAATTTTGAGCACTTGTCTAGTATCCGGGCCCATGTCAGTTTCCTGCCACTTCTGTCGAATCCGGACCCACCTCGATTTCGCCGTTATAACTACATTTTGTTTCAAATTGATATGTCAGTGGGTAAATTCAATCATTCAACATCATTCCAGCCATATTTGTATAACGGAAATATTGTGTCTTAGCGTACTTTTGAAGCCTAAATAGTGACCTGGTTTGCACTATTCTGTGCTGTTGCGGTCATGCGTTACTGCATCACGCACATAAAATGAGTGATATAACAGGATATTTTGAACTTGATGCAAGCCTGGAGGCTATTTACACCTCACTCAAAAGTGTGTTAAGACACAATATTCTTAAACATAAATATGCCTTGGATAATGCTGAATGATGGAACTAACGCACTGAGGTATTAAAGTTAGGCAAAAGTCAACTGTGAAATCGAGGTGGGTCCAGATTCAACACAAGTGCCGATTTCGTCATTATAACTACACATTTGCCTAAACTTGATACCTCAGTAGTTTAGTTCTGTCATCCAACATCATCCCAGGCAAATTTTTCTTAAAAAAATATTGTGTTTTAACACACTTTTGAGACCCAAAGAGCGACCCAATTTGCCCCAGACTGTGCCGCTGCATCCATGCATTACCATAGTGAACGATATAGTAGTGGATGTTGATGCAAACTGGGTCGCTCTTTGGGTTTCAAAATTGTGCTAAAACACAATATTTTCATATCATATATGCATGGGATAATAATGAATAATTTGTAGTGGCACTAACGTGATGAGATACCAAATGTAGGCAAAATATAGTTTACACGACAAAGTCAAGGTGGGCACAGATACTAGTCAAATGCCATTTTTTTTATACGCCTGTTAACTAACTTTGAATCTTTCTTGAGTTTAGGTTTCCATATTATAAACCTAGATTGTGCTAAACGTTCTATATACTCAGCTTAGTAATGTTATTTCTCGTAGGTGTAACACCTGAAGAAAATGTCAAGTGTGTGTCTGCTTGCAAGAGAAGCTGTATTAGGGCAGACTTGTCACACAGTCTGCAAGAGTCGTACACTGGGCACGTGTTACAACAATGTGTCTGGGTGCGTTGTGATGGCCAGCACCTCACACAGGTCTAACAGAGACGAACAGTATGCCATCCACACGACCAGCAACCTGCAAGCTTCCCAGTATTACAGTGACATTGCCACATGTACGTGTGGATCTGCTTCAAGAAGAAGTCTCCGCAAAATGGGTCCTACCCTAGGTAGTTTTAGACATACACACTCGGCTTGGAGCTCAACATGTTCTACAGTTGGCAGGAGATACTTCAGTCGGTATACATCCGGTGACATGCCACCAACGGCAAGGACCATACCACCATGGAGAACCCTCTTCTTTGGCACTGACTGGTTTGCAGTGCAGCATCTCAAGTTGTTGAACCTTAACAGGCCAGTAGATCAGTTGCACTTTACATCTGTAATCAATAATACTTTTTTGGAAATGCTTCTCCCAAGTGATGCACAGAAAACTATTCAAATTTAATTACAAAGCTTCTTTATAATAACACAACAACTCTAAAACTCCCCTAGGCATAATTATTACTTGTATCACTTATAATTGTAGCTAGCCAATAATTGTATAAGGCATTTGTCTAAAAATGTAAAATTGCTAGACATTTGTGAAAAAAAGGTTGCTCTTTAGCAGTTAGTATAAAACAGTACTTTTTGTTTAAAACAAGTTCTAAACAAGCAGTGCATGAGAAAAGTTACAAACATGCTTTATTTACAGTTACAAATACACTCCCTGTAGTGTGGAAATATTTAATAGTAATGTTTGTTTACTTCCAGATTAAAAGGTGATCCAAAAGTTGTTGGGATTCTGGATGTAGTTGTGCCATCAGAGAAGGTATTTGCTTGTAAAATACACGTTATCATGTCAGCTTTATTTATATTATTTTCCCATAGATCACCCTGAGAAAGTGGAATTGAACTGTGTTCCTGTTGCTGCATCAACCAATAAGATCCACTGCTAAGCATGTTCTTGGATGGATCAGGGCTAGTTAATAGAATTGGTTTCAGGGCAGGCCTTTATGCAGCATTACATTTTTACAAATCTAAAAATATCCCAGTAGATACATACATCCATGCGTGCACATATACAAGTCAGTCCAAATGCACATATATATTTCTAGTAGTTTCTAGTTGTTTCCAGCGCTCGACAACATTCTTTAAAGGGAATAAAAACATCTATTGCTCGAATTCATGTTATATTACATACTGCTATCTATTTCCACGTCCACCAAGACAAAAAAAATCAAAAAAATTCATGTTCATCCAGACATTTTTGAATATGCATATTTTTGGTGCGCTTTTCGGGATGCCGAGATGTGACGTCACTTATGACTCAAACTCGCATCAGGCCGACCCTTTCCATGCATTCAGAGCATGTTTACAAGTATAGCTTTTGGGTCGAAACGAGCGTCAGAACGAGTTATTGTGCAATATTCCGACGTAATACAAACACTAGTCATCATAGAGGAACAAGCAGTTATCTTACGGTTCCACATGAATCAAATTTTATTCAAAACAACGAATGCGAATGGGCCTACATGTCGACTAGGTTTCGACGAGCTTGGGCTCGTTTTCAGAATAATTATATCGAATGCAACCAACGGGAGATAATCTACACCAATAAACATACATAGCAAACATATATTGTATCCAGCTACATAAAGTAACGTGTATAATCTCATAATATCACTAGAATATCGATATATGACGGAGTTGTACAATTTATCATAACAACTAAAATCAGTCAGAGAGTTTCCGTTGGTCCCGCTAGCTCAGTGGGTAGGTTATTTGTCATTTATTTTACAATCGGGCGATGCCGGTTCAATCCTGACAGCATGCAAACCTTTGATTTTATATACACTTTTTTTGTTTATGTTTTCACGAAGTAATATAAACAAAATCATTTTATACTATAATGCACTGTTTGTAAATAATTTTTGTTTTTCGTAGTAACTATTTATTCGCCACAAAAATTAAAATATGGTCATTATATAACGATGTTTCTAAATTTTATTTATCCAAACAAATATAATGTAATGGATATATAATTTATTAATTGTAAATATATTGTACGGTAATATATTGTATTTATATATGTGAAAACAGATTGAGATCTGTCTGGATAAATACAATTTAGAAACATCGTTATATATAATTACCATATTTTCATTTTTGTGGCGAATAAATAATTACTACAAAAATTAAAAAAATATTTACAAACAGTGCATTATAGTATAAAATGATTTGTTTATATTACTTCGTGAAAACATTAAAAAAAAAAGTGAAAAGAAAATCAAAGGTTTGCATGCTGTCAGGATTGAACTGGCGTCGCCCGATTGTAAAATGAACCACAAGTAACCAATGCGCTTACCCACTGAGCTAGCGGGACCAACGGAAACTCTCTGACTGATTTTAGTTGTTATGATAAATTGTACAACTCCTTCATATATCGATATTCTAGTGATATTATGAGATTATACACGTTACTTTATGTAGCTGGATACAATATATGTTTGCTATGTATGTTTATTGGTGTAGATTATCTCCCGTTGGTTGCATTCGATATAATTATTCTGAAAACGAGCCCAAGCTCGACGAAACCTAGTCAACTTGTAGGCCCATTCGCATTCGTTGTTTTGAATAAAATTCGATTCATGTGGAACCGAAAGATAACTGCTTGTTCCTCTATGATGACTAGTGTTTGTATTACGTCGGAATATTGCACAATAACTCGTTCTGATGCTCGTTTCGACCCAAAAGCTATCCTTGTAAACATGCTCTGAATGCATGGAAAGGGTCGGCCTGATGCGAGTGTGTGTCATAAGTGACGTCACGATACCACGTGATCGCCTAGCTCATTAAAATTTCATTTTCCGCGGGAATCGCTTCACAGACGGGCTTAAAATCGAATTTATGCTACAAATGTATTTTTCTGTAATTGTTTAATGTTGTCAAATGTTACATACAATGTTAAACTTTGTGTACACATGGAAAAAGGATTTGAGCTAATGCCTTATTTTTATTTCCTTTAACTGACTAGTCTGAGGTCTCATTCAACTAATCAGCATTTTTGAGAACATTATCTCCAAACTGACCTTTATTTATATGCTGGCACTGAGGGTGGTCACTGGCAGGGTGCTTGTCGTCCTCAATTGTTCTTTTATGTCCCATATATATATATGTATATATATAATATATATATATATATGTATACATATATATATATATACATATGTACATAAATACGAAGGCATACAATAATACATGCATACACAAGTGCAACACACATTTTTAAAGCATAATGGACATATAAATAACAATGTGTTGTTGTTGTTCCACTTTTGATTCCCACCTCGACGACAGAATAAAGAGGAGAACAACACTCACTGTTATTTATTTGTCCATTATGATTAAAAATGTGTGTTCCACTTGTGTATTGTTGTATGCCTATGTATATATATATATATATGTGTGCTTTTGGACTGGCTTGTATGTGTGTATCAACTAGAACGTTTTTGGACTGGTAAAAATCGTAGTCTGGTCAATTGGCCAATGGTCATTTGCCAAGCTCTCAAGTGGGAAAAGGGTAATTTGTCATAGTTAAATCACCTCCATCATTGGTTCAGACTAGACTCGTATGACAACTAATGTATCAAGCTGGACTTATATCGCCAAGGAATCTGTGAAGTCACTTTATTAAAAGTTGTAATTGTAGGCAGTACTAATTACTGAGAAGCCAAGAAGTTGTACTTGTAGGCAGTGGGAAGCCAGAGACCTATGTGGCAATGGGTGATAACTGAGGCCCAGATAACTGAATGTAAAGTGGGAAGCCACAAAAAATAGATGAACTATTAATCAAAACTGTTTTTCAACTTTCAATTTATTTTTATTTTTCACAACTGGGCAAATGCCCCTTTTCCCACAAAAAATGCTGGGCAAATAACCGTTGGGCAAATGACCGTACCCCGGTACATAACCTCTGGGCAAAACCCCTCATGGACATATCACTGCATGGGCAGATCCCTCACACAAGTGCCAAAATGTAGGTGACTGAATAATTTTAAATAAATAAAAGAAAAACATTAATAATGAATGGGTTATATCCATACCCCATAAAGGGGTAAATCTGACTTATTCTTTTATTGCTGCATCATCCCAGCTGTTATCCCTTTCCTCTTTTCCAGCACCATCTTTGTTTCACCTTCTCTGCTTAAGTGATCTATCCACATCACCCTGTTCTTCCCATTAAGCTGAACTGTGTGCATAGTACATTTTGCATACCACTATCTTCCTTTGAACAGTTCATTCATTTGCCTTCTATCCACCCTTTGCGTCCGTATTTCTCCAGGCCCAGTTTTTCACAGTGTTTTATATCATTCATTCATTGTACATAATTACTGTGTTGGCTAAAGATTTTAAATGCAAGCATTTAATCCACAGGAATCCACAAAGCATTGATGTAGAAAAACACGTGTGGTTTGGGAATGCTTTTCTAGAACTCTGTAATTGTATGCTTACTGGGTGGCTTCAACATATATATTATTATATATTTTATGACATTTTGTATGCTGCCTTAAACGAATGCGTTCCTCATATCTGCATTCGTGGACGTAAATACCCAGTATGGTATGATAACGATATGGTCGCAACCTTGAACGAGAAAGACACCGCACACAAAGCATGGAAACACTCACATTCGTTATCTGATTACCAAGTATTTTCTGAACTATGAACCACTTTTAAGAAACTTAAGAGAGAAAGGTATTGTGACTACATATCGGAAATTGAAAAGTCCGTCAAACAAAACACCAAACGTCTATTCAGTTTTGTCAAAAGCAAACGAGCTAATATAAAACTTCCTAACTCAATGGTATATAAAGGCACTGAGGCAGACAGTCCAGCTGACATAGCAGAACTATTTTCTGACCACTTCGAATCTGTCTTTACATTAGTAGATAACCTTTTTTATCCAATTATTCCCTCCTATCAATCCGACTCAATGACTAATATCAATGTGTCTTATGATGATGTCATCAGGGTACTAAGAACCACCAATGTAAACAAAGCAATATATCAGGTGTAATCCTTAGGGAATGTGCTGCCGAATTAGCAGGTCCACTAACTATGCTTTTTAATATGTCCTCAAACTGTGGAACTTTTCCAACTTGTTTTAAGAGAGCAAATGTTGTTCCTGTGCACAAGAAGGGAGATAAACGAAATGTGTGCAACTACAGACCTATCTCTCTCTTACTACTATTTAGCAAAGTTTTTGAGAAAGTCGTATACGACACATTGTATGAGCATGTGCGTAACACAATTTCGGGCAACCAACACAGATTTGTGAGGTGTAGAAGTACAGTATCTAATCTAGCTTGTTACTTGAATGCCATTTCTGAATCTATTGACAACAAGAAACAGGTTGATTCTGTTTATTTGGATTTTAGTAAAGCCTTTGATTCAGTATGCCACCCATTGTTAATTCACAAGCTTAGATCATATGGCTATTTCGGGCAGTGCATAGAGTGGTTGCAGTCTTACCTTGTCAACCGAAAACAACGCGTTGTCCTCGAAGGCAAAACATCTGACTGGAAGCCAGTGTTGTCTGGTGTACCACAAGGTTCACAAATTGGACCACTTCTGTTTATCTTGTATATTAACGATCTTACTAGCCAGTCTTTGCCCAAGGTCACCGCTGTCAAAGATCTCGGTATCACGGTTTGACTTTTAAAGATCATATTAATCGTTGTGTTTGTAAAGCTTTTAAGATGAGTGGTTTTATTAAGCGCATTTTCACAACATTTACTGATGTACAGGCTTTGCGGTCCTTGTATATATCTCTAGTCAGAAGCCAGTTGGAGTATTGCAGTGTTATCTGGAATCCCTGGCAACGTATGTTTATTGACAAAATCAAATGGGTTCAAAAGAAATTAATTAAATATCTATGTTACAAATCCAAAATACAGTACTCCTCTGACAGTTATCCTGAGCTTTGCCATCATTTTAGACTACCTTCCCTTCAACATTGTAGGCAAGTTGCAGATCTTATGTTTTTACACAAGTGCATGCACTCCCAACTAGACTCGTCATATCTGGTAGGGGCTGTCCAATGTCACTGTCCTTCACGATCTCTACGAAACTACATCCCTTTTAGAGTTTCCAATAGCAGAATCAACATTAGAAAACATTGTGTTTTGAATAGATGTATGACTACTTTCAACACATGGTATTTAAATGATATATATCATTATATAATGAGCAGAACCATTTAGATCCTCAATTCAAAGACATTTCTATGTATAACATATGTTGGTATATTTGATGTTGATATTGTGTGGCTTTTATGTCCTTATTGTTCTTATTGTTTTTATTATTCTATTATTGTTTTATTATTTATATGTGTTGTTTCAGTTATCAGTCCTGTTACTGGGTCCACTGGACCTGTTGGAAACTGAATAAATACAATACAATACAAATACAATACAACAGGTGTAGACTGTTTTGAAAATTTTCCCCTGAGATTTGGTCCTTTAACAACTCTACCTGCTTCATTCTAAATTCTTATCCATCCTTCTTTTAGTAAATTTACCCCATTTTAGCTTTGCAAATTAATAATTAATAATTTAACGGGCGTTATCAGTTAACTGGCTTATTTTGTTTTGCAGTGTCCAGTTGGTCAGTACTGCCAAGAGAATGGATTGCCAATGTACAAATGGCCACTGCAGGAATTGCCCAGAGAATATGATATTGGCGCAGTTGTGTCTTTCGGACATTTAATTCCCAAGAGAACTATCTCAGTGTTTCCTTAGTAAGTACCGGCAATGTATTTGAATTCTGACAAGTGTGACTGTGCTTGGTTGGTATACATGTGCAATTGTGTAGTGTAAAATGGACGGGTGTGTGTTTATTTGAGATTTATTATTAAATAAAATTATTTGTTGGCTGTGTAAATGATATAGCTGCAACAACTTTTAATAAAAATGAAATGTATTCTTCAATAATTATCATGTCATAATGGTCATCTTATATCTGGTAAATAAATGTGTTTTGTATGTACAAAACGAATTAATGTTCATGTTACTTGACTGAATAGCAGCTGGTATTTGTTATTCAAAATACAAATAAACTAATTGCATAATCTGTGGGTGGATTTGACAAAAATGTTGTGTTATGAAAATGAGTGTGTTTTTCTTCAGTGGCATCCTGAACGTACACGCGAGTGTACTGCCACGATGGCGTGGCGCATCTCCCATCATGCATACCATTCTGAGTGGAGACGAGGTCACTGGGATTTCAGTCATTGAAATCAGACCACATCAGTAAGTATACCTTGCCATTGTATACAGTTTTATTTAGTGGTCATGTTGCACTTGATTTATATAATGGATTTGTGACTTATGGTAACAATAATGTTAAGGTGGCTGGATCAGCTGTTATATGCTTCTTTTGAATTAATCATTTCTAATATAAGTTTTGAAGATAAGCTAACCATTTTTTTATCAGAGTTTGCCTAAGACATTAAATAATACTCCAGACCAAAAAGAATTGATTTATTATGTTTTTTTAGAGATACTTAAATGTGTTTAAAGACAATTAAAAAATATATCAAAAATCACCCTAAAATGGCATTTTATTTCATTTTGAGAAACTCCCCAAAAGAAAAATGTGTATGGTTGTAAGTACAAACATGTCATTGTCGTTCATACAGGTTTTTTTGTAAACAAATGCATATTAAGTTTGATACAGCTTCATAAACATTTTGCTACAATGTTGAAAGACAGCAAAAATCCGTACTGCATTTTTGGCACGACCCCTTCACCAAACATAAAACCATCCCGTGCAATTTTGAGTAAACACAAGTCGAGTTCATGTGCCAAGTTATGGCTTTGTAAGTATTGTAGTTTTTATAAAAAAGTTATATTACATAATACTTCCTGGTTGTTACAAGTGCCACCATATGCTTGTTTTTTGCTTAGAAATGTGACTTCTTTTACTGACATGTAGCTTATTTCAACACGATTTGACAGACTCTTCTATTACTGAGATTTCCCACCAAGGTTTTCCCTCCAAGTTGTCTCATGATATTGTGTTATGAAGGGCCATGTGTTGAACTTGTTGTGGTAGACAAGATTGATTGACACCTGCTGGGGTCAGTCACGTGTCATTGTAACTGGCCGCTGAGGTCGGGCATTATAGGAGAATAAACAAAACTACCACCAGTATTTGGTGATTTGACAGCATGATGCATTTAGGTAATTATAATACAACAGCGTAGTGGCATGAGAATAACCAGACTATATGCTCTGCATTCATGGTGAACGAATTTGTTTGAACTGGGCTGACGCACACGTGATCATCACTATGGAAACATCGTCAGTTTCCAAGAATCTGAAAAGGGGCTTTCCACAGACACACTAAAAATAATAGTTTTTAAAGGACGTATTGGTGACATATGGTGATAGTGCCTTGGTTTTTGGAATAGTACATATATTCATACTGACACCTACTAATGTTCTATGAAAAAAAAATAAAGAAATCAACTGACATGATACCCGACCCAGCTACCTTAATTGCATTAGCCACTGGAAATAAAATGCTATGCAGATCTGTCTCAAAGCTTAAAGTGTATTTCATTTTTGTTATCTAACAAACCTTGTAACTCGTTGAATTGACCATTTGTAATCTTAGTGCACATATAGTATATATGAGTGTGTGTGTATGTGTGTGCAATTTTAGAAATGTGTTGTAAAGATTAGGCTCAACTACCCCGTGGTAACATAAGGAATGTGATTGTGACTGATTCTCAATTAACTATTGAACTTCTCAGCAGGGTAGAATTTAGACTAACATGTCCATGTGAACTATAATGTTACTTGAAACAAAAGACATTCTCAGTGTATCGATCCTGGTTTTTGTTCAGCTTTGACATTGGCCCCCTGCTGATGCAGTCAAGATATCCCGTGCCAGAGAACTGTACTACAAAACAACTGGAACATTTTCTTGCTGGACAAGGCTCACACATGGTACGCACTGAATTTGCACTCATTTGTCTTGTTCAATCCCCAACTCTGGGCTGACAAACCACACTAACAGTTGATGAAGTAACAGCCGTTCTCTTATTTATTATCATTTAATGGCATTGCGTAAATATATCAGCTTCTAAGATTGTAACATGTAGTAAGTATTTTGAAAGTAGTAAGTTGGGCTATGTAGATGGTTTAACTCGAGCAGTAGTTTTTATTGACATCCAATAGTTAGGTGACCAGAGCTGTGATATGCCTGTAACAGTCTAACATAATCATACACCTATCAAATAATTATGGTATTACAGAATTTCTTTAAAACAAGCATTACCAAAACATACTTTTGTATACAAATGTCAGATTGATGACATCAATATTTATTATGTTGATCATCTCTCTTTTTCAGCTGTTGTATGCATTTCAAAACCTGCTGAACCTTGAAAGACGAGAACATGAACAAAAACACATTGGTGTTACCTACGGTAGGTATTTTCTGCCACATCTGCATGTTTTATGTGTTGCTATTACATATAACACTCAATGTTTCCAAAATGCCGACTACTTCTTAACAACTGTACTAATGAACATCCACATTCAAGCCACCATACACCTACCTATGAAGCAACAAACCCAGGGCAGCAATTGTCACCATTTCTCTGTTTTAAACGTATACTCATTCCAGTAACCACTCAATTTCTGCTGTAGCCAATAACTGCACTGCATGCAACAGATAATCATTTCCTGGTAAATTAATGATAACTGCACAGTGATGCCAACTGGTGAATTGCTGACCACTCGATTTATCCACTGAAAAAAGCAAATAACTACCTTACCTTTGTGTTTTTTAATGCATTTGCATCCATGTGAACATAGAAAGAAGGGAGTGGACCTCGGTACCTGGGAAGAGATACATCTGTAGTGCTTCCGAGATGTTTATGTAACATATTAACCCTTTAGACTTTACATCATTGGCGAAATGCACTCTGAGTCCCCAAAGCATACGCACAAAATCACCATTGTATGGATGCACCTAGTTTTTTTCATTTAGCGTTTTTGTACTTCATTTCCTAATATTGCAAGTGCTTATTTTAAAGATGATTGAATTACACGAAGACGATTTTAAATATAGTAATGAACTTTTAAATTAAACATGCAAAACGTGATACGCTGTATCCAGGTGTATTTGCATAGAATGCTACATATATCTACAAACCCTTTGTTACAAGAAGATGATGCCACTTCCGTGCATTGCCAAAGCTAAAGATAGGTCCAAGTGGTTGTGGAAGTGGGCGTCGAGACGTTTGCAGGTGGTTGGGGTCTGAAGGGATAAACTGTTAATGTGGTTTTTATCAGATTGTTTATTGTATAATTATGCCAGTGCATAAACACATATTTCTTTTTATAGTCTGCACAACAAAACAACACCTTAAATAGATTATCTTTAAAGGTCTAAAATTAAATGTTCATTATAGCAAATACATCTATCTTGACTACAGTAAGAAATATTCCTATTTCAGCTCACAAATTAACAGCAATGAATGCACATGTTGATTGGGAAAATCAGACTGCAGGAGAAATTGATGCTCAATTCCGAGCCCTAGGAGAAGCCGTAAGTTCTCTTGGCACTTATTCCAGCACTCTCTTCAGTTTATTTGACTAGTTTTAATTTATTAACTGACTAATGTGATTATTTTAAGACAACAATGGAGAAGCTGTTAAGGTGTAGAGATGTTTACTGAACAGATTGTGCAATGTATTGTCCAAATTACATGCATAATCAATTATTTATTTGAACTATTGTCTGTTTTTAGCTGAAACTGCGAAGTAAGTGGAATGGGAAACCAATCAAGTTTCTCGACATGGTTTCTCTCAGTGACATGGACAGTAAGTAGTTTTTAGGCTACATCCATGATCCACAATTTTGAATTGTGGTCTACTTTTGAATCACATGTGAGTTGGTTATATAATATAGGTGACCTGTCACACTGAACCTGGTATTAAGTGACACAAGCCTATTCTGTACATGAGCCAAAATTGCTGTCTAGGTCGTGTTCCATAAATTGTGTTGTTCTGGCAGAAATGCATACCTTTTTATTTCATCTTTTAATGTGCAGTTTATTTTCCTCGACAACTAATCCAAAACTAATAAAATACATGCATTTATGAACCCACAATATGAATGAAAATCGCCTTGTTTCTCATAACGTTATTTTTTTAAAGTTTGCTTCAATTTTAGCAATAAATCAGAACCTGCAGAAGATATTTCAGTAAATGCGATGTAATTCTAACGTTCATGTTCTGAGGAATCCAAAATGGTACAAAACTCCATTTTGCAACTTAATACCCACTTTGTTGCAGCAGGTCGCATGTGAGCAAACAGTAGATGGCATCCAATATATGATTATGGTAGTCCACTTCATCAGACTGAATTTCTATACAGACATCAGATTTAATTTCTCTTGATCTGTCAACGTAAAAGAATCCATGAAATATCCACCATGGAATGAATAACAAGCACACTATGCACCTAAATCATGTCCAGTTAACTCAAGTGAATCAGCTGTTTAATAATAATATAATACATTTGTACTGGCCCAAAATGAATAAAGCACCTTTTAGTACAGTGGGAATTAAGAATGAACCTACTGTGATTTCTGTCATTCTACATCAGATAACTTGCTGCAAATTTATAAATAGTTTCACCCATACAAAAAGGGAAATGCACACTTCAGACAATATGATGACATGCTGTGCGGTGTAATAAAATCTTACTGGGCCCGAGGTTATAAAGCCGTACTCAATGCTCGGTGCTCAGAATTTCATGCTCAAGCCTCGCTTTCACACCATGCTCATACTCACGGAAGTTATAACACTTTCTGAGCACGTATTTGTACTCAGCATGAAACGTCTAAATTCTGTGTATGCTATGGACCTTGCTCAACGCTGTACTCAAACAAACAAAGATGGCAGCTCACGTAGAAATGAGTCAAATTCGTTGTCCAAGTTCGATGTTTTTGAGAAGAAACGCAGCTCGATACCAGTGTCCGAGTCGCCTCCGATATGTAATCAGTCCATTTCAAGAAGTGGTGCAACACAAAATCAGCGAAAGATTCTGTGTTATGCCTCAAACTGCACTATTTACTGAATATTTGTGAAATCTAGCGGGAGACACTACGACGAAGTAAAGTTGCAATGTTTATGTTTTGGTGGCACCTTTTCGATGCCAGGGACCAGTCGTTTATCACTACTGCTTGGCGATACAATTTCATGATCAACTGCCGAGTAGTTCATACAAAATGCTTCTCCAAAACAGTGTTGTTTACCTGGACGATTACTAAAATAGCATGCCAGACATAAAGCCATATCAATACAACATACATGTGTTACATTAAAAAATATAAAATAAATAATAAAATTACGAGGCCATCAAGTTTACCCGTCAACACAACCACGTTTTGTCATTGCCTGAAACTGTTATTAATATATCATTATTTTTATAGTGCCAGTTTTTTTTCAATTGGGAATAATGGAGGAGTACTAAGTAGTATAAAACATATTTTATTTATTTTGTTTCATCGTTTTTTAATATGAATACCATATTAATAATGAAGCCCATACAATGTTTATATAATTGGTAGCCATGTCCGACCAAGGCTTTGTGGATGTCATGACATTACAAATTTGTAATGCCAATGATTTCGCAATCCAAGGGCAGGAATAAGACTTCAACACAGAGGTAAACGATATACAACACATGCAGACATCCTCGATAAGTTGACAACTTAAATGTGTATGTGATTATACTATCATTGGCTTGTTATCTTCGTCAACAAGAGAGCTCCAAAACAGCTCTTTCTTTAGCACTCGTACTCAAGACGGCGTACTCAGTTGAGCACGTACTCAAGACATTTTATAACCACCGTGAGCATGGATTCTCCGGTGAGCATGAGATCTCGAGTCTGAGCATGGAGTTGAGTATGAGCGCCGAGTACGCTTTATAACTTTTTTATTTAACAGTTCAGTGTTTACAAAAGTCACCTTGCTGTCACTCAAATCCCCAAATATTGAGCTCGGAATATTCCAAGGAAGTTTGTGACCTGGCAGAGACGGAGCTTCTAATGTCAATACACTGACATCATGACTTTGGACCTTAGACTAAGCCGTCAAAAGCAGACCGCTGCCATGTAAACACTTAAATAAATAAAAAAAACATTAAAACACATTTCGGTGGTCAGTATGTTATAATAGATATATAGTTTATATTATATTACATGGTTTCCCAATAAAAAAAGGAAGAAGCTACCTTTAAACACACAGGAATTCTGGTGATACTAAGCAAAATATGTATGTATAATTCTTGATATGATCATGAGGTTTAATCAAGCCCTGTTACATTCAGGACGGCTGGGTTGGATTCCAACAAATTGTTCTGAAGGATTCTCCGGTGAGCATGAGATCTCGAGTCTGAGCATGGAGTTGAGTATGAGCACCGAGTACGCTTTATAACCTCAGGCTGGTGAGTGGTGACCATAAGTTATTATGTTTTCAGGGTTAGGCATTGATGATCATTTGGAAGATGAGTTTCCCCAGGACTTGGTGTGTGTGTTGCCGGGGATTCCGTTCTACCACCGCAGAGCAGAGGTTCTCTGCATCAAGTGTCTCGTAAGTGTCTCCAACTTCACAAAATATTCTGTATTTAGTGTCCGGAATATTTTTATATTATACATAAGTATACAGTGGAACGTTACCAATAAGGTCACCCTCGGCACTGGGCAAAATTGACCGGAATGGCAAGGTGACCTTATTAGTGAAGTTAGTTTTCCTATTCATTACTATTCCAGCAATAATTTGGGACTATCATAGGGTGACCTTAATTACGAGGTGGCTGTATTACCGAGGTGACCATAAAATGAGCTTCCGCTATATCTGTAATTCAAACCATTTTAACAGTACACAGTTGTCTGTTGAAGATAGTCTTAACTCAGGAATTGAGAATAGTATGTGTACACTGTATGTCAAAACATATCGACCACCCAGATATGGTTTAAGAAAGTAAAAACTTTTTTATTTAACAGTTCAGTGTTTACAAAAGTCACCTTGCTGTCACTCAAATCCCCAAATATTGAGCTCGGAATATTCCAAGGAAGTTTGTGATCTGGCAGAGACGGAGCTTCTAATGTCAATACACTGACATCATGACTTTGGACCTTAGACTAAGCCGTCAAAAGCAGACCGCTGCCATGTAAACACTTAAATAAATTAAAAAAACATTAAAACACATTTCGGTGGTCAGTATGTTATAATAGATATATAGTTTATATTATATTACATGGTTTCCCAATAAAAAAAGGAAGAAGCTACCTTTAAACACACAGGAATTTTGGTGATACTAAGCAAAATATGTATGTATAATTCTTGATATGATCATGAGGTTTAATCAAGCCCTGTTACATTCAGGACGGCTGGGTTGGATTCCAACAAATTGTTCTGAAGAAGCCAATGTCAGCAAAGGCCTTCTACAATGGCTACCTGAGTAAACCACTGCATAGCGGTATTGTCTTCGAGAGCTGCACAAACGAACTTGACAAATACACGTTCAGAACGACAGCCGCCCAAGTGAAACTATTTGACCCAGAGCATGCACCAATAGCCTTTGCATAGAGGTGTGGTCGACATTGCTTCCCACAGTGGTGTAATATGTCAGTGCTAAAGCCATCGTACAGTTTTTCACTTATATGCACTTATCATGTAATGAAGCGGTTTGAAAAGGCATTCGTAGGTATTTATTGTTTTATTTTATTTATGTTACTGGATACTCATGGAGAATGTATTGTGTAACTTGTATCTTTGTGTAACTTGTTTAAACATTAAAAACTCCTGAAATTGCAGTTTGCAGTGTACTATGTTTGACTTCACTGCCACTGTCGCTTGATACTACCTTTGACTCCACGCATCCTTTGTTACTATTTGTACACCGCCAATAATGTTCATGCTATATATATCCCGATTGTTTTCATGTCAACAAAATAAAGAAATCAATCCATTTCAGAAGTAAGTCGCACATAAGAAGGCATATACCATATTATTATGAGTTGTTAACAAAATGCACAATGTGTATTATATTGTAATAAAATTCAATATAAAATTATATTGTTTATTTACGTTCTGTCAACATGCTTACTTACAAGCATCATACTCGTACATGAATAGTTTGGTCTAACGCGTTGGTGCAACTGTGAAGATAACCTTTGCATTTTTAATTTGTAAACAGGTAATATGATGTAACAAAATCAGTTAATGGTAGTGAGTGGGAGTTGTATTTAACAAACCTTTCCATGAAAGCCTTATCAAAGTATTGTCTCCAATTTGTGCAGTATTTTCTTTATATTAATCAGTGTCCACGCTCACTGTTGTGTAAACATTGTTGAGATTTTACTCATTAGATTATCTCCTTGTCCTGTGAAGTGCAACGCTGCACACAATGACACCTAACTTTATGCGTCTACCTTTGCCTGGAATAGGTTCAAGGAGGGGTTCAAGCAGTGTGTGTATGGGGGGTGCGTGCGTGTGCATGGTTTATCTTTAAACAAAAGTAATGTTATCTGTGATTTGTGTAGTATTATCTCTATTAATCAGTGCCCATGCTCACTGTTGTATAAACACTGTTGAGCAGACAGTAATACGTTCATGTTTGTAATGTGTTCATGGTTAGTTACTACGGTATTGTTACAGCATTACTTTTGAAACAGGATGTTTTTTATGCCCGTTCTTGATAATTGGAGTACGTCACTTCCTTTTAGCAACGAGGTAGCTACATTGCAGCCTATCTGACTACAAATGGTTCGATATAAATTTCCAACTGTGATAACCGATCAGTTCTAACACGACATAACCATTTGCATGCGTTCTTCAAGTTTCACTTGAATAATTGCTAATCGACATCATATCAGCCATATAGTCCTGTGGGCCGATGACATCCTTAAAAAAAGTGTCGTTACCGACTTTTGTGACGTCATTCTGATTTAATCAAATTAAATATAACTGTTGGGGTTACCGGACAAGAAATAACTTTTTTGCAGGATAACAATGACATTAGGAAACACTTAGGCACGAACTGGCAAGTCACGTGACTGCGCACGAATGATCACAAACGGTACTAGGGAACGTTAAACGGTAACGTCAGATGCTGATGTTTCAACAATTCAGTTGTTACTGTGCAAGTGAAAAGCGTTCTGCAAAACATTTACATACATACATATATACATACCCTCTTCAGCTCTTGTAGGCTAGTAGCCTGTTAGCTGTTCTTCACTGTTAATTGTTTGTGCACATGTCTGGGAACTGGTCATGTTGCACAAACATGTAGGCACGCCACAATTGATCTAATCTTTTTTTAAATAGTTAGAATGGGTGCTTGTATGACATGTTCTGGGAGATTACTCCATCTATTCACTCTCCTGTGTCTGAAATGGTTTCTGCGCTGCCTTGTCAATAACTGTTGTTTGAAAAAAACAACGGTATCCCCTGGTCACCACTGTGCTATTGTCCAGTTCAAACGGCATTTTATCGACTGCATATATATGAAGATATTTGTAAGCTTCGATAGTGTCGCCTCTTGCTCTACGGTAATACAAGCTGTATAACTTAAATGCGCAGAGCCAGTCACAATACTCCAGGTTTTTCAGGTCTGGGGCAAGTTTAGTGGATCTTTGTACATTTTCAAGCATACTCTTGAGTATAGCTGCCCAGGCAACATTTCCATAGTCCAGAATAGGTCTAACGAGACTTGAATACAGACGTTTTACAAGTTGTCCATCCAGGTAGATAAACGACCTTCTTCTTCTCTGACTTTTCCCGTCACCTGGGGTCGTCGGTATGGCTGGTAATTTTCTTTCTCCATGTTGCCCTGTCCATCACCACATCTGCACTCAGACCCACGATTTCCATGTCTCTTCTGCATGTGTCTTTCCATCTGGTCTTTGGTTGTCCTCTCCTTCTTCCTGGTATCTCTGCATTTAGCACTCTTCTCTCTATGTGCTCCTCTTCCCTTCTCATCCCATGCCCATACCATGTCAGTCGTTTCTCTGTTATCTTTTTGGATGCTTGTGTCGCTCTCATTGCTCCTCTAATGTATTCGTTTCGGATCTTATCGTTCTTTGTTATTCCACACATCCACCTCGGCATCCTCATCTCATTCATCTCTACGCTTGCTTCTTGTCCTTTCGTTGTTGCCCAGGTCTCAGCCCCGTACAGCATTGCTGGCCTGACTACTGTTTTATAGATCTTCAACTTCACTGGCATCCTTCTGTCGCACAACACTCCACTGCATTTCTTCCAATTTCTCCAAGCTACACTCACTCTCTGTTTGATCTCTGTTTCCATGCCTCACGTCTCTTCCACGACTGACCCTAGATATTTGAAGTGTGTCACTTTTTCCAGCTCGTCTCCCAGTATCTTTACAATTGTTCTGTCTATCTCATTCCGTTCGAACATGAAGTCCATGAATTGTGTTTTCGGTCGACTAACCCTCATTCCTCTCTCTTCCAGTGCCTTCCTCCACGTCTCCAGGTACTCTGTCATGTCTACCTCCTTTCCTCCACACAACACAATGTCATTTGCGAACATCATTGATTCTGGTGCATCTTTTCTCACCTTCTCCGTCAAGACGTCCATCAATATGAGGAACAGGTATGGACTCAATGCAGATCCTTGATGCAACCCAACCTCTTCGCCAAAGTTGCTGCTTTCACCAGCCACACTGCGTACCTTTGTTTCACACCCCTGGTACATATCCTGTATCAGTCTGATGTACTTTTCCGGTACATTCCTTTCTCTCGCACATCTCCATATCTCCTCCCTTGGTACCCGATCGTACGCTTTCTCCAAGTCAATAAATACCACTATGATGTCCTTCTGTCCCTCCCTGTGTTTCTCTATTGTTTGTCTGAGAATGAAAAGCGCATCTGAGGTACTCCTGCCTAAACCCAAACTGACTTTCATGTACGTCTGTGCATTCTCTCATCCTCTTGTCCATGACTCTCTCCCATATCTTAAAGGTGTGCGTCAGGAATTTGATTCCTCGGTAGTTCTTACACTCCTAAATATCACCTTTTCCCTTGAAGTTTGGGACCAGTATGCTCTGTTGCCAAGCTGGATGGATCTTTAGTTTCATTCTCATCACTCTATTGCAACGGTCGCTCCACTGCTAGTAATCTGTCTTTCAGATCTTTTCATAGTACAGTTCCTACTCCATTCTTCGTCCCATCTTGTCCATGGTAGTACAGTTCGTATCCGTCACCGATCTCCCTTGCTTTGCTCCCTTTCCATTTTGTTTCCTGTACGCACAATCCTTGCAGGTTCTTCTTTAGCATCAATTGTACTTCTTCTCCACTTTTTCCTGTTATGCTCCCAACATTCAGTGTTGCGAGTTTAATCTTCCTTATTCTCCTTCCTGTTTGGACTAACTTCTTTAGCCGCTTTCGTCCTTCAGACGGTAGCCCTTGTCCATTTATCGCAGGGTACGCCCTATAGCACGGGCATTCACTCTATTTAATCCAGCCATATTTAGGAGTTTGGCTTAGGTTTTTATAGCCAGATGCCCTTCCTGCTGCCAACCACAGTTATAAGCGGTGGGCCTAGCATCTAGCACCAATGTACCATCAGAGACAGCAGGTGGTTTGAGATCGGAGTTGTCCTTCTCCTAGGCCGATTACCTGCCAAGGTTAACGAGCTGGGCCTGCCCGGGTTTGTAATCAGACCTTCTCCTAGACCGACTACCTGATGAAGTTAACGAGCTGGGTCTGCCCGGGTTTAAAATCAGAGTTGTCCTTCTATGGTAAGTTTGGTCCATGGCACCTTCTTCTGTTTTATCCGGTGCAACCCCTCATACTAAGGGCTTCCCCCATCCGCCTCCCAGGGGACGCGCCTCTACGCAGGCTACCCACTGCGTGAGGTACTTCAGATAACCTTCTGATAATACCGAACATTTTGTTGGACTTGTTTGTTACTGACTCCACCTGTTGGTCAAATTTCAGCTCATTGTCGACTTGTACTCCCAAGTCTTTCCCACTTGTCGTTTCCGCCAGGGTGGTATTTGTTCCACTACTGGCCATGATATAGTCACGATTTTGGTTGTTTCGACCAGGATGCATAACTTTGTATTTGTCTTCATTGAAGCGTAGCTGCCACTTTCTACACCACTGTTCTAGTTAGTCTATGTCTGCCTGCAGTGTCGCTTGGTCAGCCTGTGCAGTCATAGTCTGTAGATTTTAGTGTCATCAACGAACAGGTGAACAGATGATTCTACCACATACGGCATGTCATTTATATAGCACACATAGAGCAATGGTCCAAGTGCGCTTCCTTGTGGGATGCCACTTGTGACGGGGAATCATGATGACTGGCGTCCATTTACAATGACACTTACATTACCTTTTAACAGATAAGTATAATAGTGTGGTTATTTGGACAACTTCTTGGAGGAAACGCGTGAAATGACACTCCCAGAGAAGATTAGAAATATAATCAACCATATGGCACAAAAAGTGCGGCATTCTCCGTCAAATTACGTTCATCCATGTATAGTACTATCAGTAATGGTGCCTAGGGTTGGTTGAACTTGTTGAAGAGAATAGGTGTGTTGAGCCTGCGACGGAACACAGTTATATTCACTAATAATGCAATATTCCACACCCTGTTTTTGTCACTTGTGTTTTGCCATTGGTAACAACGCTGCTTTTCTCTAGCATATTTGATCAATGACCCAACATCAAGTTTACCGCACTAATCATTTTTCTCTGCACAAAAGTAGGGTAATAAAAGAAGTCGATGTATCCAGAGAGCGTACGTATATATTAGAAAAGAAGAACTTTTAACTAGTGTGGGAAATAAAATAAAACAACAAGTAATTAAATACACTAACTTATATCGAGTTGTTCTTATCGAAAGACATAAGTAAGACGTATATATATCTAACTAGAGCATTTATTAACAAACAGTCCGGCTGAACAGATACACAGTATCTGAGAAATCGGCGCGCTAGTAGTGGCCGCAGTCTTTGTTCGAGCATATTAAGTGATTCTGCTTGGACATATTGCTGTCCTTCCCCGGATGAAATCGATTCACTTATGCTTCGTTTGTTGAACTGTTAGGCTTACATCTGCGGGACAAGCCACACAGTAGTGTCAAACTTCGCCTGGTGTTGCAGTTGTCATCCATTGCTTTGACGGGAACTTTGCTTCTCCAACACCATCAGCATCCCGCAATACGGACAAAAGACGCGCTTTCAGTAGAACATCTCAAGAGCAGACGATGTGTCATTAGGATACCAACTGAAACAAGACAAGGCACAACATCAGCACATATGTACGCGAATGGGTGAAATAGTTTTGGTGTCTTGTCATATTAATTTCCCCTATGTTTAATTAACGTTTGCGTCTGACAAAGCCAGAACAGTGTTACAGATCATAGTCTTTTCTATTTTATTAACACCTTTTATATTAAACAACATTGTTGCTCTTAGCATTGGGACAACGCTCATGTTGCTTATTTAACGTATTTTTTATAATCGCGTGTAGGCATGTTATTAATATAAATACGCTATGGTAAATACATTTTAAGATGGAAGAACCAAAACTCAATTCCGTTAACATATATTATACAAACGAATGTATGTTAGTTTTCATACACAGAAATAAGTTGGCTTGGCGATCAAAGAAAACCTACGTTTGTGCGTACCTTCTGATAGCGACTGATGAATTCGTCTCTTGTTATTTTCCCTGTGCCTGGGGAAACAAGAACGAGGTCGGCAATAAACTAATCACCCATTACAATTTGAGTAGGCCTACTGGAATATCAGACACGAGACTACTATGGTATCGTTCGCGTCCGCAACTATATACAGTCATTTATAGACTGACAAACAACACCGAAGCGTGTCTATATTAATTGCGATAACCCTATCTAAAATATACGAACGCCTTTAAGTTAAAACGTCACACGGTCGTGATAGGGAATTCCGCATTTATTAAATTATATTTAGGGAAGTTAACACTTAGCTGTCTAGCTGCGGCTATTGTTAATTTATATAAAGCCGCACTGAACACATCGGTGAACTGCTGCAAGTGTCTTATGTGCAAATCGGTCGTGTAAACGATGCCGAAAGGAGAGTTCGATTTGCACAAGGATTTTTTTTGAGAATTGGCACTGGTTCTAAATACTTAATTATTATATTATTAGCAAACGTTTACCCTGATTTTAAAGCAATTGCCAACCACGGACCGACAGCAGATGTACCCGTTAATTTTCAAAGCGGAATAGCAACAGTTGAAACCTATGTTGCTGTGTGTAGACGTTTATTTAGACACACACGCACACACGTAAGCGCTAACTAGTGCGATTACAGTTAGATATCAATCAACCATACCTTCTGTATCCAGTTGGCTGAACAGCTCAAAGAGCTCCTCCGCCGTGACGTCACCGCTCCCGTCTTTGTCTAGCTTCGAGAAGACTTTGTCGGCGTTCTCGGCTGAGCCGCCAAACACGGTCTGGTAGGTGGAGAGGAACGATTCCTTCGACACCTTGCCGCTACCTGCGTACAGACACACCACTCTCAAATATTGCTATAACAATATACGCATGCTTACTGGCGCACGCACGCACGCACGCACACACACGCAAGCACACACACACACAGCATGTTTTGCAGAGACGTGTGCGAGAACTGTTCTATGTACACGGTTTACAGGTGCGCTGGAGTAGTGGCATGTCCCGATTCGTGACTCGACTCACCAGTGGTGTCGAACACTTTAAATATTTCCTGTACTTCCGACTTGGACAGAGTTCCGTCACCGTCTTTGTCTGCTTTGTCGAATAGTTTTCCGAGTAATTCTGCGTCTGCCATCTTGGTAGTGTGTGCTGCGCCTGCGAGAAAACGAGGAAAGAATACAATCGACTGCTCACCAGTCCGCCCTAGACAGTTCCATCTTTAACGCGCACGAAACAGTCCATTTCGGGAGTCTCTAACTACAAAGAAAAAGTTAGACTATTGGATTTACTACTTAATAAAGAGGGATAAACGCGCAAGTATATTGCATCTGCTGTATTTCTTACGATACCGACTTTGTTAAACGCCATGGTAAGCTCAACGTCGTCACGCCCGACTCGTAATTATTGTTAGTCCTAAATGAATATATTACACATCTTACCTGTCAAAGTTGTCAGGAAACTGAATCGGAATTGACAAGCGGAAACCTTTATACTACGTGACTTGACATGCGTCACTTCAGTGTCATATGTTTAGGTGTTCTTGTCAAGATCAGAAACACGTGATTGAAGTCCAAAAATAAAGATAACGATATATAGACCTACTAGAGCCGAACGAAGGTGGTTGACGTAAGATAGACGATAAGAAGACAAAATCCCTGATATGAAAACATAATCGCACCAAGAATGCATGGACGTTAAGGTAGCAGATACGTCATACAAGTGACAAGCATAGGTCAGTACAGGTAACTACACGATTGTGGCATACCGTCTATCGGTCAACGCGTTCAGTACAACGTAGAAAGGTGTATACTGACCACGCCACTGTCTAGAAAGTGTCAAGTGATAGCTATTTTTTGAAACTGTTACTCTTACACACGTACGTGGTTAATTGTGTTGTAAAGGACTCTTTATAAATGCGTGCCTACAGCCTATTTGGTAGTCTAGTTCAGCAATTAACGTTTCAAAAACTTTTAAACATTGTCTATGCCTCCAATGTGCATGTTTTGTTGTCAAAACATAAATGTATGAAAAAAAGGTGTATCGCCAAAATGGGTTCGCATTTTGCCCCATACTCGCCCTCCGAATTAAGCTTTGGATGAGAGCTAGCGGGTGGGGCAGAGACGTAAACCTCCCGTTTCGTAGGTGTTTTTGTGTGTCGGGACATCTTGAAGAAGGTATAACTGATGACTTTTTGAAGGAACTTATATTTTACCATATTGCAAATATGTAACTAATGGTGAAGATAGTTATGTATATTAGTTCAGTAGAGTAGGCCTACACTCGTTTATCAATTCATTATGTGTGTCTGCACGCGCGCGTGTGCGTGACTGCGTGTGTGTGCAGGCACGTGCACCATAACCCCCAGTTTCTGGGAGCCCCCCACCCAAATATACCGGTGACTTACTTAGACTTAGTTCCTCCTGTTCCTTTCGGGACATCGGGCGACGAGCTTTCTCCATCTACTACGGTCTTTCGCAATTTCTTTGGCCTCATTCCAGGTAATTTCCATTTCTGCCAGATCTTCTTTAAATGTCTTGCGCCAGGTCTTCGTCGGCCTTCCTCTCCTTCTGTTTCCACCTTCAGGCACCCATTCCATTGCTACATGTGCTGTTCTCTCTCCTGGTAGGCGTAGGATATGTCCAGCTAGCCTTCGTCGTCGAGACTTAACTATGTAATGCAGGCTATCCAGACCTGCCCTCCTCATCACTTCTTCATTGGTGATGTGTTTTCTCCATGATATGTCCAATATGAACCGGATACATCGTCGGTGGAATATGTCTAGTTTTTTTATATCCTCGCCGTATTCTTCCACGTTTCACAGGCATATATCGCTGTTGGTATTACGATTGACATATAAAGACGTAGTTTTATGTCCTTTCTGATGGTGTTACTGGACCATATTGGACGTAGTCTTTGGAACATTGCTGATGCCTTGCCTATCCTCGCTCGTACATCTTCTTCTGCATCGCCTTTCCAAGAGATGTAGCTTCCGAGGTAAGGGAAGTTCTCGACGCATTGCAACTCTTGCTGACCGATCACAATGTGGGGTGTGTGTTGTTGTCAGGGTTCGTACAGAGACGCCGAGACGGCGTTGTGTGAAACACGTTTTATTTTAGCAACATGGCGTGGTCAACACGCAAAGCATCATGGGACCTTATTCAGCGTTATACCAAATCGTCCCATATGATACAAGTCCAATGTGGGGTAACTCTTCACCTCCCCTCAGAGTTCGCATTCTCATGCTGAACTGTACAGTCATGTTCACCTGCAAACATGTCTCTAGACAATGGTGAACTTCGGTGACTATAAGTTCAAACGTTCAGGCGTCTTTATAACTCTTCCTGATCTGGTCACAGTCACACATGGAGAGGCCGTGTCTCCGGTTAGGCTAGTGTCAGTGTGCTGTGGCGATGATCGCATCGTCTCCGTAGTAGGTGCGTGCGATCTGCTTTCACTCACATCTGGGATGCCGGATGGTTGTGGCCCTCTCACCGGACTGACCATCGCATGTTGTTCGTCCGGAGTAGGAACCAGAACTCTCCTGTTACGTCGCACCGTGCCGTATTCGGTTCTCACGAGATACGACCTAGGGTGATGTGTCTGTCTCATTATCCTGCCCTGTCGGTCCTGATCCTTAACCCATACTTGGTCACCTGGCTGTAGGACAGGGAGTTCCTGTGTCCTATGTCGGTTGTTGTAGGTACGTGTTTGGTTGGATCTGTAAGTGTCCTCTTTGGTTCGGACCTTCTCTCTGTCACCGGTCTGTACCCTTGGCTGGAGCGTGCTTGGGAGTGTTGGCAGTTGTGTTCGTTACCTTCTTCCCATCAGTAGTTCGGCTGGGGATAGCCCATTCTGTAAGGGAGTTGACCGATATGTGAGAAGAGCCAGGTAATGGTCTTCGTTCTTCCTGAGCAACCCTTTTACTGTACGGACAGCTCTCTCCGCCTAGCCATTGGCTTGCGGATATCGCGGTGAGCTCGTTGTGTGAACGAACCCATATGTTGCTGCGAACTGTCGAATTGCATCAGCACTGAATTGAGGCCCGTTGTCTGACATGACAACATCTGGGATGCCGTGGACGGCAAACAGTTCCTTCAGCGTTGTGATGACACTTTCTGATGTTTGGTCGCGAAGCTGCTTGATCTCAATCCATCTCGAGTAATAGTCAATTGCGATGAGATATGCAATTCCATGAAACTCGAAAAGGTCCATGCCAAGCCTCTCCCAGGGACGAGATGGGAACGATGCTGGCATGACGATCTTTCGCACACGTTGAGCACTTAATAACCATGTCCTCTATGCAGTTGGACAATCTTGGCCACCACACCGAGCGCGACATTTCGTGATACCAAGATGGCCCTGGTGTATCCAGTGTAGTATATCCAAACGCATGCCCTCGGAATCACGATGCGTTCGTCATACAGTAGGAGATCATCGAGTACCGCGAGATGGCTCCTGTTCTCCTAGTACGGTCGTATTAGCGACAGATGTGGCATGTAAGCTGGCCATCCTAGTGTGCAAAATGTTCTGACTTGTTCGCACTCAGCATCTGCTTTCTGTGCCGCTCGAATGTCCTGTAGACGTTTCTCCGTTGCTGGAAGTATGGTTACTGTGTGTTTCGCGTAACACTCTACCTCTTCCACAAACATGATGTCGGTCTGCTCTGGGAAGTTGACGGGAGCGCGAAATAATGCGTCAGGTGTCGTTTGATGCTTTCACGGGACGTATGCGACTTCCGGGTTGTATCGCATTATTCTCAGACGAAATCGTTGGATGCGAGGTGGCATCTTGGCTAGCTCTGTTGTTTTCAGAAGTGGCACGAGAGGTTTGTGATCAGTCTCGAGCGTAAAGTTTAGCCCCATCACATACTCTCTGAACTTCTCGCAAGCCCAGGTTGCTGCAAGAGCTTCCTTCTCTATGACTGCATAGCGTTTCTCGGTTTCTGTGAGTGATCGGGAAGCATAGCAGACTGGACGACGTCTGCCACCATCTTGAATTTGCAGTAGCACTGCACCGATCCCCTGAGAAGATGCGTCTGCTACGATCACTGTTGGGCGGTTTGGGTCATAGTGTGCAAGTACGTCGGGTGATACAAGCATGTCTTTCACTTGCTGGAATGCAGATTGTTGTGCCTCTTCCCATAACCATGCCCTGTCTTTGCACAGTAATTGGCGTAACGGTACGTTGATATCAGCCAGTCGTGGAATGAATTTTCCCTTTTGGTTCACCATGCCCATGAAGCTTTGGAGTTCCGTGACATTGGTGGGAGCTGAGAAATGTGCGATGGCTGCCGTCTTGCTGCTGTCTGCATGTATCCCTGAGGCATCGATGACATGTCCCAAGAACTTGACCGACCGCTTTGCAAATTCACATTTGTTGTTCAGCGTTAGTCCGGCTTGCTGTAAGCGTAGCATGACAGCTCTAACGCGCTTGTCATGTTCTGGTTTGTCTTTGCCATGTATCAAGATGTCGTCCATGTGGCAGATTACTCCTTCTTGGCCTTCCAGAATGGCCGACATGGAGCGCTGGAAAATTTCACTTGCCGAGCTGATACCAAACGGAAGTCTGTTAAAACAGAATCGCCCGAAAGGTGTGACGAATGTTGTGAGAAGCCTGGACTCCTCATCCAGTGGAAATTGCCAGAATCCGCTGTTGGCGTCTAGTTTTGTGAACAACTTGCTTGTTCCCAGCTTAGCTAAACTTTCATCCACAGAGTGCATTGGGTGTATCTCCCGTAGGACCGCTCGATTTAGCTGTGTGAGATCAACACAGATGCGTAGTGAAGTTCCTGACGGCTTGGGAACAATCACAAGTCCCGAACACCAATCTGTGGGTTATGTGACTGGAGAGATGACCCCCTGTCGCTGCATCATCTCAAGTTCCGCTTTCACCTTCGGCAGCAGAGGATGCGGGATCTTCCTCGGTGCGTACAAACACACTGGTCTGGGATCTGCACGAAGCGTCACATGATATTCAGTCTTCAACTTGCCGAGGCCAGTAAATAGACTCGGAAATTCTGCTTTGAAGTTCGCTGTTGGATCATTTACTTCCTCAACGCCATCGGACCGCGACACAAGTCCGAGTTTAACACAAGCTTGTTTGCTCAACAGTGAACACTGTTGGTTACGTAGGACGTATACTGTTTCAGTTACTTCTTTGCCGCGGTATTTCAGGGTCGCGTGGAGTATGCCCCTGACTGGCAGATGGATGCCCCCTGGTCCACGGAGTTTCTTCAGATTCCTGTGGAGCTGATCCCGTTTCAACCACTGTTCCCTGACACTTATGACCGAAACTGATGCGCCTGTGTCGAGTTTGAAGCGTGTGTTATGACCGTTCACACTAACGCGTGCAGACCAAAAGTCACTCTCATCTTTGATCTCCCCCAGAAGTGGGATGTCCTCCCTCTTTACTTCGTGGACTCTGCCACTGTGTCTCCTGATTGCACTGCCGCGACACACTGCTTGGAAGTGCCCTTGTTTTCCGCATGCCCGACAGCAGTAATTTTTAGCTGGACATTTCTGCCTGTCGTGTGCTGGTTGACGCCCGCACCATTGGCAGGTACTAGTCGTGTCATTGGGGTGAGTGTAGCCTCGTTTTGGCTTTTTGCTCCATTTTCTGGGTACTGCTTTACTAGCTGGTCTGACGTTTTGGCTTTTTGCTCCATTTTCTGGGTACTGCTTTACTAGCTGGTCTGACGTGATCGATCTCGCGGGCACTTACTACTTCTCTGTCTAGCTTGCGTGCCTCCGCCTGGCGGGTAATCTGGACAACTTGCTCAAGAGTCAAATCTGGTTTTGACTGTAGGCGATCTGTAAGCCCGTTGTCAGCGACGCCTGCGACTATTCTATCGCGGATCAACTCGTCCTTTAGATCACCATAACTGCCGTTTTCTGCCATTCGGTATAAGTCTTGTATGAAACTGTCGACTGGCTCTGATGCCGTTTGTCGTCGGGTGTTGAAACGTGCCCTTTCGACAATGGTGTTTCTCCTCACATTGAAATACTGGTCAATGGCAGCCTTTACCTCGGCGTACGTTGCCTTATTTTGATCGTGGTCAGAATAGCACATTCGCCCATTGCGTATAGCAAAGAGCTTACTTGTTCAAGCTTGAAGCTGTGACTTCGCTTGTAGGCCTGATGCAACTCGGTAACGTTCGAATCTTGTTGACCATTTTGTCCATAACTCAGTTTGAGCTGGACCTGTTGCTCCTTCGAATTTCCATGGAAAGGGAAGTTGCGTCGATTGGCATACCTCTTCGTTGGCCATGTTCGCGTATCGCTGCCACCATGTGTTGTTGTCTGGGTTCGTACAGAGACGCAGAGACGGCGTTGTGTGAAACACGTTTTATTTTAGCAACATGGCGTGGTCAACACGCAAAGCATCATGGGACCTTATTCAGCGTTATACCAAATCGTCCCATATGATACAAGTCAAATGTGGGGTAACTCTACAGGGGGCAGATCCATCACCAAATGACAATGTTTTTGTCTTCCCATAGCTGATTCGTAATCCGACCATCTCTCCATTTTCGTTTAAATTATTGGTAATATCTTGCAGGATCTCCGGCGTGTGGCTGAGCAGTGCAATATCATCGGCAAAGTAAAGGTCTGTCAACCTATTATTTATCCATTTAACACCAAAGTTCGGATCTTTCATCGTTTTCCTCATGATGAAGTCGATAACAACAACAAAGAGGAAAGGGGACAGGATGCTACCTTGACGTACACCTGTCTCTACGCCATCGTTGGTCTTGATGCAGCAGTTGGTGTTTCGGTATAGCGATTTAAAAATGTTATACATTTGCTTGGCATGTCGTATAGCTTCAGCATTTGCCATAGCGAATCTCTGTGGACACTGTCGAAAGCCTTCTTAAAGTAAATGAAATTGACTAAAAGAGGTATCTGGAACTCTCTGCTTTGCTCGATGATGTTTCGCAATGTGAAAATCTGCTCACAGCATGACCTTCCTCTTCGAAAACCAGCTTGTTCCTCCCGGAGGTGTTGGTCAACTGCTGTCTTCAGCCGGTTTAGGATCACACTGCAGAACACCTTTCCGGGTACTGACATCAATGTTATTCCTCGCCAGTTATTACAATCGCTCAGGCACCCCTTCTTTGGTAACGTCACGATCACTCCTCGTCTCCAATCATCAGGAACTTCCTCCTCAGACCAGATCAGATTGAACAAGTAGGTTAACTCGTCTACAACCCCGTCCTTGCCATGTTTCAATAGTTCGGCCGATACTTCATCAAGACCCGCTGTCTTGCTGTTCTTGAGGCTATTGATGGCTTTGGAGACTCCTGCCCTGGTGATGTCATTGGTGATGACATCAAGCTCCTTTGTGTTTGGTTCATGTTTGAAGTTGAAGAATGTGGTTGGTGTTGGTTGATTTAGTATATCTCGGAAGTGTTCAATCCACCTCGTGGCTTGTTCCTTGCTTGTTAGAAGCACTCTGCCACCTTTGTCTTTTATTGGTATGTTGGAATTGCTTTTGGCGCTATCATATACAGCGTTTTCGAGTCATTCCGTTCTGCTGCTGTTTGTGCTTCTTTACCTTTCTTTTTTAACCATTTCCTCTTATCTGTCCTACAGCTCTGTTTTACTTCTTTGTCCAGTTTCCTGTATTTATCATCTGATGATCTCCATTGTTGGAGGTTTCTAGCGCTTGATCTCTTCTGGTCTTCATATCCTAGCTTCCTTTTATGAATCAATTTCCACGAGTCTTCAGTAATCCACTGTTCTCTGTTGGACCCTCTTCTCCTTCCTAACATTACATTCGCGCTCTCCTTTACGACTTGAAGGAATAGCTGCCATTGCTCTTCTAAGTCGGTTGAGTGTTGTAGCGCTTGGAATCTGTTCTTAGTTTCCTCGTAAAATTGTTTTGATGTGTTTGTGTTCTTTAAGTTATTTGTCCCATATGGCCTGACGGTCTTCACCGTCTTGACTCTCTTTAACTTCAAGCGGATCTTACCAATCACAAGGTTGTGGTCAGAGCCAACGTCTGCCCCTCTATATGTTCGGATGTCCTGTAGAGATGTACGTCATCTACTACTAATGCAGATGTAATCAATCTCATTCGATGTATTGCCATCTGGTGAGATCCGAGTTTTCTTTTGAATGCGTTTATGTTTGAAGAAGGTGTTGCCAATGCTGATACCACTGACGGTGCTCATCGAGAGCAATCGTTCACCGTTATCATTCGTATTTCCAGCTGAACCGTGTGGTCCAACCGTAGTATACATGTCTCTTCTGTCTCCATCCAGTTTCGAGTTAAAATCTCCTACCACCACTTTTATGTCAAAGCTTGGTATCTCGTCATGCACGTTCTGGAGTTGGTCGTAAAAGGTGTTCTTTTCCTCGTCTGTGGCGACTTCGGTTGGGGCATATACTTGCACTACGGTGACTTTGACATGTCTGGTGTTGAACCTCGCTGTGATGATGCGTTCACTAACTGGCTTCCACCCTATCAGTGCTTTTGTAGCATCCTTATTCAGATGATGCCAACTCCATGGACGTGGTGATCTCCATTTCCGGAGTAGAGTACAGTTTTATCTCCGCTGTTGAAGCATCACTGTCCTGTCCATCTCATCTCGCTTACGCCTAGACTATCTAGATGGTAAGCCCCTTCATTTCCTTCAGCACTTGCTCCATCCGCCCATTCTGAAACAGCGTTCGAACGTTCCATGTGCCTACACTGGTGTTAGTTTTGGCGTTAAAGATATGGCTCATCGGGGGACGAGCTTCCTGACGGCTTTCACTCAACCCTGTTATAGATACATCTGTAGGTGTAGATACATCTGTAAATGCAGATGCATCCACATTTATGGATGTGCCTTCTCTACTTCCCCTTGAAAGTGTAACGGAATGGCTTCTTCTCGTCGTTTCTGTAGTAGGGTTTGTTTTTATGGGGTAGGGTTACTGCCCCTACGCCCAACCCTCCTCCTTTTTCAACCTGGCTTGGGACAGGCTACACCGGTGATATATAGCAAAATCGAGTAAATTTATAAAATAACATGAAACTTAACATTATTGTCTTAGGTCATTGACTTTCCAAATATTAGACTTCTACGTCTTGTTTTTCTTTGCGAGAAATCAGTGACAATTTCCGAAGGATATCGCACTAGAATAACATGGCCGTGTTCAGTTGTTATAAATAGCCGTGTCATTTACGTAAATGTGCGTTCTTCAATATATAGTTATCGACACACCACCAGACGGAGCAAGACGTAGCGCAAATTCAGTATTTGGGAACATGGGAGCCAAATCCTGTTTAATAAGCAGGCGAATTAAATCCTTCAATGCCGTCTACCCAACAGTGGAGTCATCTGGAGCATAGTGCATAGGGGATATCATATTCATGCGTTCCATGATCCCTTATCAGTCTTGCCACCGTACTGGCTACGAGCTTATTCGTCTTCTTTGGGCCTCTGATCGGGACTTCCCGTTCACAAAACCGTTGCCACTGATATTATCGGGCTGGGAGATGTTGGATCGAGTAGTTAAGTCATGCGTGAATAACGTAATATCCGTAGTCGGTTTAATAAAAAAGTGCATAATTTTGTTTAAAATAGTTTACCGAATTGACTGTTGTTGTTATTTATCTGCATGGTAACATACCAAAGGCAATTCTCAGGCCGATATTTAGCACATATCTTCTTCAACGCGTTTTTTATTTCTCGACGCGATTCCAAAATGTCATTTCTTTAGCGCGTTCAGTGACCGTCTAATAGTCTGCCCATTACAGTGCTCTCGATACATTCGCCGATATTACGCAAGTCAGCTACACAATTAACCGCTTTACAAAATATCAATTTCCTACACATTCAGGATCTTGTAATGGAGGAGATAAGCTTGCCACGTCAAACTAATAGCACGAAATAGCAGAACATAATTTTACTTATAATTTCAAGAATTCAGAATTCGTGTCCACAGGTAATTGGACGACGGCAGTTTTTGTTCAAATTGCCTGCAAATTCTCAAGTAATTGTACAATGTTCAATGAACCACTGTGTTGCTGCTTAATTTATGTAAACCACCGCCTCATTTTTATCAACATTCTGTCGTTTGAAAACGCAAACAAACTTGTCACACAACGGGTGTGCGGCCTCACAAATACAACTTTCCCAGGGCCCAATGTCCCTTAATCGGCCACTGGGTGGACCAAACGGAGGATTCCTTTGACAAAGTAGGTTTATGGCGTGTGTGGGCATGCCCGATCATTACTCGAACACTGTCGGCGAATAACGGGTCTTCATTTTTAGCGGCCCAGTGATCACCACCTTAGATAACATTTCATAACGTTGCTCCTGTTCGTTCTTTGATAGTATCCTAGTTAGCTAACACTATTCATTGCAACAATGAACATTCTGCATTGGCACAATCATTTCTTGCTGACTGGCTTCCCTTGGTATTGTTACTTATGTGTGGACAATACAAAAAATGATGTATTGACAAGGCTTGATAATTGTCTCTGTAGTTATTCTAACTCACCACCCAAATGTGTTGAGCCCTTATCATAAAACACGTAATGATATTCAACTAAAATTTTTAAAGTTCAACACACACTTCTAGTTCATTAGAACATATTTGGGCAGTCAGTATTAGAATGTTTTATTTTATACTATATATAACATGTTACAATAAAAACGATCAAACTCGAACATAATACGACTAATGTATTTTTCAAAATTATATTAATCCGTTTATTGTAGCGATATATTATTATGTGCTCGTTGCACACGCTTTTGATACAAGATCATTGTAGCCAGATTCTGAAAAGCACAATTAGATCAACCATGCTGCATACACGCACGCACGCACGCACACACACACACACACACACACACACACACACACACACACACACACACACCACACACTGGTATTACAGCGTTTCAGCCACTAACACACAGATATAATAAAATCAGTTACTGGTAGTTATAATCAGGCATATATCAACATGCAACAAAAATTATCTGATATATATATATATATATATATAGTGAATGCTTGCAATAAACGTGTAATTTGATTTACGAAATATGGCTACACCGTGTGTAGAACATAAACCAAGGCACTCGGTACGTTACACCATCACAGTTGGTGAAGTGCCAACTACAACAACCAACTGCTACGTCGTATTCGCGTACACACACACACACACACACACACACACACACACACACACACACACACACACACACACACACACACACACACACACACACACACACACACACACACACACACACACACACACACACACACACACCAACACACACACACACACACACACACACACACACATACACAGCACACACACACACACACACACACACACACACACACTGCAAGGGACACAGAATGCAATGCCTTATCACATAATCAGCATAAACCCATCCTTGAATTAACTGCAGTACGCTCAAACAGTTTAAAAAGTTACATTCAACGACAGCCGTGTCAACATGCTTTGGACTGCGTCTTCGTAGACGCTATTTAGTCTACTGCTTGATTTCTAAATTTTGTAATATCAACAAATTAGCTATGGCATCTTCAATCCTGAACTGTTAACAACATAACACATTTAAACAAGTAACAGACCTACAGCATAACGCACACAAGGTTAACAATCACATTCAGACACCACTCAACCCAAGTTTGTTTATTCACTGCCCCGCCTTAGCCTCTGAATCAGACAACACATCATGATCTAAGACAGCAGCAGCATACAAATGTATAGCTTTGTGCTGTACGAATAATGTCTCCATATTAAGCTTCTCAGAATAAAATATTATTAAAGATACAAAGTTCAGTCAAGCCTGTACTATCTGACTGTTTGTTCCTGTGACATACTTGATGTTTGTTTTCATTGTTTATCAGATATTTATACCTGATAATCGATACTCCAAATTGCATATCATTTATGATATTGTCTTTATACAGCTGCAGTGCTTGCTATTAAAAACTGAGGGATCTTAGTTATGAAAAACGCCTAAAAGAATGTGGTTTCACAACACTAGAGACCAGGAGACTGAGAGGAGATCAGATAGAAGTGTTTAAAATATTGAATGGTTATGAAAATATTGATAGAAATATGTTTTTTTCAGTTAAGAAAGATAGAAAGACTAGAGGACATGAAGTTACATTAGTAAAGGAGCAGTGTAGATTAGACGTGAGAAAGTTCTCATTTTCACAAAGGACTGTGAAAGAATGGAACAGATTATCTGATGATTGTGTGAGCTAGTAGTGTGAATATGTTTAAAAATAAAATCGACACACCTCAGAAGGGCTGGATATATGTAAATAAAAGGGTTGGACTCTCGATAAGCCAAAGGGCTTCCTTGTCCACCTGCCATCTAGAGTTAATTCTCTGGATGGCAATCTTGTTCAATCTTGTTAAATTTCTTCAGTCTGTCTTTCTTTTCCTTAACTGCATTCTCAGTGTCAACATTTCATCACCAGCTTTCTATTCTGGGCTTCTTCTTCCCCATTGACCTCCCACATACTTTCTCCCTACACTTCCTGGTCTGCTCCGCAGTTTCTTCCCACCATTCTTCCACGTTCTCCGTTGTTACTTCATCTTTATCTGATAGTCTCTCCACTATATTTCTCCTGAAGTTCTCTCTCACTTCGTCCTCTTTTAGCTTCCACCATCTGATCTGTTTCGTTCCCACTGTTCTCCTCTGTCTTGTTTTCCTCACCTCCAGTTCAGAAACTAGTACCCTGTGTTGTGTCCTGCGTGTACGTCATTATATCTTGTCCGATCTCTTCCGACATGGTCTCCTGCCACCACCATTCTCTCACAACTTGGTACAGCTTGCATAGCACCATCAATGTGCTCCCATAATTCCTCCTTTTCCTCTTCTGTGCATCCAGTTTGTGGTGCATAGCAACTGATAACATTCCATACTTCTCCTTCGATCTTTAGTTTCATTCTCATCACTCTATCGCAACGGTCGCTCCACTGCTAGTAATCTGTCTTTCAGATCTTTTCATAGTACAGTTCCTACTCCATTCTTCGTCCCATCTTGTCCATGGTAGTACAGTTCGTATCCGTCACCGATCTCCCTTGCTTTGCTTCCTTTTCATTTTGTTTCCTGTACGCACAATCCTTGCAGGTTCTTCTTTAGCATCAATTGTACTTCTTCTCCACTTTTTCCTGTCATGCTCCCAACATTCAGTGTTGCGAGTTTAATCTTCCTTATTCTCCTTCCTGTTTGGACTAACTTCTTTAGCCGCTTTCGTCCTTCAGACGGTAGCCCTTGTCCATTTATCGCAGGGTACGCCCTATAGCACGGGCATTCACTCTATTTAATCCAGCCATATTTAGGAGTTTGGCTTAGGTTTTTATACCCAGATGCCCTTCCTGCTGCCAACCACAGTTATAAGCGGTGGGCCTAGCATCTAGCACCAATGTACCATCAGAGACAGCAGGTGGTTTGAGATCGGAGTTGTCCTTCTCCTAGGCCGATTTCCTGCCAAGGTTAACGAGCTGGGCCTGCCCGGGTTTGTAATCAGACCTTCTCCTCAACCGACTACCTGATAAAGTTAACGAGCTGGGTCTGCCCGGGTTTAAAATCAGAGTTGTCCTTCTATGGTAAGTTTGGTCCATGGCACCTTCTTCTGTTTTATCCGGTGCAACCCCTCATACTAAGGGCTTCCCACATCCGCCTCCCAGGGGACGCGCCTCTACGCAGGCTACCCACTGCGTGAGGTACTTCAGATAACCTTCTGATAATACCAAACATTTTGTTGGACTTGTTTGTTACTGACTCCACCTGTTGGTCAAATTTCAGCTCATTGTCGACTTGTACTCCCAAGTCTTTCCCACTTGTCGTTTCCGCCAGGGTGGTATTTGTTCCACTACTGGCCATGATATAGTCACGATTTTGGTTGTTTCGACCAGGATGCATAACTTTGCATTTGTCTTCATTGAAGCGTAGCTGCCACTTTCTACACCACTGTTCTAGTTAGTCTATGTCTGCCTGCAGTGTCGCTTGGTCAGCCTGTGCAGTCATAGTCTGTAGATTTTAGTGTCATCAACGAACAGGTAAACAGATGATTCTACCAAATACGGCATGTCATTTATATAGCACACATAGAGCAATGGTCCAAGTGCGATTCCTTGTGGGATGCCACTTGTGACGGGGAATCATGATGACTGGCGTCCATTTACAATGACACTTACATTACCTTTTAACAGATAAGTATAATAGTGTGGTTATTTGGACAACTTTGGGGAACTTCTTGGAGGAAACGCGTGAAATGACACTCCCAGAGAAGATTAGAAATATAATCAACCATATGGCACAAAAAGTGCGGCATTCTCCGTCAACTTACGTTCATCCATGTATAGTACTATCAGTAATGGTGCCTAGGGTTGGTTGAACTTGTGGAAGAGAATAGGTGTGTTGAGCGTGCGACGGAACACAGTTATATTCACTAATAATGCAATATTCCACACCCTGTTTTTTGTCACTTGTGTTTTTCCATTGGTAACAACGCTGCTTTTCTCTAGCATATTTGATCAATGACACAACACCAAGTTTACCGCACTAATCATTTTTCTCTGCACAAAAGTAGGGTAATAAAAGAAGTCGATGTATCCAGAGAGCGTACGTATATATTAGAAAAGAAGAACTTTTAACTAGTGTGGGAAATAAAATAAAACAACAAATAATTAAATACACTAACTTATATCGAGTTGTTCTTATCGAAAGACATAAGTAAGACGTATATATATCTAACTAGAGCATTTATTAACAAACAGTCCGGCTGAACAGATACACAGTATCTGAGAAATCGGCGCGCTAGTAATGGCCGCAGTCTTTGTTCGAGCATATTAAGTGATTCTGCTTGGACATATTGCTGTCCTTCCCCGGATGGAATCGATTCACTTATGCTTCGTTTGTTGAACTGTTAGGCTTACATCTGCGGGACAAGCCACACAGCAGTGTCAAACTTCGCCTGGTGTTGCAGTTGTCATCCATTGCTTTGACGCGAACTTTGCTTCTCCAACACCATCAGCATCCCGCAATACGGACAAAAGACGCGCTTTCAGTAGAACATCTCAAGAGCAGACGATGTGTCATTAGGACACCAACTGAAACAAGACAAGGCACAACATCAGCACATATGTACGCGAATGGGTGAAATAGTTTTGGTGTCTTGTCATATTAATTTCCCCTATGTTTAATTAACGTTTGCGTCTGACAAAGCCAGAACAGTGTTACAGATCATAGTCTTTTCTATTTTATTAACACCTTTTATATTAAACAACATTGTTGCTCTTAGCATTGGGACAACGCTCATGTTGCTTATTTAACGTATTTTTTTATAATCGCGTGTAGGCCTGTTATTAATATAAATACGCTATGGTAAATACATTTTAAGATGGAAGAACCAAAACTCAATTCCGTTAACATATATTATACAAACGAATGTATGTTAGTTTTCATACACAGAAATAAATTGGCTTGGCGATCAAAGAAAACCTACGTTTGTGCGTACCTTCTGATAGCGACTGATGAATTCGTCTCTTGTTATTTTCCCTCTGCCTGGGGAAACAAGAACGAGGTCGGCAATAAACTAATCATCCATTACAATTTGAGTAGGCCTACTGGAACATCAGACACGAGACTACTATGGTATCGTTCGCGTCCGCAACTATATACAGTCATTTATAGACTGACAAACAACACCGAAGCGTGTCTATATTAATTGCGATAACCCTATCTAAAATATATGAACGCCTTTAAGTTAAAACGTCACACGGTCGTGATAGCGAATTCCGCATTTATTAAATTATATTTAGGGAAGTTAACACTTACCTGTCTAGCTGCGGCTATTGTTAATTTATATAAAGCCGCACTAAACACATCGGTGAACTGCTGCAAGTGTCTTATGTGCAAATCGGCCGTGTAAACGATGCCGAAAGGAGAGTTCGATTTGCACAAGGATTTTTTTTGAGAATTGGCACTGGTTCTAAATACTTAATTATTATATTATTAGCAAACGTTTACCCTGATTTTGAAGCACTTGCCAACCACGGACCGACAGCAGATGTACCCGTTAATTTTCAAAGCGGAATAGCAACAGTTGAAACCTATGTTTAACAAGATTTAACAAGATTGCCACCCAGAGAATTAACTCTAGGTGGCAGGTGGACAAGGAAGCCCTTTGGCTTATCGAGAGTCCGACCCTTTTATCTATGTGTATCCCGCCCGTCTGAGGTATGTGTCGATTTTATTTTTAAACATATTCACGCTACTAGCACCCACACAATCAGCAGGTAATCTGTTCCATTCATTTACAGTCCTTTGTGAAAATGAAAACTTTCTTATATCCAATCTACTCTGCTCCTTTGCCAATGTAAGTTCATGTCCTCTAGTCCTTCTATCTTTCTTAACTGAGAAAAAAATATTTCTATCAATATTTTCATAACCCTTCAATATTTTAAACACTTCTATCTGATCTCCTCTCAATCTCCTGGTCTCTAGTGTTGTTAAACCGCATTTTTTTAGGCGTATTTCATAACTAAGATCCCTCAGTTTTGGTATCATTTTAGTTGCTCTCCTCTGCACTCTTTCTAGCATATCTATGTCCTTCCTGCGATATGGCCTCCACGCTTGAATACAATATTCTAAATGAGGCCTAACTATTGTTTTGTACAGCGGTATTATTAGCTCTTTTTCCTTATACGTTATGTTTCGCCTAATTAATCCAAGGATTTGATTTCCCTTTGAAGCTGCAATTCCGCACTGCTCTGAAACCTTCATATCAGCACTAATGGTTAACCCTAAGTCCTTTTCTTTTACAGTAGTACTTAGTACAGTACCCCCCATTGTATATTCTACTTCTTCGTTCCCATGTCCTGTGTGGAGGCATTTACATTTCCCAAAATTGAACAGCATTTGCCACTTTTCAGACCATTTGATCAACCTGTCAAGATCATCTTGTAAATGCTGTCTATCTCCATCACTTTTAATCCTTCTAAACACTTTTGTATCATCCGCAAATTTCAACACCTTGCTTGTTATTTCATCATCCAAATCGTTGATATATATTAAGAATAATATAGGACCTAATACTGATCCCTGTGGTACCCCACTCAATACCGATTTCCAGTTTGAAGCCTCCCCATCAACTACTACACGTTGTCTTCTGTCAATCAGCCATTGTTCTATCCAGTTTATTATACCATTTCCTATGCCATGGGCCTTTAGTTTCAGCAGTAATCTTTGATGTGGTACTTTGTCGAAAGCTTTTTGAAAATCTAAGTAGACGATATCTACTGGTGATCCCTCATCTACCCACTTAGTGATGTCTTCCAAAAAACATAACATATTTGTTAAACATGACCTCGCTTTAAAAAACCATGTTGAGATGGGTTTATCAAGTTTTGTTTAACAAGAAAATCCACCATGTGATCTTTAATTAGTCTTTCTAACAATTTACAAATCACTGATGTTAAACTCACTGGTCTATAGTTCTCTGACTTGTTTCTCGAACCTTTTTTGAATAACGATATAATGTTTGCTTCTTTCCATTCTAAAGGAACCACTCCCTCTTCTAATGACAAATTAAAACTGTTGCAAGCGGTATGCTAATTTGTTCTACAATTTCCAATAGTAGTTTGGGTGGAATACCATCCACTCCAGGTGATTTATTATCCTTCATAGCCCTTATTTTCTTACCTACCATTTCCGGGGTTACAATTAATTGTCCTAAATAGTCTGAATCTGCCCCTTGAACTTAGCCTCTGGTACTGGCAGTGAACTAATATCTTCCCTGGTAAACACTGAACTAAAGTACTCATTCAGGTCTTCTGCCATTAAGAATCCCTCTGATATTATATTTTCCAGCACTATCTTCTAGAGGACCGACTTTATCTTGAACTTTCTGTTTGCTTCGAACATACGCATAAAAACTCTTGCTGTCATGTTTTATATTACTAGCTAATTGTTGTTCATAGCTTCTCTTTGAATTTCTAATTTCAGCTGTAGCTTGGTTAAGTGCTTCTTTATAACTGTTGTAGTCTTCATCATTTCCAGTACATCTATATGACTTCCACATCATTTGTTTGTACTTAATTTTTCTAATGGCTTCTTTCGATAAGTGTTTCTTTTTGGACCGTTTTCCTTGTTTTTTGAAGGGTACAAATTTATCGACTATGCACTTAATTTCACTCTTTAATACATTCCAGCATTCTGTTGCCGTCTTATTTTTCAGTGTGTTATTCCAGTCTATCTTTGCTAAATATTTCCTCATGTCCTTATACCTTCCTTTGTGGAAATTTCTCCTATACTGCTTTTTACTATTCCTTTCTGATTTTACTTTGATGGTAAAATGTATCTGGTTGTGATCGCTACTCCCCAGTGGCTCACATATCTTGACATTGTCAACTAATTCATTCTGTGAGGACAAAACTATGTCTAACACATTCTCACCCCTGGTTGGTTCTAGCACATGTTGAGAAAGGAATGTATCTTGAACTAAAACTAAAAACTTGTGGTCCTCACTCCCCATACTCTGTAGAGATTTCCATTGTATATGCCCATGGTTAAAATCCCCCATAATAATACAGTCCCGTTTGCTTACTTCCCTTATAGCGTTTTGTATTTTTTCATTCTCTTCTATGCTTATGTTTGGACTTCGATAAACTAACCCAACTGTTAACGTTGAGTTTCCTGTAACTATGTTACACCAAACAGCTTCTTCGCAATCTGCTTCTCTTTCTAATTTTATTTCATAAGCCTGAATAGATTCTTTAATATATAAAATAACTCCACCTCCCTTTCTTCCTATTCTATCTTTTCTAAACATTACATATCCTTTCAGTCCCAATTCAGCATCTGATATATCGGTGGTGGTCCAGGATTCGGTTATACCTGTTATATGAGGGTCAATATCTTCTACCATAATGTTTAGTTCATTTCTTTTGTTTACTATACTCCTTGCATTTAAACAAACACATTTATATCCAGCTTCAGAAGAGTTTTCCACACTGTTATTTGCTGATTTATTTGTGCTGTCTTTATCTATACCTCCATTTTCAGGCTTTTCTGTGAGTCCCCCCTGCGAATCTAGTTTAAATAGATACAACCTGTCCCACTGTCAACAGATCGCAGCAGGTTCTCTGAGAAAACTGCTGCCCCCTTTCCACTAAGATGGAGGCCATCTCTCATGTACATATCTTCCCTCCCAACAAAGTATCACCCATAAATCTGTGAATCCCACCCCTCTTCGTCACACATCTGCTCAACTAGTGCGTTGATCGCCATCCTTTTACAGTTTCTATACGTTGCCCCCCTTCCTCCCATTACTGGCAAAATTCCTGACAGAATAACCTGTTCAACTCTCGTCTTCTGTAGCTTCCTCACTAACTGTCTATACTTCTGTACTATCGCAGTTGTTCCCTCCCTGTCTGCATTATTTGTTCCTACATGTACCAGTATAGACCCCCCCTTGCCATGTCCCAATACCTTCTCTACCCTGTCAGTTACATGTTCAATCCTAGCCCCCGGTAAACAAACAACGATGTCCTTCCCCTCGCTCAGTGCCTTGTCCGTCTTTCTCATAATGGAGTCGCCCATAAACACCCTCTCTTTCCTCATTGCCCCCTCAATCACTGCCTTAGAATAGCTCCTTCTTCGGTTTGCATCTGTCTGCTTGTTGTCTTTCCCCCCTGTCGTCTTCTCTCCTGTCACATTCTCTTCCGATCCATTCTTTCCTGTCGCTTTTTCTCTTGTCACCTTCCCTTTTATCGACTTCTCTTCTATCACATTTTCTCTCACTTCCTTTCGTCCCTTCTTCGTTCGTCCCATCTCGTTTTCCTCTCTCCTCTCCCTTCCCATCTTCCCTCCCTCCTTCTCTACGGTCACTTTCTTCCCTGTCACCTTCACGCTTGTCACGTTTTCTGTTGTCGATTTTCCAATTTCTTCCCCTCCAATCACCTTCCCTCCTCTCAATCTCCTTTCCTCAGTTTTCTTGCCACTGCTATTCTCCTTCAGTCTTGCAGTATTCTCACCTCTCTCCCTGTCGTCTCTCTCCATTCGACCTGCCTCCTTGCTAATTCCCATCTCCATTCCCTTCACAATATCTGTCAACCTAACTATCTCCTTCTGCAGACACTCCACCTTCCAACACCCAATGCACTGAAAGGTGAATCCTTCCTCCATGGTTTCTGCCCATGACTTCCCACAGCCGGACAATGCAAAATCTACCCAGCTGTGGCAGTGATCGCACACCAAGTGTCGCTTTGCCTTGACTTGCCGCTTGCAAGGCGCCATATCCCGATCAGAATTTATTTAATAACTTAACTAACTTAGTCTTTATAAAGACTGTTTCCTGTGTACTACAGCACACTTTAGGTTACAAATTTCAATTACACAGCCAACTATTTATCCTGACACGAACGCTAACATTACCGGTAGTGACCTAATTTAAATACAATCAATTACGTTACGTTAGGCTGCTTTATTTATTTAGGTTACGCCGCCCGACTATCGCCCTTGCTTAATTTTAACAACAATGCTACCTAATCAAAATATCTAGCAAGTACTGGCTTACACAGATATTATCTTATGTAAGTAGTTTGATGGTTGTTACTTTATCTCCTATATATTCTACCACATAATCAGGTTTGTTAAATCTTGTTTACAAATTATCGAAGCCTAAGTGAGTTACCCTATTATCACTCACTATATTAAGGTATTCTAAAATACTATAACTAACTAACTTTAAGCACAACTGCTACTCAATATATGTTTATTGCAACTTTATGAATTATATTAAGGCAAGAATAATACTTATCAATCAGTAATTCCACTTGTTTATCAACTTTTCTGCACCACCAATTTCTACGATCTATCTCCGCCAAATATAGCCTCGAAGTGTTGCTGTGTGTAGACGTTTATTTAGACACACACGCACACACGTAAGCGCTAACTAGTGCGATTACAGTTAGATATCAATCAACCATACCTTCTGTATCCAGTTGGCTGAACAGCTCAAAGAGCTCCTCCGCCGTGACGTCACCGCTCCCGTCTTTGTCTAGCTTCGAGAAGACTTTGTCGGCGTTCTCGGCTGAGCCGCCAAACACGGTCTGGTAGGTGGAGAGGAACGATTCCTTCGACACCTTGCCGCTACCTGCGTACAGACACACCACTCTCAAATATTGCTATAACAATATACGCATGCTTACTGGCGCACGCACGCACGCACACACACGCAAGCACACACACACACACACACACACACACACACACACACACACACACACACACACACACACACACACACACACACACACACACACACACACACACACACACACACACACACACAGCATGTTTTGCAGAGACGTGTGCGAGAACTGTTCTATGTACACGGTTTACAGGTGCGCTGGAGTAGTGGCATGTCCCGATTCGTGACTCGACTCACCAGTGGTGTCGAACACTTTAAATATTTCCTGTACTTCCGACTTGGACAGAGTTCCGTCACCGTCTTTGTCTGCTTTGTCGAATAGTTTTCCGAGTAATTCTGCGTCTGCCATCTTGGTAGTGTGTGCTGCGCCTGCGAGAAAACGAGGAAAGAATACAATCGACTGCTCACCAGTCCGCCCTAGACAGTTCCATCTTTAACGCGCACGAAACAGTCCATTTCGGGAGTCTCTAACTACAAAGAAAAAGTTAGACTATTGGATTTACTACTTAATAAAGAGGGATAAACACGCAAGTATATTGCGTCTGCTGTATTTCTTACGATACCGACTTTGTTAAACGCCATGGTAAGCTCAACGTCGTCACGCCCGACTCGTAATTATTGTTAGTCCTAAATGAATATATTACACATCTTACCTGTCAAAGTTGTCAGGAAACTGAATCGGAATTGACAAGCGGAAACCTTTATACTACGTGACTTGACATGCGTCACTTCAGTGTCATATGTTTAGGTGTTCTTGTCAAGATCAGAAACACGTGATTGAAGTCCAAAAATAAAGATAACGATATATAGACCTACTAGAGCCGAACGAAGGTGGTTGACGTAAGATAGACGATAAGAAGACAAAATCCCTGATATGAAAACATAATCGCACCAAGAATGCATGGACGTTAAGGTAGCAGATACGTCATACAAGTGACAAGCATAGGTCAGTACAGGTAACTACACGATTGTGGCATACCGTCTATCGGTCAACGCGTTCAGTACAAGTACAGAAAGGTGTATACTGACCACGCCACTGTCTAGAAAGTGTCAAGTGATAGCTATTTTTTGAAACTGTTACTCTTACACACGTACGTGGTTAATTGTGTTGTAAAGGACTCTTTATAAATGCGTGCCTACAGCCTATTTGGTAGTCTAGTTCAGCAATTAACGTTTCAAAAACTTTTAAACATTGTCTATGCCTCCAATGTGCATGTTTTGTTGTCAAAACATAAATGTATGAAAAAAAGGTGTATCGCCAAAATGGGTTCGCATTTTGCCCCATACTCGCCCTCCGAATTAAGCTTTGGATGAGAGCTAGCGGATGGGGCAGAGACGTAAACCTCCCGTTTCGTAGGTGTTTTTGTGTGTCGGGACATCTTGAAGAAGGTATAACTGATGACTTTTTGAAGGAACTTATATTTTACCATATTGCAAATATGTAACTAATGGTGAAGATAGTTATGTATATTAGTTCAGTAGAGTAGGCCTACACTCGTTTATCAATTCATTATGTGTGTCTGCACGCGCGCGTGTGCGTGACTGCGTGTGTGTGCAGGCACGTGCACCATAACCCACAGTTTCTGGGAGCCCCCCACCCAAGTATACCGGTGACTTACTTAGACTTAGTTCATCCTGTTCCTTTCGGGACATCGGGCGACGAGCTTTCTCCATCTACTACGGTCTTTGGCAATTTCTTTGGCCTCATTCCAGGTAACTTCCATTTCTGCCAGATCTTCTTTAAATGTCTTGCGCCAGGTCTTCGTCGGCCTTCCTCTCCTTCTGTTTCCACCTTCAGGCACCCATTCCATTGCTACATGTGCTGTTCTCTCTCCTGGTAGGCGTAGGATATGTCCAGCTAGCCTTCGTCGTCGAGACTTAACTATGTAATGCAGGCTATCCAGACCTGCCCTCCTCATCACTTCTTCATTGGTGATGTGTTTTCTCCATGATATGTCCAATATGAACCGGATACATCGTCGGTGGAATATGTCTAGTTTTTTTTATATCCTCGCCGTATTCTTCCACGTTTCACAGGCATATATCGCTGTTGGTATTACGATTGACATATAAAGACGTAGTTTTATGTCCTTTCTGATGGTGTTACTGGACCATATTGGACGTAGTCTTTGGAACATTGCTGATGCCTTGCCTATCCTCGCTCGTACATCTTCTTCTGCATCGCCTTTCCAAGAGATGTAGCTTCCGAGGTAAGGGAAGTTCTCGACGCATTGCAACTCTTGCTGACCGATCACAATGTGGGGTGTGTGTTGTTGTCAGGGTTCGTACAGAGACGCCGAGACGGCGTTGTGTGAAACACGTTTTATTTTAGCAACATGGCTTGGTCAACACGCAAAGCATCATGGGACCTTATTCAGCGTTATACCAAATCGTCCCATATGATACAAGTCCAATGTGGGGTAACTCTTCAACTCCCCTCAGAGTTCGCATTCTCATGCTGAACTGTACAGTCATGTTCACCTGCAAACATGTCTCTAGACAATGGTGAACTTCGGTGACTATAAGTTCAAACGTTCAGGCGACTTTATAACTCTTCCTGATCACAGTCACACATGGAGAAGCCGTGTCTCCGGTTAAGCTAGTGTCAGTATGCTGTGCTTGTCAGTGTGCGATGATAGCATCGTCTCCGTAGTAGGTGCGCGCGATCTGCTTTCACTCACATCTGGGATGCCGGATGGTTGTGGCCCTCTCACCGGACTGATCATCGCATGTTGTTCGTCCGGAGTAGGAACCAGAACTCTCCTGTTACGTCGCACCGTGCCGTATTCGGTTCTCACGAGATACGACCTAGGGTGATGTGTCTGTCTCAGTATCCTGCCCTGTCGGTCCTGATCCTTAACCCATACTTGGTCACCTGGCTGTAGGACAGGGAGTTCCTGTGTCCTATGTCGGTTGTTGTAGGTACGTGTTTGGTTGGATCTGTAAGTGTCCTCTTTGGTTCGGACCTTCTCTCTGTCACCGGTCTGTACCCTTGGCTGGAGCGTGCTTGGGAGTGTTGGCCGTTGTGTTCGTAACCTTCTTCCCATCAGTAGTTCGGCTGGGGATAGCCCATTCTGTAAGGGAGTTGACCGATATGTGAGAAGAGCCAGGTAATGGTCTTCGTTCTTCCTGAGCAACCCTTTTACTGTACGGACAGCTCTCTCCGCCTAGCCATTGGCTTGCGGATATCGCGGTGAGCTCGTTGTGTGAACGAAACCATATGTTGCTGCGAACTGTCGAAATGCATCAGCACTGAATTGAGGCCCGTTGTCTGACATGACAACATCTGGGATGCCGTGAACGGCAAACAGTTCCTTCAGCGTTGTGATGACACTTTCTGATGTTTGGTCGCGAAGCTGCTTGATCTCAATCCATCTCGAGTAATAGTCAATTGCGATGAGATATGCAATTCCATGAAACTCGAAAAGGTCCATGCCAAGCCTCTCCCAGGGACGAGATGGGAACGATGCTGGCATGACGATCTTTCGCACACGTTGAGCACTTAATAACCATGTCCTCTATGCAGTTGGACAATCTTGGCCACCACACCGAGCGCGACATTTCGTGATACCAAGATGGCCCTGGTGTATGCAGTGTAGTATATCCAAACGTATGCCCTCGGAATCACGATGCGTTCGTCATACAGTAGGAGATCATCGACTACCGCGAGATGGCTCCTGTTCTCCTAGTACGGTCGTATTAGCGACATATGTGGCATGTAAGCTGGCCATCCTAGTGTGCAAAATGTTCTGACTTGTTCGCACTCAGCATCTGCTTTCTGTGCCGCTCGAATGTCCTGTAGACATTTCTCCGTTGCTGGAAGTATGGTTACTGTGTGTTTCGCGTAACACTCTACCTCTTCCACAAACATGATGTCGGTCTGCTCTGGGAAGTTGACGGGAGCGCGAGATAATGCGTCAGGTGTCGTTTGATGCTTTCACGGGATGTATGCGACTTCCGGGTTGTATCGCATTATTCTCAGACGAAATCGTTGGATGCGAGGTGGCATCTTGGCTAGCTCTGTTGTTTTCAGAAGTGGCACGAGAGGTTTGTGATCATTCTCGAGCGTAAAGTTTAGCCCCATCACATACTCTCTGAACTTCTCGCAAGCCCAGGTTGCTGCAAGAGCTTCCTTCTCTATGACTGCATAGCGTTTCTCGGTTTCTGTGAGTGATCGGGAAGCATAGCAGACTGGACGACGTCTGCCACCATCTTGAATTTGCAGTAGCACTGCACCGATCCCTTGAGAAGATGCGTCTGCTACGATCACTGTTGGGCGGTTTGGGTCATAATGTGCAAGTACGTCGGGTGATACAAGCATGTCTTTCACTTGCTGGAATGCAGATTGTTGTGCCTCTTCCCATAACCATGCCCTGTCTTTGCACAGTAATTGGCGTAACGGTACGTTGATATCAGCCAGTCGTGGAATGAATTTTCCCTTTTGGTTCACCATGCCCATGAAGCGTTGGAGTTCCGTGACATTGGTGGGAGCTGAGAATTGTGCGATGGCTGCCGTCTTGCTGCTGTCTGCATGTATCCCTGAGGCATCGATGACATGTCCCAAGAACTTGATCGACCGCTTTGCAAATTCACATTTGTTGTTCAGCGTTAGTCCGGCTTGCTGTAAGCGTAGCATGACAGCTCTAACGCGCTTGTCATGTTCTGGTTTGTCTTTGCCATGTATCAAGATGTCGTCCATGTGGCAGATTACTCCTTCTTGGCCTTCCAGAATGGCCGACATGGAGCGCTGGAAAATTTCACTTGCCGAGCTGATACCAAACGGAAGTCTGTTAAAACAGAATCGCCCGAAAGGTGTGACGAATGTTGTGAGAAGCCTGGACTCCTCATCCAGTGGAAGTTGCCAGAATCTGCTGTTGGCGTCTAGTTTTTTGAACAACTTGCTTGTTCCCAGCTTAGCTAAACTTTCATCCACAGAGTGCATTGGGTGTATCTCCCGTAGGACCGCTCGATTTAGCTGTGTGAGATCAACACAGATGCGTAGTGAAGTTCCTGACGGCTTGGGAACAATCACAAATCCCGAACACCAATCTGTGGGTTATGTGACTGGAGAGATGACCCCCTGTCGCTGCATCATCTCAAGTTCCGCTTTCACCTTCGGCAGCAGAGGATGCGGGATCTTCCTCGGTGCGTACAAACACACTGGTCTGGGATCTGCACGAAGCGTCACATGATATTCAGTCTTCAACTTGCCGAGGCCAGTAAATAGACTCGGAAATTCTGCTTTGAAGTTCGCTGTTGGATCATTTACTTCCTCAACGCCATCGGACCGCGACACAAGTCCGAGTTTAACACAAGCTTGTTTGCTCAACAGTGAACACTGTTGGTTACGTAGGACGTATACTGTTTCAGTTACTTCTTTGCCGCGGTATTTCAGGGTTGCTATGCCCCTGACTGGCAGATGGATGCCCCCTGGTCCACGGAGTTTCTTCAGATTCCTGTGGAGCTGAACCCGTTTCAACCACTGTTCCCTGTCACTTATGACCGAAACTGATGCGCCTGTGTCGAGTTTGAAGCGTGTGTTTTGACCGTTCACACTAACGCGTGCAGACCAAAAGTCACTCTCATCTTTGATCTCCCCCAGAAGTGGGATGTCCTCCCTCTTTACTTCGTGGACTCTGCCACTGTGTCTCCTGATTGCACTGCCGCGACACACTGCTTGGAAGTGCCCTTGTTTTCCGCATGCCCGACAGCAGTAATTTTTAGCTGGACATTTCTGCCTGTCGTGTGCTGGTTGACGCCCGCACCATTGGCAGGTACTAGTCGTGTCATTGGGGTGAGTGTAGCCTCGTTTTGGCTTTTTGCTCCATTTTCTGGGTACTGCTTTACTAGCTGGTCTGACGTGATCGATCTCGCGGGCACTTACTACTTCTCTGTCTAGCTTGCGTGCCTCCGCCTGGCGGGTAATCTGGACAGCTTGCTCAAGCGTCAAATCTGGTTTTGACTGTAGGCGATCTGTAAGCCCGTTGTCAGCGACGCCTGCGACTATTCTATCGCGGATCAACTCGTCCTTTAGATCACCATAACTGCCGTTTTCTGCCATTCGGTATAAGTCTTGTATGAAACTGTCGACTGGCTCTGATGCCGTTTGTCGTCGGGTGTTGAAACGTGCCCTTTCGACAATGGTGTTTCTCCTCACATTGAAATACTGGTCAATGGCAGCCTTTACCTCGGCGTACGTTGCCTTATTTTGATCGTGGTCAGAATAGCACATTCGCCCATTGCGTATAGCAAAGTGCTTACTTGTTCAAGCTTGAAGCTGTGACTTCGCTTGTAGGCCTGATGCAACTCGGTAACGTTCGAATCTTGTTGACCATTTTGTCCATAACACAGTTTGAGCTGGACCTGTTGCTCCTTCGAATTTCCCTGGAAAGGGAAGTTGCGTCGATTGGCGTACCTCTTCGTTGGCCATGTTCGCGTATCGCTGCCACCATGTGTTGTTGTCTGGGTTCGTACAGAGACGCAGAGACGGCGTTGTGTGAAACACGTTTTATTTTAGCAACATGGCGTGGTCAACACGCAAAGCATCATGGGACCTTATTCAGCGTTATACCAAATCGTCCCATATGATACAAGTCAAATGTGGGGTAACTATACAGGGGGCAGATCCATCACCAAGTGACAATGTTTTTGTCTTCCCATAGCTGATTCGTAATCCGACCATCTCTCCATTTTCGTTTAAATTATTGGTAATCTCTTGCAGGATCTACGGCGTGTGGCTGAGCAGTGCAATATCATCGGCAAAATAAAGGTCTGTCAACCTATTATTTATCCATTTAACACCAAAGTTCGGATCTTTCATCGTTTTCCTCATGATGAAGTCGATAACAACAACAAAGAGGAAAGGGGACAGGATGCAACCTTGACGTACACCTGTCTCTACGCCATCGTTGGTCTTGATGCAGCAGTTGGTGTTTCGGTATAGCGATTTGAAAATGTCTATACATTTGCTTGGCATGTCGTATAGCTTCAGCATTTGCCATAGCGAATCTCTGTGGACACTGTCGAAAGCCTTCTTAAAGTAAATGAAATTGACTAAAAGAGGTATCTGGAACTCTCTGCTTTGCTCGATGATGTTTCGCAATGTGAAAATCTGCTCACAGCATGACCTTCCTCTTCGAAAACCAGCTTGTTCCTCCCGGAGGTGTTGGTCAACTGCTGTCTTCAGCCGGTTTAGGATCACACTGCAGAACACCTTTCCGGGTACTGACATCAATGTTATTCCTCGCCAGTTATTGCAATCGCTCAGGCACCCCTTCTTTGGTAACGTCACGATCACTCCTCGTCTCCAATCATCAGGAACTTCCTCCTCAGACCAGATCAGATTGAACAAGTAGGTTAACTCGTCTACAACCCCGTCCTTGCCATGTTTCAATAGTTCGGCCGATACTTCATCAAGGCCCGCTGTCTTGCTGTTCTTGAGGCTATTGATGGCTTTGGAGACTCCTGCCCTGGTGATGTCATTGGTGATTACATCAAGCTCCTTTGTGTTTGGTTCCTGTTTGAAGTTGAAGAATGTGGTTGGTGTTGGTTGATTTAGTATATCTCGGAAGTGTTCATTCCACCTCGTGGCTTGTTCCTTGCTTGTTAGAAGCACTCTGCCATCTTTGTCTTTTATTGGTATGTTGGAATTGCTTTTGGCGCTATCATATACAGCGTTTTTGAGTCATTCCGTTCTGCTGCTGTTTGTGCTTCTTTACCTTTCTTTTTTAACCATTTCCTCTTATCTGTCCTACAGCTCTGTTTTACTTCTTTGTCCAGTTTCCTGTATTTATCATGTGATGATCTCCATTGTTGGAGGTTTCTAGCTGCTTGATCTCTTCTGGTCTTCATATCCTAGCTTCCTTTTATGAATCAATTTCCACGAGTCTTCAGTAATCCACTGTTCTCTGTTGGACCCTCTTCTCCTTCCTAACATTACATTCGCGCTCTCCTTTACGACTTGAAGGAATAGCTGCCATTGCTCTTCTAAGTCGGTTGAGTGTTGTAGAGCTTGGAATCTGTTCTTAGTTTCCTCGTAAAATTGTTTTGATGTGTTTGTGTTCTTTAAGTTATTTGTCCCATATGGCTTGACGGTCTTCACCGTCTTGACTCTCTTTAACTTCAAGCGGATCTTACCAATCACAATGTTCGGATGTCCTGTAGAGATGTACGTCATCTACTACTAATGCAGATCTAATCAATCTCATTCGATGTATTGCCATCTGGTGAGATCCGAGTTTTTTTGTGAATGCGTTTATGTTTGAAGAAGGTGTTGCCAATGCTGATACCACTGACGGTGCTCATCGAGAGCAATCGTTCACCGTTATCATTCGTATTTCCAGCTGAACCGTGTGGTCCAACCGTAGTATACATGACTCTTCTGTCTCCATCCAGTTTCGAGTTAAAATCTCCTACCACCACTTTTATGTCAAAGCTTGGTATCTCGTCATGCACGTTCTGGAGTTGGTCGTAAAAGGTGTTCTTTTCCTCGTCTGTGGCGACTTCGGTTGGGGCATATACTTGCACTACGGTGACTTTGACATGTCTGGTGTTGAACCTCGCTGTGATGATGCGTTCTCTAACTGGCTTCCACCCTATCAGTGCTTTTGTAGCATCCTTATTCAGATGATGCCAACTCCATGGACGTGGTGATCTCCATTTCCGGAGTAGAGTACAGTTTTATCTCCGCTGTTGAAACATCACTGTCCTGTCCATCTCATCTCGCTTACGCCTAGACTATCTAGATGGTAAGCCCCTTCATTTCCTTCAGCATTTGCTCCATCCGCCCATTCTGAAACAGCGTTCGAACGTTCCATGTGCCTACACTGGTGTTAGTTTTGGCGTTAAAGATATGGCTCATCGGGGGACGAGCTTCCTGACGGCTTTCACTCAACCCTGTTATAGATACATCTGTAGGTGTAGATACATCTGTAAATGCAGATGCATCCACATTTATGGATGTGCCTTCTCTACTTCCCCTTGAAAGTGTAACGGAATGGCTTCTTCTCGTCGTTTCTGTAGTAGGGTTTGTTTTTATGGGGTAGGGTTACTGCCCCTACGCCCAACCCTCCTCCTTTTTCAACCTGGCTTGGGACAGGCTACACCGGTGATATATAGCAAAATCGAGTAAATTTATAAAATAACATGAAACTTAACATTATTGTCTTAGGTAATTGACTTTCCAAATATTAGACTTCTACGTCTTGTTTTTCTTTGCGAGACATCAGTGACAATTTCCGAAGGATATCGCACTAGAATAACATGGCCGTGTTCAGTTGTTATAAATAGCCGTGTCATTTACGTAAATGTGCGTTCTTCAATATATAATTATCGACACACCACCAGACGGAGCAAGACGTAGCGCAAATTCAGTATTTGGGAACATGGGAGCTAAATCCTGTTTAATAAGCAGGCGAATTAAATCCTTCAATGCCGTCTACCCAACAGTGGAGTCATCTGGAGCATAGTGCATAGGGGATATCATATTCATGCGTTCCATGATCCCTTATCAGTCTTGCCACCGTACTGGCTACGAGCTTATTCGTCTTCTTTGGGCCTCTGATCGGGACTTCCCGTTCACAAAACCGTTGCCACTGATATTATCGGGCTGGGAGATGTTGGATCGAGTAGTTAAGTCATGCGTGAATAACGTAATATCCGTAGTCGGTTTAATAAAAAAGTGCATCATTTTGTTTAAAATAGTTTACCGAATTGACTGTTGTTGTTATTTATCTGCATGGTAACATACCAAAGGCAATTCTCAGGCCGATATTTAGCACATATCTTCTTCAACGCGTTTTTTATTTCTCGACGCGATTCCAAAATGTCATTTCTTTAGCGCGTTCAGTGACCGTCTAATAGTCTGCCCATTACAGTGCTCTCGATACATTCGCCGATATTACGCAAGTCAGCTACACAATTAACCGCTTTACAAAATATCAATTTCCTACACATTCAGGATCTTGTAATGGAGGAGATAAGCTTGCCACGTCAAACTAATAGCACGAAATAGCAGAACATAATTTTACTTATAATTTCAAGAATTCAGAATTCGTGTCCACAGGTAATTGGACGACGGCAGTTTTTGTTCAAATTGCCTGCAAATTCTCAAGTAATTGTACAATGTTCAATGAACCACTGTGTTGCTGCTTAATTTATGTAAACCACCGCCTCATTTTTATCAACATTCTGTCGTTTGAAAACGCAAACAAACTTGTCACACAACGGGTGTGCGGCCTCACAAATACAACTTTCCCAGGGCCTTTGACAAAGTAGGTTCATGGCGTGTGTGGGCATGCCCGATCATTACTCGAACACTGTCGGCGAATAACGGGTCTTCATTTTTAGCGGCCCAGTGATCACCACCTTAGATAACATTTCATAACGTTGCTCCTGTTCGTTCTTTGATAGTATCCTAGCTAGCTAACACTATTCATTGCAACAATGAACATTCTGCATTGGCACAATCATTTCTTGCTGACTGGCTTCCCTTGGTATTGTTACTTATGTGTGGACAATACAAAAAATGATGTATTGACAAGGCCTGATAATTTTCTCTGTAGTTATTCTAACTCACCACCCAAATGTGTTGAGACCTTGTCGTAAAACACGTAATGTAAGCATGATATTCAACTAAAAATTTTCAAGTTCAACACACACTTCTAGTTCATTAGAACATATTTGGGCAGTCAGTATTAGAATGTTTTATTTTATACTATATATAACATGTTACAATAAAAACGATCAAACTCGAACATAATACGACTAATGTATTTTTCAAAATTATATTAATCCGTTTATTGTAGCGATATATTATTATGTGCTCGTTGCACACGCTTTTGATACAAGATCATTGTAGCCAGATTCTGAAAAGCACAATTAGATCAACCATGCTGCATACACGCACGCACGCACGCACGCACGCACGGACAAACACACACACACACACACACACACACACACACACCACACACTGGTATTACAGCGTTTCAGCCACTAACACACAGATATAACAAAATCAGTTACTGGTAGTTACAATCAGGCATATATCAACATGCAACAAAAATTATCTGATATATATATATATATATATAGTGAATGCTTGCAATAAACGTGTAATTTGATTTACGAAATATGGCTACACCGTGTGTAGAACATAAACCAAGGCACTCGGTACGTTACACCATCACAGTTGGTGAAGTGCCAACTACAACAACCAACTGCTACGTCGTATTCGCGTACACACACACACACACACACACACACACACACACACACACACACACACACACACACACACACACACACACACACACACACACACACACACACACACACATACACTGCAAGGGACACAGAATGCAATGCCTTATCACATAATCAGCATAAACCCATCCTTGAATTAACTGCAGTACGCTCAAACAGTTTAAAAAGTTACATTCAACGACAGCCGTGTCAACATGCTTTGGACTGCGTCTTCGTAGACGCTATTTAGTCTACTGCTTGATTTCTAAATTTTGTAATATCAACAAATTAGCTATGGCATCTTCAATCCTGAACTGTTAACAACATAACACATTTAAACAAGTAACAGACCTACAGCATAACGCACACAAGGTTAACAATCACATTCAGACACCACTCAACCCGAGTTTGTTTATTCACTGCCCCGCCTTAGCCTCTGAATCAGACATCACATCATGATCTAAGACAGCAGCAGCATACAAATGTATAGCTTTGTGCTGTACGAATAATGTCTCCATATTAAGCTTCTCAGAATAAAATATTATTAAAGATACAAAATTCAGTCAAGCCTGTACTATCTGACTATTTGTTCCTGTGACATACTTGATGTTTGTTTTCATTGTTTATCAGATATTTATACCTGATAATCGATACTCCAAATTGCATATCATTTATGATATTGTCTTTATACAGCTGCAGTGCTTGCTATTAAAACTGAGGGATCTTAGTTATGAAAAACGCCTAAAAGAATGTGGTTTAACAACACTAGAGACCAGGAGACTGAGAGGAGATCAGATAGAAGTGTTTAAAATATTGAATGGTTATGAAAATATTGATAGAAATATGTTTTTTTTCAGTTAAGAAAGATAGAAAGACTAGAGGACATGAAGTTACATTAGTAAAGGAGCAGTGTAGATTAGACGTGAGAAAGTTCTCATTTTCACAAAGGATTGTGAATGAATGGAACAGATTATCTGATGATTGTGTGGGTGCTAGTAGTGTGAATATGTTTAAAAATAAAATCGACACATACCTCAGAAGGGCTGGATATATGTAAATAAAAGGGTTGGACTCTCGATAAGCCAAAGGGCTTCCTTGTCCACCTGCCATCTAGAGTTAATTCTCTGGATGGCAATCTTGTTCAATCTTGTTAAATTTCTTCAGTCTGTCTTTCTTTTCCTTAACTGCATTCTCAGTGTCAACATTTCATCACCAGCTTTCTATTCTGGGCTTCTTCTTCCCCATTGACCTCCCACATACTTTCTCCCCACACTTCCTGGTCTGCTCCGCAGTTTCTTCCCACCATTCTTCCACGTTCTCCGTTGTTACTTCATCTTTATCTGATAGTCTCTCCACTATATTTCTCCTGAAGTTCTCTCTCACTTCGTCCTCTTTTAGCTTCCACCATCTGATCTGTTTCGTTCCCACTGTTCTCCTCTGTCTTGTTTTCCTCACCTCCAGTTCAGAAACTAGTACCCTGTGTTGTGTCCTGCGTGTACGTCATTATATCTTGTCCGATCTCTTCCGACATGGTCTCCTGCCACCACCATTCTCTCACAACTTGGTACAGCTTGCATAGCACCATCTATGTGCTCCCATAATTCCTCCTTTTCCTCTTCTGTGCATCCAGTTTGTGGTGCATAGCAACTGATAACATTCCATACTTCTCCTTCGATCTTTAGTTTCATTCTCATCACTCTATCGCAACGGTCGCTCCACTGCTAGTAATCTGTCTTTCAGATCTTTTCATAGTACAGTTCCTACTCCATTCTTCGTCCCATCTTGTCCATGGTAGTACAGTTCGTATCCGTGACCGATCTCCCTTGCTTTGCTCCCTTTTCATTTTGTTTCCTGTACGCACAATCCTTGCAGGTTCTTCTTTAGCATCAATTGTACTTCTTCTCCACTTTTTCCTGTCATGCTCCCAACATTCAGTGTTGCGAGTTTAATCTTCCTTATTCTCCTTCCTGTTTGGACTAACTTCTTTAGCCGCTTTCGTCCTTCAGACGGTAGTCCTTGTCCATTTATCGCAGGGTACGCCCTATAGCACGGGCATTCACTCTATTTAATCCAGCCATATTTAGGAGTTTGGCTTAGGTTTTTATAGCCAGATGCCCTTCCTGCTGCCAACCACAGTTATAAGCGGTGGGCCTAGCATCTAGCACCAATGTACCATCAGAGACAGCAGGTGGTTTGAGATCGGAGTTGTCCTTCTCCTAGGCCGATTACCTGCCAAGGTTAACGAGCCGGGCCTGCCCGGGTTTGTAATCAGACCTTCTCCTAGACCGACTACCTGATGAAGTTAACGAGCTGGGTCTGCCCGGGTTTAAAATCAGAGTTGTCCTTCTATGGTAAGTTTGGTCCATGGCACCTTCTTCTGTTTTATCCGGTGCAACCCCTCATACTAAGGGCTTCCCCCATCCGCCTCCCAGGGGACGCGCCTCTACGCAGGCTACCCACTGCGTGAGGTACTTCAGATAACCTTCTGATAATACCAAACATTTTGTTGGACTTGTTTGTTACTGACTCCACCTGTTGGTCAAATTTCAGCTCATTGTCGACTTGTACTCCGAAGTCTTTCCCGCTTGTTTCCGCCAGGGTGGTATTTGTTCCACTACTGGCCATGATATAGTCACAATTTTGGTTGTTTCGATCAGGATGCATAACTTTGCATTTGTCTTCATTGAAGCGTAGCTGCCACTTTCTACACCACTGTTCTAGTTAGTCTATGTCTGCCTGCAGTGTCGCTTGGTCAGCCTGTGCAGTCATAGTCTGTAGATTTTAGTGTCATCAACGAACAGGTGAACAGATGATTCTACCACATACGGCATGTCATTTATATAGCACACATAGAGCAATGGTCCAAGTGCGCTTCCTTGTGGGATGCCACTTGTGACGGGGAATCATGATGACTGGCGTCCATTTACAATGACACTTACATTACCTTTTAACAGATAAGTATAATAGTGTGGTTATTTGGACAACTTTGGGGAACTTCTTGGAGGAAACGCGTGAAATGACACTCCCAGAGAAGATTAGAAATATAATCAACCATATGGCACAAAAAGTGCGTCATTCTCCGTCAAATTACGTTCATCCATGTATAGTACTATCAGTAATGGTGCCTAGGGTTGGTTGAACTTGTTGAAGAGAATAGGTGTGTTGAGCCAGCGACGGAACACAGTTATATTAACTAATAATGCAATATTCCACACCCTGTTTTTTGTCACTTGTGTTTTGCCATTGGTAACAACGCTGCTTTTCTCTAGCATATTTGATCAATGACCCAACATCAAGTTTACCGCACTAATCATTTTTCTCTGCACAAAAGTAGGGTAATAAAAGAACGTATATATTTAAAAAAAAGAACTTTTAACTAGTGTGGGAAATAAAATAAAACAACAAGTAATTAAATACACTAAGTTATATCGAGTTGTTCTTATCGAAAGACATAAGTAAGACGTATATATATCTAACTAGAGCATTTATTAACAAACAGTCCGGCTGAACAGATACACAGTATCTGAGAAATCGGCGCGCTAGTAGTGGCCGCAGTCTTTGTTCGCTGTCCTTCCCCGGATGGAATCGATTCACTTATGCTTCGTTTGTTGAACTGTTAGGCTTACATCTGCGGGACAAGCCACACAGTAGTGTCAAACTTCGCCTGGTGTTGCAGTTGTCATCCATTGCTTTGACGCGAACTTTGCTTCTCCAACACCATCAGCATCCCGCAATACGGATAAAAGACGCGCTTTCAGTAGAACATCTCAAGAGCAGACGATGTGTCATTAGGACACCAACTGAAACAAGACAAGGCACAACATCAGCACATATGTACGCGAATGGGTGAAATAGTTTTGGTGTCTTGTCATATTAATTTCCCCTATGTTTAATTAACGTTTGCGTCTGACAAAGCCAGAACAGTGTTACAGATCATAGTCTTTTCTATTTTATTAACACCTTTTATATTAAACAACATTGTTGCTCTTAGCATTGGGACAATGCTCATGTTGCTTATTTAACATATTTTTTTTATAATCGCGTGTAGGCATGTTATTAATATAAATACGCTGTGGTAAATATGACATTATGATGCATATCAAATGACTTTTATGTGGGCATTGGCCCGACTCCTAAATTTGGTTTTTACGGTATATCCGGGGAGCTAAGTCACGTGACAATTCCTGCGTATATAAAGGCATGACACCATGTTAGCTTCCCACTTTGAAATTGTCACAGAGAAAAGGTATTACATTTGTCTCTTACATATTGTTCGTTTGCTCTGATTTAAGAGAGTTTATTATATCCTGCGATAATTTGCGGTTACATTGCATTTAGACCTGTTGTTCCCACCCGCCTACCCCATCTGCATCTAGGTGATTAATTTCTAGTGGGATTTGTTTGCTGTATCTGACCGCTAGTATGTCTTGGCAACTTAACATGTCATGTTTGCAGGTTTTTAGTAGAATTCTGTGGCGTTTTTACATGTCACATTGTATATGCATGTTGGATATTTGTATAGAATGTTTGTAGTTATAAGGTTGACATTGGTCAATTCCAACTGACCTCACGGGCGTTTCTGGTATTCATCTCCCTACATGAGGTAGCGAAGGGGTTTTGGGGCGCTTTGACGCTTTCCCCTTCTGCATAGGGTTTTAGTTTGGCAATTCATGGGTGAGTTCCACCACCTGTGTGTGGTTGGTTCCCCTCACCTTTGCTGTAATTTATTTATTAGAATTATATAGGCTAAGGCACTTCATGTATATATTGTATTGTATGGTTTAATGTTTGGCTTAATACAAAGCTCTGGTACAAACTTACATCTGCCTTGTTATTTACAGCAAACTAGCTACGATTCTGAGTCAGTAACACCACTACATTAACAGGGAACACTGTCCCACATAAATACATTTTAAGATGGAAGAACCAAAACTCAATTCCGTTAACATATATTATACAAACGAATGTATGTTAGTTTTCATACACAGAAATAAGTTGGCTTGGCGATCAAAGAAAACCTACGTTTGTGCGTACCTTCTGATAGCGACTGATGAATTCGTCTCTTGTTATTTTCCCTGTGCCTGGGGAAACAAGAACGAGGTCGGCAATAAACTAATCATCCATTACAATTTGAGTAGGCCTACTGGAACATCAGACACGAGACTACTATGGTATCGTTCGCGTCCGCAACTATATACAGTCATTTATAGACTGACAAACAACACCGAAGCGTGTCTATATTAATTGCGATAACCCTATCTAAAATATATGAACGCCTTTAAGTTAAAACGTCACACGGTCGTGATAGGGAATTCCGCATTTATTAAATTATATTTAGGGAAGTTAACACTTACCTGTCTAGCTGCGGCTATTGTTAATTTATATAAAGCCGCACTGAACACATCGGTGAACTGCTGCAAGTGTCTTATGTGCAAATCGGTCGTGTAAACGATGCCGAAAGGAGAGTTCGATTTGCACAAGGATTTTTTTGGAGAATTGGCACTGGTTCTAAATACTTAGTTATTATATTATTAGCAAACGTTTACCCTGATTTTGAAGCACTTGCCAACCACGGACCGACAGCAGATGTACCCGTTAATTTTCAAAGCGGAATAGCAACAGTTGAAACCTATGTTGCTGTGTGTAGACGTTTATTTAGACACACACGCACACACGTAAGCGCTAACTAGTGCGATTACAGTTAGATATCAATCAACCATACCTTCTGTATCCAGTTGGCTGAACAGCTCAAAGAGCTCCTCCGCCGTGACGTCACCGCTCCCGTCTTTGTCTAGCTTCGAGAAGACTTTGTCGGCGTTCTCGGCTGAGCCGCCAAACACGGTCTGGTAGGTGGAGAGGAACGATTCCTTCGACACCTTGCCGCTACCTGCGTACAGACACACCACTCTCAAATATTGCTATAACAATATACGCATGCTTACTGGCGCACGCACGCACACACGCACGCACACACATGCAAGCACACACACACACACACACACACACACACACACACACACACACACACACACACACACACACACACACACACACACACACACACACACACACACACACACACACACACACACACACACACACACACACACACACACACACAGCATGTTTTGCAGAGACGTGTGCGAGAACTGTTCTATGTACACGGTTTACAGGTGCGCTGGAGTAGTGGCATGTCCCGATTCGTGACTCGACTCACCAGTGGTGTCGAACACTTTAAATATTTCCTGTACTTCCGACTTGGACAGAGTTCCGTCACCGTCTTTGTCTGCTTTGTCGAATAGTTTTCCGAGTAATTCTGCGTCTGCCATCTTGGTAGTGTGTGCTGCGCCTGCGAGAAAACGAGGAAAGAATACAATCGACTGCTCACCAGTCCGCCCTAGAGAGTTCCATCTTTAACGCGCACGAAACAGTCCATTTCGGGAGTCTCTAACTACAAAGAAAAAATTAGACTATTAGATTTACTACTTAATAAAGAGGGATAAACACGCAAGTATATTGTGTCTGCTGTATTTCTTACGATACCGACTTTGTTAAACGCCATGGTAAGCTCAACGTCGTCACGCCCGACTCGTAATTATTGTTAGTCCTAAATGAATATATTACACATCTTACCTGTCAAAGTTGTCAGGAAACTGAATCGGAATTGACAAGCGGAAACCTTTATACTACGTGACTTGACATACGTCACTTCAGTGTCATATGTTTAGGTGTTCTTGTCAAAATCAGAAACACGTGATTGAAGTCCAAAAATAAAGATAACGATATATAGACCTACTAGAGCCGAACGAAGGTGGTTGACGTAAGATAGACGATAAGAAGACAAAATCCCTGATATGAAAACATAATCGCACCAAGAATGCATGGACGTTAAGGTAGCAGATACGTCATACAAGTGACAAGCATAGGTCAGTACAGGTAACTACACGATTGTGGCATACCGTCTATCGGTCAACGCGTTCAGTACAACGTAGAAAGGTGTATACTGACCACGCCACTGTCTAGAAAGTGTCAAGTGATAGCTATTTTTTGAAACTGTTACTCTTACACACGTACGTGGTTAATTGTGTTGTAAAGGACTCTTTATAAATGCGTGCCTACAGCCTATTTGGTAGTCTAGTTCAGCAATTAACGTTTCAAAAACTTTTAAACATTGTCTATGCCTCCAATGTGCATGTTTTGTTGTCAAAACATAAATGTATGAAAAAAAGGTGTATCGCCAAAATGGGTTCGCATTTTGCCCCATACTCGCCCTCCGAATTAAGCTTTGGATGAGAGCTAGCGGGTGGGGCAGAGACGTAAACCTCCCGTTTCGTAGGTGTTTTTGTGTGTCGGGACATCTTGAAGAAGGTATAACTGATGACTTTTTGAAGGAACTTATATTTTACCATATTGCAAATATGTAACTAATGGTGAAGATAGTTATGTATATTAGTTCAGTAGAGTAGGCCTACACTCGTTTATCAATTCATTATGTGTGTCTGCACGCGCGCGTGTGCGTGACTGCGTGTGTGTGCAGGCACGTGCACCATAACCCCCAGTTTATGGGAGCCCCCCACCCAAGTATACCGGTGACTTACTTAGACTTAGTTCCTCCTGTTCCTTTCGGGACATCGGGCGACGAGCTTTCTCCATCTACTACGGTCTTTCGCAATTTCTTTGGCCTCATTCCAGGTAATTTCCATTTCTGCCAGATCTTCTTTAAATGTCTTGCGCCAGGTCTTCGTCGGCCTTCCTCTCCTTCTGTTTCCACCTTCAGGCACCCATTCCATTGCTACATGTGCTGTTCTCTCTCCTGGTAGGCGTAGGATATGTCCAGCTAGCCTTCGTCGTCGAGACTTAACTATGTAATGCAGGCTATCCAGACCTGCCCTCCTCATCACTTCTTCATTGGTGATGTGTTTTCTCCATGATATGTCCAATATGAACCGGATACATCGTCGGTGGAATATGTCTAGTTTTTTTATATCCTCGCCGTATTCTTCCACGTTTCACAGGCATATATCGCTGTTGGTATTACGATTGACATATAAAGACGTAGTTTTATGTCCTTTCTGATGGTGTTACTGGACCATATTGGACGTAGTCTTTGGAACATTGCTGATGCCTTGCCTATCCTCGCTCGTACATCTTCTTCTGCATCGCCTTTCCAAGAGATGTAGCTTCCGAGGTAAGGGAAGTTCTCGACGCATTGCAACTCTTGCTGACCGATCACAATGTGGGGTGTGTGTTGTTGTCAGGGTTCGTACAGAGACGCCGAGACGGCGTTGTGTGAAACACGTTTTATTTTAGCAACATGGCGTGGTCAACACGCAAAGCATCATGGGACCTTATTCAGCGTTATACCAAATCGTCCCATATGATACAAGTCCAATGTGGGGTAACTCTTCACCTCCCCTCAGAGTTCGCATTCTCATGCTGAACTGTACAGTCATGTTCACCTGCAAACATGTCTCTAGACAATGGTGAACTTCGGTGACTATAAGTTCAAACGTTCAGGCGTCTTTATAACTCTTCCTGATCTGGTCACAGTCACACATGGAGAGGCCGTGTCTCCGGTTAGGCTAGTGTCAGTGTGCTGTGGCGATGATCGCATCGTCTCCGTAGTAGGTGCGCGCGATCTGCTTTCACTCACATCTGGGATGCCGGATGGTTGTGGCCCTCTCACCGGACTGACCATCGCATGTTGTTCGTCCGGAGTAGGAACCAGAACTCTCCTGTTACGTCGCACCGTGCCGTATTCGGTTCTCACGAGATACGACCTAGGGTGATGTGTCTGTCTCATTATCCTGCCCTGTCGGTCCTGATCCTTAACCCATACTTGGTCACCTGGCTGTAGGACAGGGAGTTCCTGTGTCCTATGTCAGTTGTTGTAGGTACGTGTTTGGTTGGATCTGTAAGTGTCCTCTTTGGTTTGGACCTTCTCTCTGTCACCGGTCTGTACCCTTGGCTGGAGCGTGCTTGGGAGTGTTGGCAGTTGTGTTCGTTACCTTCTTCCCATCAGTAGTTCGGCTGGGGATAGCCCATTCTGTAAGGGAGTTGACCGATATGTGAGAAGAGCCAGGTAATGGTCTTCGTTCTTCATGAGCAACCCTTTTACTGTACGGACAGCTCTCTCCGCCTAGCCATTGGCTTGCGGATATCGCGGTGAGCTCGTTGTGTGAACGAACCCATATGTTGCTGCGAACTGTCGAATTGCATCAGCACTGAATTGAGGCCCGTTGTCTGACATGACAACATCTGGGATGCCGTGGACGGCAAACAGTTCCTTCAGCGTTGTGATGACACTTTCTGATGTTTGGTCGCGAAGCTGCTTGATCTCAATCCATCTCGAGTAATAGTCAATTGCGATGAGATATGCAATTCCATGAAACTCGAAAAGGTCCATGCCAAGCCTCTCCCAGGGACGAGATGGGAACGATGCTGGCATGACGATCTTTCGCACACGTTGAGCACTTAATAACCATGTCCTCTATGCAGTTGGACAATCTTGGCCACCACACCGAGCGCGACATTTCGTGATACCAAGATGGCCCTGGTGTATCCAGTGTAGTATATCCAAACGCATGCCCTCGGAATCACGATGCGTTCGTCATACAGTAGGAGATCATCTAGTACCGCGAGATGGCTCCTGTTCTCCTAGTACGTTCGTATTAGCGACAGATGTGGCATGTAAGCTGGCCATCCTAGTGTGCAAAATGTTCTGACTTGTTCGCACTCAGCATCTGCTTTCTGTGCCGCTCGAATGTCCTGTAGACGTTTCTCCGTTGCTGGAAGTATGGTTACTGTGTGTTTCGCGTAACACTCTACCTCTTCCACAAACATGATGTCGGTCTGCTCTGGGAAGTTGACGGGAGCGCGAGATAATGCGTCAGGTGTCATTTGATGCTTTCACGGGACGTATGCGACTTCCGGGTTGTATCGCATTATTCTCAGACGAAATCGTTGGATGCGAGGTGGCATCTTGGCTAGCTCTGTTGTTTTCAGAAGTGGCACGAGAGGTTTGTGATCAGTCTCGAGCGTAAAGTTTAGCCCCATCACATACTCTCTGAACTTCTCGCAAGCCCAGGTTGCTGCAAGAGCTTCCTTCTCTATGACTGCATAGCGTTTCTCGGTTTCTGTGAGTGATCGGGAAGCATAGCAGACTGGACGACGTCTGCCACCATCTTGAATTTGCAGTAGCACTGCACCGATCCCTTGAGAAGATGCGTCTGCTACGATCACTGTTGGGCGGTTTGGGTCATAGTGTGCAAGTACGTCGGGTGATACAAGCATGTCTTTCACTTGCTGGAATGCAGATTGTTGTGCCTCTTCCCATAACCATGCCCTGTCTTTGCACAGTAATTGGCGTAACGGTACGTTGATATCAGCCAGTCGTGGAATGAATTTTCCCTTTTGGTTCACCATGCCCATTAAGCGTTGGAGTTCCGTGACATTGGTGGGAGCTGAGAATTGTGCGATGGCTGCCGTCTTGCTGCTGTCTGCATGTATCCCTGAGGCATCGATGACATGTCCCAAGAACTTGATCGACCGCTTTGCAAATTCACATTTGTTGTTCAGCGTTAGTCCGGCTTGCTGTAAGCGTAGCATGACAGCTCTAACGCGCTTGTAATGTTCTGGTTTGTCTTTGCCATGTATCAAGATGTCGTCCATGTGGCAGATTACTCCTTCTTGGCCTTCCAGAATGGCCGACATGGAGCGCTGGAAAATTTCACTTGCCGAGCTGATACCAAACGGAAGTCTGTTAAAACAGAATCGCCCGAAAGGTGTGACGAATGTTGTGAGAAGCCTGGACTCCTCATCCAGTGGAAATTGCCAGAATCCGCTGTTGGCGTCTAGTTTTGTGAACAACTTGCTTGTTCCCAGCTTAGCTAAACTTTCATCCACAGAGTGCATTGGGTGTATCTCCCGTAGGACCGCTCGATTTAGCTGTGTGAGATCAACACAGATGCGTAGTGAAGTTCCTGACGGCTTGGGAACAATCACAAGTCCCGAACACCAATCTGTGGGTTATGTGACTGGAGAGATGACCCCCTGTCGCTGCATCATCTCAAGTTCCGCTTTCACCTTCGGCAGCAGAGGATGCGGGATCTTCCTCGGTGCGTACAAACACACTGGTCTGGGATCTGCACGAAGCGTCACATGATATTCAGTCTTCAACTTGCCGAGGCCAGTAAATAGACTCGGAAATTCTGCTTTGAAGTTCGCTGTTGGATCATTTACTTCCTCAACGCCATCGGACCGCGACACAAGTCCGAGTTTAACACAAGCTTGTTTGCTCAACAGTGAACACTGTTGGTTACGTAGGACGTATACTGTTTCAGTTCCTTCTTTGCCGCGGTATTTCAGGGTCGCGTGGAGTATGCCCCTGACTGGCAGATGGATGCCCCCTGGTCCACGGAGTTTCTTCAGATTCCTGTGGAGCTGATCCCGTTTCAACCACTGTTCCCTGTCACTTATGACCGAAACTGATGCGCCTGTGTCGAGTTTGAAGCGTGTGTTATGACCGTTCACACTAACGCGTGCAGACCAAAAGTCACTCTCATCTTTGATCTCCCCCAGAAGTGGGATGTCCTCCCTCTTTACTTCGTGGACTCTGCCACTGTGTCTCCTGATTGCACTGCCGCGACACACTGCTTGGAAGTGCCCTTGTTTTCCGCATGCCCGACAGCAGTCATTTTTAGCTGGACATTTCTGCCTGTCGTGTGCTGGTTGACGCCCGCACCATTGGCAGGTACTAGTCGTGTCATTGGGGTGAGTGTAGCCTCGTTTTGGCTTTTTGCTCCATTTTCTGGGTACTGCTTTACTAGCTGGTCTGACGTTTGGGCTTTTTGCTCCATTTTCTGGGTACTGCTTTACTAGCTGGTCTGACGTGATCGATCTCGCGGGCACTTACTACTTCTCTGTCTAGCTTGCGTGCCTCCGCCTGGCGGGTAATCTGGACAACTTGCTCAAGAGTCAAATCTGGTTTTGACTGTAGGCGATCTGTAAGCCCGTTGTCAGCGACGCCTGCGACTATTCTATCGCGGATCAACTCGTCCTTTAGATCACCATAACTGCCGTTTTCTGCCATTCGGTATAAGTCTTGTATGAAACTGTCGACTGGCTCTGATGCCGTTTGTCGTCGGGTGTTGAAACGTGCCCTTTCGACAATGGTGTTTCTCCTCACATTGAAATACTGGTCAATGGCAGCCTTTACCTCGGCGTACGTTGCCTTATTTTGATCGTGGTCAGAATAGCACATTCGCCCATTGCGTATAGCAAAGTGCTTACTTGTTCAAGCTTGAAGCTGTGACTTCGCTTGTAGGCCTGATGCAACTCGGTAACGTTCGAATCTTGTTGACCATTTTGTCCATAACTCAGTTTGAGCTGGACCTGTTGCTCCTTCGAATTTCCATGGAAAGGGAAGTTGCGTCGATTGGCGTACCTCTTCGTTGGCCATGTTCGCGTATCGCTGCCACCATGTGTTGTTGTCTGGGTTCGTACAGAGACGCAGAGACGGCGTTGTGTGAAACACGTTTTATTTTAGCAACATGGCGTGGTCAACACGCAAAGCATCATGGGACCTTATTCAGCGTTATACCAAATCGTCCCATATGATACAAGTCAAATGTGGGGTAACTCTAGAGGGGGCAGATCCATCACCAAGTGACAATGTTTTTGTCTTCCCATAGCTGATTCGTAATCCGACCATCTCTCCATTTTCGTTTAAATTATTGGTAATCTCTTGCAGGATCTCCGGCGTGTGGCTGAGCAGTGCAATATCATCGGCAAAATAAAGGTCTGTCAACCTATTATTTATCCATTTAACACCAAAGTTCGGATCTTTCATCGTTTTCCTCATGATGAAGTCGATAACAACAACAAAGAGGAAAGGGGACAGGATGCAACCTTGACGTACACCTGTCTCTACGCCATCGTTGGTCTTGATGCAGCAGTTGGTGTTTCGGTATAGCGATTTGAAAATGTCTATACATTTGCTTGGCATGTCGTATAGCTTCAGCATTTGCCATAGCGAATCTCTGTGGACACCGTCGAAAGCCTTCTTAAAGTTGTAATTGACTAAAAGAGGTATCTGGAACTCTCTGCTTTGCTCGATGATGTTTCGCAATGTGAAAATCTGCTCACAGCATGACCTTCCTCTTCGAAAACCAGCTTGTTCCTCCCGGAGGTGTTGGTCAACTGCTGTCTTCAGCCGGTTTAGGATCACACTGCAGAACACCTTTCCGGGTACTGACATCAATGTTATTCCTCGCCTGTTATTGCAATCGCTCAGGCACCCCTTCTTTGGTAACGTCACGATCACTCCTCGTCTCCAATCATCAGGAACTTCCTCCTCAGACCAGATCAGATTGAACAAGTAGGTTAACTCGTCTACAACCCCGTCCTTGCCATGTTTCAATAGTTCGGCCGATACTTCATCAAGGCCCGCTGTCTTGCTGTTCTTGAGGCTATTGATGGCTTTGGAGACTCCTGCCCTGGTGATGTCATTGGTGATGACATCAAGCTCCTTTGTGTTTGGTTCCTGTTTGTAGTTGAAGAATGTGGTTGGTGTTGGTTGATTTAGTATATCTCGGAAGTGTTCAATCCACCTCGTGGCTTATTCCTTACTTGTTAGAAGCACTCTGCCATCTTTGTCTTTTATTGGTATGTTGGAATTGCTTTTGGCGCTATCATATACAGCGTTTTCGAGTCATTCCGTTCTGCTGCTGTTTGTGCTTCTTTACCTTTCTTTGTTAACCATTTCCTCTTATCTGTCCTACAGCTCTGTTTTACTTCTTTGTCCAGTTTCCTGTATTTATCATCTGATGATCTCCATTGTTGGAGGTTTCTAGCTTCTTCATCTCTTCTGGTCTTCATATCCTAGCTTCCTTTTATGAATCAATTTCCACGAGTCTTCAGTAATCCACTGTTCTCTGTTGGACCCTCTTCTCCTTCCTAACATTACATTCGCGCTCTTCTTTACGACTTGAAGGAATAGCTGCCATTGCTCTTCTAAGTCGGTTGAGTGTTGTAGCGCTTGGAATCTGTTCTTAGTTTCCTCGTAAAATTGTTTTGATGTGTTTGTGTTCTTTAAGTTATTTGTCCCATATGGCCTGACGGTCTTCACCGTCTTGACTCTCTTTAACTTCAAGCGGATCTTACCAATCACAAGGTTGTGGTCAGAGCCAACGTCTGCCCCTCTATATGTTCGGATGTCCTGTAGAGATGTACGTCATCTACTACTAATGCAGATTTAATCAATCTCATTCGATGTATTGCCATCTGGTGAGATCCGAGTTTTCTTGTGAATGCGTTTATGTTTGAAGAAGGTGTTGCCAATGCTGATACCACTGACGGTGCTCATCGAGAGCAATCGTTCACCGTTATCATTCGTATTTCCAGCTGAACCGTGTGGTCCAACCGTAGTATACATGTCTCTTCTGTCTCCATCCAGTTTCGAGTTAAAATCTCCTACCACCACTTGTATGTCAAAGCTTGGTATCTCGTCATGCACGTTCTGGAGTTGGTCGTAAAAGGTGTTCTTTTCCTCGTCTGTGGCGACTTCGGTTGGGGCATATACTTGCACTACGGTGACTTTGACATGTCTAGTGTTGAACCTCGCTGTGATGATGCGTTCACTAACTGGCTTCCACCCTATCAGTGCTTTTGTAACATCTTTATTCAGATGATGCCAACTCCATGGACGTGTTGATCTCCATTTCCGGAGTAGAGTACAGTTTTATCTCCGCTGTTGAAGCATCACTGTCCTGTCCATCTCATCTCGCTTACGCCTAGACTATCTAGATGGTAAGCCCCTTCATTTCCTTCAGCACTTGCTCCATCCGCCCATTCTGAAACAGCGTTCGAACGTTCCATGTGCCTACACTGGTGCTAGTTTTGGCGTTAAAGATGTGGCTCATCGGGGGACGAGCTTCATGACGGCTTTCACTCAACCCTGTTATAGATACATCTGTAGGTGTAGATACATCTGTAAATGCAGATGCATCCACATTTATGGATGTGCCTTCTCTACTTCCCCTTGAAAGTGTAACGGAATGGCTTCTTCTCGTCGTTTCTGTAGTAGGGTTTGTTTTTATGGGGTAGGGTTACTGGCCCTACGCCCAACCCTCCTCCTTTTTCAACCTGGCTTGGGACAGGCTACACCGGTGATATATAGCAAAATCGAGTAAATTTATAAAATAACATGAAACTTAACATTATTGTCTTAGGTAATTGACTTTCCAAATATTAGACTTCTACGTCTTGTTTTTCTTTGCGAGAAATCAGTGACAATTTCCGAAGGATATCGCACTAGAATAACATGGCCGTGTTCAGTTGTTATAAATAGCCGTGTCATTTACGTAAATGTGCGTTCTTCAATATATAGTTATCGACACACCACCAGACGGAGCAAGACGTAGCGCAAATTCAGTATTTGGGAACATGGGAGCCAAATCCTGTTTAATAAGCAGGCGAATTAAATCCTTCAATGCCGTCTACCCAACAGTGGAGTCATCTGGAGCATAGTGCATAGGGGATATCATATTCATGCGTTCCATGATCCCTTATCAGTCTTGCCACCGTACTGGCTACGAGCTTATTCGTCTTCTTTGGGCCTCTGATCGGGACTTCCCGTTCACAAAACCGTTGCCACTGATATTATCGGGCTGGGAGATGTTGGATCGAGTAGTTAAGTCATGCGTGAATAACGTAATATCCGTAGTCGGTTTAATAAAAAAGTGCATAATTTTGTTTAAAATAGTTTACCGAATTGACTGTTGTTGTTATTTATCTGCATGGTAACATACCAAAGGCAATTCTCAGGCCGATATTTAGCACATATCTTCTTCAACGCGTTTTTTATTTCTCAACGCGATTCCAAAATGTCATTTCTTTAGCGCGTTCAGTGACCGTCTAATAGTCTGCCCATTACAGTGCTCTCGATACATTCGCCGATATTACGCAAGTCAGCTACACAATTAACCGCTTTACAAAATATCAATTTCCTACACATTCAGGATCTTGTAATGGAGGAGATAAGCTTGCCACGTCAAACTAATAGCACGAAATAGCAGAACATAATTTTACTTATAATTTCAAGAATTCAGAATTCGTGTCCACAGGTAATTGGACGCCGGCAGTTTTTGTTCAAATTGCCTGCAAATTCTCAAGTAATTGTACAATGTTCAATGAACCACTGTGTTGCTGCTTAATTTATGTAAACCACCGCCTCATTTTTATCAACATTCTGTCGTTTGAAAACGCAAACAAACTTGTCACACAACGGGTGTGCGGCCTCACAAATACAACTTTCCCAGGGCCCAATGTCCCTTAATCGGCCACTGGGTGGACCAAACGGAGGATTCCTTTGACAAAGTAGGTTCATGGCGTGTGTGGGCATGCCCGATCATTACTCGAACACTGTCGGCGAATAACGGGTCTTCATTTTTAGCGGCCCAGTGATCACCACCTTAGATAACATTTCATAACGTTGCTCCTGTTCGTTCTTTGTTAGTATCCTAGCTAGCTAACACTATTCATTGCAACAATGAACATTCTGCATTGGCACAATCATTTCTTGCTGACTGGCTTCCCTTGGTATTGTTACTTATGTGTGGACAATACAAAAAATGATGTATTGACAAGGCCTGATAATTTTCTCTGTAGTTATTCTAACTCACCACCCAAATGTGTTGAGACCTTGTCGTAAAACACGTAATGTAAGCATGATATTCAACTAAAATTTGTCAAGTTCAACACACACTTCTAGTTCATTAGAACATATTTGGGCAGTCAGTATTAGAATGTTTTATTTTATACTATATATAACATGTTACAATAAAAACGATCAAACTCGAACATAATACGACTAATGTATTTTTTTAAATTATATTAATTCGTTTATTGTAGCGATATATTATTATGTGCTCGTTGCACACGCTTTTGATACAAGATCATTGTAGCCAGATTCTGAAAAGAACAATTAGATCAACCATGCTGCATACACGCACGCACGCAAGCACAAACACACACACACACCACACACTGGTATTACAGCGTTTCAGCCACTTACCCACAGATATAACAAAATCAGTTACTGGTAGTTACAATCAGGCATATATCAACATGCAACAAAAATTATGTGATATATATATATATATATATACAGTGAATGCTTGCAATAAACGTGTAATTTGATTTACGAAATATGGCTACACCGTGTGTAGAACATAAACCAAGGCACTCGGTACGTTACACCATCACAGTTGGTGAAGTGCCAACTACAACCAACTGCTACGTCGTATTCGCGTACACACACACACACACACACACACACACACACACACACACACACACACTGCAAAGGACACAGAATGCAATGCCTTATCACATAATCAGCATAAACCCATCCTTGAATTAACTGCAGTACGATCAAACAGTTTAAAAAGTTACATTCAACGACACTGGTATTACAGCGTTTCAGCCACTTACCCACAGATATAACAAAATCAGTTACTGGTAGTTACAATCAGGCACATGTCAACATGCAACAACAATTATCTGATATATATATATATATATATAGTGAATGCTTGCAATAAACGTGTAATTTGACTTACGAAATATGGCTACACAGTATGTAGAACATAAACCAAGGCACTCGGTACATTACACCATCACAGTTGGTGAAGTGCCAACTACAACAACCAACTGCTACGTCGTATTCGCGCACACACACACACACACGCACGCACACGCACGCACACAAACTCACACACACACACACTGCAAGGGACACAGAATGCAATGCCTTATCACATAATCAGCATAAACCCATCCTTGAATTAACTGCAGTACGCTCAAACAGTTTAAAAAGTTACATTCAACGACAGCCGTGTCAACATGCTTTGGATTGCGTCTTCGTAGACGCTATTTAGTCTACTGCTTGATTTCTAAATTTTGTAATATCAACAAATTAGCTATGGCATCTTTAATCCTGAACTGTTAACAACATAACACATTTAAACAAGTAACAGACCTACAGCATAACGCACACAAGGTTAACAATCACATTCAGACACCACTCAACCCGAGTTTGTTTATTCACTGCCCCGCCTTAGCCTCTGAATCAGACAACACATCATGATCTAAGACAGCAGCAGCATACAAACGTATAGCTTTGTGCTGTACGAATAATGTCTCCATATTAAGCTTCTCAGAATAAAATATTATTAAAGATACAAAGTTCAGTCAAGCCTGTACTATCTGACTGTTTGTTCCTGTGACATACTTGATGTTTTTTTTCATTGTTTATCAGATATTTATACCTGATAATCGATACTCCAAATTGCATATCATTTATGATATTGTCTTTATACAGCTTCAGTGCTTGCTATTAATAAAATTAGTTCCGATGTACCTAATAATAATTATGTTTTATTTGATATAGCACCAGATTCAAAATAGTTCTTGGTGCTTCACATATATTATGTTATCGCCATAAAGAGATGGTAAATGGAAATAAATCAAGAGCAAAATAAAGTGGTCCCATAATACAACCCTTGCACTCAAATCAACATAAAAGGAGCACTGCATGTTATATTTCTACAATTATAACAAGTATCTTAAGTACCTGTATGTCAAGAAATGTTTCACATTAATTAAAACAACACAATTTGTTTAAGTATGTGAAAAAGACACAATGTGTAGTTAACGTTAATTTGAAGTGTGCATTTTCAATACAAATATCAACAAAATATTAATATCAAAAATTCTGATGTACAAGTACACCCCCACAGCCTGTGACTATTCCCCACTTCTCAAACACACGATGTCAAGGACCATGCCAGTGCAATACATTGGCTGTCACATTCACACTGATCTGTCAATCTTGCACTTTCTGTGTCACTGGCATAGCCTTGCTTTCAGTTATTCACAACAGGTGGAATGGCACAGTTTCAAAGAATTGGACAACGACACGCTATGTTGCCGCGTCGAGCGGGTCGTCGTCGTCGTCTTGTTCGTTGTTGAGTAGCTGCTCGTGTTGGGCATAGCGCGCTCGTTGCTTGCGCAGTCGTAGGATGACGAGGAGCACGACAATGCCAACAACGGCAATACCAGCCACACAGCTACACAGCACAATGATGAGCTCTGTCGACAGATGAAACAAGTGTGACTACGACTACTGCAAAGAAGGCGAATACACTGAGCAGTTTTGTTCCAATGTCCATCAAGATTATTAATAACAATGGGTGAGGGGAGTGAATGATTGGAAATATGAGTTATATTCATTTTATTGTGAATGTCTATGTTCTTATGTATTCTCATAACATACCATGTGACAAAGTTCTCTTTTGCGAAATTCAATAAAGTATCTTGTATCTGTTGGGGATAGCTTTACTACTGCAATAAATGTATCACTATTGCAATACTATTGCAATAGTGTAATAATTATTGCGATATTATCATGTGTACACAAGTAATTGTATACAGCCAAGAAAGCAGTCATACATGGCGCCATCACGTGGCCATGGAAGCATTCAATTAAAAAATGGAGAAACAGTGAATGATGCTACTGTAGGGGCAATCATTGTAGACCATGCGTCTATAAATAACTCACACAAATAGTTGAAAAGCTTGTTTAACAAACAGTATATTATACAGTCGCACAAATCCTGCTGATTTGTTTTGTCATATATCATTACTATTGTTAGTTCAGTTTACTATCAATGATAATTTTCTATAGTTAAATTGACTGGTTCGCAATGCCTCAAAGACACTACTTCACCATGCAACAATATTCTTCATAATATTGTTTGTGGTTAGTAAAATATTTTACAATTTTCAAAATACAAAGATTACATCATTTGAATTACATATATTGTAATATGAATGCTGCTTGATGAATCTCTGCAACACAAAGAATCACAAATGAGTACCGATTCTAAATTTGCTACAATATAAGTGACATAGCTTTGCAGAGAAAACACACACACAACAAAAATTGTGCCAGATACAATGACTAGGTACGCAGACAACTTACATGTACATCAATTACAACAGTAAAATTGTGCCAGATACAATGACTAGGTACGCAGACAACTTACATGTACATAAATTACAACAGTAAAATGCTCTCGCATAACCAATAATGTAACAGTAATACTGACCTTTTGAGGCAGTCTTTTTCGGTCCCTGGCTATCGTGACCTTTAACACACACAAAAGACATATGTATTTTAATTGTTATGTCAACGGCATATCTCAATATTTAACTGAACAATTATTTTTCATCAACAGCAGTAACAAAATTGGGGTTGTTTCACAGGAAAAGTACACAAGTATTTCTAAAGGGCTTAGGACAGCTGTGATGCAATGGGAACAAAATACCATGTGGCACACTGTGAACAGTGGATGTATAATCAGTCCATCCTAGTCCAACAGCATTATTTTACCATTCTGTAAAACATCCCAATTCATTGTTTGCTTAGTCAGAGAGAACAGTATGTTCTGGTACTGGGAAATGCAAATCACCACATTAATTTTTACTACCTTAAACCATCTAAATGAGTTCATGCCAACCTTCAAATCTAGCCTAATTGCCGTTTCAACATTTATTATATAGCAGCATCTATATAGTTGCACCACTTCTGTATAACAGTACAAGCTCAACACGTCTAATAGGACCTATCATGTGTCCAACATCTGCCAAATCACATATTATAAACATATTCTCGTGTGTTTGGTTTTGTCCACCAATATACACATTAAACACATTTGTACATCTCTTTTCACAGATGCAGTTATAAACTGTTTTGTCTTTACATAGATTTGATGATGGGCTTTCCTTAATCACAGATTATACTTATACCTATCTCCTAGACGCAGTCAGCAACAAAGTATTTCAAAGACGACTACACCATCTGTGCCTCTCTACAATGATACAATACAGAAGTAGCTACACGTACGAAGCGTAAAGATAGGAATCGCAGTTGTTGGCATTGGTGTGCAGTGATCAGAGTCATGGTGATGGGAGTAACCGTTGAAGCAAACACAGTGACCATGCCCAGTGCTGTTTTGTGCGAGACATTTCTCTCCGGAACGGCATGAGTACATCTCAGTGGTCACGCAGGATCGGCCTAACCCTGCACCAATTGCTGAAACTGTAAGCTTGTAAGGATTTATTTGATCAACACATACATTTAGACTCAGGTTAGAGATACTGCAATTACTAATGCAGAATAAATTACACAAATATACATGTATACATGTCAACCTGTAAACATTCGTGATGACAATCTAACAAATACATAGTAGTAAAATATTATAACATATACAAAACCATAACAAGGTCACGACTGTGAAAGCCATGTATACCAAAATTACACAATGATAAATACCTGTTTTTTCACACTACATTGACTCATCCCAATTTGTCATGATCAGTATATATATAAAGATGTATATATACATCTTTATATATATACTGATCATGACAAATTGGGATGAGTCAATGTAGTGTGAAAAAACAGGTATTTCTAATCGTTGTTTATTTCTACGAATAAATTGAGGAAAACTTGCAGTAAAAACAGTGTATACATAATCATAACTTGACCATGCGTATAGTAATCAGCAAGGACAGGCCAAGACGGATGGGAGTCTCACACAAGGCACTGGGTGATCAGAAGAGCAGGGCAGTTCCCAGCATCTAAAGACCTTTAGTGCTACCACAAGGCACTTTGGCCAAAGAACCTAAAAACCACAATACAATGCTGCTGTGACTACACAACACAATGCTGCTGTGACTACACAACACATGCTGCTGTGACTACACAACACAATGCTGATGTGACTACACAACACAATGCTGCTGTGACTACACAACACAATGCTGCTGTGACTACACAACACAATGCTGCTGTGACTACACAACACAATGCTGCTGTGACTACACAACACAATGCTGCTGTGACTACACAACACAATGCTGCTGTGACTACACAACACAATGCTGCTGTGACTACACAACACAATGCTGCTGTGACTACACAACACAATGCTGCTGTGACTACACAACACAATGCTGCTGTGACTACACAACACAATGCTGCTGTGACTACACAACACAATGCTGCTGTGACTACACAACACAATGCTGCTGTGACTACACAACACAATGCTGCTGTGACTACACAACACAAAGCTGCTGTGACTACACAACACAATGCTGCTGTGACTACACAACACAATGCTGCTGTGACTACACAACACAATGCTGCTGTGACTACACAACACAATGCTGCTGTGACTACACAACCCAATGCTGCTGTGACTACACAACACAAAGCTGCTGTGACTACACAACCCAATGCTGCTGTGACTACACAACCCAATGCTGCTGTGACTACACAACACAATGCTGCTGTGACTACACAACACAATGCTGCTGTGACTACACAACACAAAGCTGCTGTGACTACACAACACAAAGCTGCTGTGACTACACAACCCAATGCTGCTGTGACTACACAACACAATGCTGCTGTGACTACACAACCCAATGCTGCTGTGACTACACAACACAATGCTGCTGTGACTACACAACCCAATGCTGCTGTGACTACACAACCCAATGCTGCTGTGACTACACAACCCAATGCTGCTGTGACTACACAACACAATGCTGCTGTGACTACACAACACAATGCTGCTGTGACTACACAACACAAAGCTGCTGTGACTACACAACACAAAGCTGCTGTGACTACACAACACAATGCTGCTGTGACTACACAACCCAATGCTGCTGAGACTACACAACCCAATGCTGCTGTGACTACACAACCCAATGCTGCTGTGACTACACAACCCAATGCTGCTGAGACTACACAACCCAATGCTGCTGAGACTACACAACCCAATGATGCTGTGACTACACAACCCGATGCTGCTGTGACTACACAACACAATGCTGCTGTGACTACACAACACAATGCTGCTGTGACTACACAACACAATGCTGCTGTGACTACACAACCCAATGCTGCTGAGACTACACAACCCAATGCTGCTGTGACTACACAACCCAATGCTGCTGTGACTACACAACACAATGCTGCTGTGACTACACAACCCAATGCTGCTGTGACTACACAACCCAATGCTGCTGTGACTACACAACACAATGCTGCTGTGACTACACAACACAATGCTGCTGTGACTACACAACCCAATGCTGCTGAGACTACACAACCCAATGCTGCTGTGACTACACAACCCAATGCTGCTGTGACTACACAACAATGCTGCTGTGACTACACAACACAATGCTGCTGTGACTACACAACACAATGCTGCTGTGACTACACAACACAAAGCTGCTGTGACTACACAACACAAAGCTGCTGTGACTACACAACACAAAGCTGCTGTGACTACACAACACAAAGCTGCTGTGACTACACAACACAAAGCTGCTGTGACTACACAACACAAAGCTGCTGTGACTACACAACACAATGCTGCTGTGACTACACAACACAATGCTGCTGTGACTACACAACACAATGCTGCTGTGACTACACAACACAATGCTGCTGTGACTACACAACACAATGCTGCTGTGACTACACAACACAATGCTGCTGTGACTACACAACCCAATGCTGCTGTGACTACACAACCCAATGCTGCTGTGACTACACAACACAATGCTGCTGTGACTACACAACACAATGCTGCTGTGACTACACAACACAATGCTGCTGTGACTACACAACACAATGCTGCTGTGACTACACAACACAATGCTGCTGTGACTACACAATACAATGCTGCTGTGACTACATAGATCTACAGCCAGCTGCAGCAGCTCAGTGATTCAACTGTGGCAACAGGAGTAAAGCTGTTTTGAATTTAAATGTCCATCCATCTGTTCATATGCCATATGTTGACAACTTTAACACTGCTTATTATAGTTTTTGAGACCGACCAACCGTTTGCCTTGATGCATTCTCTGGGCTTGGTTTCTAAGCATTTAGGTGCAAAAGAAGTTACATTATTATTATTATTACATGTACTAGCAAAAATACCAATCCTCTGGACGGCGATAGAAACTCACACGGTTTCATGATGTATTTGTCATGTTTTTTATCATGTAAACTTAAAACCATTTTTTGTGTAACATAAAAGGTCACCAACTGATTGGTGGTCCTCTGATCAATCGCAGAAAATGCATGTAAAGTTATGAACAATCGATATACATCCATCTAAGGGAAGGTATGAACCTTAAAACTGGTATGAAAACTTAACCAACGGTGAATGGAAAAAATAAAGGCGTTACTTTTCTTCCGAATGGTCGCAGATTAATCCATGAAAGTTTGGCATCCCAAAATGCAAAATATTTAGGAGGAAAACATTAGCACACCTCCACACAGATACATACACCAGCTAGATTATAATTCGATTATTAAAGACACCAAGAGTTAGTGGCAATCAACAAATATGCATAAATTCTGCATAAACGCCAGGGTTGGCACATTTCTGCCCTCACAGTAGAAACCGTGCAGTAGAAATACTTTCTATCTGTGTGGCAGAAATACCTTTCTCTCTTAGTTTCTGTCTTTAAGGCAGAAACTCCCAAAATACTCATACTTTTAAACTTATTTATTTTATTATCAATATGAACCTTCCTATATCTTTCTTACATCATTACTTTGTCACCTTGTGGTGCCAGCTCCAACAAGTTATTAAGACAGACAGCTAGCAAACATGTCTTATCAGCTCATCCAACCATTGAAACAATAGCAAGCTCTAGCAGTTAGTCCGGTTGGTTCGATACAACAGTGACCAAAACAAAACAAGGCTTTCCACTGACCACAATATGACCAGGAGAAATATCTTTCTGCCTGGCAGAAAACTAACCCTGATGAATGCTATACTAACCTTGTGGCATTATCTCATGAGTATCCCCCTTGGAGTCTCCTCTTGCAATCACCTGACAGCTGCCAAATTTGTGCGGTGGTGTGATGACTGACTTGTCACATTGAGGCACAGGTATCTCTGTGTCTCGCATCAGCTGCACTGATAATGGGTCCGGCCATGTCTCAAGGTGGTGGCCCAAGGTCAGTCGGATCTTTAGTTTCAACTAGCAACAGAAAATAAGTTTGACATGTAACCCGAGGGTAACACTTAACCTGGGTGATTCTTATAATGGCGCCCATCGTTTGTTTTAGTAGCAATAGCAGGAGTCCCTTACCCATAGTTAACACCGGTTTTTTAATGTTATATTCTTAATATATTATCTGCAGTTTGGTTATTGATAATTTCTGCTTTTGGGAGTTTGCCCTTCATTACTTTTGGTTTTTAATATATGATGTGGTCATCAACATGAGTTCTGTGCTATTATACAATACATCATTGTCACTGTTGGTCATTAACATAGATATTACTGACTTACACCCAAGAGAAACAGCTTTACAAAAATCAGTTGATGCAATTTGGTCTTGCTAGTTCTGACCCATACACCACTGACTTGTCAAACAACCAAACGCATACAGGTAGTGGCAATTGGGTTGGTGACAGAAAGGTGATGATTACAAGGGACAATAACATTATTATGATGTCTGTGTGTTCCCCCACAGTGGTGGGTACTAGCACACCTGATCATGAAGTCATCATATGTAGGGAATACTATGGATACACGGTCATACACCTTACCGGGTAATAAAACACCTGATGACTTCGCATTGTCTGGCTGGCTGGTTGCATTGCCACAGCCTAAAATATGCATGGCAAATGCATACACAACTGTGTGGGTACACACCACTACCCTGGTGCAAGGTGGCACAGTTGTGATCAGCACAAAACAAGATCTGTGCGTGAATGAACAAACTTAATGACATGTTAGGACAGACTGAAAGTGCACAATGTCCACGTTTCTGCCTTCACTGCAGAAACCTTGTGGCAGAAACACCATTTTGCCTGCCTGCAGAAACACCATTCTGCCTGCAGAAACACCATTCTGCCTGCAGAAACACCTTTCTGCCTGAAGAAACACCTTTCTGCCTGAAGAAACACCTTTCTGCCTGCGTGCAGCAGAAATACCTTTCTCAGCAGTTTCTGCTGTGATGGTGGAAACTCAAAAAAAATAATTATTTTAATTTATTTTATTATAAACACTGACATTATGTTTCCTTCTTTCACTATGACTGTGTCATGTTGTGGTGCTAGTCCCAACAAGTTATCAAGACAAAAACAGAAAACAGAATCGGGAGCAATGGCACCATGAAGCAAACAAATCACTGTATAATTCCAACTCAAGTATACAGTTACATTCTAATTACTGCACTGTAAATAATTCCCACTACTTTACCACCTACTACAGCCTGTAGGATTATGAGGATGGGTGATTCATTCATTAAATTTGTTTTTATTATTCTCACATGTAGCCAACAGCTTCTCAAAACTAGACTTGTTAGTAGTACCTCATTAATAACTACACATCAAAGAAGACAGCTCGTTCCGAGTGCATCATAACTTTCCAAAAATATGTCGCTTGAATGCTTTCAAGAATAAAATGTTGCATTCAAGCCACATTATCAGCCCACTCCACAAGATTTTCTACTTACTTAAGTACCCAAATTAAGGAAAGCATGCCTGCAGTTAATTTGTTAGCCTTATTATAGTGCCTGTACCGTAATCCTGCATACATAATACTGTATGTCATTGACACTAATTCTGATAACAAGCCCACAGTTGGCTGTTAATCACATGTTTGAAGCAGGAAGTGTATTATGATGGTCTTTTAACTCAGTTGATTCGGCAAAGGATTGATGAAATGTGATTGCTAAAATTTATCAGGAAATATCTTAATAAATGATCAACTTTGTATGACAGTAAAAAGAATTAATTTATCTTGCATTTTAACTGTTTAATATACTTAAACATTTGATTTTACCACAATTCACTTCATGTACACGTGAACACATTGGTGCTAGATATATGGTGATTTATCAATCTTAGTAGTACTGAAGAGGTATTCATTTTATTGAAAGTAATGTCAAAGCTTACCCCTATGCTGAGATATGGTTGTCCGTTGACAGAGATATTTTTCATGTGAACATTAATAAATGCATCGGCATGGCCACCAGCAATGGTGTTGAACTTTGCTCCTGCAAAGATAACATCAGTTGGGTTAGGCCAGATTAAATGTTTACCATCATCATTATAAGGAAATTATTATTACCTACGAAGTGTAGATATTTGAATAATTGTAGGTAAATTATATATCTACTACTGCCAACATAGTACAATTATGATACACAGTCATCACATCACAGTGCATGACAACAGGATAATGAACATAATGAAAATATTTAAATTTATGTAATCAACATTGACAATGTTAATTTCACAAACATTGTTTAATATGTAACTAATAGTTAGCCTACTAGCCTAGCTATTATAATAGTTGCCTGGCACTACACAAATGCCTTGTTAGCACACCTAAGATGGCAAAATTGTAGTATCATGCAATGATACAAGTCTAGACTGGGAGTGTAGTAAAGTGAATTGTGTATGGAGGTGTACACTACCTTTCACCTCTATCATCTCATCAGTGAGTGACGTGTGGCGGAACGAAACCATCTTGTTTGGACATTCAACATAAACCTGCATGTCCACAGGTTTGTGGCATGGGTGAATGGTCACTCCAAAACATGTCCCAATCACAAACTTGTGAAACACTGTAATGAGCCCCTGTAACATGAGTGCAAGTACACTGCTATAGTTAACCTTGTCTCTCTGCATATTTCAAATAGACAACTGTCTTTGGAGGGAGTGGGAGGGGGGTGGAGAGCGAAAGCAAAGGATAGAGGGGAGTGGAATTGTTGGAGACAGCAGTGCAAGAACAGTGAGGGGGAGAGAAACTAGAAATTAAGGACTAGTATCAAGGTGTGCCTCACCTTGGACTGGCCGGACATACAGGGAAAGAACAACAACTGGATCACTCTTCAGACCTGGGGTTGATTCCACGGGATCCACACTATGGTGATTCCGATTCCAATTAAATAGATTTTTTATTCCAATTCCGATTCTGATTCCAACTAATTTTTTGGATTAAAAATATTGTAAATATTTTTAATGTCGTACATACACTTTCTTAAAAAGTTAAAGTGGTAGTTTAACTGAGAATGCAACGTTAACAACCTGCCTATGCCTAAAGTAAAACCAAAGACCCAGTACTTACTTACTTACTTAGGCCTGTTTGTTTGCTGGGAGCATAGGCCATCGGCCGTGGTCCTCCACTGTTGTCGATTTTATGCCATTTTCTGAACTTCTTTCAAGGTTTTTCCCATCTGCATTCTTTCGCTTTCTGTGTCTCTCTGCCAGGTGTTTCTTGGCCTTCCTCTTCTGCTCTTCCCTGGGGGGTTCCATGTAATTGTTTGTCATGTGATGTTTGTTGCAGGTTTCCTCAGTGTATGTCCTAACCACCTCCATTTTGTCTTCTTTATTTCGTTTTCTATTGGTAGTTGTTTGGTCCATTCCCATAGTGTAGTGTTGGGTACCTTGTCTGACCACTTTAGGTGTATGATTCTGTGCAGGCATTTGTTGATGAAGGTCTGTAATGTTTTGTGTTTTCTGTGTAATTCGCCATGTCTTCGAGCCATAGAGTAACACTGACTTGACATTTGAGTTGAATATCCTCAATTTGGTGTTAAGCTTGATTTGTTTTGCCTTCCAAATGTTTATAAAAATGAGAAATGGCACTCTTGCTTGTTGTATCCTTGTTTTGCCGTCTTCTTCTGAGCCTCCACTCTTGTTAACTACGCATCCCAGGTATGTGAAGGAGTCGGTTTCTTCCAGTAGTTCCCCTCCTAATATGACTGGGATGTTTTTCTTCGTGTTGACTTTCATGATCTTTGTCTTGCTTCTGTTGATGTTGATTCCTCTCTGTCTTAACACTGTGTTTAGAAGCTCTGTTTTCTCTTGCATCTGTTGGTGACTGTGGGACAGGAGAGTGAGGTCATCTGCAAAGTGCAGGTCCTCCAAGGTGTCCATTGGATACCATTTCTTCTGTTTTCTGTTGTCTTTTTCATAATCCAATCTATGGCAAGCAGGAAGAGGAACGGTGACAGAAGGCAACCTTGCCATACTCCTGGCTTCACCAGAAATGAGTCTGTGAGTTGCCCTGCATGAATGACCTTACATGCCATGTCTTCATAGTTACTTTGTATCAGAGAAATAAATGTCTCTGGTATCCCGTAGTCGCAGGAGCTTCCATAGCGTCTCCCTGTCGAGGCTTCTCATAGTCTACAAAGTTTATGTACAGGGATGAGTCCCATTCCATTGATTGTTCAACTATGATTCGGTGTGTAGCTATAAATTTGGTTGGTGAATGATCTATCTTTATGGATGCCTGCCTGGTGATCTCTGAGTCTGGCGTCCACTGCTGTTTTCAGTCTGTCCAAGATGACTCTGTTGAGGATCTTTCCGGGCACTGACAGGAGCATTATCCCTCTGTAGTTCTTGCAATCCTGCAGGTCTCCTTTCTTTGGGAGTTTCACCAGGTATCCTTCTTTCCATTCAGTCAGTATTTCTTCTTGATCCCATATCTTCCCAATCAGATTGTGCAGCATCTCTGTGGAGGTCTCCATGTCTGCCTTGATGGTCTTGGCAGGAATTTCATCTGGGCCGGAAGCTTTCCCTCTCTTCAGGTGATGAATGGCTTTGTCGATATCTGCCTTACTTGGTTTTTTGCAGTTTACCTGGAGTACCCGATAGTTCTTCAGCTGGTGGGATATCTGGTGGGTTCTGTGGTGGTGGTTGGTTCAGCAGTTCATAAAAATGTTGCCTCCATCTCTTCGACTGATCTTCGTCACTGGTAAGTACGTTGCTGTTCTTGTCTTTGATTACAGTTGTTTCATGTTCCCTTGGGTTGCGGCATCCTCTGCTTCCTTGGCTAGGCCGTCGATTAAGTTTTACTTGTCAATGTTTCCGCTTTTCTTGACAGCTCCGTTTGCCTCTGCATTCTGTTCCTGGGCTGCAGCTTTCGCTGCTCTAGTTCGGCTGTTGTTAATTGCACCTGTCTTTTTTTCCTCACTTGCAACTTTGTTGATAGTGTCCATAGAGATCCACTCTTCCTGTTGGTATTTTTTTCTTTCCCAGGACTTCACTGCATGTGCTGGTCCATGTTTCCTTTGTCTTTTGTCACTGGGTGTCTATGTCCATGTTTCCTTCTTTGAGAAGGTCTTGTAAGACTTCATATTTGTTGCTGATTGTGAGTCGGAATGTCCCTGTTGTGACTATGTCCTTTACGAAGTCCACATTGTATCTTGTTCTGGTGCTCCTCTTACGTCTTATGGCTGCATCTGCTCCTCTGTGCCAGCACGTCTTGCAGTGATCTTCTGATCTTTCTTTCTATACAGATGTGGTCGAAGACCCAGTAAACAGGTCATTCATTATGCCAGGAATTTTTTAATTTATTTTAGTAAGTATAACTGGGAGTTACAACTCACTTGGGAGTTACAGTTTGTAGTAGTGAAGATTTCCTGGTTTTTCACAGTATATAACTTTATTTATACGTATTTTCACAGTACTTTTGAAGCAACAAAATATAAAAATGGCAGAGGAATCAAAAAAATTATTCCAGTACGCAATTCTGATTCCAATTCCGCTGTTTTCACACCAACCGATTCCAATTGCACTACTTTCATATTGACAAATTCCAATATTGGAGTCGGAATCAGCTTTTGATTCTGATACCGGAATCATCCCGGGTCTGTCATTCTTTCAGGGTTGCAAACTTGCAAACCCACTGAAACAGCAGTCACTCTAGATCACTGTCATACCTCTTAGACCCTCCATATTTGGAAACATATAGAATAACCACTTTGCAGAAATGCGTAAATTATTACCTGGTATGTATAGTTGCCAGCACAATCAAAACCTGTGCACTGTGCATTTTTATGACATGACAACTCCATTCTGGGCTCCATTTCCAACATGCGTGTTACATTATCCCATACAACGCATTCCCGTCTGTATTCATGTGGAGTGCTTACGCTGCCTTCACTTCCTACAAACAAACACAAATCTGTGATCGGAACACTGTACTTACTTGTAAACTCTGTTCTGATCCTTTCACTACTTGCTCTGGTAAGTTATATGATTAGCTTAATTAATTACGACTGAGGCTTGTTTGATTTTGTTTAGTTTTGTGTTCGTTTGGCGTATTGATTAATGTAACAAACACTATAGGATACATATAATTTAATTCTTTACATGACTGCTCTAGGGAACTACTCTTGTTAAAGGCTAAGCGAAATTAAATTTTCAATTTTTTTAAACTTTGTATATGTAAACCTAATGCTCTTGTCAAGTAATGTGCCAAATATCAAGTTTGTTCATTGCGAAATGCTGCCACCAAGCCCGGCCAAACATGGTCAATTGCGTGTCGCAAGAAAACCAGCTCATCAGATGTTGCCGACGTCACTGTAGGCAATGCCGCTGGGCACCCCCTATTCTTTAACATGACAAATGCCGGCGTGGCTAGTTGTTTCAGGTTGTACATAAAATTGCAACCACGGAATGTAATCTTACCTAAAACTTTGTCGCAGGATGTACCCATGAATTTTCTTTACTTTTTGAGTTATTGCCGTTTGAACAGCGCGAATGCAGAATGTTATCTGCACTGTGTCATCAGCTTTGATCGCTACGAAGCCCTGCTTATTTCTCACATGGTTGGGCCGAGTACCCGACTAAAGTATGCGAGTAACGAATATGAGTACTGTCATTTGAATGAGTACGAGTACTTCATCTGAGAGAGTACTCGAGTAACGAGTACTTTTGAAAGTACTCGTACAATGACTGCATGCTTCCAAAGTATTCCCAGAGTACTCCGAAAGTACTCATATTTTTAATGAGTACTTTAATATATACGAGTAAAAGTATGAGTAATGAGTACTTCGGCCCCAACCCTGATTTCTCACACTGGCGAGAATCTGCTCGCTGCGTGCGATGTACTTTTTAACGTTCTTTTGTTTTTACCACCCAACCAATTCTATTTTGATTAGTTTACTGAACATTCTTCAGGATAGTTCGTTTTCAAATCAGAAACTTTCATTTTTCATATCCAAGATGTTTAATTTACCTGGTAGAGGCTTTCGTCAACGTATCACATCGACTTCATCAGTACCGATGACCCTGAATGACGTCATCGTACACGTGAGGCAGTTCATAATTGCTCTCATCTCTGTTGATGCACCACATCGTGCATTATGTTATGCGCCACACCGTGCAAATTTGGCGCTTGGAAGCGAAGAGAGACAGAACAAACGAAGCTGCCTTTACCGGAACCTAGCTAAAAGGTGGGTGATAAACATGTCTAAATACAAACTGTCCGGGGACCAGAAAAAGATATTAGCGAAGGAGCTAAATTACGTGGTAACGCCAGAGAAAGTACCGACCGAGGAGTTTGTTGTAGCGGCAGAACAAACGACATGGAACCTACCACAAGAACAAAAAGACAAACTTTGTGCAGATATCGCGGGAGTTCTGAAGTCAGCAAAAGTTCCCAAACAGAACCTAACCAGACAAGAACAGTTTTAAAAGAGCTACAGAATGAGAAGTCCATCACCATACTCCCTGAGAATAAGGGAATACCAGGAAAAAATGAAAGAAATGCTACCAAGAAATATGAGGCAGAACTCATCAGAATGGTAAATTCCTTGGAGAAGGAGGGGAAGATTAGTACTGGTACTTGTATCCTACGCTAGAAAAAGTACCATGGATCACCAAAAATCCACAAGGAGGGGTGCCACTCAGACCAATTGTCGACTACACACAGACAGCAGCATACAGAGTATCCAGGGAATTGGCCAACATACTACAACCCCTTGTTGGAAAAACAGAACACCACACAGAAAACTCACAAGAACTGGTGAAAGAAATGACAAAGCTGAGAATGAAAGGAGGAGAATCATTTGTGTCATATGATGTTGTGTCGCCGTTCACGAAGAACCCGATCAGAGAAGCTTGCAAAATTATCAGAAATAGACTAGAGAATGACAAGACACTAAAGAAGAGAACAAACCTAAATGTAGACGATATCATGGAGTTGTTGAAATTTGTCTTGGAGATGACATACTTCAGATTTGGAGGAGAAATTTACCAGCAGAAGTTTTGGGTAGCCATGGGCAGTCCAGTATTCCCCATTGTTGTGAACCTGTACATGGAGGACCTGGAGGAGAAAATAATAGCCACAGCACCAGTCGTAGACCCCACAGCATGCCCTTCTTGGATGCAAAGTTCACCAGAAAGGAAGTCTACAGTGTACAGAAAGAAGACGCACATTACTTAATCACGATTACAATTTTTTAAATATAAACAGTTGCAAGCAAATAGATTAGACAGATAGAAATGGCAATACCAGAAGTAATCTAATAAATGTAATAGTAATTGAGCTATTATTTTCCTATTACTATTGAGCATTTCAGTTGCATAAACAGTCAGTTAGATTTCCCTAATTAATACCTTCTCTCCCCAGAGAAGCCAGTCCTAGTCACATCACCCTCCTGCTTGCTGTAGTAGAACAAAGTTATAATAGTGACAGTCTCTGGGAAGCAGTGCAGTAAATAAGTCTCCCCTACCATCTTACTTTGTAATTTTAGAAGCCATGTCACTTGTACTGTTTGCACCATTAGTATGGTGTGAATGATTGGTCATGGTTCCTATCTCCAGAGTCCTAACTGGGTGCCAGTGGGTGGTTAGCTGCTAAATCCCTGTCTAGTATGTTCAAGTGTAAACTGTAAACCTGTCTAAGTTCACCACCATATTCTGTGTTTGTCCCTTTTAATATACTGCATATCTGAATCGGAATCCTTTTGAATCTGACCGCCTGGATTTGAAATGTTATCAGTGTAATGTATTTGATCATGTGTACAGCCACTGTATTTGTCATTGTAAAAAGAGGGTATTTGAAATTTTTAAATGCAACATATTTGTATTTGATTCAGAAACCCATTTTTTAAATATAGTTAGTATACGAATTGCAACTGGCTTGCTTGCAGAGATCTGTAACTGGGTAACCTGTAACTGTGCCCAGTGTTTGTGTGTGTCAGTGAGGATGCCATAGCTGGCCTGCCATCCCAACACAACACAGTCAAGTACTACTCCTACATTCTTTCATTTAGCAGTTTTATCTGAAGCCATGAATGTATAACCCAATGACACTAAGGTGACAGATAGCAGTAAGAAGAAAAAAGACCAACAAAAAGACAAAGGACAAAAACTACCGGAGCCAAGTAGTCATCCCATATGTAGAGGGGGTCTCAGAGAGAGTACATCGAGTACTGAAGAAGTATGGAGTAGCAAGAGTCATGCGTCCTCACTCCCCACACCACCCTCAGGCGCCTGTTGGTACATCCCAAGGACAAAGTAGAGCCAGAAGAACAGGGTGAACTGGTGGACCAAATACTGTGCAAGAATTGTGGTGCTGAGTACATTGGGAAGACAGGAAGACTACTCCAAACACGACTGGAGGAACACAGAAAGGACGTGGACAACACGAGAAATTAGAAATACACAAGGAGCGGAAAAAAAGATTGATGCTTACCATCAATAAATCCGTCCTTACAGACCATGCGACAACTGTAAACCACATCATAGACTGGGAGGGAGTGAAAATTGTAGACAAGGAACCCAACAGAAGAATCCGGCATAACAAAGAAGCCATCTGGATCAAGAAAACCAGAACGAGGGTAATTACGAACTGCCTCACATGTACGATGACGTCATTCAGCGTCATCGGTACTGATGAAGTCGACGTAATACATTGATGAAAGCCTCTACCAGGTAAATTAAACATCTTGGACATGAAAAATGAAAGTTTTAGAATTCGTTTTGATTAGTATTCAATCATTCCACATTGTTTAGTCTTACATACAGACTCAGTTACGTCCGTAAATATTCGCTGTATGCAAAGCGCTGCATTATTATGGTATACTGGTTGGGGCACAAATCGTGCATCCTAATGTTTTATGCCGTTTTAACAAAAACATGAACACATTTGTTGGTATGATATCTATGTGCTAAATCTCTAACATAAATTCCCTCACATTTGTGCTAACAGACTGTTAGAAAAGTTGTTTTCAGTGAAGTACTTATGAAAATAGACAGTTCAAATCTCGTAAAAGACACCCAAGTCAAAAAACGTGCGTCCCATCTGCGCAGTGTAAATAGCTGTATGCCCATAATGTGTGAAGTGAATCAGTGCGACATCAGGCAGAGTATTAAAATAGACTAAGAGGGTTGAGAACGCGAGATTTCAGTGATATGGTTCTTGACATGGCACCGGTCATAGCTGAGTATACATTATGCGACTAATGCCGTTAATGGCACTGGCGCGTTTGCAGTTTTTTTTTAATTGTAAGCACTTCACTCAAACAACTTTTAAATTTATAACAATATGTTAGCACAAGTTAGATTCTAAATGGTTTATATCACACACAAGCATTTTTTACACCAGGGACTATTCACATCATTGTCATCAGTCATCACTCTATAACATGTAAATGAAAAGAATTACCACTGCAATACATCGGGCACCGCATCACCATTGCCAGGTTGATCCAGCATATCATAATCATCTAATTCGTTGATGCTATGAGAACCAGCATGACTATATTAGTCACTACTGTGCGACATGACTAATTTTTGAATCAGTCAGCAGAGCCAGCGCCACGTAGCGAACAAACGAGTTAAATTAAATGCATTTGCATTGTTCAAATGGCAATAACTCGAAGTCATGAAAATTCATGGGTAAATCCAGCAGTAGTCTTAGGTAAGATTATTATCTTTATGGTGATATAAAAACATATTACATTCCGTTGTTGCAATTTCATGTACAATCTGAAACAACAAGCCACACCACTGTTTACCATATTAAAGAATAGGCCATGCTCAGTGGCGTTGCCTGCGGTGATGTCATCAGAGTCGCTAGGTGTCACAACAAACTGTGCGGAAAATGTACAGAAAAGCGCGACCAAAAGGGGCCTTGAACAGGGTGATGGAGGGGGTTAAAAATTTAGGAAATATCAGAACACTATTTTTTAGAGCATAGTTCATTCAGATTGGGAATAAAAAAGGTTCATTTCGCTTAGTGTTTAAAAAAGTTAAAAGGTAAGTTGTTACATCACACTACCCAGTTCATACTTCACAGGACTGGTTAAGTGCTTTATATTGCACCCCCTGCAAAATTGTTCATTCAAAATCCACCTCAGCTTCATCTCTGTCAAATAAAATCTTCCAAATGCACAATTTCAATGCTACTAATTTCTACAAACAAACCTGCTAATACTCCTGATCAAAGGCATTTAAATAGACATACCATAGATGGATAGACATAGTAATTTTAGTGCCATATAATTAAATGCACAATTTCAAAATTTTATTTCTACCAACAAACAGGTCTGCTATTTAATAAATTAAACTCTTGATCAAAGGCATTTAAATAGACATACACATAGTAATTTTAATGCCATGTAACTTTGTTTAACTCACTATATACCATTAGGCCTTACTTGACTAAGTTGGCTTGGACTTTGTAGCCTTATATACTTACAAGTTAAAACTAACAACAAAGCCAAACTAAGCTTAAGGCAAAGCAACAGGTGCTGCTTGGGCCTTGGAGTATATACCATAAGACATACACGAATATGTATTTATCAGTGTTACACTACCAACTTTAAACTAGTGATCGGCAACAGTTTGAATGACAATTGATGTGTCTGTCGGTGACTTGTAGTTATGTCACTGTGACTGTGACTGTCGGTCTTCTTGGTCTCCTTAGGAGTCATACGGTCAGAGTTGGGTGTGCATGCTAGTTGGATTACTAGTCGTGTATTAAAGCTTGTCTGAATTTCTGTGGTTCTGTAATGGTGACTATTGCATCTGGTAGGGAATTCCAATCTTTTGTTGTTCGGGGGAAATAGTAAAATATATAACAGTTCTTGCTGTGTGGATAGTGTTGAATGCTTTGCTATTTAGATACCATGATAGGTGTTCCAAGGGCTGGAGGAGATTTTCGACAGGCTAAGATAAGTGACCACAGATGCCTTTGTGGAATATGATGAGGCGTCTGTTTGTTCGCCTGGTTATTAGTTGATCTAGGTTTATTATTTTAACATTTCTGACATACATCCAGTTTCTCTGGATGTATAATCGTTAAGACAAAAGCGAGCTGCTCGTCTTTGGACCATTTATATTTTGTTGATGAGGACCTGGATGTGGGGGTCCCACCCGGATGATGAGTATTCTAAGACTAAGAGTAGGGAGGTCAGACCAATTTACCTCCCCTTCTGACAACATGGGAGACAGGGGTCCCAGTTTAGTGGCCATAGTTTATTATCATGCATTCTACCTGTTGGTTTGTGAATTTTCTTATGTTGTAATAATGTCAATGTGTGTACCTGCGCTGAAAAAATATTTTTTGGCGGTGTTTATTAGCGGTAATTATTTTTTTACTCTCAGTGTCGTATTTTGGTTTTCTTGATTTACGCGTGCGGCCATCTTAGATCACGTTGACAGGCCCCACCTATCAAACTGATTTGCGAGATTATGTTAATGAGTACATCCATATTGAAATGTGACGAAGAGGAAATTCGGAGGGAAATGAATCTGAAAATATCATTGTAATCCGTCGATAAAAAATTATAGTAATTATGGATTTAAAATGGCCTATGTTTGACGATGTTTTGTGAGTATTTAGTTAGTTGGTTTCAGCGGAAAGCATATGCCGATGGGTAAAGAATTGTGTGAACGATAACGTGATTACGGTGATGGCTTACCAATTGATAGCACAAACATGCACAACGTCCGTTTATGGAACCCCCGTCTAAAATGATATCGCCATTTTGCCTTCTTCCCTGTATGCGCGCAGTGCATCATGGTATACAATGCACTCGTGACTCGGATAGCGATGTGATCGACAGCGGGTGACTTTGATTAATACTGCCAAGTACATATGCCTACACCTGAGTAATTCATTGCTGCCATGTTTAATGTAACTTATTGATGTTTATATTAATATATTATTAGTTTATTTATTGGTATTACTTTAGTTTAATTATACAACTGTTGAGCTATTTAGCATATACATAATATTGTGTGTTGGTTACATTATTACAATTTATGATAATTTGTTTCAATTAATTTATTGTATTATTATTTGTTTATAAAATTTTGTATCGTTATAAATTATTTTGATGTAGGGCCTACTGTTTTTGTATTTGATATGTATATACCAGTTTTTTATATATTAAGATTACAGAATAAGAGTATATCTTTGTATTTGTCACTATATAGTATAAATAAAATAATATACATTAAGTAAACATTATGATTTATTGTATCTATTAATTGTATATAATCATAGACAAGTAAGTATAATAGTACGCCCTATTGTTGATGATAACAATGGGTTTAACCACAGTATATTACAAGTTAATTGGTTTGGCAATTATAGTAGTTATGGGATTTGCCCAATGTAACAAGTGTAGTGTATTGGGGGACTATTATTGGCATTTTGTGCCACAGTGTATTACGAGTTAATTGGCTTGTCAATCATAGCAGTCATTGGCTTTGCCCAATAAAACAAGTGTTGTGTAATGGGATACTAGTATTGTCAGTTTGTGGTTCTAATTCACAATCAACAAATCCTTTCATGTGGTTGTAAGTTCATACAGTTGTTTTAATGTTACGAAGATAGAACCACACTGATCATCTTTGCTCAGTTGCTGTGTCGTGTTCATGATTTAATGCTATTGTAATACATGATGTGTGTGTGCGTATTTACTTTTTTATGTTTGTATTTATTGTTACATGTAATTTTGTATTGGCCTTCTTTATAGATGGCAAAAGACTCAAGATGATAAAAAGTAATTTTCTTGTGAATTATGTACACAATCAGATCCGTCAGAAAATATTTGGAAAAATTCATGAAATTTTGAACTTTGCAAAACTGTAGTTTTCTTAATGTTGTACTTAGCTACATGAAATGAATAGCATTGTACTTCTTATAGTGACCACTATGTGGGAAAATAAAAAAATAAAATTGTCCTTGTGATTTATATGCAAAATCAAATCTAACGGAAAATTGTCGGAAAAAAACATGAAATTAGAAATTTTACAAAACTGCAGTTTCTTTAATATTTCATTGATGTACATGAAACAAGCACCATTGCACTTCTATTAGTGACTATTATCAGGGGAAAATAATTAAAAAAAATTCTTGTGATTTATAAGCAAAATTAGATCTGTCAGAAAACCGTCAGAAAATGTCATGAAATTCGAAACTTTACCAAGCTGTAGTTGTTTTAATATTTCACTTAGATACATGAAACAACTACCGTTGTACTTCTTATAGTGACTACTATCAGGGAAAAATGAGAAAACATTTTTTTTTACGAAACAACATTTTGGTCCGACCACCCTACTAAGAGTAGGCACTTCAATGAATCCTGCTACCGCGATGTTTTTACGTGCGCGCAGCGGCGTCGCTGCAGCGCCGTCTCGTTTACTCGGCACCTGGGTAGTGTTTTATTTCAACCTGTATTTTCGCGCTCTTTTCCCGGTCGTTTACGTCATTCGCAGTGGGATTCCTTTTGCGGGTATGTCGAACTTTCTGTACGTCCTTTTCTTTTTCAAATTTGATAAAAATTATGGTAAATTTAATCGATTTGATGACATAGCTGTGTTTCAGTTGCAAAATTTATAGTCTAGTAATGATTTGTATCGAACGATTATGTCTGTAGGTAGATCTATAGGATTAAATTAGTATGTGTTGAAAATTTCGTTGGCGTAAATGCTCGTGCAATGTGGGTTTTGCGCCATTCAAAACATGTGACATTTGAGCGATCTGTGTCAATATGACCGAGAGCGCGTCACCGGAGACGCGGACCGAGATCATGGAGCGCCTTGATCATGACTTATTTAATTAATGTCTGCCTTTTAGTGAAAACAAAAACAACAGTATCTGATTTAAATTTAAGATAGGGCCTATAATGATAATAATATTACTTAAGTTATTAATTTATTTAATGTTTATAATTTATAGTTATACGGGTCAAGCCAATTCTGCTACTATTAATTATTAATATTAATTAATGATATAGTATTACTATTATTACTAGTAATCGTAGTATTATTAGTATGATGTTGTCAACTAGTAGTATTTGTTAGTCAGAGTTAGGTTTATACATTTTAGTTTGACTGAGTTAGGCTTGCTAGAATTTAGAAAATACAAATTTTATATCCAGTCCTGTTAATATTCAATTTGTTTTGAAAGGCTGATATTTAAAATAACTAACAATCAATTAATTGTTTTATTAAATAGATTATTTAATCAGTTTGTCACTTTAAATTAAAATTATGTACCATGATTCATCAAAAGTTGTCAATGTGTTTAGCATGCAATGCATTATATTTGTGATGGTGACATGTAGAATTTTACAGTTATCTTAGCCATAAGTAACAAGGGCAGGGATATCAAAATATTTTACAAGATTTTGCAATCAAGATTTTACATGTAGAATAAAGATATTTATCATTGTATGATACATGACTGTCTTGTTATTTCAGATATTTTGAGATTGACTGATCTTACAAACACAGTGACTCTTATCTTAAGTATCAATCAAAGGTTTTGTCAAGATAGTTAAGAACTTAACTTAAGGACATTACGTTAAGTGACTATTTAACTAACGTCATTAGTTAAATAGTGTGATTAAAGAGTGAATGAAAGTATGGCAGCAATATTCCTAAATAGATCTGAGTTAGATGCATGCCAGAAAAACATTTGAAAATTGTGTACTTGGTAAAGATGATGTAAGTGTTAGCAAAGGTTTTTTATATTGTGTATATCTTTCTGCAAACAAGGACATGAATAACGCAACACACATTTATTTGTCACTTAGAAATCTCATCAGGACTGTTGTTGACTTTAATTCACTACAAAAAATAACATGTAAAGAAAATAGATTTTTTATTCACTTCACATTTTTGACATTTAAAAAATTCTGATGTGATAGTAGTGCACAGTATGTAATTAAGTGTTAGAAGAAACTGTGCATCAGGTTTCCACGTTGACGTCGTTGCACAGCTTTTACAAAGAGAAACCATGTCAAGCAAAAACCATTATATGTAATTATATTCATGAGATATATCTTTTTTCCAGGACATGCAGACAAGACCAACTTTGGTGATTGTTGGGCACAGTTTTGTGCGACGGATGGGCAGTGCCTGTCATGCCGGTCGGGTAGGTGGAGACATTTACAGATACTATCGACCGGATCTTGATTTGGGCAGTATTTTTGGAAAGGTCGTTTTCCAAGGGAAAGGGGGTCTTACTTTGGATGGCCTCTCAGCAACTGGGAGCTGTGCGGGCAGTTGCACCAACTGTTGTTCTGATTGACATTGGGACAAATGATCTAGGTAATGGTTGGGTACCTGAGGAGTTGGCAGAGGGTATTGTAGCATTCGCTCGCGAACTGCTAACAATACCTTCTGTGGCCCAAGTAGTAGTTTGCGAGATATTAACTCGTATACCTGTACAGTTTGGCCAATTTAGAGTTAGGCCTGATTTTGATCGTGCTCGTCAGATTGTGACGAATAAGGTGCGGGCATTGATCGCTGACTCGGAAAGCATAACTTTCTTCCATCATCGTAAGTTGACAAAAGAGAAAAATTACGCGAGAGATGGTGTGCACATGAGTGCATTTGGCATGGCCAGATACGTGAATAACATGAGGGGAGCGGCTATAGCTGCTGCTAAGCGATGCTTGCAGTAGAGGTTGGTGACTTTCCTGGTGTTACTCATGTGCACTGTTTCTCGACCCATTTTTCTCTATAATTTTTCTAATTGCACTTTTATTAACTGTTCTGTATGTAAATTCCAATTTATAAAAAAAAATCAAAAATGTTTTTTCTTCAAAAATCTCAAAAAAATCTGTTTACTGGTACATGTCTTGATATCTGGCATACTACAACTTCCTGCATAGATCGTTTGTTCCTTTGCCAATGATGAACACCTTTGCATCAGTTGTTGGCACAGCTTGAACTTCCTATAATAGACCATCCATGGTAAGTCTTTCCTGAGGTAAACTACCTTTTCATAAATATCGCTCATGATAGATCTGGTCCTAGTACTGTGACACACTTTCACCTGCCCGAATAACTTGCATCCATCGTACAAAACTGTGTCTGACATTTACCTGTGAAGGTACCAAGCCACAGAGTCGTCTGAGTCTGACACCCATCACCTGCCTGCATAGGTACACATTTAGTGTGGCTGATTATATATCTGATAGCTACATTGAACAGTGTCTAGCCAACATGACACGAATATTACTTATAGACATCATGTTGAAGAACACAACGTTATTTTACAAGATACTGAAATATGAACATTGCTGCACAGATCTTGCAGTCTACTGGCATTAAACTATGAGACAATCAACTGCCAATATTACAAAAAGACTGCATTGTGAGCACACCAGACTTCTTCTTCATGACTTGACTCCCATGGGGAGTAACACAGAAAGCAGTCTTGCATTTGGTGCATTTGGGTCCAGCGACGGAATACTGTGAACAATTTATGAACATTACTTCATCAAGTTCATGTTGAAATGCAGAACATTACATTATGAAGCAGTGACAATTTATTACTGGACTGTACTGAGCCTGCAACATTCATCCAACCTGTCAGGACACAGTCACACATAGACACAGTGAAGTATGACTACTCTATTGATCTGTTGAGTTTGTGTGTTATTTAGCCAATATTTACTTATTAATAAAGTTATTGTTAATGATATATATGACTTGTTAATGTATATTTATTATAATGTTTAATGTGGTGGTAAACATTGCATAAATTATATAACTGTCTTCATAATTATGGACATTCCAGCCTTTTATAAAAATGTAGTGGTCAGTCGTTAGCGTGCTAATATTAGCCAATATTAACTTATTAATTAAGTTACTGTTAATGTGAAATGACTGGTTAATGTACATTTATTACTATAATTAATGTGGTTTACTGCTTTCATAAATTATACAAATATCTTCATAATCATGGACATTATGGCCTTTTACTGAAATGTGTCGGTTTGCCGAGGTTGCGCACTAATTAGCCAATATTGACTAATTAAATAAATTATTAAATAATTTGTTAATGTATATTTATTACCATTATTAATGTGGTTATACACATTGCATAATATGTATAAATATCTTCATAGTCATGGACATTATGGCCTTTTACTGATATGTTTTGGTCTGTCGAGGTTGTGCGCTAATTACCCAATATTGACTAATTAATTAAATAATAATTATTTTTTATTGCATATTTATTACCATTATTAATGTGGTTATACACATTGCATAATATGTATAAAATCTTTATAATCATGGACATTATGGCCTTTAATTGGAGCGTTTTGGTCTGTTGAGTTTTGCATGCTACATAACTAAAATTAACTAATTAATTGCATTAATTTGGTTATAATTAGTACTAAAAATATTATAAATTTGTTACTCTTGTCAATGTGTTTGAAAACCCTGAAGACAGTATTTAAATATCTGTATAAATAAAAAAGTTATTACATTTTAAAGCAAATATTTACCTATAGAAAACACAAAAATGAGTCCATTTTGCCATTGTAAGAGAGGCACAAAAATGACGCTGTTTTTCCGTCTTAAAATCGCAATATCTTTTGATCTATTAAAGGTATCTTAATAAAATAAACAGTTATGTGATCCTTAACCTATTACCTTTAATTTAAGCCCATTCCCAATGTTCTAGCATGATATTTAATTTTTTGTTGAAGTGCCTACTAAGAGTGGTCGGACAAGGGTTGTGTAAGCAGTTGTTTTGATGGCACAAGTAGAGATTGCGGCTGATAATTGCTACAGGCCTCGACATTAACACTGACCCGATGGCCTGGCGCCTTTTTTGAAGCTGTCGGGCCGGTTCGGGCCACCAGTTCTTATATTTTACTGGCCCGACGGGCCACTGCCCTGGTTTCCAGTTCTCGAACGCCGCCGACACGAAGCGGCGGTCACGGCACGACCGCCTCGGTTATCAGATGCAGTTCGCCAGAATTCTTAGACGCGACTCAGTTATAGGACATTGTAAACATAACGTAGATGCTAATTCTGATTAATAATTAGTCCAAACTGCAACACTTATCATGCGGACGACGGCGTGCAAAGCCATCGAATACATTTTCTAACCACCGGCAGCGCACGTTTTTATGACGAGACGCCATGTTTTAAGTCCCGCCGCGTCCCTTCGACACACTTTGTACGGTGGTTGGAAGCTTCGACTTTAGAATTACGCACACTTTTTCTTTTCTAGATATATGAAAGGAACACAGCTTAAATCCAAATTTAACTAGTGGCTAAAGTGACAGAAACCAAATGTAACGCTGCGACAGCAAGGGCAAGGTGAAGGCCACTTATTTTGGGTGGTGCCGCCTAGCGAATGAACCGTGAAATAGTCTAATGCCTTGATTGACCTGTACATGAAGCAGTGTCAACACAACTACAGACTCGGACTGACTAGCTGTCCTCACATTGGCCACACTTTATTTAAACTTAGCAAATAATGTATATATGCATCTGAGTACACACTTGAACAAGATTACAATATTGTTAGCATTGGACATCTCACTTTGAACAATATATATGTGTATAGTAACTTCTAACAACTTTGTTGGTAAAATTAAAAAAATGGGCCAAGTGGCCCTGAGGCTGAAGTCCTTTGGACTAATACGTCTATATGTGACCCCGGCTGACCAAATGAGTGATAAGTCAGAAAAATTGTAACATTGTTTTCTTACATCCTTGTAAAGGTTTGGTAGGGTGCTTTACACGGTTTCAAAAAATATGACTGCTACAAAAATTGGCGAAGTTATGGAACATTGAACATGGTAGGGGTCAAAAAGTGAAAATGAAGAAAACGGCTGTTGAAGTTTTACATTATATATGCAAATGGATTGCATGGAAATATTACATGCACAACATTCAAATGTGGCACACAGTATGTAATATGTATGTTATGTTGCAATGATACACTGGAAGTACAAATGTGCTGCTACAAAGACTTATCAAGTTATGCCAGATTATGTCTTCATGTGTAAAACTAAGAGGACAGATTATCTGAGAGCAAAAAGGTAGACTCACTGTTTGACACAGTTTAAAACCTACAGGCAACTGTCCAGTTTAACAGGGGTCTAGTGGCTTAATGCTGTCTGTTGACACAAGCTACTGCCAGTGACCAATTACAGATTAGTCACAGCTTCCATCAAACAATAGCAGGCAGAGAATCTTAGCTCCACAGCTGGGTGTAATACACAATCAGAGCCACCACTGATTCATGGTCAAGTAGATTAGCTCAATGCACCAACTAAGACAATACACAACACTGTGAGTGACAGTGTCCAGAGTGAGGCCTAAGCAGTGTCCTCATTGCTGAATAGATCAATTAAACCTGCCAAGTGGGTGACATTCTGCACAAGTGTTCATTAATCCTTAGTGATTGTTCAGAACACCAGACTGACCACATACCTAAACAAAGCAAATGTAATAGGTGAAGAACAGGCAGTGTTCAAATAGGGGTATTGGTTGAATTGTATTTGTCTCGACGCAAAAGGCTTTATTGTGCCTTCATCGATTATAAGAAAGCATTTGATTTAGTAGACCGGTCCTCCCTGTGGTCTAAGATAATTTCATGCGGTATTAATGGTATTGTGTTGAAAGTTGTATACAACATGTACAAAAATGCTAAATCATGTATAAATCAGGGCCAGGCTGTGTCAGCCTTCTTCTCATGTAATGTATAGGTATGGCAAGGAGAAAACTAGTGTCCTTTGTTATTTGCTATTTACCTGAATCATTTTGAACACTGTTAATCACAATTATAACGGACTTGACATGGCAGCTGGTGAAATTTACAACAATCTTAGGGGTGATGATGTAGAAAATGTATGTTCTACTATATGCTGATGACACTAGAATGATTCAATCAAATACAGATTTCTTGCTTGTGTATAGCGGAACTATGTCAACTCTTCTAATGGTTGACATTTGGTTGTTTCAGGTGTCAACTATGTTATGAATCTGTAATTATTAGTCTATATTGATACAACTGATTTACACACTACCATGTCTACACAAGGCATGGCAAGCGTAAACAGAACAGTAGAATGCATTTGATATCAATAAAATGTAGGATATTTCACTCTATAGTTGTCCAGAATATTAATTTTCTATGTTTGTCACCTACAGGTTTCTACAGACAATACATCTTTAACCAATATACACCACAGTCAAACCATTTTATAATAATTAAATGAACATCAAAATAAACACAACTTGCAATTATAGAAAATAAATAGTTTTGAAGATAAAAAGTGTTAGGCAACTGTTCAGTCTAACAGGGGTCAAGTGTGTCTACTCTGCCTGGGCTCTGTGACCAATTAAAGATTAGTCAAGGTCTCAATGGAACATTAGCACTAGGCTGCAGGATTTAGTCATGGTGTTGACTTTGTGACACATTAAATAAAATCTACTGTTGGGGGTGGTCTCAAGGGCCCTTCTCAAAACAACATCACTTGGGTCACCTTAGAATGATTCAATCAAATACAGATTTCTTGTATATAGTGGCAGCACCCTAAGATACATCTATGCAAAATTAGAAAAAAAGTTGAAGTTTAAAAAAAAAATAGGCCAAATGTTACATTTTTACCAGCCCTTAAAATTATTGAATCAAATACAGATTTCTCGTGCATAGTGGCAGTGCCCTAAGATATGTATATGCAAAATTAGAGAAAAAATTGCTGAACGGTTTCCGAGATACGGCAGCTAACGGCGGACGCAGAGTGATGGCAATAGTCCCTTGGACCTTCGGCCAAAGGACTAAAAAAGACTAATAATGTTTGCACCTCAGAATGAGATAATTTTTAACGGTAACACAAAATCCGGGCCAGTAACTTTCACAGGCGGGCCACTAACTTTTCAAATCTACTGGCTCCCTGGGCCAGTGGATTCAAAACCTTAATGTCAAGGCCTGTGCTAGGGTACAGTTTGCTGAGGCAATGATGGATGTGTTTGTTCCAGGTGAGATCTTTGGTGATACATACTCCTAGATAAGGATGACTGTCGGTTTCCTGTAGTGTTGCATTTCCTAGAGTATAATTAAAATGTTTTACGTTTCTTGAAGGAGTTAGTCTCGTCAAAAGCATGTTTTGGGGTTAAAGTGCATCTGCCAGTTGTGTTTCCATTTTGCTAACTCATTTAGGTCTTTCTGTAGTTTTTGTGAGTCAGACTGACTTTTAATTTCTGTATAGAGGACACAGTCATCTGCAAACAGATGGACTGTGGAGTGGATATTGTTAGGTAGATCATTGATGTATATGAAGAAGAGAAGCGGTTCCAATACCGTGCCTTGCGGTACACCTGGTATAACATTTGTTCATGTGGAATGTTCTCCACCGACCACCAGTCTCTGTTCATGGCACTTGAGAAAGTTAGAGATCCAGGCATGTGTTTTGTTGTGGATGCCATATCTCTTTCATTTAGCCGGTTATGGGGAACGGTGTCAAATGCCTTTGAGAAGTCCATTAAACTATGTCCACTTTGGATTTATTATTTAGAGAATTCGCTAGGTCATGAGTGGTGAGTATTAACCGAGTTTCTGTGGAGTGTTTACTGCGGAAGCCATGTTGTCTGTCGGATAAGACTGGGTATCAGTCGAAATGGTCCATTATGTTAGAGTAGATAATGTGTTATAGGAGGTTACAACATGTTGAAGTTGTTCGAGGAGTTTACAACATATTGAAGTTAGGGAGATGGGACAGTAAGTTGATGGAAGGGACCAGTCTCCCTTCTTGAAGATTGGAGTGATGTTGGCACCTAACTCCTGTGATAATTGATTTGATTTCATTGGTGGCAAGTTGTAAGATTCTGGCTGGCACTTCATCGGGTCCTGTTGATTTGTTTGTTTTTAAGTCATGAAGTAATTTGTCGACACCTTTTGTTGTGGCGGTGATGTCAGGCATAGCTGGTATGTTTGACTTTGAGTATGGTTCTTGTCGTAGGTTGGTGTTTTCATTTATAAAGACTGCCTTAAATTGGTTATTGAGGATTTCGGCTTTACGTCTGTTGTCTGATTCTACCGTTTGATTGATTTAATTCTAATTCAAGTACTCATAGACATAAAGTATATATTTGATATTGTACAGACATATGCACTTTGTCTTGACTTAAGATAGGGAGGTCAGACCGATTTACCTCTCCTTCTGACAACATGGGAGACAGGGGTCCCAGTTTAGTGGCCGTAGTTTATTATCATGCATTCTACCTGTTGGTTTGTGAATTTTCTTATGTTGTAATAATGTCTATGTGTGTACCTGCTCTGAAAAAATATTTGTTGGCGGTGTTTATTAGCGGTAATGATTTTTTTACTCTCAGTGTCGTATTTTGGTTTTCTTGATTTATGCGTGCAGCCATCTTGGATCACGTTGACAGGCCTCACCTATCAAAATGATTTGCGAGATTATCTTAATGAGTACATCCATATTAAAATGTGATGAAGAAAGAGGAAATTCAGAGGAAAATGAATCTGAAAATATAATTGTAATCCGTCGATAAAAAAATAGTAATTATGGATTTAAAATGGCCTATGTTTGACGATGTTTTGTGAGTATTTAGTTAGTCGGTTTCAACAGAAAGCATATGCAGAAGGATAAAGAATTGTGTCAACGATAACGTGATTACAGCGATGGCTTACCAATTGATAGTACAAACATGCACAACGTCCGTTTATGGAACCCCCGTGTCAAAAGAAATCGCCATTTTGCCTTCTTCCCCGTACGCGCGCAGTGCATCAAGGTATACAATGCACTCGTGACTCGGATAGCGATGTGATTGACAGCGGGTGACTTTGATTAATACTGCCAAGTACCTATGCCTGCACCTGAGTAATTTATTGCTGCCATGTTTAATGTAACTGATTGATGTTTATATTAATATATTATTAGTTTATTTATTGGTGTTCTTGGTATTACTTTAGTTCAATTATACAATTTTTTAGCTATTTTGCATATACATAATATTGTGTGTTGGTTACATTATTACAATTTATAATAATTTATGTTTCAATTAATTTATTGTATTATTATTTGTTTATAAAATGTTGTATCGTTATAAATTATTTTGATGTAGGGCCTACTATTTTTGTATTTAATACGCATATACCAGTTTTCTTTTTTATATTTAAAATTACAGAATAAGATTATATCTTTGTATTTGTCACTATATAATATACATAAAATAATATACATTAAATAAACATTATGATTTATTGTATCTATTAATTGTATATAATCATAGACAAATAAGTATAATAGTAGGCCCTATTGTTGATGATAACAATGGGTTTAACCACAGTATATTACAAGTGAACTGGTTTGGCAATCATAGTAGTTATGGGCTTTGTCCAACATAACAAGTGTTGTGTAATGGGGGACTATTATTGGCATTTTGTGCCACAGTGTATTACGAGTTAATTGGCTTGTCAATCATAGCAGTTATTGGCTTTGCCCAATATAACAAGTGTTGTGTAATGGGAGACTATTATTGTCATTTTGTGGTTCTAATCCACAGCCCAATCAACAAAGCCTTTCATGTGGTTGCAACTTCATACAGTTGTTTTAATGTTATGAAGATGGAACCACACTGATCATCTTTGCTCAGTTGCTGTGTCGTGTTCATGATTTAATGGTATTGTAATGCATGGTGTGTGTGTGTGTGTATATTTACTTTTTTTATGTGTGTATTTATTGTTACATGTAATTTTGTATTGGCCTTCTTTATAGATGGCAAAAGATTCAAGATGATAAAAAGTAATTTTCTTGTGATTTATGTACAAAATCAGATCCGTCACAAAATATTTGGAAAAATTCATGAAATTTTGAACTTTGCAAAACTGTAGTTTTCTTAATGTTGTACTTAGCTATATGAAATGAATAGCATTGTACTTCTTATAGTGACCACTATGTGGGAAATTATTTTAGAAAAAGTGTCCTTGAGATTTATATGCAAAATCAAATCCATCGGAAAAAATCATGAAATTTGAAACTTTACAACACTGCAGTTTCTTTAATATTTCATTTATGTAAATGAAACAAGCACCATTGCTCTTCTATTGGTGACTATTATCAGGGGAAATAAATTATAACAAAAATTCTTGTGATTTATATGCAAAATTACATCTGTCAGAAAACCGTCAGAAAATTTCAAATTCGAAACTTTACCAAGCTGTAGTTTTTTTTAATATTTCACTTAGAAACATGAAACAACTACCATTGTACTTCTTATAGTGACTACTATCGGGGAAAAATTAGAAAACATTTTTGTTTACGAAACAAAATTTTGGTCCGACCACCCTACTTAAGACTTAAGATGGATTCACACGAAAGTGTTTCCACTTATTTCCAGTGTGGTCCATGATGTCTTTCATTAGGGTTGGTATTCCAACAGTATCAACTTGAAGGATTTCTATGTATGACCAGAATCGTCTCTCTGTGCGTGGTTTTACGTGCCTTACAAGTTACAGTACACTACAGTTACAAAAATGTCGGTATCAGCGATGATGTCATTTCGAAAACAACGCCGACGAGGAAGTCCACAACTTTACAATTTATACATACCAAACAAGAACAGTGACAATATTGCTGCTGTTGTCAAGCGCAGCATGTCTACAAAGAACGCCTTGAAATCAATGCGACAATCCACGTAATCGCGTCAACGATCGGTGAAGGGTAAGACAGTGGTGCTCAGATTTATGCTTACCGTTGTTTACATAAAATTAAGACTCCAAACTCGAGGTCAAGGCCGCACTGAATTCGGCAGTAAATTATTTATTTCAACCTAACTGACACCGCGACGGCGTAGAAAAAAATATAATATTAACATATTTTACCGTTGAATTATTTCCGGAAAATAGTGTTGTTAGAATGCCAAGATTCGCGCGTTAATTAAGAAGATAAACACGCGTCCCAATAATGAATGATCCCTTCCTGGAGACGTTATGATGAGGACAATGCGACAGTGGTTTAGTGGTATTTGGAAACCTCGCAGTCTGTACAAACCTCCGCCTTTAACTACAATGACAACACACATATTAAACGAGGAACGATACGTCGGCTGGCATGATGATAAGAATTGCGCTTTTCATCTGAAATTGGGTGAGCAAAGATGAGGTCCGGCAGTAAAAAGGGGCCAAAGCAAAGTACAAAGTTCAAACAACTCAAGCCTCAGTCAAACTCAAAGCCAAAGGTTCAACTTCAAGTCTCAAATCAAGGCAAGCAAATAAAAAGCGTTTGCTTTGCGTCATTTAACCAGACTTGGTGATGTGGCGCCACCGTTTGTAGCGATAGACGGTAATAGACCACCCACACCGTGAAGCTTTGCGTACTTTGAGGGGGTTTGACTAAAACAAAAGTATCAGGCACCACTCGTGTCAGAGAACCGCGATGCTCATTGGTCAGTACGTCGTAGCGAGAACGTCGTGCTGACCCCATTACAACCAGCTCCCTCGCTCCCAATTGGTCCGCGCAACTTAAAACTGGGTTACGCGTGACCCAGTTTGAGACAAAAATGGGTCACGCGTAACTACGCCTGACCCATTTTGGGGGTCTAAAACTAGGTTGTTCCTGGGAATGTCCCGGGAAGGTTCGTAGTGATCTTGGGAACCTGTTGCACCTCTAGTGGAATATTGCCAAACCAGTGGAGTATTAAGACAATTTAAGAATATTACGCGCAAAATTAATATGGATATCGGACAGAGATTGAACCGCCTTTTAACACGAGTAAACACCACTTTAACAACAATCCAAGACGCACAAGCTGACCAACAACAACAACACGACGATGCAGACGATTTTTATTTAGTTTCACAGTAAGTACTTTATTATAATTTAGTACATGTGTAATCGTAGACCTAGCGGACACTTTTGGAATCAGTCAAAAAGTAAATAATGCAATTTACATTTCACAGCATGTGAGGGCCATTAACAGTATGCTTTCTACTAGAGTTTTTTACTTTTCATTAATGATAAATGAATATGTTACCCTGAAATTATTTTATTCTTAATTTATACATACCTGCACATTGCATGCATATTATTATTTATATACAAGGTACATCCAGTAAATTGACAACAGTTTATAAATGACAATTCAATTTTCATATAGCACTATGTTTCCAGGTTACAACACATCTCTCAAGCCAGATTCAACAGCGCACCTATTCGCAACAGACGAAACATTACACTCAAAATTTCACTCTTACCAAAACCATCAACTCGACTCAACCGAGGCGATCAACGTTTGTTTAGAGATAAGACACTTGTATTTAGTAGTACATTTACGTTAACCATAGGCATATGCAATGTTTGATTTATCACATTGAAGACCCTTTACAGAAATCCCCATAACCAATAAACATTTTAAAATAAAAGAGACATCTCATTCAAACATCAGCCATTTTACTTCTTACATTCCACACAAACCGTAAATAAAACATGTTTGTCTTCAAACTTTAAAAAAGTGAGCTTCTTAAAACACTTTTGTAAATAATGTTGTCTAGTACTGTATTTCATACAACAATAACATTTTGTAGGAAGCAACCAGTTCTTCAAAGCGAAAAGGTTGTCCCTAGCGCCCGAGACAGCACTTCCAAATGTACGTGATCGCATCGCAGCACTTTTCCCATGCCTCCAAGACGTACAATATACTTTTGTGAAAATGCTTTCAAACGGACATTTCACCATCATCACACCGGAGCCACGGACGGTGTGCAATATAACAAACTGGACGATACCAACAGGCGACCACAGAATGGGGAAACGATCCAAGATATGGATAATTCCAAGAGTGAGTGTAAACACATCTATGCAAATATAATTTGATGATTAAATAAGTAACAAAAACCTCATTTATATGAGTTCACAGTAACACATATACTTGTCGGCCAATACTGCACACAAACAATGACAATGCAAATTGCATTATTAATTTCAGTATACCAGTTACAATAATATTGCAATCATAGTTATTGCCACCTGAGTTGCAAGCAAGGACAATGTAAGATACATTTACCGTGTCATAAATTCTTTGCATGTAATTCCAAGTGTCGGCATGTTACCCTAGGTGACGAATATGTCATGGTCACATTTGTTCTGCACCGACCATTGCTACTGCCTTTCCTGCTCTGACCTACCTTCCAACACTGACCACCCTTCCAACACTGACCATTGCTATCATCCTTCCTGTACCAACCACCCTTCCTGCACCGACCACCCTGTGTGCACTGACCATCCTTCCTGCACCGACCACCCTTCCTGCCTGCACTTGAAACCAGCCACCACCCTTCCTGCACCGACCACCCTTCCTGCATTCACTAGAAACCAGCCACTACCCTCCCAGCACCGACCACCCTTCCTGCATGCACTAGAAACCAGCCACCACCCTTACTGCAGTGACCACCCTTGCATTTTTTTTCAAAATAATAGTTGCAGTGATATTGCAACGTAACTTATTACCACCTGGAGACAAACATGTTTTATTTACGGTTTGTGTGGAATGTAAGAAATAAAATGGCTGATGTTTGAATGAGATGTCTCTTTTATTTTAAAATTTGTATTGGTTATGGGGATTTCTGTAAAGGGTCTTCAATGTGATAAATCAAACGTTGCATATGCCTATGGTTAACGTAAATGTACTACTAATTACAAGTGTCTTACCTCTAAACAAATGTTGATCGCCTCGGTTGAGTCGAGTTGATGGTTTTGGTAAGAGTGAAATTTCGAGTGTAATGTTTCGTCTGTTGCGAATAGGTGCGCTGTTGAATCTGGCTTGAGAGAAGTGTTGTAACCTGGAAACATAGTGTTATATGAGAATTGAATTGTCATTTATGAACTGTTGTCAATTTACTGGATGTACATTGTATATAAATAATAATATGCATGTAATGTGCAGGTATGTATAAATTAAGAATAAAATAATTTCTGGATAACATAGTCATTTATCATTAATGAAAAGTAAAAAACTCTAGTAGAAAGCATACTGTTAATAGCCCTCACATGCTGTGAAATGTAAATTACATTATTTACTTTTTTATTGATTCCATAAGTGTCCGCTAGGTCTACGATTACACATGTACTAAATTATAATAAAGTACTTACTGTGAAACTAAATCAAAATTGTCTGCATCGTCGTGTTGTTGTTGTTGGTCAGCTGTGCGTCTTGGATTGTTGTTAAAGTGGTGTTTACTCGTGTTAAAAGGCGGTTCAATCTCTGTCCGATATCCATATTAATTTTGCGCGTAATATTCTTAAATTTTCTTAATACTCCACTGGTTCGGCAATATTCCACTAGAGGTGCAACAGGTTCCCAAGATCACTACGAACCTTCCCGGGACATTCCCAGGAACAACCTAGTTTTAGACCCCCAAAATGGGTCAGGCGTAGTTACGCGTGACCCATTTTTGTCTCAAACTGGGTCACGTGTAACCCAGTTTTTAGTTGCGCGGACCAATTGGGAGCGCGGGAGCTGGTTGTAATGGGGTCAGTACGACGTTCTCGCTATGACGTACTGACCAATGAGCATCGCGGTTCTCTGACACGAGTGGCGCCTGATACCAACACTACATACATCTTGGTCGTGCGTGGTCGTTCGTTGTCGTGCGTGGTCGTGCACCTTTTAGTTATTCTGGTTTGAGGGTCCTTTTTCGTTTTGAAATTTTTGAATGAAAAAGGAAAAAACAAACAATATTCGTTTTCATATTTGAAGTACGTAAAAAAACGAATACAATCTAGTATTTTCTACTATTCGCAGTATTTATAATGCATGTTAGAACAACGAAATAACGGTAAAACAAACTGTTTTTCGTTTTCACTGCATCAGAATAGAAAACGAAATACGACTGCAGCACAATCACGGGACCTACCGTTATTTACTAAAGCCTAAACCGTTTGAAAACTAGATAATCAAAATATTATTAAAATAGAAAAATGAGCCATTTTCGTTTAGTAATGTTCAAGTGGCTAAACAGTAAAATAGCAATCAAACCCATTTCCCATTTTGCAAAATGAAAATAAGTAAACAATAAAATGGTAAATCAACCGTTTTCCTATTTCTGTTTTGCTCACCACAAAAATGAAAAACGGAGTGCGGTGCTATTACGCATGCGCAATGGAAATGGGCGTTTCGCAATAGTTACAAATTACCCATAAATACATAATGTACGAAAATGACCTCGCCACAGTGCATCTGGACTACTGGCCACTAACAAAGTAACTCTTGGACTCCACCAGTGACAGTGTCATAGCTTTCATGGGTCATAACACAGCAGGCAGTCACTTCAGTGAAGTGACTGCCTGCTGTGTTATGAATTCAAGAGACATGAAATTTAGTGATCCCAATAGTGCTTTTTGTTGTTTTGGCGAGTGTCAAGGGGACTGCAGTTTGATTAACTGATGACCTTCAATTCAAGGGAGAGTGGTGGAACTGGAATTTTGAAGAACCTCAAACGGGGTGCTGTTGGAGGTTTTTGGTGAGCGTCAAGGGGTGCAAGTTGAGATTTTTGGTGAACCTGCCAATGCATTTGTGGGCCGTAAATTCAAGGGCATTATGTTTTACTCCTTACCTTCATAATCTATGCTATAAGTACTTACATGTTTCATTCATAGCCATTAGTTATATCGTTAAGTGAAAATGTAATTATGAAGAAAAACGTACCACAAATACATCAACAAGTTGCAAAAGAATAATGGGCCGGTGCAACCAATTGTGCTATTGCACCATCTGCTGAACACTTTCCCAGGAACAATGAAGTCACCTACCTACACGCAGGTCACTGCTATGAGGAAGAAGATTGAGAAACAGCTACCGTGCAATATTTGCAATCTGGTTGAAGGAGCATCATGGTTTTTTATATACATTATATGCCTTGCACAAATTAGGTTTTATTTTGAAGGTGTGTCCATGTAAGAGGTCATCATTTTTATGTAAAAAATAATGAAATAATAATACAATAATAAAATTCATTTTTTTAAAGCCGCTCCTACAACTGTACTCATTATTCAAAGAACAGTTTAATGACATGTTCATATTGCAATTTTATTCTTTTCGATTAAACACATTTTTTTTTCAAAATTGTTTTTATAATTTTTTTTTTAAAAGTACCTCATTGTTTACTGGCATGAGGAGGTTGTTGGTAATGAAGCTAATAGTCAAGTATATCGTCGTCTGGAGATGCCTCCTCGTCGACTGCTGCAGTGTCAAGATTCTCTTGTACTTTAATCAGGTCACTTAGAAATTGTTTGTGGTGCAGTGGCACATACATCAACAAGTCTTTGGTGTCCTGCTCCTTCCCGGCTGATAACTGCACTGTTTTTCCATACTTCTGATGCGGAACCAGGCGAGACAAGTCAAAGGTTGCCTGGTTGTACCATCGACCTGCCGATCTGTAGCTTTATTTTAACAGGAGCTGAGAGGTGGTAGGTGGGCTTAATGGCAATGCCTTCCTTGTACGTGTTAGAAAACAAACACTTTGCCCTCCTTGAAAAGCTTACATCACGTGTTATTCTCTTGGTGATAGATTCTTGAAGCACCCCAAAGTCTAAACTTGGTTTGGTCCATTGTGACTACCGTGAAAGGTTTTGTTGTTCTTGAGCTTCGAATGAGGGTGGCACAGTGGCCCTCTGAATACACCTCAACGTCTACCTGTCGCATGATAAGTAGGAATAGCCAGGAAATACGGAATAATGTCCATTTGTGTAAAATCTGCTAATGTTCTTACGTTAGGTATATTATTCACCAAAATAGCAAGCAAATATTCTTAACTCTTGACACTGTTCCATAAAATGATTTCCTGATAAATAAAATTAAAGTCTCTGAGACGCCGATTGGTTCCAAGTCTAATTGTGTCTTGGCACTTCGCCTTTCTCATCCTAATTCTGCATTCCGTGTTACAAGGTAGTTTGCCGCTTCGCCGTTGTCGTTCTAACTAACGATGCCGTATTAAAAGATTCACGGGGCATGAAAAACTGCACTTACAAGGAATAGATTTTACAAGTCCGATAAAGGCGAGCCCGACATATTGCAAGTTTTCCTGATAATAGAGCAAAGATCCTATTACCCAATACCACCAAAAAACGTTTTTTGGGCCATTGGCGGGCTCGCCCTTGTTCTCAACGCCTCATATGAAACAAATCAAAGTTTGTGTGTGTGGATTGAAGTTTTTCTTTAAACCAAAGTGTATTTCTTATAACATTTAAAATTTAAGTTGGTGTATTTCCCATAGCTGTATCGTTTTGTTACACTAATATAGCATTTGTCCCACGCATTGCAGCCTTGGGATTGCTATATATCATGTCTCATGAATTCATAACTATGAAGAGAAAACGTCAGGTTATTATTTTGTATTGATTCCAATAGCTAAGTGATATGCTAAGCACACACCAGCCGATTAACGCCGACTGGGGAGGGGCAGTCGGCGAAGAAAGAAGATTACAGTAGCAGTGGAAAGAGCGACGATTGTACAAGACCTGAATGAGAGATTGTAGACCCGAGAAGGGGGAAAAAGCAGTCTAGAAACTGGCGAGATCTAGAGACCAGTCGACCAAAATCTTCAATAGTGTCATGCAAAACGGCAGGAAGCCTGATGTTTGGAGAGAGAGAGCATCCGCACGCCTATCTACAAAGACCACATGAACTGTTGTAACTACAGAGGAATCAAGCTGTTTAGCCATACCATGAAACTATGGGAACGTATCGTCAGTCAAAAGACATTGTGAGCACTTTGGATGATCAGTTTGGTTTTAGGCCTGGGGTTGGAACCACAGATGCCATATTTGTCATCAGGACCCTATGCGAGAAGTACCGAGAGAGCAATAAGCCTCTAGACGTCGATCTTGAAAAGGCATACAACACCGTACCTCGCGAAGTGCTATGGAGATGCTTGAGGAAGCAGAACATCATGGAAGCCTATATAACTTTTTTATAAGAATAGTGCAGGACATGTACCAAGGCGCTACCATGTGTGCGAATGAAATCAAAGCGAGGGGTCAGCAAAAAATTCGAAGTCGGCATTGGCCTCCGCCAAGGTTCAGCGCTTAGCCCGTTCCTATTCATAATGCTGGTTGACATGATATCTCAGGAAGTGTGCTCTAAGCTACCATGGGAATCACTCTATGCAGATGACCTGGTAATCAACGACACGACAGTGGTGGGTGCCCAAGATAAACGGTTGAACAATGTTTTGATTTACAATGGGCTGAAGATTAATGAGGCCAAAACAGAGTATCTGACAAGGGAGACCACCGAACATATACAACTGAATGAAGAAACACTGAGGAATGTAGACCATTTCAAGTACCTGGGATCAGTAATAGATAAAGATGGAACAATTGACAGAGACGTGGACCTGTACGTGTAAGCCGCGTGGGTGGTCGAGCTGGCAGAAACTGACCGGGGTCCTGTATGATAAGAAGATGCCCCTAAGACACAAATCGAAGGTATACGAGGTCATCATGAGACCCGCCCTGACGTATGGGAGTGAATGTTGGGCAATGAAGACCAACAAGAGGAAAATTGCCACCACAGAGATGAGGATGCTTCGCGGGATCCTCGGAGTATCAAGGTTGGATCACATCCGAAATGAAGAAATAAGACAGGTACTGAAACTCCTGCCAATCGGCGAGGTCATGCGAAGTGGCCGCCTACGATGGTTCGGCCATGTGCAACAACGAGATGAGAACAATGTCATCCGCAGTATGATGAGCTTAGCGTTACCTGGTGTCAGAAGACGAGGACGCCCAAGGAAGACATGGAAACAACAAATCAAAGAGGACATGGGGGATATAGGTGTCACAGTGGATAGGGCCCTAGATCGCATGGAGTGGAGGAGGACTAGGCTGACCCCTTGTTGATAGGGATAAGGCCGTCAAGGTGAGCAAGGATCACGCTGCGCGTCGACGGTCGGGTCGAGTTGGTAGGTGTGTGCTGGCTGGTGTGCACGGGCAGAAGTCAGGGCTAGTCGGTGGAACTAATTGACGTTTAGCCCCCCCGACTGCTTTTTATGTCGGCTGGTGTGTGCTTAGCATACTTTACTAAATTAGTTACTAAAGCTAATATATTTATATATATAATTATTTATGCTAACTTTGGAGCATTCTAAGTGCATCTCCTCCAAGATGTTCATTAATTCTCCATGACCATTAACCTATGATCTGCCAATTGGCAACATATTTTTTTTAGACAATGATAGTTATTTATAATTATGCTTTTGACATGCTATGCTTGATAAGCAAATCTCCAGATGGCACCACCATATTGGTGACAAGTACGGCACTTGGTCTGTATTTCCCATGGGTAAGCTGGTGTACGGCTACAGTTAGTGTCTATCCGCCGATACCCACTGAAAGAATCCCCTTGAAAATAGCATTTTGTTCCAGTGAATACTGAAATTCTGAATGTACTACTGCAGTAGATCTTTCACAAGGTAGTCGCTCGCGATTCGCCCAGTGGCTGTTTTGCAGAACGCACCAATATTTCAAAATCCATCACCAGATTGGGGTGAAATTGAGGGGTATCGGGTTTTGGTGGATTTTTCTGAAGAATGTGGTGCAAGAATTTAATGAATTTTCCACATGAGCTTAATTAATGTTTCATGCACTGAGAAAGTTTAAAGAAAATCTCTAATACTCCATCCAGCACAAGATAGGTAATAATGGACGCCTAGATATAAAATCTAAAATATATTACCCCAGCTAGTTATGATAAGTGAAGCATCTTTAATGAAGTAATTCAGTTACTAACAAATAAGCTTGCTCCTTGATGGTTGGGATTAATCCAGTACACTGTCACTGTAGTACACATTAGCTATAACTCCAGGTATGTACGTAGGCCTTTGTAGAATACTTCCATAAGTAAATATACTGTAATAACTTTTTTTATAAAGCACAGTATTGATATCAAGAATATAAATCCTGTCCATACTTCAGAGGTGCTTAAAATATATGCAAAAATCAAAACATATTTTGTCATTAGACAACAGAGTCCAAATTATATGCCATAATGGTATGTTCCTTCCAGGATAAAGTAATACAGCCTGTAGTCTGTTTCTTCCAGTATAAAATAATAGTGTATGTTGACAGGTGACAACACAGTGACTGACACGGCCATCCTTGAGTATCGGTGGGTGAGAGAAGGTGTGGCTGATATGTTTCATACTGAAGTACCACATGCCTATCGTGGAAAGGGCATTGCAACAATCTTGGCAAAGGTAACTGTTTAGTTGTTTTCAGTCTTGGTTGCATGAAACTGAATATTCGTACAACTCTGCCAATTTAATGATGCATAATTTTAATAGTGATAATTTCTTTGTCTTATTATTGCATTGCATAACTAGGGAATTTTCCACGAAAATCAGTAACTTGAAAGATGTATGTTCATGAATGCATGCATTTTATAGAGAATCTCAAATAAATCATTAAAGTTGGCCAGATAAATGCATGACAGAAAAATGCACTTGTCAGTGTTTAGGTCTTCCATGTGATCCAGTGTCACCATCTGTGTCTGACGACATTCTCCACTTGTTACAGACAGCGCTGGACTACATGGTGAAACAAGACGCAAAGATGATTCTCTCGTGCACTTACCTAAACAAGTATGTTAAAGACAATCCTCTTCCCCAATACACGGAGAGAGTGCTCAATAATGATGAAAAATCCTGATAATTGCAGCAATTTAGCAATATAACTTGTACAAATGGTTGAACTTGTTTTATTTAACTAGAAATAAAGTGACTACCTCAGCCCAACTTTTTAATTATTTAAAGTTGAAAGACTGCAAGCGCAAATAGAACCTGCCATGTAAATGATCCAGTGACACTGTCCACAGGAATGTTACATCACATGTCAACTTTGACAGATCCACGTTAGCCATTACTCATGTTCATATAAACATGAATACTAATAGTCAGCCAGCTTGTCCATAGGTTTTTGTGAAGTTTGCAAATTTGTCGAGTTCGCATGCAGTGACCGTGTTCTTGTTTGTTGACAAAGACTGGAGGAAATCATCAACGTTGACATCTCGTGGCAGAACCTGCAAATATGGAATCTCCTGCAGCTGTCATTGATATAAACTGGTGCTTAGTAAGAACCATGCATACACTCTTAGTGTGGTATTATCTGTAATGCTTATGGCATCATTAATTTTTTTAATCTAACACTAATGCTTTTCCTACATATAATATATAGTAGTTATTATATCAGGGCTGCCTACCATTACGGAAATTCACCTCAGATTACGGCATTACGAAAACTGCCACCTATTACGGGAATACAAATATCCAGCTACAGAAAATGATACACATTAAATAATTGCTAAATAATACTGCTCGAGATGCCCTGAAGAAACTGTCATCATTCACTTGTTACAATTTATCAACAAATATTTAGTCCACTACAAGTTCTACAAAGTCAGTACAGTGACGCCATCCAATGCTGTGCCTGTGTACAATGTTACAACTTTGACTGCCACCAGCCTGCTGATGACTGCCTGGCACTGAGCATATTATCATGTCTGCATCTGTCAGTCAACAGCAATTACAGCTGCCAAAAAATATCAGTGTCATTAATGGTTATGGTTTTTTGAAAGTTATGAATATAATTATAAAATGTCTTAGAAGAATATAAAATGAGTATTATAATTGTTGTAATTGCAATTGGACATGTCTGGTCATGCAGGTACTTTGACAGCTGTAATTTAAATTAACACAATGTAACTTAGGCTGTGTTCACATACAACTTTAATCTGCCTTAGGATGCGGATCCCAATTCAGGTAGCGCAATGTGAACACTAATGCAAACAAATCGATGAATTAGAATTCGGCTAACCAAATTAGGATTTGCTTTGAATCGGCGATGGTGACGCTGCTGCGTGGCAGAGGGCTGTAGTCTCGCGCATAGTATGACTTATGACCCGCACACCACGCCCCCTGGTGCACTAATTAGGTTGGTGCTTTAATCTAGTCTAACTTTTGTATGTTATATGTGAACGCGGTCTGGATGTTGCTAAACAAGCATCCCTTTGTTGTAATGCTAACCGACGACCTTAACTGCCGACAGGAGTTACAGTGTAGCAACACAATGATTATACTGAAACAAAGTATATCTACTTTTGATGATTAAATTAGGAACTTCCTGGATTTCCAAGCACCGTGAACAGGCTGGGCTTGTCACTGTATCTACTTCAGAGAAAGGTTTGACTGGCATCCTTGGGGAGTGGGGCGGGATGTGACGGGGGGAGGGTCATTATGGAAATTATTTTTGTTAGATAGGTAGCCCAGTTACACATATAAAATATATTATATATATTCCTAAATGCAGCGTATACAGGCCAGTTGTGCATATAGTGCAGCGTACGGCAGATCACTCCATTATACAAGATAGTATATATACAACCTCAAAAAAATACCACCTCCAAAACAATGCTTTCACAACCACAACAAAATAATCATAGTGGTCTGTCTAACATGGCAGAAATTGGATAAATGATCTGTGTATGCTGCCTTCAGGCATATATACTTACGTTGTTGCCTGGTTGAAGTTGACTTTAAAAAACACCGGTCAACAGGGTGCAACAGAATATTTGGTTTTATTCCCGTTATTCAGTTTGACATTAGTAAAAGTTTTTTCTCCCTTTAGGTTCACTGTATTTAGTTCACTTACTTACCTTCTTTGTGCCAAGGTGTGGCACATAACATTCACATATTGTCTCGCCAGTTCCCTCTATCTGGATTTTCTTGCTACTGTGCCCACTTTACTCCACCTCACAGTTTGTCTGTTAGTTATAGACTTCCCCTTTTATATTTAGTTAAAGGAAATAAAAACAAGACATTAGCTAAAATCCGTTTTCGATGTGTACACAAAGTTTAACATTGTATGTAACATTTGAGAACATTAAAAAAATACAGAAAATAATATTTGTAGCATAAATTCAATTTTAAACTCGTCTGTGTAGCGATTCCTGCGAAAAATAAAAATTTAATGAGCTAGGCGATCACGTGGTATCGTGACGTCACCTATGACCCACACTCGCATCAGCCCGACCCTTTGCATGCATTCAGAGCATGTTTACAAGGATAGCTTTTGGGTCGAAACGAGCGTCAGAATGAGTTACTGTGCAATATTCCGATGTAATACAAACACTAGTCATCATAGAGGAACAAGCAGTTATCTTACGGTTCCATATGAATCCAATTTTATTCAAAACAATGAATGCGAATGGGCCTACAAGTTGACTAGGTTTCACCGAGCTTGGGCTCGTTTTCAGAATGATTATATCGAATGCAACCAACGGGAGATAATCTACACCAATAAACATACATAGCAAACATATATTGTATTCAGCTACAGAAAATAACATGTATAATATCACTAGAATATCGATATATGAAGGAGTTGTACGATTTATCATAACAACTTAAATCAGTCAGTGAATTTCTGTTGGTGCCTCTAGCTTTCAGTTGGTAGACGCGTTGGATTCTTTTTATTTATTTTACAATCGGGCGACGCTGGTTCAATCTTGACATCAAACCATTGATGTTTTTTACACATTTGTTTATGTTTTCACGAAGTAATATAAACCAAATCATTTTGTATACTATGATGCACTGTTTTAAAATATTTTTGTAGTAATTATTTATTCGCCACAAAAATGAAAATTTATGGTAATTATATATAACGATGTTTCTTAATTTTATCCATCCAAACAGATTACAATTTGTTTTCACATGTATAATTACAATATGTTACCATACAATATATATACAATTAATAAATTGTATATCCATTACATTATATTTGTTTGAATAAATAACATTTAGAAACATTGTTATATAATTCCCATATTTTTGTGGGGAATAAAATTAATAATTATTACAAAAATAAAAAATATTTACAAACAGTGCATCATAGTATACAAAATGATTTGGTTTATATTACTCCGTGAAAACAAAAAAGTGTAAAGAAAATCAATGGTTTGGTGTCAGGATTGAACCAGCGTCGCCCGATTGTAAAATAAATGACAAGAAACCAACGTGTCTACCAACAGAGCTAACGGCACCAACGGAATTTCACTGACTGATTTAAGTTGTTATGATAAATTGTACAACTCCTCCTACATATATTGATATTCTAGTGATATCATGAGATTATACACGTTACTTCCTGTAGCTGGATACAATATATGTGTGCTATGTATGTTTATTGGTGTACATTATCACCTGTTGGTTGCATTTGATATAATTATTCTGAAAACGAGCCCAAGCTCGGTGAAACCTAGTCGAGTTGTAGGCCCATTCGCATTCATTGTTTTGAATAAAACTGGATTCATGTGGAACCGTAAGATAACTGCTTGTTCCTCTATGATGACTAGTGTTTGTATTACATCGGAATATCGCACAATAACTCATTTTGACGCTCGTTTCGACCCAAAAGCTATCCTTGTAAACATGCTCTGAATGCATGCAAAGGGTCAGCCTAATGTGAGTATGGGTCATATGTGACGTCACATCTCGGCATCCCGAAAAGCGCACCAAAAATATGCATATTTAAAAATGTCCGGCTGCACAGCATAAAATGTGGAATTTCTAATTCACTGAATTATTTTTTTTTTTTGCTTGGTGGACATGGAAATAGATAGCAGGATGTAATTTAATATGAATTCAAGCAATAGGTGGTTTTATTCCCTTTAATTTAAAATGTAATTATACAGATAGAATACTTACATTACATGACGGCAAGTCACTCAAGAAGGCATGGAAGGCATTGGGGCAGTCTTTCTCACATGGACACACCTTGCCATCTGTGGAGAGGGGCATGTGTATATATGATTCAAATATTGCTAGGTTGAATGAAATGCAATACAAAATAAATGCACTGGCACATTTCACTACTCGTGTAATGTTGTATATATGAATTAATTGTCAATCTCAAAAAGTACTTGTTGAATGTTCTATCTTGACCTAATTTTCAGTATTTTGCTGCACAGAGTAGTACGTTTGAATTTTTTTAATATATTTTTTTGTATAAAAAATTATAAACAATGTTTATTCAACCAAACTACTTCATTACACAACTGAATGTAATTGTTTGTTAGAATAAATAAAGAGAACAAGGTAGCTGTCAGTAAAACAGCTGTCCAACAGACAGTTACAAATAAACAAATGTGCAGTGCATATTTTGTGAGACAACGCATACAAGTCTAGATTGTTTCAACTAACAAGGCATGCTTCGTGACAGTCCACCAGCAAGACATTTTATTGCGGTACATAGCCGAGCATAAACTGCTGACGTGACACTTGTAACAGAGTGCTTTCACATTTTGTGTCACTACTGGATTATGTTCCAAGATGCCGAAGTTGGTTGAACCGAGGTTATTACGAACATGATTTCAACATACTTTCAAGTTTGAATATCTGCCTTCATTTCTCCTTAAAGTGACATAACATTGGGGAAGAATATTGTACACAAATACATATAAACACTGTTTATTTACCTGTATTTACCCTATCATTAATTGGAGAGGAATACAATTATTGTATCATCTTTCTTGCTGAAATTATTTAAATGAAGATGTTGAGACTGTCACCGACTGGCTGTCACTAACCGGACGTGTACTTCCAGTACTTGGCCGTCTGTAGATGTCTGATTGGTTGAAAGAGAGCACCGAGTACGACAGTAGCAATGTCACTGCCGGAGTATCCATGTGTCTTCTCAGCCAACTGGTCCCAATCCTGGTCTGACATTCGCACGGGGCAGTCTCCTATGTGTAGCTTCAGCAGCAACAGTCGCGACTCTCTGTTCACCAATATCTATATCTTGTCATGTGATATCCTTTTTAATATTTGGTTATGACTATGTGAGAATTGTGACATGGTTGTCCGCATAATGCTGTAACAAATCCTTTGGACTGCTCAAAGCACTTAACACTACTTCCTGGTAGACCTTTTCCATCAAAAACCATCTCAACTTCTCTAGAAATCATTAAGCCATATTGTAAGTAATGCACAAAATCTAATCATACACAAATATCCATCACTGTTTATAGACAGCTACTCATTCATACACCTGTATAAACTGTAGCAACTTAGAATGAACAAACTTGCCCATGGTTTGAAACGGCAGCGCACGATTCAAACCTGGGTTCTCTCGATTTGGAGTCTGATTCTGTAGCCATTGTGTCACTGTTAACATATATATTATAAATTTTAGAAACTTCATCAGGCAAGATCATCTTATATACAAAATAAACATTGCAACCAACAGTATTGTTTGTGACAACATCCTTGCTTTTGTTAGTTACTACAGTTTGTCAAAATATTTGTTATCTTCACAAGATTACTTCAACTCTGCCTCAAAGTCTCATAACAGACTATCAACACAGCCTAGTGCCAGACAGCACCTGTCAGGCAGAGGGATGTAGATCCTCTTCTGGAAGCGACGAAGGAACGCGACGTCCAGCTCCCAGGGACAGTTGGTGGCACACATGAGGAAGATGTTGGATGCATCGAGAGACGTGTCCGCTCCCTCCATCTGCCTCAGGAGCTCAGTTTTGATGCGCCGGGTATACTCCTCCTCCCGCGAGCTGCGCGCTCGACAGATACTGTCTATCTCATCTATGAAGATCACCTGCAGGACATAGAGCACTTGACTTTCCCATTGGCGGCCGTGTTAATGTTTTGTTAGATTTTAAGAAAACTGTACCTGAGAAAAATCTGAAATTTCTTCAGTCACTGCCATCAGGTCATTGATGTGCTGATCAAATTTCATCAAAATCCCAGAACTCCAGCTATTTTACTATGCATGCATGCATGTTGCCCATCAATATTTACCAAAACCGCCATGTTTTTTATCTGCAACCACTTGTGTTAGTGAATAAAAAAAACAAAAAATAACTTTGCTAACTACACTCTTCCAAATATTGCTAATATGTCTAATCTAGTGCACACAGTTCACATAAGTTTTTTTTCCTAAAATATCACCACTTTCTAGGTATTATATTACAGGAAGATTATCTGTGCTCTGACTCCGACAACAGGCCCTGACTCCTACAACAGTATTTTGTTAGTCTCGACTGATATGTGCAGAATACAGGTAAAAAAATTTTTTTCCTTCTGTTTTGTCAGTAAATCTCATAAGGGCAGAGCAGGATGTCATACTATTTTGTCTGTATGAAATGCACTATCTACAATGTGTCGGTGGTGGAAATGTTAGCACGTTATCATTACTGTTATTTTTCTTGGCATTAATTCTCTGTTGAGTTACACTATCATGTTTTAAATAGAAATATGATTTGTATATTTGAAAGTGCATGCACAGTTAGTCACATGGCATAAGATAACATAACCTGGTTGTTAATTATGGCACTTTCTGCCACTGCTGAGGCCTACCTTATAGCAGTTATACACACCCACTACCTTGCCACTGTATTTCAACAGTAACCAATATATAGTTTTAAAAAAACATTTAATGAATGTGAAAAATGGAGCTTACAGATCTGCCCTGTTGACTTGTGGCATGCTGAAACAACTGCTTGATCAGTCTGGAAAACAATACAAAATATTTACTATAATATTGATGTGACATTTATGCTGTACACATCTGCATCCAATTTTTGTTTGGTAATGACAAAAACAACACTGAGCGTGGGAACAATTGCAGTATCATTTATGAAAAATAATTATATAACGGGTCAATCTTGTAATTACTTTTCACTTTCTCCAACAAAGCTCGAGACAAGATCAGAGCTGGATACGCAGTAGAATGTTGAGTGGATCTCCGACGACACAGCCTGGGCGAGACGTGACTTCCCAGTTCCTGGAGGGCCATACAGCAAGATGCGTTTCCATGGTTTTCGACCACCTGGAAACAGGACAACCAAAGACTGAACTAGGGTAGACCAGATGGAGATGCTTGTGACATTACATGTCACGAAATATGCATTTATTAATTGCAGTATGCATATCAACCATCTAAACTGGAACAATTCATGCACCCCACCAAGGATATGTTATTGCTACTGTTTTGCGGGTTATGGCAATGGTATTTTGATGTTTCAATGAACAATTATCTATGTATTAGCTTATCGTTGACTGCTTGCGTTCAAAGATGAAGTGGTCTGAGTCGGGGTTTACGAAATGGGGGCCAGCCATGTAGTTCCAGGGGTCCTCAGCAAACATAAAACATTACATTTTGGCAGTTAAATGACTTGATTATCATAACAGCATTTTAATTTGAAAATTAAACTGGGCTGGCAGTTACTGACTTGATTAGCAAAATCATCCACAAGGCAGACGTCTTAATTTGAAAATTATATGTTTGCAGTTAAGGGAGGACTCTAGTCAAAGACATTTTTTAGTATTTCTCAATTTATCTTGTTAAAACTTTCAGATAGTGTCAGTGGTAGAAAATGGGTTGATAAACAAAATTTTTTTAATGCTTTACTATGGAAATGGCAGCCATCTTGGATTGTGTGCATTCTTCTTGGGAACAAGATATCTCTAGTGAATGCTCCAAACAGAGTCAAAACTGGTATGCAGATAGCCAACAGTATTCCACATGGGGAGACAAGGCTATTTTGCCCATATTTGAAAACGGTGATTATACAGAAATAATTGTCATACTCGGAAAACGTTTTTGACTGCAGAAATGCATATGCCATTATATAAACACTGCAATTTTCTTCAAAAACAGCCATGTCTCCCCCTGCAGCATACTCTCAAGATGTACTGAGTGAAATTTGACGCAATTCCATTGAAAATCAGCCAAGATATTGCAAAACTAAAGGGCGATTTACTTCAAAAACAGAAATTGGAGAAAAACGTATTCAAAGTTTGTAACAACACTTTGTAGTACAACATAATCTGTAGAGTAACAAAACTTGGTACTGAAGATGAGAACTACAAGTTGTGTCAAACAGTGTATAATAACAAAAATGTTATTGCAAATCTACCTGAATATCCTAACTAATATAAGCAACAATGCATTTAAAAAATGATGCACATTTTTCAGAAGAATTACGTTGCAGTTCAGATCAATTCAGTATCTGATAACTGATATTGTCTGTGATATAATCTCTGTCCACAAGTTTACTGCACAAGTGTAGGTGATGTTGATGATGCCCTTCTTGTCGATGGACGCATCCAGCTCCTTGTAGGTGCCCCGAACAACCTGTGCTGCTTCGTCCAACACACTGGTCGCCAACTGTATGTTGGCCGATGTCACTTCCCTCATGTGGGTGTTGAAAGTCGAGTGGTGCATGGCAGGCATGTCCACGTGTGGGCACAGCTTGACAAGGCCACTGTGTCTTACACCTATATCCATCATGGCAGACACGAGGGACCGCACCACCACAAATGGAGCCGTACTTGACTTCACGCCTCTCAGTCGATCAGATGAGTACATCTTGTTCAATACCTCGCCACGAGACATGCAGTATATCTCCAGCACACAGACGACCCCAAGAGTGCAGTCGACAGTCCGGACAGCAAGCGTGCAGCTACTGCACGCAGTACACAGCTGCCCTCTCACTGGCTGACTGAGGATGCTGGACTGCATGAAGATGGTCGACAACTTTTCCACGACGTCTTCATCTTCCACAGTTTTGGCTTCACTCAGCAGACGTTTGTAGGCAAACTTCTTCTTTGTCGCTGAAGTTTGCGTGTCACCTGTCACTTGTGATGTTGACGGTTGTTGATCATCATCACCATGAACTGGTAACTATAACAAAACAAATGCAATGTTTTATAGTGTACTGTAATTATTCAATAAATGGGAAAACACATTCCTATGATTAATAAATGCTGTTACCAATAAAAATACTGTATATGTATGTGTGGTCTTCATTATACATAGGTAAGTTATAACTAAGGCAATAACATCATGACATGAACTGATAAAAAATGGGCCAAGTGGCCCTGAAGTCCTTTGGACTAATACATCTATATGTGACCCCGGCTGACCAAATGAGTGATAAATGGTAACATTGTTTTCTTACATCCTTGTAACGGTTTGGTAGGGTGCTTTACACGGTTTCAAAAATTATGACTGCTACAAAAATTGGCGAAGTTATTGAACATGGTAGGGGTCAAAAAGTGAAAATGAAGAAAACGGCTGTTGAAGTTTTACATTATATATGCAAATGGATTGCATGGAAATATTACATGCACAACATTCAAATGTGGCACACAGTATGTAATATGTATGTTATGTTGCAATGATACACTGGAAGTACAAATGTGCTGCTACAAAGACTTATCAAGTTATGCCAGATTATGTCTTTATGTGTAAAACTAAGAAGACAGATTATTTGAGAGCAAAAGGTAGACTCACTGTTTGACACAGTTTAAAACCTATAGGCAACTGTCCAGTTTAACAGGGGTCTAGTGGCTTAATGGTGTCTGTTGACACAAGTTACTGCCAGTGACCAATTACAGATTAGTTAGTTTCCACCAAACAATAGCAGGCAGAGAATCTTATCTCCACAGCTGGGTGTAATACACAACAAGTGATAAATATATGATACACTTGAAATACAAATGTGCTGCTACAAAAATGTATAAAGTTATGCCAGATTATGTCTTTATTTATAAAATTAAGAGGACATTATTTGAGAGCAAAAGGTAGTCTAAAAAAAATAAAAAATGGGTCACCTGGACGGTGACAGACTGTTTGAACTTGAAGCATTTGTCAAACTTTTGTCTCGACTTCACCGAAGGCGGTGTCCTGCTGTCAGAACTTCAAAGGTGTCACTCACCTAACGTACAGGTCTTTGTCAGTAAGAATAATTGGATGATAATTTACACCAACGTTGTTTCCAGTAGAAGTCATTTTGTGCGATATATTAGCATTAGTCGTGCCAATTCCAAAATTAGTGTTATATAATAGTAGTTTGTCAAAATGTAAACAAACTCGAAGACAGTTGCAGCTTAGGGTTAGCCTGTTCTGAAATATTTTAATGACCTAATGATATATTTCACATAATCCATAGCACTACAAAATGAAGTATCTGAAAGTCACACTTCATATATTGAGTGACACATCTCATACTGTCTTTCTGGACTGTCGCAATGTCCAATAGTTTCCTATCACAACCCTTGTGTACAATATACCAAAGCTATATATTTCCAACACCACAACATATGTATTATCATTGGATAGGTCACTGAATAATCTTCCAGATGAATGCAACTTGTAGCAGCAGAAAATGAAGCATACAAAAGTTACACCGCAAATAATGACATGCATTCTCAAAATGTGATTCATTCAAAAATTAGTGCTATATAATAGTAGTTTGTCAAAATGTAAACAAACTCAAAGACAGTTGCAGCTTACTGTCCCCCAAGCAGTAGCAGAGCAGTTTTATAATAATAATAATCCACAAGTTAAGTGGCAGTGATCTTCCATTTATCATTCATGTGATGTTTATTGTGAGCATGGTGGACAAATGGTTATCATACGTAGACAGGTACAGAAAGAAACTGACATTTTCTATAAAAAGAACACGTTTGCCTATCAATGGCATGTATTTCCTATTGTTGCCGTTTCTGCCGGGCAGAAACAGTTTCTGCCCGGCATAAATCAAACAACCCTGTAGGTAATTATTAATCAAATGTTTTTTGGTGAATCATAGTTACAGATCATTAAGGGTTATGCTGGAAGTAAAATGTTTACATGTTTAATGTTCACTTATTGCACCACGTCTTGCATTTAGAGGAATAATTATAATAGAAAATAAAATGTGGCACATATTTTTAAATACATGGATCGATGAGAAACCGGGAATTACTTTTCTGTGGCCTAAGAATAACTAATTTCAATTAACTTTCTGCTTATATAAAACAACTGCATAAAATATATATCCATACAAGACGCAGACTCCGCATGTGACAGATGTTTTGGGAAGGGGAATAGTGTTCTATTTCTGGTACAAGGTTTGTTGACCCAAGCCTCTGCCAGTGACCAATTACAGAATAGTCATACTTCCTACCACCAGCCACAGTGACCCAAGCCTCTGCCAGTGACCAATTACAGATTAGTCACACGTTAACCAGCCAGCCACAGTGAGGTGTGACAGATGTTGTGGGAAAAGGGATTAGTTGAACAAAAGACTGGAAGCCTGCTAGAGTTACTGCTACAGTAGACCATTTAGTTAACAAATTTAGCATTTTAGGGGACATTTGGAGCCCTTAGAATGATTAAATCAAATACAGATTTCTTGTGTATAGTGGCACTACCATACGAAATGTCTATGCAAAATTAGAGAAAAAGTTGCTAAACAGTTTTTAAAAAAATAGGCAAAATGTTACATTTTTACCAGTTTTGGGGTCCTTGGAGGCCCTAGGGAGCCCTTAGAATGATTCAATCAAATACAGATTTCTCGTGCATAGTGGCAGTGCCCTAAGATGTCTATGCAAAATTAGCGAAAAAGTTTCTGAGATACGGCAGCTAACGGCAGACGGTGGACGCAGAGTGATGGCAATAGTCCCTTGGACCTTCGGCCAAAGGACTAAAAAGTATTTGCACGGTCCATTTCATAGTGTCTAAAGTAACTAAATTATTTGTTGCCAATAACAATAGATGAATTTGTGTATCCATGAACATATACAACCAGTTGTCGTGACACAGCCTGGCTAAAACAGTGAAGCCATATCCACCCATAGGTATAGCATATAGCCATAGGCCTATACAGGCTACAGCATAGGCATAGCCACGCATGTCAGAAATGTTAACAGCCGAGCCGGAACACCTACTATTGAATTTTATTCAAATAAGTATCATAGCATCTAAAGAACATATCAATAAATACCTCTTTGTTGGAATCATCACTGCTGGATGAGCGCTGAAACTGCTCAACGTCGGCATCGCTATCGCCACCGCCACGTTCCTTTGTCTCGGGGGCAGACATCGTGGCCGTCGAAGTCGCACTCTCATCGGCACTCCTCTTTAAGTCATGCGCTAGTTGAAGCTGCTTTACCCTCCTGTTTCCCAACACCATACGCTTCCTTAGATTTATACGGTATATTCCCGTTTTCGTCACGAAATTACAAAAAGATACGCAGGGAATAATAGCTCGATGTCGACAGAAATAGATCACCGGAAATGGCCGAAGCCGACGTGTAGCCAATCGGCTCAATGAGGTAGCATCATGTGATAGTATCTGGCCAAATAATATTTCATCACGGAAATGTCAACATGTCAAAAGTTATTTATTTCTCGAAAATCAATATTTTCTTGATCCGAGTCCTCCCTTAATGACTTGATTATCAGAATCACACAGAAAACAGACGTTTGGGGGAGGTGTTGTGAAATGAGAAAGTTTGTTTCCAAGTTGTCATTGTAGAACACTCTGTCAAACAAACACTGTCCCCACAGAACACAGATCAATTATAATACTTGCATTGGCCTTTGGCATGAGTAATAAGCAAATAAGATATCAACAAAACATTGATGTCACTGTTCAGCATTATTTGTTTATGTACAAAAAGTAAAAAACAAATGGCAGGTTCATATAACACAAACATAATGTAGGTTGTAAGAGTGGCTGTGACGTACCTCTGAAGAGGTGTGGGAACTGCAGCGGCATTACGATGGCTTCTTTGAGGATCTGCTTTGCTTCCAGTAGTCCGGCGATATCGTCAAACCTCAGACAACCCTTGGTGAGGATTGTGTCTTCAATGGCCGTTCGTCGACACACGTCTCTGGCTACAACCAACACATCAGTATGTGACCCACCTGCAACCACAGTCAACTGGGCATTAAGTCACACAGGTCTAATTTGCAAATGAGCCAAAAATAATTTTCTACTTCATGTCCAATCAATTTTGTGATTTTTACAGAAATGCATGCCTTATCATCTCATTTGTCATTGTCTAGTTTAAATTCCTTGACAAATAATCCAAAAACTAATAAACTACATGCATTTAGGAACCTATGTATTAAAAATAATAGGCAATATGAGTCATGCAAAATGGTCTTATTTCTTAAAAATCCCTTTTTAATGTTTGGTTCAATTTTTGCAATAAATCAAAAACTTCTGAAGATATTTAAATTTACAATACTGCACTGGGCTTTGGTATAAATTTATAGATGTCATGTTGAAGACTTAGTATCTTATTTGTGAATTGAAGTATGTAATTTTAATATATAAGTTTACATTTATTTGCACTGTTTTGTTCTACTTTAATGTAACCTTTTCTAATGCTGTAAGTGACTGAATAAGTTGTATGGTTTCCACAATAATTATTAAGTTGGTGATTTATTTAAACAAATCAATATTTTTTATAAATCTATATATATATATAATACATAAATTCATGACAATTCTATTCTAACTAGTTATCCACACTGGTGTGACACTGCAGCATTGTTACCATCTGCAGAGACACCATGGTCATGTAGGTTCTCTTCACTTGATGTTGTCGTAGCATTCGTCCAACACAGTTTGTCTATGAGAACATGCTGGTGATGCGCCAAGGTCACCTTTAGCTGTCGTAGTCCCGCCTGGTGTAGCACAAACAGTTTGGTTAATTTACATGGTCACTGGACATACATGACAGTTCGTTTAACTACGGTGGAACACATTCTTTAAACTTGTTCCCAAGACCATTCATTTCTGCTGAAATAAATTACTGCATCGCATGCAGCAGGTAATTATGTTAACATACAAGTAATTCCACAGTGATGCCACCTGAGTAATGGCTGCCAACTCAAAGGGAATGTTTCCACTGAAATAGCAAACATTACATAACTAGAATTGTATTTATTTCAAATAATACATCACCAATTGATAGCCAATGGTCGACAGGAGCTTATGAACATAGAAAGAATCGAGTGGACTGTGCCACCACGGAGAATATAATATACAATGCTCCAAAGTTAACATATTATTACATGTGTATAATGTAGATGCATATACCATGTTTGACTTACTAGTCGGATAGGTTCAGATTCCACTGATATTAACGTGTTGGTAACTTCGGCTGTCTTTTTGCAGCTGGACAGAATAACACCAATGTCCTGATTGGAAGTCTTCCTACATTCATCAGCTGCTGCTGTCAACCTTAAACAATAAACATTATGTATTATAAGTACTATACAATACTGCTAAAGACTGCATCATAATGTTGCATTGCAAAAAGTAAGGGTATCTGTCAGTATGATTGGTTTTAAGGCCCTTCATTGTAAAAAAAGAATGTATGCTCTTAATGCCAAACTGGTTACAAATTATACGACATATCACATACAATAAAGTCTGAACAATACAGATGATTTATAAACCAAAGGGCAAATGGCACATTAATTATCAAGGCCAATTGCAATATTTTGATAGTTCTTAACTTATGCCTTTTACTTTGGTACAATCTTTTGTGCTGTAATTTCAGTTTCTTAATTTTTTTAGTTTGCTGATGAAATGTTGCTAGGAGTAGTAACAAATATATACCAAATAAGACAAAGCTACTGTTTCACTCACCAGGAAGTTGCTTCTGAAGTTCATCAGCCAATGAAAAAAGATATTAATCAATGATAAGCAGGATCAAGAATTATACATGTAAAACAACATTTCTTTTCAGAAACAGAACATTATTATTAAAGCTATCAATCTATCAGAAATGGAAAAACAACTGAAAGAAAAACTATTTTGAAATATACCTGGGTATGTGACCTTTGTGTACAGTGATAATTAATATACAAAATATTTAAATGCAACAAGACCAATATAACATTGGCATCACCCAAGCAAATTAGATATAATTATAATATGAACATTCATGAGTATTGTCTTTGATTGCCTTACTGTCAACAATATAATATAAATCAATTATCTGTATGCTAGCTAGGGTACAAATAGACGAAAAAGCAAGTGTTTTGTTCATGTTGATAAGTACACCAGGTAGACAGTCTTGAATGACTTATGTTTATTTCACAATAAACAATGACCTCCACATAACTCTTTGTCATGCTTGCCCATAGTTGTCACCTTGATTCCCCTAAGACTAAGTGTAACATACTTTATGGATGACCCCTAAGGCAAAAAATCCAGAAAGCAAAAATATATATTATATTTAGGCTTAGGTAAAGATATTTCTGATGTACCTATAATAGTATACTTTTTAACACAGATTAAACAGAATAGTCTACCAAGTTACTAGTATGACAGAGAAATAACCAAAAGACATGTTGTCTGTTGAGTGTTGTTTTTTGTCAGTGACAGTATGCCCATTTAACTTTCAGCCTAAGGGATTCTGGACCATTCGACTATTTGTACGGCATAATTATAAGCGGTAAGGCCTTGAGGCTTGATGTTGACTTACTGTTGAGAGTTGTCTACACGTCTAGTCTGGTATTAAACAAAGTCAGGATGGCATAGCTTAATCATACCTATATTTGGCTACACTTGTACGTTGAACTTGTAGTAGTACAAGTCACCTCAGACAAGTAATACAAATCAAGGGATCGGTCTGTTCCGATTGGTTTACTGACAGTGGCATCAATCTGAACATGCAGAGGATCGCCCAAACCTAACATTAATTTGTTTTTAACGCACCCCGGTATCGTGCCAGCATATAACTTTCTTCCTTTTGCATTTTGAGGTATTTCTTCACCTTCGTATGCATGTTCGCCAAACGGAGTCGAAGAGGCCGAGACAACCCGAGTGAAATTCACGAATTGCAATATGCGTCTGCGAAGTCAAGTCCAAAATCGTACTCGTAACATATAGCAAACGTAACGACGCCACATGTTCGTAGAACAAACTCTCTACAATAGCCATGTAAGCCATTTTACTCGCATAACGAAAACATTAGAATTTTGCATCATCATAACTTATCATATAACAAATTTTAGTAAGGCGCTTGAACAGGCCAAAATGTTTTATGTGACTGTGCCCCCCTGGTGATCAATTGAATGACTAATAATAAGACAATAAACGCCAGGAGCAGCACTATTTTTATGAGATTTTAATTTATATTTACAAGCCCTTTGACAGGCTTTTATAAATAAAATATTATCGAAACGGTGATTTATATCTTTCTGCAATGGGTATCCATTTTGTAAGTTATTGAAAGTGCTTAGTCGTATATAACAATCTTACTTTTAGCTAATTAATGATAATAGCAAAATGCCCATCCCAAAATATGATTAATTGTAAAATTATGTATTATATTTTTAGGACATAGCCTGTATTATTGTGTAATACATTTAATAATAATTAGCATTGCTGTTAACATTTTCAAAATCGATAAATTAGAACTGGAGTTATGATTTTTAGTCCTTTGGCCGAAGGCCCAAGGGACTATTGCCATCACTCTGCGTCCGTCGTCCGCCGTTAGCTGCCGTATCTCAGAAACCGTTCAGCAACTTTTTCTCTAATTTTGTATAGACATGTCTTAGGGCACTGCCACTATGCACGAGAAATCTGTATTTGATTGAATCATTCTAAGGGCTCCCTAGGGCCTCCAAGGACCCCAAAACTGGTAAAAATGTAACATTGCCTATTTTTTCAAAATCTGTTCAGCAACTTTTTCTCTAATTTTGTATATACATTTCATGTGGTAGTGCCACTGTACACAATAAATCTGTATTTGATTGAACCATTCTAAGGGCTCCAAAAGTCCCTTAAAATGCTAAGTTTGCTAACTAAATGGTCTACTGTAGCAGCAGATCTATCATGCTTCCAGTCCTTTTGTTCAACTAATCACTTTTCCCACAACATCTGTCACACCTCACTGTGGCTGGCTGGTGAAAGTGTGACTAATCTGTAATTGGTCACTGGCAGAGGCCTGGGTCACTGTGGCTGCTGGTTGAAAGTGTGACTAATCTGTAATTGGTCACTGGCAGAGGCTTTGGTCAACAGACACAGCACCCTCTAGACCCCTGGACAGTTGTGCCTACATTCTAAGGGGTCATCCTGAAACAACCACATGTCAACCAGTAGAAGAGTTGACATAGTTCCGCTATATACAAGACATCTGTATTTGGTTGAATCATTCTAGTATCACCAGCATATAGTAGAACACACATTTGCAAGAAAATGTCTACATCATCATCACTAAGGTTGTAAATTTCACCAGCTGCCTTGTCAAGTCCCTTATAATTATGACTAACAGTGTTCAAAATCATTCAGGTAAATAGCAAATAACAAAGGAGACAAGTTTTATCCGTGTGGTAACTCTACATCACATGAGAAGAAGGCTGACACAGCCCCCCAAAATGCAAAATGTTTACACTATCTAGTGATGTGGTTCTGAGAAGGGCCCTTGAGACTATCCCCTAACAGTAGATTTTGCGTAGTGTACCAGAAACAGAACACTATTCCCCTTCCCAAAACATCTGTCACATGCAGAGTCTGTGTCTTGTATGGATATATATTTTTATGCAGTTGTTTTATATAAGCAGAAAGTTAATTGAAATTAGTTATTCTTAGGCCACAGAAAAGTAATTCCCGGTTTCTCATCAATGCATGTATTTAAAAATATGTGCCACAACATATTATTTGTTATTATAATTATTCCTCTAAATGCAAGACGTGGTGCAATAAGTGAACAGTAAACATGTCAACATTTTACTTCCATCATAACCCTTAATGATCTATAACTATGATTCACAAAAAAACATTTGATTAATAATTACCTACAGGGTTGTTTGATTTATGCCGGGCAGAAACTGTTTCTGCCTGGCAGAAACTACAACAATAGGAAATACATGCCATTGATAGGCAAACGTGTTCTTTTTTATAAAAAAACGTCAGTTTCTTTCTGTACCTGTCTATGTATGATAACCATTTCTCTGCCCTGCTCACAATAAACATCACATGAATGATAAAAGGAAGATCACTGCCACTTAACTTGTGGATTATTATTATTATAAAACTGCTCTGCTACTGCTTGGTGGACAGTTAATTAGTGGGTCAAGTTCAAATACATCAGGACGTTTTTCACACCTGCATGGTAGTTTAGACTCAGTAGTGTGCTGGCAGCCACTAAACCTATAGGCTTGTGTGAAAAGGATAGTTGGCAGAAGAACTAACTTCAAAGCACCATTGCATCCATTTAGCCAGGCAGCAGTCACACTGTCAGAGTGTCTGCTGCTATGTTTGTATACATAGGCTTAATGATCCCAATACACCAATCTGTTGGCACAATGTCAGATAATAGAACTAGGTTAAACATCTTAACAATAACTATAATTAGTTCTGTGGGGCTGTTTTTTTTCAAAAACTGTTCAGTAACTTTTTCTCTAATTTTTCATAGACATTTTATGTGGTATTGCCTGCTATTGTTTGATAGACGCCTGTTAAACTGGACAGTTGCCTGTAGGTTTTAAACTGTGTCAAACAGCGAGTCTACCTTTTGCTCTCAAATAATCTGTCCTCTTAGTTTCACACGTAAAGACATAATCTAGCATAACTTGATAAGTTTTTGTAGCAGCACATTTGTACTTCCAGTGTATCATTGCAACATAACATACACACTATGTGCCACATTTGAATGTCATTCATGTAATTTTTCCATGCAGTCCATTTGCGTATATAATGTAAAACTTCAACAGCCGCTTTCTTCATTTTCACTTTTTGACCCCTACCATGTTTAATGCTCCATAACTTCACCAATTTTTGTAGCAGTAATAATTTTTGAAACCATGTAAAGCACCCTACCCAACCTTTACAAGAATGTAAGAAAACAATGTTACAATTTTTTCGACTTATCACTCATTTGGTCAGGGGTCACATATAGACGTAATAGTCCAAAGGACTTCAGGGCCACTTGGCCCATTTTTATTGTAAAACAAGAGACAGCGAGCCAATTTCACTCTATAATTCACTATGATTTACTATGGATGTATCATGGTTTACCATAATAAACTGTAGTACATTTTTAGCAGGGTGGGTGCAAAAATAAGGATTTAATCCAGCATGGATTAAATACATTTTACACACAGCACCAGCCAGGATGTAAACATTGCCAGTCACAGCTGGACATTGTGAACTTAGATGAGGCCTCAGCTAAGCTGGATAGAGTTACCTCTAGGGAATGCGACAGATAAGCCCTACATCTCTATATGGTAGTGTCCAGGCTGCGACTAAGAGAGAGCCAATCACTGCCTGGCATATTATTTGGGTAGGTTTCAGTGAAATTCCTCTGTCGCCAGAGGAAGTTTGTTCTGCCAGCGCAGCCCGTTTTTTCCGTTTTACTTTTGTATCCTGCTTATTTGGCATTATTTGTGACAAGTGAATACGGTAGCAGTGAAGATAGTCATCTGACAGCATCTTCAGGCCCTGCGGCTTGTGCTTTGTGGGGCAGTACGCTGCGTCAGCGTCTACAACGATCGAGCGAAGCGTCCTGTCCGGGGCTTGTTTTGGTTGCGTGGACTCATTCGTCGGACAGCAACGGGTGCCGCTGGCTATTTCGTATACGGACCCGTTTACACTACAGTCGGTGAGTCACCGTTTACTCGCGCCTAGATTATGATGTACTCCAGCGAGTATGATTTATAAGCTCACGGTCGTGATCATCACTATGAACGTTGAAAAACCTACACGGTACAGCGTCTCATGGGTTGTTACCGGCTTTAACTTGATTAAGTTAACGCCGTTACTCCGTTGGTAACGGTGTATGCCGATCATGACTTGTACAGTTGAACACCGGCCATTGTTGGTCGAGCGTGCATTGACATATTTCAGTATGCTGTGTTTATATTGGTGCATTTTGACAAAATTCCTGCGGCGCCAGTGTTTGACATTTGATACTGTTGTTTACTCGAATCACTAACGCATAGTGCAGCTAGTTTCGCCGTCTAGCGTCTTTCCGGAGAGTACATTACCTCGTTGCGCCATCTGGCGATTTACACTGCGTTTCCAGTAAAGCAGTGGGGTTTTGGCTGTGTATTATTGTATTGGCTTTTACTGTCTGACACAGTGTATTATGACTTACTGTTTGTTTACCTTTTGGCTTGCCGATATATTTCGTTTTTCAGTTCATAACTACTCAGTTTTGGCACTTTGCATCTGCACATGTCTGCACTATATTTGTTACTTGTAGGTGCTTTCCATCATTACTTCTGTGTTCTGTCGTTGTGTGTGTGACACTATTAATGTGTTTTTTCTAGGGGCATAGTTTGTTTGTAGGTTACACTTGTTTATGAACAGGACGGACGTGTACAATTTTGGACTTTCCCCTGGCGATCACTTAATCTTCCTTGTCGGGCCTAGTAGCATGACGATGGCACACTTGAATTTTTATTGATAGGCCGCAGATGCCCGCTTGCTATTTTCTTGATATAGGGTCGATTCAATAACTGGGTGGTATCTTACAAAACGTTGCGTGTATATAATACTATGTGTTTGCTGCCCACGATGGAACTTACTGAACCCACGAGCAGCGGTTAAGCCGGGCCATGGAGTCTTCCATGCTATTGTTTTAACCATGTTTTGTGAATAGGTTGTTGGCGAAACTGGATGTGTTGCTGGTGTTGCCAGTTGATCTGCCCCAGTTATATTGTCTTTCCATCCCGGGTGTCGTGGTGGACAGCCATGTTGTTAATCACACTAACATTGTTGGGCATACATTGTGGTCGGCTCAGGGTGATGTTGTGTTTCCACACCCACATGTGGTTGTGGCTTGTTTGGCAGACATGCCATGTCGTGGACCACATAAATATTTGTTGGGCCTACAATGTGGTCGACCCAGGGTGATAATGTGTTTCCACACCCATGTGTTGTGTGGCTGGTTGTGCGGACTAGCCACGTTGTCGATCACGTTATTACTGTTGGGCATGCGGTGTGGTCGGCCCAGGGTGATGAGGTGTTTCCACATCCTTATGTTGTTCCGGCTTGTTATGCGGACAAGCGATGTTGTCGCCCACATTACTATTATTGGGCATACCATGTGTTAGCCCAGGGTGGTGTTGTGTTTCCACACCCATATGTTGTTGTGGCTTGCGTGATCTGACACTGTTGTAAACCAAGCCGGTATTGTCAGACTTCACGTTTTGTTTATGCCTAATTTGTTGTGTACTATATGTCCAGGCATTTCGGTGACCCACATGGGGAGTGCGGTCATGGCGGCTATCTCGTATGGACCTACATGTAGGCATGTTTAGACGATTGCCACATTGTTTTGTAGTTCTACGCTAATATGCATACGTATACCTGCTGGCAGCCCGTGCTCCACGGTTTTAGCTTGTGAATTCCTGATTTCATAATTTTCAGGTGTTTGTGACATGGTCACAGATATACCTTGGCGGCTAGTCAGCCGATGCTGCATTGATGTGCCTCAATATTTACGGCCTGCATGTTCCCATTGTGCACGGAATACTGCCTTGCTGTGTCCTCCCTTTTCAGCAATGCCTAAGGTGAAGCAGGGGTGGAAAGGCGGTCCTCCACCCACCCGCAGACGATCCACAAGGCCTACACGACCGCCTGCGAGACTGGTGGATGATTCGTTGGCCAGCTCTGACAGCGACACTGACCCGGCCTCATTGCGCGCCATCAACCTGGACCTGCAGCGACAATTGGAGGCAATGCAAGCCCAACTGTCCGAGGCATGCAGCAGTGGCAATCGTCCCTGCCCAACTTCTACTCAGGCACCAACAGCCCTGCCGCAGTTTGACTTGCTCAGTGGGACATCCACTCCTGCCCCTGTGCAACGGCCGGGAATGTCATCGAGTGGGAGCCAGGAGACGGACTTTCAGGCACTGCTGACCGGTGCCCTCCAACACATGTCAGGCACGACCCAGCTTGGGCCCACACAAGGTGAGTCACCGATGACTCCCTTTTTAATCTTGGGAGCCACTCTTGACCCCAAGATTAAGGCAATGATCTGGGCTCACCAGTATATCGAGCTGGGTGCGTTGGCCACGGCAGCCGAGCCAGCAGTGTCCTGGTCCCTGGACCCTCACAGCCAGCTCCCTCAGCCTCACGTGGCGCCAGCCCGAGTGACACCTATCACCAACATTTCTCACTGGCTGCGTGCATTCTGCACGTATGCCAGTGTTTATGTCGAACGCTGCCCTGCTGAGGCGGCATCTATTTTGACTTACATCGTCCGTATCTTGGATATGGAGCAACGCCATGGGGGCTTGGCTTGGCGCACTTATGACGAGAAGTTTAGGCGCGTCCATGCCTTGCTACCCACCATGCCTTGGCACACCACGAACTGGGACCTGGCCATGGATGCGGTGCATGGCGACGCAGCTCACATGGCTGCAACGAGACGGCAACGGCCGTTTCGGCACTACCGCCGGCAACCAGGACCGGCAGATTCGGCAGTGTGTTTTGCCTGGAACAGCGGAAACTGTTCACACAAACAGTGCCGCTACAGACACGCCTGCAGCGTGTGCGGAAAGTCAGGTCACGCACGAAACAACTGTTGGTCGATCAACCCAAACAAAAAGCCTCCCAACTCCCGTGCTACCCCATCGGCTGGCAACATACCTAGTGGGGTACGAAAAGGTTAAGCGGGATCGATTATTCCATGGCTTTTCCTTTGGTTTCCGCATCCCATCAACCATCACATGTATTTCACACAATGACCATCCTACGAACCACCTTTCCGCTCTGAAACACCATAAATTTGTTACCACTAAATTGGCACAAGAAGTAGCTGCTGGCAGAATTGCGGGCCCTTTCAGCACTCCTTCACCGGCAGGTGTAGTGCTGTCACCTCTTGGGGTGGTGGACAAGAAAGCACCGGGTCAATTTCGATTAATTCATGACTTAAGTTTCCCTAAAGGCAATAGTGTCAATTCCCACATAGCAAAGGTACACTCAGAGGTACATTATGAATTATTGGACGACTGTGTCATGATAATCCGTGAGATCGGACAAGGTTGTCTTGTCGCTAAAGCAGATATAAAAGATGCATTCCGTATTATTCCTATTCACCCTGCCGACCACAAACTACTCGGCATGACATGGCAAGGTGAATTTTACTTCGACAAATGTCTACCAATGGGGTGCAGCACATCTTGTCGAACATTCGAACATTTTGCTCAGGCTTTGCAATGGATTCTCTCGACTAAATTTCATGTTCAATACTTGTCGCATATTTTGGATGATTATATATTTTTCGGCCCCCCACTATCCACCCAGTGCAATTTGGGTCTCCAATCTTTCCTGGCTTTAGCTGCTTCTCTTCACATTCCTATCAATTCCAAAAAAACTGTGCTACCCACATCAGTAGTCATTTTACACGGTATTGAGGTTGACACCACTGCTATGCAGTTGCGTTTGCCACAGGATAAGTTGGTTGATGCCAGACATAAGATACACTCACTTTATCGCCGCAAGAAAGCTTCGTTGCTTGACATTCAATCTCTTCTCGGCACTTTAAATTTCGCTTGCAGAACTGTCGTGGCCGGAAGATGTTTTTTACGTCGGATCTATAACCTAACACGAGGCATCCAACGGAAACACCACTTGATTCGCCTTAACCAAGAAGCAAGGAAAGATCTGGCTGCCTGGAAACTGTTTCTTGACAATTTCAATGGTGTCTCTCTCTGCCTGCCCAATACTTGGACATCATCTAACTGCATTCGGTTGTATTCCGATGCCAGTGGGTTTGGGTTTGCAGCAGTTTTGGGCGGTCGATGGTTTCAGGGGTCCTTCCCATCCGCATGGGCTAAATTTAGCATTGCCGTCAAGGAATTTTTGCCCATAGTTCTAGCCGTCCGTCTCTGGTCCACTCTTCTGGCAAACTCGCGCTTACTTTTTATGTGCGATAACATGAGCGTAGTTTCGATCATTAATTCTCAGACGTCCAAGGACGTGTCTATCATGAAGCTGACCCGGGAACTTGTTGTAGTGTGTATGAGACATAACATCCAGTTTGCCTCTAAACATGTGCCCGGTAAAACCAACATTATTGCTGACGCATTATCTCGTTTCCAGAACGATTCTGCACACAAGGCGGCTCCTTGGCTAAACCAACAAGCGGACCGCTTACCACCAGACTTCCTTCCCTGGTGAACATTGCTGGTGGCTTCATTGCAGCGTCATTAGCCCCTTCCACCCGTAGGATATACGCACAAGCAGTATCCCAGTTACGCAACTTTTCTGTCTTTACGTTTCCAGGTAAATCTTGGTTTCCTTCTTCAGTTCCCTTAATCTGTACTTTTATTGCTCATCTCCTCAGCGCAGGGTTGTCACCAGCCTCAGTTACTTCTCGGATGTCGGCCATCGCATTTTTTCACAAGTTATTCCAACTCCCCGACCCAACTGGGGATTTTTTGGTCAGGCGTTTACTTTTAGGGGCATATAAGCAATTGTCAAAATTTGACGTTAGACCCCCCATTACCATATGTATTTTACACACACTTTGTGAATCTTCAGGTCATGTGACTCAGACACCTTATTTTGCTTGCTTACTGCGAGCTGTCTACCTGCTCATGTTTCATGCCTTCCTTCGCATTGGAGAGGTTACTAAATCTCGGAATAACATATGCATATCCCAAGTATCAGTTCTTTCCGACTCTCTAGTGATAGTATTCCAACAGGCCAAACACCAGTTTGGATCGCATATTTCCATCTCGGTCCCACGCTCACAGACCAGTTTCTGTCCCGTGACTGCTCTATCTGCTTACATCACTTTGAGGGGCCAGGGTCCAGGCCCACTATTCTGTGAGCCAGATCTTTCCCCTATCACCCCTCATCAGCTAAATTCTTGGCTGTCTTTTTCCCTCGCATGGGCATCTCTCCATTCTCTTCATATAAAATCGCACAGTTTTCGCATTGGGGCGGCGACACATGCCTCCGCCCAGGGTTATTCCGATTCCCAAATTCAACGGATGGGCCGTTGGAAATCCACGGCATTCAAAAAATATATCAGAATTACATCTTTCGAAACATTTTAATGGGGGCATTGACATGCCCACACCACACGGAGTTGGGAGACAAAGTTGTCTACTTCTATTTACCTACTAACAACTGACTCATTGGCATGTTAGGGCAATGGTTAGCCACATCAGCGGTGGTCTGGAACATTGGACACTCCAGTGTTTCCTCAACCGCAGCCTTGCCCATTAGTGGGTTAATCTGTCTGGTCGTTTTCCATACAGTGGCAACATTAGTTTACAAACTCTTTATATATTCGTATGTGTATAATTTTATATTTCTATTGGTAATAGTCTTATGTTTTCCTTGAATGTCATGCGGAGTGAGCCTAGGGGACGAGTGTGGGCAGGAGGCGTGCTCTGCTTTTCAGCTTAGGCTGGGGTGGATGCGCGTGGACGGCCTCCACTCGGCCTTCAACTCCTTGACATGCATGCTTTATGTAGGTATTCATATTTTCAGTAGACATGGTTATATATTGTTGTTGGAGTCTGCTGCGCTTTGTGTGGGGTTGGAGTTATTTGGGTGGTTTCTGAGCCCCACATTTATTCTGCTTAGATAGTTAATCATTGGCAATCCCCATTGACAGACATGTATGACTCCTCTACGCTTGTAAGGGGATTTGCCTTTTTTATCTAGGCCAACGGCAATGCCCATTGTCATGTCTATACATTACTTTACTAGATGCAATTAAAGGGCATTGCCATTATCCAACCACACCGTGTGTGTGTCTATCTCTCGCTACATAAACCAAGCAATGCACAGCAGACTCCAATACACGTCACATCCTACAACTACACTCAAGTTGAGGGTTGGGAGCGGTGAGTAAAATAAGGATTTAATCCAGCATGGATTAAATACATTTTACACACAGCACCAGCCAGGATGTAAACATTGCCAGTCACAGCTGGACATTGTGAACTTAGATGAGGCCTCAGCTAAGCTGGATAGAGTTACCTCTAGGGAATGCGACAGATAAGCCCTACATCTCTATATGGTAGTGTCCAGGCTGCGACTAAGAGAGAGCCAATCACTGCCTGGCATATTATTTGGGTAGGTTTCAGTGAAATTCCTCTGTCGCCAGAGGAAGTTTGTTCTGCCAGCGCAGCCCGTTTTTTCCGTTTTACCCACCCTCCTCCCCAGCTACTCCAGCTTAGCTATACCTCGATCTACATTACTAAATGTAGTTCAATTGTGAACCATTGTGCACAGAAAGGTAGTTCACAAAGTTTTTCAATTTTTGACGCTTTTCCCTGTTTTAGTTTGGTACACGAGGTTTGCATTAATGCATTTTCCTCAACTGAATGTTAGATAGTGTACGCAGGGTTTTTAGTGCGGGTACTTTTCGAAGTACATTTTGTGTGGCGGTTCAGCCCTGCCTTTCTGTGTTGTGTTGGTGGGTGGTTTCTGAGCCCCACATTTATTCTGCTTAGATAGTTAATCATTGGCAATCCCCATTGACAGACATGTATGACTCCTCTACGCTTGTAAGGGGATTTGCCTTTTTTATCTAGGCCAACGGCAATGCCCATTGTCATGTCTATACATTACTTTACTAGATGCAATTAAAGGGCATTGCCATTATCCAACCACACCGTGTGTGTGTCTATCTCTCGCTACATAAACCAAGCAATGCACAGCAGACTCCAATACACGTCACATCCTACAACTACACTCAAGTTGAGGGTTGGGAGCGGTGAGTAAAATATATTTTTTTACCGAAAGGTCAACGATTTGCCATACATTCAATGTCAATGATTTCAGCCAACTGTGGGCATTGCTAATTATACATACGTCGGTCAATTTCACTAAGCTAAAATAATATTTACAACTTTGCATATCTCATGTCGCCTGCATCTTTCGAAAGAGACACTACGCCGTTGGTCTCTTCTGGCTTATAAATATGGATCTATCTGGTGCCAGGTGAAGTCAAAGATATTACACAGAGGGTAAATATCATATTAATACCTGTAGTGGACTCACTAACTCTAAAGGAGCCTAATGTACTCTGAATTAAACCCTCAGCGCATCTCAGATTTTGTTTGCTACGTGCACGTGCCGTAACAGTTTCCATGGCATAGGCGACTCATATGGAAATGATTCAGCTTTTTTGCTTGACAATTGTAGACATGCAGTCCAAGTCTCATGACGCCATTTCTTTAAGGATTTTTTTTACAATATGCTAAACTACCCTAGAATACCCTCTCTGGATCCGCCCATATTAAGGTCATCAGTTTCGCATGCAAAAGATCCAGGAGATAGGAAAAGTAGAACGACTGATCGACAATCGAAAGGACCAAGGTTTGAACGCACGTTCATTCAATCATTACCCCAGTTCTCTCAGCTGTATATAGATTAGTATCTGCATATGATGGTAGAATTGACAAACCACCAAAAATGGATGTCCAACATGTGGTGCGTTCGTTCAGTCCGTCATATATTTTATTGACATTCTGGCCACAAGTGTTTCTTTATAATAAAAACATAAGACAAAGTGACAACCAGGGGTGGGTCCAGAGAGGGTAGTCGGGGGGGGGGGGACACAAACCTCCACTGGCGGCCAAACCAATTGGTGTAGAAAATTGTTCGTCATTGCACAGCCATAATTTCAGCTTCTCCGCTGTCTTGGTTCTAATGACAAATGACATCAGAAGACGGGAGTGAGTGGGCGGGATGTTGAAAATTTTTCGTTGTCTTAACTTCAGCTCTTCTTCTCGCCATCTCGGTTTGACTCGTGACATCGGAAGACGGGGTGGGGGAAGGGGTGCTGTTGAATTTGTTTCATTGCTGCGCCGCCGTAACTTCAGTAACGGAGGCACAATAAAAGGTCTAGGTGTGCCAGTCACTGTAGCTCAGCCAAATTCCAAAGGTCTATGGATGGCACGTGCCCCCAGACCAGCCTATAGCAATTGTATGTGGGAATGGTTGATTTATGAGATGTCATGCAGCAATATGATAATGCAATTTACGTATATAACCGTTATCAACATTGGTGGTAAAAATAAAACTTGACGGAGGTCAAGTTGGCAAAGAACAGGTCTGCCAGAGTGACCCATAAAACTGGATACCACACTACACCAGAACATACATTTGGGATTAATACAGTATAAATAAATAAACAAATATTCGTTAATGAAATATCTGGAACAAACAAAAGACCAGTTATTTACACCAGCAGAATTAATGTGATAAACGTTCTATCAAATAACATGAGGCACAATCATTAGATAAGTTTCAAACAAGTCAACACTCAACAAGTTGCATGTTGTAAACTAAACTTTCACATTATACATTGCAGGGCTGCATTACCATGTAATAAAACAAATGAACACAATTGAATATTCAGTAATGTCACTTTTATGTGTGAACAATTGACATGCTTGTCATACATGGGTTTTCCAGATTACCAGTGTTACAATGTCATAAGATTGTTGAATATTTGTGATCAAGTTCAGCACAAGTTGCTATTTAATTGACATGTAAATTAGCATCTTCACATAAAACATGCTTTAAAAATAGACTTCTCTCTATACATTAGTTACATTATATATACATATATATATACATTGCTGTAAATTCTCTGTTATCGTCTACCCGTGGTATATATTTAAACCTAAATATACATCAAATTACACAAATAAGTATTCTTTCATTCAAACAAACAACAATATTTGATAAATATATAAAACTAGTGGCTAACTCATATGTAAACCAGAATCTAAAACATATTTGGCTTAGCCTTTTAAACCCAGTATTACAAGATATCATGGCATAATGGCTTGCGCCAAACTGTCTCAACATTTAAGGTACATTGCTACTGTTTCAAGGTAAGCTGACAAAGAGTCTCATTAAAAAATGTCAGTCCCCACGATTTCTGCAAGGGTTTCAGAGAATCTTTCTTGTCCACGTACTTGATGTCAAATGTCTCGCCTACAACAACAAAGGGAAAATCACACCTATCATACTACGAAGGAGGTAATTTGTCAAGTTGTTGAATACATCATAAATACTACGTAATTATACACACATTTTATACAAATATAAACAATATATATATATATTATACAAATTTTGGAAAACAAACTTTTAAATGTTAATAATATGGCCAATATTAAACGGTAAACCATGTTTATTCACAATAAACCTTGTTTAAAACATATATTTTATCTTCCCAAGGTTCATGAATTTAAAACACATGCACACACGCATACACATGCACACACGCATACACACGCACACACGCATACACATGCACACACGCATACACATACATGCACACACGCATACACACGCACACACACGCATACACATGCACACACGCATACACATGCACACACGCATACACATGCATACACATGCACACATGCATGCACATGCACACATGCATACACATGCACACAAGCATACACATGCACACACGCATACACATACACACACGCATACACACACGCACATATGCATACACACGCATACACACGCACACACATACGCATACACACGCACACACATGCATACACATGTACACACGCACACACATATGCATACACATGCACACACACACATACACACGCATACACATGCACACACGCATACACACGCATACACATGCACACATGCATACACACGCACACACGCATACACACACACGCATACACATGCACACACGCATACACATGCACACATGCATACACACGCATACACATGCACACACGCATACACATGCACACACACATACACATGCATGCACATGTCTAGTCTGCATTGTCAACGATTGGGCTGGTGTTTTGATGTTGAAATTCTGGTTGCCTTGAAGATATAGGGACAGCCTTGTGTAGCCTATCAGTGCTGTTTTACTTTACTTTGACTGTGTCTGTGGAACCAAATTTGATCTAGCTATGATTATCAGCTATGTTTTAATTGCTGTCGGTGTTCAATTTGTTATGCAAAATGAAGACTTTTGTCACATTTAGGCCACATCTTTCGATACTGTTTACAGTAAATAACATGTTATGAATACATGTGCTGTTATTTAAAACATCATCACGATCGTTGACTATTGATATCGTATGCTTTTGACTTAATGCTAATATCATGACAGTTTTACACTAACTGGAGCCAGTGTGTGGCGTTCCACCCTATAATGTAGGACCTTATATTTTCATCTGGTGATTTAAAAATATCTTCCAGCATGATCCCATGTCCATGGCATGATCATTGACCGGGTCGATTCACGGCCCGGTATCTGTGGATGCATGACTTTCTTACTGGCCATAACTTTTAAGTAGGTTAATTTCAGTCGCTTCTGGACAGTGATGAGACACAATGGGGGACTATCGATCAGTGGTTGATCATTATGTTTCACATATAGTGCAAAACACAAGGAGGGCTGCCCACAAGAGTTTTTAAGAGATTCATTATGTCAGACGTTTATATATTTCTCCATTTGTTTTCTCTATGTAGGTACAGGAATGACCAAATAACCAAGTTGCAGGTCATTAAATTGAATGTTTACCATGCTGTGTATGGGCCCCTGTCAATGTGTTGCTGTTGTCACTTGGGTGGTAATATGGAAGTTTTGCGGAGATCCCTGAATAGCAGGAACTCGATCTCGGGTTGTACAACATCTCTTTGCAAGACACAAATGAGACAGCATGTTGGTAGGTTTCTTTGGAATGAACAATTAAGGCATAATCATATATTACAGGGGATTGCAGATATCCACCCTGAACGACACATCCCTCAAGAATCGATTGTATAATTGAAGCACCCAATTTGGTATATCACTGGAGATGTAAAAAATAAATTATTGTAATCTAATGTACCGGTATATTTCTTTCCTATAGCTGCTGGTCGGGAGTGTTGGACTAATTTGGTAAAATATGCTATGCAGGGGTCAGGATATTTAATTCTTAGACCTTTGATTTTGTACGGAAACTAGTGTTGAGCCTTGTTTGGCGCATAATACGGTCAAGCATGGTCGATGAGTATATGAGTGACATACCCGTGGGTAGTAGAAACGGATCAATTAATATGAGCCATGTCCAAATTTTTTGGGCCCATAGTATGGCCACAACTGGTCGATGAATTTGAGCCATGTCCAAACTGCTTGGGCACATGATATAGTCGAATCGAATTAATTAATATGAGCCATGTCCAAATTGTTTGGGCATATGATATGGTCAGACTTGGTCAATGAATATGAGCCATGCCCAAATTGTTTGGGTGCATAATAAGGTCATATATAGTCAATAAAAATTAGCCATGTTCAAATTGTTTGGATGCATGATACGGTCAAACCTAGTCAATGAATATAAGCCATGCCCAAAATGTTTGGGCGCATGACATAGTCGAAACGGATCAATTAATATGAGCCATGCCCAAGTTGTCGGGTGCATGATATGGTCGGACTTAATCCTTGTATTTGATGTTTACCCAAGCTGTTGGGCGCATGCTTTGAATGGGCCTTGCTGAAGAATATGAACCTTTCCAAAGTTGTCGGGCCTGATCAATGAGTATGACCCTGACCTATGTTGTTGGGCGTTTTTATGGTCAGGCTAGCCCCAGAGATGTTTACATCACAACTGCATCAGTTATTAATAATGGTAAACAGCACGAGTACAACAACGAACTATGATGAGTGTGAAAATGTAATCAAGTTTGATTACTTTTGCTTTATATTTGTGATTATTGACTACATTAAAAGCCTAGTCATCGTATGTACATTATTGAGTGTGCTGGGGGCATGCATAAATTGTTAGGCCATTTATGACGCGTGGGCATCTATTTATTTTGTAGGCTTGCTGCAGTAAAAGGAGGTTCTCCTGTCAGAAGAACTTGTGAACTAACTGCGCGTGTCATTGGTTGCCTAGGTCTTTATGTCATTATTATATTCATAGGCAACAATCGCTGCGGCCCCAGCATACACCTGGAGAACAAATGCTGCTGCGACTTTCCCCGCCGACGTCCTGTCAGGAGGATTCGTGTGCCCGCAAGTCTGGACAACGACAACTCGAGTGACAGCTTGACATGCACCAATGAGCAGGCGGATCTTCGCATGTCACTTCTGCAATTGCAACAACAGCTGCAAGAGATGCAGCAACACCTTAGTGATGCACAGGCAGCCCAACCTCAACCATATACTGCCCTGTCACCTCCTCCAGCACTGGCACCTATCCTATCATTTCCCAAGTGTTTAGCGGTAACACCACCGATGCCAGTGCAGACTTCACATACCTGCCTGCCCTTGCAGCAGCCAGGTACAGCAGCTATGGGAAGCCAGGCCACCGATGAACAAGCTATGTCATCTGGTGTCTTCCAGCAAATGATCAAACCAGCTTGGGGCCAGTCATGACGTGTCGCCCATGACTCCATTCTTGATCTTGGAGCTACACTTGACCCCAACATCAAGAATGGAGTCATGGTCTATGATTTGGTCAACATTGAGCCGTCATCTTTGAGCCAGCTGCCACTTTTCACAACAACACCATCCCGAGCTCCACCGATAACGGGCATCTTCCACTGGCTCCACGCATTCTGTATGTATGCCAGCGTATACGTGGAACGTCACCTGGCATAGGCCCCATCCCTGTTCACGTACATATGCTGTATCCTAGATATGCGGAGGCGTCACAGGAATTTCTTGGAGCGTGCACAATGAAAAGTTTTGCCGGGTGCATGTCCTGGTGTTGTCCCTGCCTTGGCATGCGACCAACTGGGATCTTGCCATGGATACGATACATGGTGGGGCTTCGCAGGTGGAATCACAAAGCAACGACAGCTATTGCAGTATGTACAATAACACTGGCGGATGTTCAGGCAAGGCATGTTGTTTCAGTCATGCATGCAGCTCTTGTGGTAAACAACGACATATCCACATCAACTGCCGGGCACGGAAGCCCATACGCACAAGTTCCAAGCCTGCTAATCACAGGGGTACCCCAAAGGCAGGGCCACCTCTCAGTTCACTGCAATGATAGGTCACTGGGGTCGGACTAGACTACAAGGTTTGGGTCCGCTTTTATTTCTATTAAAGTCTTTAATTATAAATACGTGTTCTTGCTGGTTTTCCAAATATATATTAATTATTCACCATTATATATTATAATATTTAATGTGACTACCTCCACCAGCTGTACTCTGCCAGAGTTGGCAGACTGATTTGGACATTATAATTCATTCTGTCATCATATGGCGTATTTTACTCAGCCCTTCCAATTCGGGTCTGGTGGTAATATACACTGCTAAACAAATGCTATGCAATTAATTTAGCTTGTTTTGTCAACATTATTTCTAGGGCACAAACTCTATACTTATGTGTTTACATATAATCATAGAGGTAGGTCAGTGTATAGTTGTTTTCAAAGAGGTGCATGTTATATGTATATAAGCTACAGTACTATATTTGTCCTGTGTGTATATGTATTGTTCCCCTTATAGTGGAGTGGAGCTGGAGGCATGTCCAACTCTTCAGCTTTGGGCTGGAAGTTGGCTTGCCTTCTTTATTACCCCATGCCTCAAGCTCGCGACTGTAAAAAGTGTAACTCTGTAGCTGTGAGGTGTACAACACTACAACTCTTTGTATATACTCATATATATGTATGCTTACAATTTTGACTTGACAGAGGGTTTTCTGCATACCTAGCCTTTCAGCTTTGGGCCGGAGATTGGGTGCATGGAATTGTCTCTTTCTTTACCCAATAGCGACTTTGCTGCAGAATGTTTGAGCTTGGCAGTTGTATCTACTGCAACTGTGCAATGGTGTTGTTTTTCAATGTATGTAGATATCTTACACTGAGGGCTGTCCCTGTGAGTCAGTGACAGGGTTACTGCATGCGTGCAACATTCTCATCTTTTGTCCTCTGTTGTTCCAAAAGTGACTTTTGAGGTTTTAATGCAAGGATGGCCCGCACTACTCACAGGAGGCGAGGTCTGTATGTTGTGTGACAGACTCGCTGCCATGCCCAGGAACCATGGTTTTGCTTGAGTCTGCTGCGCTTTGTGTGGGGTTTTTGAGTGGTTTCTGGGTTCCATATTTATTATGCTTTGCTAGTTATTCAATCCCCAATGACAGCTATTTTGCTCATCTATCCTGTAAGGGGAATTGCCTTTGGTTTCTAGTTAAGTCACCGGCAATGCCCTTGTCACTGTTACCTCTGTTTACTATAATGTATATAAAGGGCATTGCCATTTACCAACCACACAATGTGTCTTTCTTTCGCTACATAAGTAAATGGATACAAATAAAAATGTGCTTCTTACGTAATCAAGAAAAGATGAGTAAAATACACAGCATCAATCATGGCAACTTGTTGAGGACATACTTTGTTATTTTCAAATATAAACATCAGATTATTTCTCTGGGTGGCAATCTTGTTAAATCTTGTTAAATCATGTTCAAATTAATTTTATCATATCATGTTGGCACAACAGTAAGTGAAAAAAAACATACCAAAGATTTCTTCCACTCCTTCTTTGTCTACTGAATGTGGTGGACCTGAAAGATGGTTAACAAATTATACAAGACAAGTTCATGTTTGAAACCAAATAATCCAGCCATTGAGACCACAAAAATATTAATAATCTAAGTGGTCCAAATCATTTCGGGTGTTCAGATGTCTACACAATACGGTCTCAAAAATTATATTCAATATGTGCCTGTAATTTTTCCTGCCTGTGCTGTTGTGTACACTTACATACATGCTGTTACAAACACAATGGAAATTGTTGAAGCTAACAGATTATTCTAATGTCAAGGACATCATTATTATTCATCAATAGTTCACAAAATACAGAGAAACCCACTACTGAAATAGTTTGCTTATACCTCACCTACAGAGCAACAAACCAATTTTGATCATTACAGTATTTTGAACATAAATTCATTCATATGACCGTTTAATTTCTGCTGTCATCAACTACTATATTGCTTACAGCAGATAATAATGTCCTTATAAATCTAACATAACTCCACAGTAGTGCCACCTGCGGAGTGGTTGACCCCGTAATTTATCCACTGAAAAAAGAACTAATGCTTAATAGCTACTTTTGTGTTCTATGAAATACAGTACCAATTGGTAGATCAGAGGCTGGTGGTCCAAGGATACCAATATCCCAATGAACAAAGAAAGAGATAAAGGAACCTTGACCCCTGGGAGGAGATACATTTACAGTGCCTCCGAGTTAGCGTATTGATAAACAAATACAGCTGCATACTGATTATTTTGAGTCTTACCTTGAATGACATTCTTGTCGTAGGTATCTATAACTAGCATGTATCTTGCTTGTGGCGCCATCAAAGATGAGATCAGTGGAACATACCTGTTACGTAATGTAATTAATAAATTATTATAATTTGTCATCAGTTTTATTTACAAAGTTTTATTTACACTAACTGACCATTGCTTATTCTGTACAGCAAGACAGTATTTACTTGAAAACCATCAAAACTATTAAAAAGATGGCATGACTTACAGATGCAGATATATTTCAACAAAATAGAAACCTTTGGTTATGATGTTCATAATGATATTTGTGTATAGTACATGCAATAAGTTCACAGAACTTTACAGCGAATGTTCATAAAACAGTATGTTTTAAGACAAAAATAATACAAATAATAATATTCATTAATGTATCTATTATTTCCTTTTCCTGTATCTTTTGCACTGTAAAGTGTAAATGACAATTGTTACACACAGGCTATGGAGTGAAACAAGAAAGAGAAATTATAAGGTGGAAGAACAAAGAAATCAGCTGAAAACAGAGTAACATGAAAAAGTGATTTGGCCCTGAGTTACAGCAAAGAGGAATAAGTAAGGGTGTAAGTAAAGAAGACACCCACTTCTTTCTGTCGTCGACATTTATGATGGTAAAACCGCCTCTGTCCCATATAGCGTCAAAGTTGCATTCTATGCTACTGTAAACATAAAACAATTACAGTAGCTCACAGTGGAAACCACTTACATAGAAAAATTGTAAATATATATCAGAAGCCATCAACAACTCTTACAATAATAATATAATAAAAACTTTAAGGTTGTAAGTTGTAGAGGTGCGATAAAAGTCATTCATATTTATGTTGCAATACTGTGGCAAAGCAGGTTACATAAAGAGAACTTGCACCATACTGTTGCCACGATATAAACAGTCTCTAGAGGTGTAAACAAACAACTGATAAATCACAGCGTAACATAAAAAGGCATAACAAATATTCAAAAGAACATTTTAGAAATTATACTGCCAACATGTTCATTCACTTTGATTGTGTGGGCATCAGGAGAATTTATATATTAAAATCACTGTAATGAAAACATAGCTATAATTATCAACATTTCTTCAAGATGCTACTCAGTATTCACACACATAATATAAGTCACTCACTTGTTAAACTCCCACACGTCACCGACGTAGATGCGTACGTTTGCCTCGACATACTGTTATGGAGAAACAGAGTAATGTTAGGTTGAAAACTTTGCCATGAACTGCAGTAGTACCCAGGACGTAGCTTTGGAAGCTAAACAAAATCTAGCTGCATCTAGCAATAAATTAAGCTGCATAATGCAAACAACATTTCTGGTACAAAACTAGAAAAAGCTGAAAGGCATTTTTTGGGGAGAACCAATGGATAGGGTGAATGATTGGCAGTTTTTTTAATGCAAGAGATGAATCAAAGGAAAAACCTGCCAGGCTGACAACTCAACTCTTACGGTTTACTCAATCAATGGTCTTCCAGGGATAGGAGACATTCTGTATGATTTTGTGTTTTGAAAAAGTTGTTTTTTTGTATAGTGGGTCCATGCTTGTCAAACAACATGCAAATAACATGTCATCACATGTCCAAACAGTGACTCACAAGAATATGTTGGCTGCACACAGTTAGCTGTGTCAAAGTCTCACGAGATCCAATCAAAATATTCCAGATTGTATCGAGAGCTTCTTTTGAATACACAGCAATTCAGAGGATATAGTTAATAAAGATTCATTTGTAGCTGTAGGAATTTCTGTTACCAATCTTACAGCTGTACAGTACTCAGAGTTGGCATGCATGGCAAACTCTGGGCAGAAACAGCCCACATACAGACGTAAAATTGAAATAACAACATAATGGAAACATAACTTAAATTCAACAGAAACCACCACAAAATATGATCTACAATACCTACCTTGTAGAGCATAATGTTCGTGCCTTCAATGGGGAGAACACTGTACTGTAGGTGATGGTCCTCACCGAACTGTTTGGCTGCCACCTCAGACCCGTCTATTCCAACCACTTCATGGCCCTTGTCAGCCAACCTAGGCAAGGGAGGCAAATGGCATTGGTACATTGGTCTCATTAAAATTTAATTACATGCAATATTCCAAATGCACAACATCTAGATGATTATGGGTCTAACGAACAATCATCATTGATGAGTCTCAAATTGTTTTTGTGAAGGATGACAAGTTGTAGTAAACATAATTTTATTCACTAGTCGTGTTCAGTGGTTGTACAAAAACCTTCCAATATTCATGTTTAACCTATATGACTCATACAAAGTTGAGACAATACATTTGAATATAAGATGTTGTATTTTGTCAGCATTTCCCTGCAAATTATTTACAAAAGATATGTATTTTCCGATAATATTAAAAAATCACTAGTCAGTGGCTGTTGTTATGTTGCCATGGTATATAGAAACTTCAAATATATTCTGGTATCTAATTAAAAAACTTACCATTTCATATCATTTGTTTTACCACAAAATGGAAACAGCACCTTGGCCTTTGGGTTGCCGTTGATGGCAACATCGGCATGCTCTTCCAGGTGACTGCAATTTGAAGAGTCACGTTAGAGAGAAGTAACAGAAAAAACTATTGACAAAATATCAACATGTACAAGGCTCACAGTTCCAAAGAAAATATGTCTGTATAGACATATTCTTTTAAATGATGCTACATTGTGATGTGTACTCACAAGTTACAGAAAAGTATGTCATTGACAGGACAACAATCCATTCTACGCTATGTAGTGGTTCTTTATATGAAGTTCTTGTTTCTAGCTAGCTGGTCATTTATCACAGCATTCCAGAATGATAAGCAAAAATAAAACAGGAACATAAGACCCACAAACACGTTAGTTTGGTTGTGTGTTAATGCTGTAGTCGGTCAGAAGATTCCTATTATTACAATGTTTGAGAATATTCAATGGCTTGCCTTATCTGAACCATTGAATACTATAGTATCTAAACAGATTTACCTAATGTTAGAGCAACCCATGGATTGTTCACCTCAAGACATACATACACAATATACACTTGTAGGTGTGCACATCTGCACATTATTAATCAGACATAAGAAGAAAAATGACGTCTGGAAATCCCATTAAAATGTTATTATGATTAAATGCATACCATAGTTGCTAGTCCTTCCTGTTAACTACATAATATTAAATAATACTGTGAGATATTAACCATAGGGTCTTAACTGTTGGTTTAGCTGTAAATGACTTACGGGTGAACATGATCCAAGTGCCACCTGTTTCTTCCTTCTGACCAAGCTTTCCGCCAATCATCCACATACACAACACGCGGCTCCTTCACTTCTGGCTCACACATTGCTCAATTAATCCTGGAAACAGTATCGAATTCACTCAATCACTTTACAGTTTACACTGTACAGACCCTCATGCTGCCTATCTCCTGGGTGTGCCTTATTCATGTTTGAAACATGTACTATCTTATTTTACTGCTCACTGGTAATGGTAACATATAGAGCTTTTTATGAAGTGTGCACATCATTTCCATTGGTCATATGTACAGACAATGTACTTGTTGAAGCATGAGAGTTGTGTCATGATAAGATATACACAGTGTATGTGTATAGTCAGTGAGCCACTGATCGTCCCCGCCATTAATTATCCCCTCCCAAAAAGTCAGAATCTCGCCAGATCTGCGTGTTATCCCTATTGGGAATTTACGGATTAATAAACAAGATTAAGATGCTCTCGCCATTAGATATGTAGACGCAGTCTGGTCTGTTTATGATTTATAATACTGTCATACTGAGTGTGAATTCCAAGCAGTTATGTTAGTAGCTATCGTTCATTGGTTAATAACCAACGGACGGTTAATGCTGTGCAAATGATTTTGCTTGACAATGTGACAGTGATTTTTCGTACAAAAATTGCAAGTATTTTACTAAAACCAACTTGTCAACAATTTAATTGCATAACATATAATTCATGCCAAAGAAACATAATACATCTTCATGATAAACTAACTAATTATTTAATAGTGCATTATAAGAGTACCGTAATACAGAATACCGGGTGCATCTTAACATGAACAAATATGTTACAGCAGAAAATACTATATGTTTGCTAGTTGTAAAGAATTACACACGTGGTCCTTTGTTTGAACATATGAAGAGGTGTACGATATTGTAGATAGTTATTTGTAATAAATGTTTTCCAGATTTTACGACCAACATAAGCCAAAGGCAATTGTCTGCAATTAGTCTTGTAGTATGGTTGATTGTTATCGATTTCCTTACTAATTTTATCAATTAGCAGTGAAATAGCCATATCAGTGGAATATCCTTTCCTAAATCCAAACTGAGAATTAGATAAGATGTTGTTTCATTAATAAGAGTTGATTATGCAGATCAGAAAGACAGGAACATAACCTTGATCAAATGATAAATTTACAATGTAACTTAAAGGTTCAAGTAGGTTGGAGAAAGTCTGCTTCACAATAATATGTTTTATGCCATCCCATCCAGGACTAGAGCTTTTTAAATTCTGAATAATTCCCTTGATCTCATCTGGTGTGGCTGACGACAGATACGTTGAATTTCTATAGACTCCTTGGAGGTAATTATCAGGACTCTCTGATATGACTGGTATCTTATCAGCCAGTTGTGGACCTATACGTATAAAATATTCATTAAATTTATTAGCTATACATTACATTTTATTTTTAAATTTACAGTGAATTAGTAATTGGTCATTGGATAAAAATACTTCCTTCCTTCCTATAACTCTTTAAAAATATCCATGTTTTTTGCTAATTACCCTTACGCTGTTGGAGCTCACATCGATAGTATTCTCTTTCTGCTACAGGAATAAGACAATTTAATTTATTTCTATATCTTTTATAATTAGTTTCATTGAAGACAGTCGGTTTTTTTAAGTAGTACATATACAATTTATGTTTACCCTGGTAGTTCTTATTGAGTGTCTGAGTCCCGTAATAATCCCTGGTTTATGTTTTCTTGTCCTGATATTTGTTTTAGTGAACGAAACTTAATTACTGTATGCAAATAATATCTCATTAATGAATTTAGAATAACTTTCTTGAGGATCTCTGCATGTATAAACTTCATCCCAGCATATTTTATCTATACTCTCTTTGAATGTAGCAGTAGTCTGCACATTATATATTCTAGTCGCTATTGTCATATCTACCTTTGTGCTATTAGTCTGTTTAGTGAGTAAAATATTGGTAAGTGCTCAGAAATATCTGTATATATTAGTCCATGCAATTGATAATTTGCACCAATTAAATCATTGTTGTATATATTATCGATGACACTGGCAGTTGTTTCTTTTATTCTAGTAGACTTGCTGATAATGGGTATAAATGCTTGTTGGAACTTTGCATCTATGTAATCTTGCGTTTCCGTGTGACTACCATAATTAAGTAAATTAATATTAAAGTCACCCATTACATAACACTATTTTATTATCAACCTTGAGAGTTTGTATAATATTGATAACATGTTCTGAGAAAGCAGTAATGTTTGTATTAGGTGGTCGATAGACAACACCTACAGTTGTTTTCTTATTAGATGTCTTAAACTGAGTTTTGACTTCAATAAAAAGGCATTCCAAGTATTCAGTTATGATACTAATTTCTGGTAATTCTGTACTCTCAAGGGATTGATGAACATTTAAAGTTATACCACCTCCCTTCTTGGAAGGCCTAGTCAAATGTATACTTTTATACTCTGGCAATTCATATAGATCAAGATTGTCATTATCATGTAGCCAAGTTTCACTTAGACCGATGACCGACAGTGAGAACCTCTTATCGATCAGTGGAATAGAATTTAACATTTCTAAAGGAATTTAACATTTCTAAATGTGTCCACTTCCCAATAACAAACGAAACTAAACCCAGACTACACTTATATTCACTCTTCGGCATGCCACTCGCTACAGTATCCAGCCACCTGCATCTCAAAGTAAAATTAGATTCAAAATTAACCTGGCCAAGTTACATCACCGACATAGTCAAAAGTCTTAGGCATGATTAAAAGAACCCTTGGCTCCATCCTCGCGTGCCAGGGGTCGCTGCTGCTGATTACGTCAGTGCCAGCCAGCAGTACACCCTGGCTGATCGCTTTGCGAAACTCTGAATTTACATGCAATGTTTAGGAAGTAGAAGCAATTATTTGAATACACAATACAGTTGGGCGAATGGGCCATTATATTGGGATTCCCATGCAGAAGTCGTTTATCCGTCTTCAAATTGGTAGGTATTTGCGCTGTTCTCACAGGTGATGCAGTTGCGACTGGCGAAGTCAATTATTTGTTTGACCCAGCTAACTTCCGCACTTCGTGTAGGAGATCTGCAAGGGCTAGTTTTGCAAACAGCCCTGGCTTGCGAGGATGTTTGGCCCATGCAAACCCGAAGTCAAAGAAATAGCTTATAACATACTAATCCAGTCAAAACTCGAGTATGCATCTCCCATATGGAACCCACACACTGCCACCTAAATTAAGCACCTTGAAAACATACAACACTATCCTGCGAGATTTGTTAAAAATGAACATAGACGCCAAACCAATTCAGGATACCTATATAGCCTAAGTTCCTATAGTAACCACCCTTGGATGGCCAACTCTTGAATGATGACGCATTATCAAACAGGCCATGATATTTTATTTAAAAAAATTAATAACATTATGGTTATCAAGATTAACCCCCCGATTTGTGTTGGGAATATGATCCCAACACAAATCACTGACATAGAAAGCCCCACTGCTTTTCAAACAGCCATCATGAACCTTCCATTCAGCACACCCAACCAACCACAGCGCATGTGCACAGACACCTGCGTTAGCCCAAGATTGGGCTGTTTGGAGTACCCGACCTAAGGCTAAGACTAGTCTGACTAAGTCTAAGTCTAAGAGTAAGACTAAGTAAGAGTGACAAGAAATCACCCAATTTACCAATGTTTCGGATATTTAAATGCATGAGAGAGAACTCATCGTATACTGTGTAGACTAATAAGAATCGCCAAACACGGACCTTTGCAAACCGACATCCAACGGCAACGATAAACAAGTGAGGTGTGACAGCGCCGATCTGTGAAGTGTGACAAGCAAGGGTGTGACAGCCCCGAACTGTATCGAATAGAGGACACCCTGGCGAATGACACAAGAACTACACTGGGGGCCCTTCTGACCTCACTTCCGAGCTCTGGAAATTTATTAGTAATGCTTTAATATAATTCCCCATGAGCAAGGCATTTCATATAGCAAAAAAATCTTACTAAGCCTTTATATAATATAAGCCTTTATATTTAATAAATAAGAATATGTTTTCACGGAACATAATATTATTTGATTGGAATAGTTTCTGTGTAATCCACTAGGTGTACATCGACCATCTCTGCTGCACAGGTGAATGAACTTCCCACGCCAGAATCTACGTGATTTATGTGAACTTCCTTGGAATTGGAACAATTTATTCGACATTAAACAAACAAAAGCACACAATGCAACACACATTTTTTACAATAGTTAGTCTATGTCGGGAGGCTCTCACTAACTGTCTGTGGTACTGCGTTTGTTACGGTTGTGAGCTAATACAACCACACGCGCATTATGTAACAGTTGCTTTTCAAACTTTCGTGTATTAAAATTATTGTAATAATAAATGTATGTTCGACAGTAAAATGGTGTATATTTAGCTTATTTTACTACGCGGAATGGTATTTGGCAGGAATTTGACTAGTTGACCCTTTAGCCGGATTACTGCCTGCATCCATTCGTAAATATTGATGGGTGTCACACATACAGGCATTTTACGAGAGCTAGAAATAGTAGATTTTGACTAAACTCGACCAGCATGTCAATGAGATGATAATAATAGCAGTTGAGAGGTTTAAGAAATTTTGTAGGTCACGTTTTCTTATAATCACACGAAACGTTAACATGGTCGCCAATGGGAAAACTAACAGTGTGCTGAGCCCGTAAACAAATAGACGCGCTAAGCCGGCGTTTGTTGTGCTGTGCAGGTTGCTGTTAGTTTTGAAGTTGTAGTTAGTTGTAATTTACCAGTTGTTTTGTGGATGAGGACATGTGAATAATGGCGTAGTTGGCTGACCAAACAAGCCACCTTGGTCGACAGTGTGTCGTTTAATCGTTATAGTTAAAAACTTTCATTATGAATGAATGAATGAAATGTATTTCAACAACAACAACAACAACATATTTACATCACTTTAAACAGTGCATATATCAATGAGTACAAACTGTTGAAAAAAGGGTAAAAAAAAGTACAATACTTATAATGTTTACCCTTTTAATAACTTTTTAACATCACATATATTTAGAACGAAAGTGTTCAAGAACAAATATTCAAAGTGCAACAACATCATTTTCATGCATAATCAGTTTATAATGGTGCATATTAGGTTAGAAAAACAATTAAACTACCGGAACATTTATTATCGGGATACAACGTCCCAGACCCATACGGCCTCGACATGACGGAATAGGTAGATGATCTGCCTAAGACTAGTTGGCCCTCTGTAGATTGTGGTGGCATTTACACCCACTGGCGTAACAAGGGGGGGGGGCGATGGGGGCATTTGCCCCCAGCGGCACTTTTTGGGGGGCTGCACTTTGGGGAAATTATTTTTCTTAGACAAAATTCATTCATATTTATACGTTGTTGTCCACACGAATTCTGAACACATCGCTGTTAAAGCCAGTTATATTACATGAATATTGAAGTAATCATGCTTGAATACATCAAATGTAACTCAATTAACACTAGCCAATACTGGTGTACGTAACGCACAGGCGCCCGAACTGGTCTACAATACGTCTATTATGGGTCTACTGGCGGCCGAACTGTCTACACACTGTTACTGCAAGTATAATATTACCTGAAATAAGGAAATATCAATATGTTGTGGATATATTATTGTCTTACATATTTAATATAGATACAATCACTCGTTGAACTTGGCGGGCGTCCACTCTGCGCAAGCGTCAGTCAATGTTATTACCTTCTTTGGGACGATGGATCGTATCTTCGTGTTCTTCTCAGCATCAACTCACAAGTGGGATGTATTCGAGCAACACGTCACGGGAAAGACCGTCAAAAGGACCTGCGAGACCCGATGGAGCTCGAGACATGATGCCGAGACGACAGACACGAGCTCTGATGCCGCCATCCTCCTGTCATGTGTGGTGTCTTACACATTCATTGCCTACCTGGCTTTCTGGCGTTCAGTCCTGAGAGAGATCAATGATGTTCAGATATTCCTCCAATAGCCTAAGCTCGGACTGGACAGTTGCGCGACCAAACTGGCCCGGGGCTCTTGTTCTGTTCTACGTTGAAGCAAAGACGAAGGCCACGGCATTCTGCGAAGAAATGGGGGTAGCAACAGAAAGAAGGGTGCGGCAGAGAAAACAAATGGCGGGAGAAAACGCTGCGGATGCCGGCGACAAGAGGAGGTGAGGCGAGAGCAGCTGCAGATCATCGATCGACTCCACGGGGAGATAAGAAACAGGACAAATCACATGATGGATGTGAACGACAAATTCGGGTTTCTTAATTACCAATATGGAGCGCCTGATGGACTCAACCAATGATTAAGATATCGACTCTGCCATCGATCAAGTCACTCACACCTACGTCGACATCGCCGCTGAGGGGATGAAGAGGGAGGTACGCCGTGTGCGACGTCACCTCCATAGTTACGAACAGCAAACAGGAGAGACGACTAGAAACTGGAATGCACTCGATCTCCTGAAATGGGTAGTGAAATGGGGACACGAGACATCGTTCCCGAATCTGCTCGTGTGTCTTAGGACGTTGCTCACTATGTGCGTGCGCGTGGCCTCGTGTGAGAGAAGCTTCCCAACGCTTAAACTCATTAACACATACCTTCGCTCAAGTATGGGTCAAGAGCGACTGAGCAGTTTTGTACTACTGTCGATCGAGCGAGAGTTGACCGATGTCGTGGATTTCGACGGCGTAATTGCCGACTTCGCGTGACTCAAAGCAAGAAAGGTTAGGCTGTAGGAGAATTTGACGGAGCATCTCCCGGTTTCATTCGCCTATCATTGTTGTTGCGGTGGCAGTGAACATAATATAATTATGTTGTGTTGACAGTTGTTAACTTTGACCACTGTATATTTAGTAGTTTGTTAGCTGACCACTGTTGAGGGTTTTGTTGGGAGGTTTTTATGGGTTTCATTGGAGATGTTGTGAATATTGTGTTGAAGTGTACCTCAGTATGGTGTAGCTTCGCTGAATCATTAAATCGCGCCTATCGATACGTTCATATATTTTTGTCACTGTGGTGTAGGAGCAATGATACGTATACCACTAGCGATACCTATGCCATTACTGCACTCTATTTATAAAAAAAATTGGGGGGGCGGCATTTTTTATTCTTATCCCCAACTGCACTTGGCCTCGTTACGCCACAGTTTACACCTACGTTATCAACATCCTGGGGATGTACACTACATAATCCATGCAATCATACAAAATTCTTGTTTCGTGTACGCTGTACCACGCAGGACACATACAGACGGTGTCATAGCGTTGCTTCGCAGATCCATGTATGTGTACTTAGGGCAAAAGTCTCGAAATCCCAAAGTATGCGTGACTAGCCGTATGATGCGTGGGCTGCGGTCTGGAAGAAAGCAGAACATTATACTTGCATGGTCGGGTATGTAGGAATAGAGATGTCTTAACTAATGGCAACATTCAACAAATACTTTAACCATAGCGGCATGCAACGAATCTAAGGGGTCTTGAAGGCAAACAATGAAGGGTCATACTCTGGATGGGTAGGGTCAATGGACACCTGATACATATTTGTTAAACTAGTATTACTCATTGCCTAGATAAATATAAGAAGCATATTAATTAATTTGCACTATTAAAAGAGTGTTATGAATATGTTATATGAAAACATAAACTAAAATCAATAATATATATATTATATGATATCTCACCGAAGAGCAAAACGTAAGGACACCTCCCTACATTGATGTCATCCTCGAAGGCGATGGACAGCAAATATATATAATATAATATATCTATCTATGTATCTATCTATCTATGTATATATATATATCTATCTATGTATCTATCTATCTATGTATATATATATATATATATATATATGTATACATAGATAGATAGATACATAGATAGATATATTATATTATATATATTTGCTGTCCATCGCCTTCGAGGATGACATCAATGTAGGGAGGTGTCCTTACGTTTTGCTCTTCGGTGAGATATCATATAATATATATATTATTGATTTTAGTTTATGTTTTCATATAACATATTCATAACACTCTTTTAATAGTGCAAATTAATTAATATGCTTCTTATATTTATCTAGGCAATGAGTAATACTAGTTTAACAAATATGTATCAGGTGTCCATTGACCCTACCCATCCAGAGTATGACCCTTCATTGTTTGCCTTCAAGACCCCTTAGATTCGTTGCATGCCGCTATGGTTAAAGTATTTGTTGAATGTTGCCATTAGTTAAGACATCTCTATTCCTACATACCCGACCATGCAAGTATAATGTTCTGCTTTCTTCCAGACCATACACACACATATATATATTACGCAATATGTGTGTATATATATATAATATACATAACATGTATACATGCATTCACACACATTCATATATGCATGCATATGCATACAAACACATTCCAGTTACTTCGCTCTTTTTTCACAATTAAGTGGTATTTTATAAAATTTAACAGAACACCCTTTTGATAAACGATTTGTATATACAACGGCACAACAACTTGATGGCACTGTGATGTATATTTTACAGGAGCACCAAAGCAAAAACCAAAATTTTCCATTTTGCATCCCTGCAGGGAGTGCGTTCTGCCCTACAAACAAACTGCCATGTGCTGTTAATTTATTCATGACGTCAAAACGCAACCCCGAAATTCGGGGGAAGAAGCAAGTCAAGGAATCACCTGAATGCACAAAACCTAGTCGCAAATCTGGAATCAACAGGACCAAATCAAGGACTTTCCCAGGAGCAGACGTAGGAAATGACCATGATCTCGCATTGATGAACTTTAAAGTACGGCTGAAAAAGATCAACAAACCTAAGAATACCAGGCTCAAGTTCAACGTGGACAAACCGAAAGACCCTGCAATCTAGGCGTCATTCCAAGCAACAATTGGAGGGAAGTTTGCACCATTGCTCACGCTTGAAGAAGATCTAGAAGCGATGACTACCAACTTTAATGCAGTGATGACAGAAACAGCAAATGACATCATAGGGAAACACCGCCTATGACATTAGGAGAGGTTTGAAGAAAGACATGTACATGGAAGAAGGAGCAGCAAAGTACAGTGAGATCAACAAGAAGTTCAGAAAGGGAATGAAAAAAGCCAAAGGAAAATGGATTGAAGAACAGTGCAAGGAAATTGAAGACTGCCTCACCAATAACAACAGCAAAAGAGCGTACCAAGTCGTGAGAGAATTGACAAAGCAAAGGCAGGAGAAAGTCAACACATTTCAAGACAAAGAAGGGAAATGCCTCACCGAAGAAAACACATTATCAACAGATGGACGGAATACTGTTCGGAGTTATACAACTCCTAGACCAACGGAGATCCAAGTGTTCTAGCCAGCCAAGAATCATCAAATCAGGACGACTTTCCAATTTTATGTGGAGAAATGGAGATAGCTGTAAGATCATTGAAGAAGGGAAAACAAACGCTTGATTTGACAACACCCCAGCACAATAATAATGATAATGAACGGAGGAGAACCAACATCTGCAACAAAATCTGGCAGACTGGGAGTGGCCAACAACACGGACTCAATCACTGATAACTACTCTCCCCAAGAAAGGCAACCTACAACAATCTAAAAACTACCGAACCATTAATCTCATTAGCCATGCAAGCAAAATGATTCCGAGAGTCATCTTGGCCATGTCTAGGCTGTTTGCAGCACGATCAACTATATACACTCGTATCGTAATAAACTTCCTCCATATGACGGCTTGAGCCTGTCGTGGCCAAGGTTTATGGTAGGCGCCCAGTCACAGTTTGTTTTGTCTTATAAACTGGCAGGTTTGCCTGCAAAACAATATATAAAAACATTAAAACTTGCACAGAGAATATTTAATAAATATGTAATGTGTATTGAAATTGTGTTACTGTCTTATGGGTTAAAGCCCACTGTAGCACTGATACACAATCAGAATTGTGACTAATACATCCATAACACTGTCAACAGGTATTTTACTGTTATTGTTACTCAATGTTGTATTTTTCATTATATCATTGTATTAATAAAAGCAGTGTATATTTCTGTTTATGAATTTGCTAGTCAATCAATTACATAGGCTATGGTTGTTATGGAATTTATGGCATAACCATAGGTGATAGGCAAAGCCATGGGCGCATAGGTTAGCAGGCCACAGACAGGCTGTTAGTTAGACAGGCTGTTAGTTACGTAACATCCACAAGTTTTCAATACTTAATTGTTTAATTACTGGCTTAATCTTCATGTATGCAACATTTAATAATTTAGACGGCCTTAACATTAATTTTACTTACCAGTCAAACAGTGCAACGAGCATACACGAGTGTATGGTTAGTTGGACAGTTTAATGTCTGACCGGCCTATGTTGGAAAGCCAGCCTTTCTTCAAAATTACTGACACCTTTTTGACCATAAGGAGAAGTAAATGTGTTTGATACGTCCGCACGGGTGTTGAACGTGACAAGCAATCGTGCATGCTTGACTTTGAAAATGGTCGGAATGCACCTCTGTCTGATGCACCAGTCGCAATACACCAATTGCCTAGTCGCTATGCTCCAACGGGGTGGGCTTAATGCACCACATTTGGTCGGAATGCCCCACTTTGGTGAGAACGACCTGGTCGCAATGCTCCAACGGTCTGGTTGCAATGCACCTCTTATGGTATCTATACATTATAAAACATTCTCTGTTCGTTTTTCCCCCCGGGCAATGCCGGGTAACTCGGCTAGTATAATAACTTCTTTCAGTATCGCCCACGCATCTTTATATATATCATATGGGTAGTGATATATGTACATGGACTTTGTCTGAAATTTGAACTACATTTTACTGTCAGTAGTGGGTGTCATAGTTAAAAATATACAACGAATTATTGTGAATTAGGTGATAAAAGAACGGAACTTGATAGATATGTAGAAAAGTTGGAAACCGAAAGGAAAACCGAGTGCAACTTAGCCGGCAACGATGACAGGCCTTTCTTTCCGGCTTGCCAACTCACTATAGTCTCATGCAGATATACAATTTTGTGTCACCGCGTCTACACGAAACACACAGATCATCCCTGACCAAGTTTCAGCAGTTATTGATTGAACTGCTGTGCTTCATGTTCAACGTCAGACAGTCGACAGTATCGAGAATCTTCTTGAACACACTCGACGTACACACTCATGATGCAGCCACTAATTATATGGCCAGGACGAGACGAATTGAAGAAGACGATGCCGATGAAGTTTCGGCGTTATCTTGAGTCGAAAGTTGTTGTGATCATTGACTGTTTCGAGGTGTATATCGAAACACCATCAAACCTGAAAAAAAGGTCACTGACTTGGTTTTCCTACAAGCATTACAATACGGTGAAGTTCCTGATTGGGATTATGCCACAAGGGACCATTTCCTTCTTGTCGAGAGCTTAGGTTGGCCGAGTCAGTGCCAAGTACCTCACCGAACACTGTCGCTTTCTCCATCTCCTCCAAGGTGACGTTGTGATGGCCGACAGGGGATTTGATGTGAATGACAGTGTGGGACTGATGATGGCAACCGTCAAAATGCCTGCCTTCACAAAGGGGAAGAGCCAAACGCAGACAGTCGAGCTTGAACAGTCACAAAAACCTGCTCATCTGCGAATCCACGTTGAGCGGGTTATTGGCCTGCTTCGTCAGAAGTACATCTTTCTGGGAGAAACAGTTCCTATTGACTATCTCTTCGTCAATGATGGAAAGGGAATCCCCACGATTGACAAAATAGCCACTGTCTGCTGTGCACTTACAAGCTTGAATGGGCCCATCATTCCATTTGACTAGTGATATGGCACAATGGTAGGAGATGGCACGCAGTGGTATGAGTGGAATGATATCCGAGAAAAAATGGCATGTCTGACATGTCCGCAGTTTTTAATTTCACATGAAAACCTAGCTGCACCGATGAGTCCTGCGAAACATGTATATTTAATATCAGTTTATTTGCAGTGTAGCACCAGGTAGCTATAACTTTCTGTAAAGGCTAAAGCTTCTGGTAGCAATAACACTTAATTTTATTATAATTAAATGTTGAATGGAAAACAATAACTGTTTGAAATTACATTTGTTAAATAAACCTGCTCTAAAAATAAATTCACATTTATATTATTTTTGTTGGTACTTTATATATATATATATATGGATTTTAGGCTAAACACGATTATATCAATATAGGCATCAAAAGGAATAATTATTTTGTGATGAAAGTGGTATGCTGTAATTGGTGTGTTACTGTGATTTATATATATTGTAATTGCACCTGTCTCTGTTAATAACATGTTTCGTCCCCCCAGGACTCATCGGTGCAGCTGAGATGTTCATGTTAAATGAAAAACTACAGACATGTCAGACATGCTTTATTTTTGTTTTCTGTTTTCTTGGACATTCGTATGCCAGTATCTTTGTAGAATGACACCACTTTCTTGATTGCTGAGTCAGCGTTTCTCCATTCTCTGTTTGCCATTGTCCTTTCGGCATTCAGGGCAAAACCACGTTCCCTTTGGTTCCGACGGCACTCCTAACACACATGTAGTGAAACCATTCATACTGACAGCTGCCACTGTCACAGGCCACCATCTCGCCACACTCCTCCTTTCGGCAGTAACACCACACTGCTTGTGCAGCCTCACCAGTGTTCGCAGTTTCTGCATTCACAGCACAACCAACCAGGGGCGGACGGGTGGCATTTCCCCAACATTCGGGTACCACACCTACTCGGAAGAAGTGTCGGGCTTTTGGTAGCATCTCATCCCAGAGAACATCATCCTTGTAGATGCGCTCGCAGTGACAGGACCTCTGCGTCCACACAACAAAGTCTCCATTGCTGTGCCCACACACAAACAGCTGACACGGCATCTGGTAGTAGTAGGCATGTCCCTTTCTCAGGTGTAGGGTGACATCTGCATTCTTTGCCAAATATGTGGCGCCTTCCTTCACCTTACTCAGGACCTCGTCAAGCACGAGGTAGGGACATTTCACTTCGAGACTGCCTTCCCCATAGCAGTCACATCGGACGACTCAGTCAGGAGATGCACCAATCTCTGGATGTTGGTTGTGGTTCACAAACCCAGAGTCCCGCATGGAGAAGTTGGCATGATCGGTCATCGTCTTGCAATAGGCTGCTTTGCAATGTTGTCGTGTTTGACCGCCCATCGTATGGCTGGCGTGGTCAGGTGTTGGTCCTGGTAGCAGATGTCCTTGATGGTACTTGGTGCTGGTTGAGAGGGGTCGGTGAGGCACACTTTTATTTGTAAAATATCGATGCAATCACCCTACCTGCTCTGAACTCGGGCCACAATTGTGAGTTTTCCTGAGCCCTTGTCGCCATCTCCACTGCCTCCGCTTGTTGAGGGGTGACAGTCAACGTGACAGACGAACACTTCTCCAGGATGACGTGGAATGGCTGTTTGTACAGCTCATCCTGGAACATGTCCGAAAGCACTGCTGGAAAAACTACCTGGGCTTGTTTGGGAACAAATCCACCACTGTATAGGGACAGAAGGGACAACACAAAAGGCTTTGTGTAACGCAGGCTAAGTCCATGGAAACGCTGTCAAGCTCAACAGAACTTGGTGTGGCAATGTTCTTTGGCTAACGAACCCGAGACGAGACCGGCGACCCACTAGCAATGGCTTCGTCCAGGTGCTTTTTTGTCAAGGCTGAGGTGAAATCAATTTAGCCAACCTCTCTGTACCGAACCGCTCGGTGAGTTGCTGGCAGCAGCCAATAAGCTGGCTCTTCAGTCACAGTCTTGCTGTCGCAGATCTTCACGGTAGTATCCACTGCAAAGAGAAGTGTGGCGATGTGGGTGCAGGCCTCAGCCAACCCAGCCATGCAGTCACAATGGGCGGTGCAGACAGTCCCAGCTTTATCTGCGATGATGAATGGCTGCAGTGGCTTTTCGCGAAGTCTCTGTGAATGAAGTACCTGTCAGACAGTGTACAATTTTAGTACAATGCAAACTAAATTTAGAATTGTTGACAATGTTATACATACACAAATTAGGGCCTTAAAATACATAAATATATAACTATATGGCCGTAAGTCATGGTTGTAACTACTTATCTTCTGTATAACCAAGTTGGTGCATAAAGCAATTATTAATAAAAATAGTACTTACTCTTAATAAAAATATATCCGGCCTTTTATACTTATAGGGGCCTCCTATTTATAGTTACACAGGAGCTATAGCCCCATAAGAAAAAAGGACTCAGGTATAACTGCATACATATTTTAATACAATTAATGTTACAGTCATTCTCATTAAACTAAGCCTATTGTAATATTATTTATAGGGGGCCTACCTACTTATCAAAACTAAAATTCAAGCTTACTTTCGCTCGTACAATGTGGTAGCCATTTTTCACCAAAAAACCGCCACATCGCCGATCCATCCCGACGGGGTAAATTATGTTGAGTTTGCATGCTACATATCTAAAAATTAACTAATTAATTTGGTTATAAATGTATTACTCTAGTCGTTGTGTTTGAAAACAATGAAAAAATTAAAAAGTTATGACATTTTAAACCAAATATTTATCCACAGAAGACACAAAGACGATTGCAATATCTTTTGATCTATTAAAGATATCTTAATAAAATAAAAAGTTATTTGATCCATAAACTATTACCTTTAATTTTAAGCCCATTCCCAATGTTTTAGCACGATATTTATATTTTTTGTTGAAGTGCCTAGGCTAGGATAATCCGGAGTCTTTTTGATCTAAATTATTATTGCTATTAAACGATCTTTTTGCCTAATTTTTTTCGATGCTGGTGTGTTCTTTCCATCAATCCCCATCAGTTCAGACACAAAACGGAACTGTATTTGTTAAATTTATTGTGTTTGGGGGATCTTTATACCACAAAGCAGCACTGTTTTGACAGGTGCGTATTTTGTTAATATGGCGATAACCGAAATGTACTCTGAACGTGTCGCGGTGCCATTAAAACCGGAAAAGCAATGCCACTAACACATGTCTAGTTCTGCTTTACACACGTATAGAAAGAAGAAGGATGGTGTTGTTTTGTTCTATACTGTAATCAATGTTCTGAAACTCATACGTGTAATTCTTTATGGTTCCCTTAAGTTGAAAGTGAGAAGCAAACATGGGTGAAACAAATTTGGTATTTTTAATATTCTGGAACGAGAAAATAGTTTTTATAACGCAAGCTATTTGATCGCATTGACAACATCGGTCGCGGTGCAACAGAGTTCGTTGTTGTTGTCAGATTGGTGTCAAATAGCCGTTCATTCTGTTTTTCAACAACACCATTTATTATTGAACGCTACCATCGTATTGAAACATGTCTTCCCCTCTCCGCCATCATGCATGTGATAACAAATTTATAACCGCACAACATAACACTCTCGGGCAATACCAATCGATCACTAATTAGTTGCAAACACGACATCCCTCCTTTTCATCGGGATTCGACGGTTTCCGCTATAAATGCACTCTGTGTGGTGAACGTAGTGGACTACGCGTCAACTCGTTTTTCAAGAGTCGCCTGCCGCTCGGGAAAATTATGTGGTTAATGCATAGTTAGTTGTCTGAGGTTGCCATGCAAGACGTGATGTGGCATTTGGATCATTCCAATCACACCGTCATTGACTGGCACAATTTCTTGCGTGACATCTGTGCTGTCGACGTCAGGAACCATCCGCAGGTACTTGGTGGTTTTGACTACAATGGTAGCCCCATTGTTGTCGAAATAATTGAAAGCTATTTCTACCACAGCAAATTTCACCGCGGCAGGATGAATGACGGAGTATGGGTGTTGGGAGCTATGGAGAGGGAAAATGGTTGGTATAGGTTGGAAGTTGTTTCTGATAGAAGAGCTGGTTACACTACAGTCTGTTACTGCGCAATGGCTTTTACCAGGCACACAAGTGATGACAGATGGGTTGGCGGCGTCTCAGAATATCGATCAGTTGAACGGCGGCGTATACCAGCTACACGACTTTGTAATCCACGAACGGGACTTAGTGGACCCGCTTTCTCCAGAAGTCCACACACAAAATATTGAAAACTTGTGGATGCGAGCAAAAAGAAAGCTACGAAGGCAGTTCGGCACGTTTCGATCTCTTTTCGTTACATGCCTACAATAATTCTTGTGGTTGCAGCAGCACAGGAACCGTCGAACGCGTCTGTCGGCACTACTGACTGATTTGCTGATCCCTGGTAGAGTTCACAGGCAAATACTGCAATGGAATGCAGTATGGCCTCTTCTGGCGATACTCATCAGAGACTATGATAAGAAGGATGTGTGATGCTGCTGCGCGTTTCCTTTTGAAAAGGTTACGTAGGTACGCATTTACAAAGTGGAATTAAATTTACAACGGACACCTGTGGTAAAACAGAGTAGAGTGAGACCTCATTATTAGGGTCACCCTCGGGATTGAACAAAACTTACCTTAAATTACACGTAACCATGTTACCAAGACTAATTTCTTATAATTTCCTGTTACAGAAATAATTGTGACTGTCCTAGGGTGTGAGGTGGCCTTAGTGCTAAGGTTACTATACAGAGTTAGTATAAGCAAATCAGCAGAAACGTAACGACCTGGTCTCAACCATGCAACACATAAACAAGACTTCATTGACCACAAATCGAAAGCTAATAGAACGCATGCATTAACGAGCCCATATATTTAAAACAACAGATGAGTAAAAATGGCCTCATTTCTGAAAACGTTGATTTTTTAGTTTGCTTACATTTTTGGCAATACACCAAACACAACTGAATATTTCAAAAAATGAGGTTTTGTTTTAAAGATGGTTGTCTGTGGTATCCAAAAACACAAAACTCCATTTCACAATTTTGTAACTTAATATTCACTTTGCTGTGGCTGGTCACAAGTAAATCACATTCTAAATATAATGTTATTTACATGTTTTACAAGGAATTTTATGGTAAGATCCTGCCAACATTTTCTACAATTCATGTGAAAAGTTACGTATTGATAGGCCACATACTTTCATGACAACACTTACCTGAAATGCTTGGATGGCCTTTGTTAAGCCATCTACGAAAGATCATACAGCACGGACCGTGCAGCTTGGACGTGGTCATCATTTGCGACTGCCAACTTCCTGACCTGGCAGTCATCCCGCAGTGTGCCCAGATCGAGTCTCATCTTGCAAGTTGACGTCACCGTTCCAATCTCCTCGCTGTGACTCGAGGAGGGTTGTCTTTAGCCACACTCTTTTTGTGTCAACTTTTGTCAACACGTCAACTGCAGCTTGCTGAAACACATGTTATATTTCCTTTAAAACATCACAATATTAATTGAAGCAAGATGTACTTCTTTCTGTGACTTTTCATATGGGAAATTTCCCCAAATAAAACCTGCTCGTGTAAGATTTATGTGTAATATAAAACAAAATATTTACCAAATAAACAATTCACAAATGAAGCAGGTTTTGCCCATAAGATAATACATCCTGGTCATAATAGATGAATGCAAAAATACTGGCTGTGTAAATCTGCCAACACACAATAATAGTATTAAGTGGCAACATTGACAAAACAGATAAATTTAATTTAAAGAATTATTGATTGAATTTTAGCAAACAATCATATGATATTTGTGTTACAGTGTACTGTTACACAAAGTAATACATTTTCATAAAAATTCACCAATGTGTACTACCGAACAGATTTATTAATATAAGATAAATATAATTTAAGGAAATTATATTAATTGTTAAGATATTACAATCAATTTCATAATTTAATTCTAATCGTCATTAATTTAACAAAATAAAGACCTGGATACAGGGTTCTGTGCTGAAAGTTGTAGCTTCAGCCAGCCTCTTGTTAGTGGTCCTAATGTTGACAGCAGCGATGTTGAACTGTCCCTTTGTTGGGATACCAACAGTTTTCTTGCAACATCCACTCCACCCAGGAACCTGCAATATCCAGTCCTGTGACTCTGTCAATTCAGTTGCCATCGTTTGACGGAACGATTCTGGCTCTGTGACCTTACAAGAGAAATAACAATTAATTAAAATATACTGTGCACTCAATCTACTTAGTACTTGTGCTACTATATTTTGATATGGTCATGCACTCTGGAAATGCAGATTATATAGCGCTCTCAGGTTGTTATTTTTCTTCAAATGAATCGAATGAGACAACTAACATTGCTATCAGCTGAGTGTAAGAAGAAATAGTTAATGGCTTAAACACAGCAAAATTAGCATAGCAAAAGTAAATCTTATTGCATAGGCACATAGGTGCACAGTGACTGATTTCAGGCAGGGCTGATGGGGCGGCTGCCCAGTGGCCCCCCCAAATTTTTATGAAGGCCCTCACAAAACTGTTTGAGTCATGGCTTTGTGGACAACTAAATGCAACGATACAATATATGTTTGCTATGTATGTTTATTGGTGTAGATTATCTCCCGTTGGTTGCATTCGATATAATTATTCTGAAAACGAGCCCAAGCGTTTGTATGTATTTTCCAAATAGTATGTTGAACATTATAATGATATACGTATATGTATGTCTGTATAATATTTATATTTGTTGTTTTTACTGCATAAGTGATGTTCAGAAACCAATTAATTATGTACCTACATGGGGTCAAATAAACGTTATGTTATGTTATGTTAGTTATGTTATGTTATATAGTAAAAAATGTATTGTTGCAATTTAAGAATGTCATCTACTGTGCAGTATGATTTATGAACTGTTAGATTTTTACCAGTGTATGCGAAATGGAAGAGAAAAAGATAAGAGACGTGTCAGGAAAGAGCTTAATTTAAAAGAAAAAAGTTGCATTGATTAGAGAAAGCACCAACAATTGGTTGAACAGTTTGGTATCAGCAGATCACAAGTGGGAAGAATCCTGAAAAATAAGAGAACATTTGTTGTTGCGTTTGAGAACAACATCTATCACAGGCCATGCAGATGGCTGAGGATCTGAAAATGTTTGCCAGTAACAGGGGACTGGGTGCAGTCTACCAGTATGCTGCCCAGATTGAGGCTGAACATATGGCTAAGAAGGGAGATATTTACAAACCACCACGAAGGACTACTGTAACAATGCTTCCAGGAAATACATTTCTTTTGTTCTGTACATACTGTTGCGTACGTAAATACAGTTTTTATTAAATCCCATTATATAATATTCTCTCTATACGTGTAGACCGTACTTAACATTTTAGGAAAAGCACGTACACCCTGTAACTGTATCCAACATAATCCATACACTACACTGTACTTGATATCAACAATGCATTTGCTTAGTATGCACTGTTAAGATATAAGGAAATGAGGAAATATTTAGCAAAGATAGACTGGAATAATGCACTGAAGAATAAGACAGCAACAGAATGCTGGAATATCTTAAAGACTGAAATAGAGTGCATCGTAGTTAAATTTGTTCCCTTCAAAAAACAAGGGAAACGGACCAGAAAGAAATACTTATCGAAAGAAGCCATTAGAAAAATTAAGTATAAGCAAATGATGTGGAAGTAATTTAGACGTACTGGAAATGACGAAGACTACAACATTTATAAAGAAGCACTAAACCAAGCTACAGCTGAAATTAGAAATTCAAAGAGAAGCTATGAACATAAATTAGCTTGTAATATAAAACATGACAGCAAGAGTTGCTATGCGTATGTTCGAAGCAACCAGAAAGTTCAGGATAAGGTCGGTCCTCTAGAAGATAGTGCTGGAAATATAATATCGGAAGGATTCTTAATGGCAGAAGACCTAAATGAGTATTTTAGTTCTGTGTTTACCAGAGAAGACACTAGTTCACTGCCAGTACCAGAGGCTAAGTTCAAGGGGGCAGAATCAGACTATTTAAGACAGTTAATTGTAACCCCAGAAATGGTAGCTAAGAAAATTAGGGCTATGAAGGAAAATAAATCACCTGGAGTGGATGGTATTCCACCCAAACTACTAGTGGAAATTGTAGAAAAAATTAGCATACCGCTTGCAACAGTTTTCAACTTGTCATTAGAAGAGGGAGTGGTTCCTTTAGAATGGAAAGAAGCAAACATTATACCGTTATTTAAAAAAGGTTCGAGAAACAAGTCAAATAATTATAGACCAGTTAGTTTAACATCAGTGATTTGTAAATTATTAGAAAGACTAATTAAAGATCACATGGTGGATTTTCTTGTTAAACATAACTTGATAAACCCATCTCAACATGGGTTTCTAAAAGCGAGGTCATGCTTAACAAATATGTTATGTTTTTTGGAAGATATCACTAAGTGGGTAGATGATGGATCACCAGTAGATATCATCTACTTAGATTTTCAAAAAGCTTTCGACAAAGTGCCACATCAGAGATTACTGCTTAAACTAAAAGCCCATGGCATAGGAAATGGTATAATTAACTGGATAGAAAAATGGCTGATTGACAGAAGACAACGGGTAGTTGTTGATGGGGAGGCTTCAAACTGGAAATCAGTTTTGAGTGGGGTTCCACAGGGATCAGTACTGGGACCTATATTATTCTTAATATATATAAACGATTTGGACGATGATATAGCTAGCAAGGTGTTGAAATTTGCAGATGATACAAAAGTGTTTAGAAGGATTAAAAGTGATGGGGATAGACAGCATTTACAAGATGATCTTGACAGGTTGATCAAATGGTCTGAAAAGTGGCAAATGTTGTTCAATTTTGGGAAATGTAAATGCCTTCACACAGGACATGGGAACGAATATGTAGAATATACAATGGGGGGAACTGTACTAAGTACTACTGTAAAAGAAAAAGACTTAGGGCTGACAATTAGTGCTGACATGAAGGTTTCAGAGCAGTGTGGAATTGCAGCTTCAAAGGAAATCAAATCCTTGGATTGATTAGGCGAAATATAGCATATAAAGAAAAAGAACTAATAATACCGCTGTACAAAACAATAGTTAGGCCTCATTTAGAATATTGTATACAAGCGTGGAGGCCATACCGCAAGAAGGACATAGATATGCTAGAAAGAGTACAGAGGAGAGCGACTAAAATGATACCAAAACTGAGGGATCTTAGTTATGAAAAACGCCTAAAAGAATGTGGTTTAACAACACTAGAGACCAGGAGACTGAGAGGAGATCAGATAGAAGTGTTTAAAATATTGAATGGTTATGAAAATATTGATAGAAATATGTTTTTTTCAGTTAAGAAAGATAGAAAGACTAGAGGACATGAAGTTACATTAGTAAAGGAGCAGTGTAGATTAGACGTGAGAAAGTTCTCATTTTCACAAAGGACTGTGAATGAATGGAACAGATTATCTGATGATTGTGTGGGTGCTAGTAGTGTGAATATGTTTAAAAATAAAATCGACACATACCTCAGAAGGGCTGGATATATGTAAATAAAAGGGTTGGACTCTCGGTAAGCCAAAGGGCTTCCTTGTCCACCTGCCATCTAGAGTTAATTCTCTGGATGGCAATCTTGTTAAATCTTGTTATTAAAATCACATGAATCTGAGCAATTTTCCAAATTCCCATGATGCTTCAATCCCCATATTCAGTACAAGGGTCACCTCGATATTGGGGTTTATTTTGCCCAGTCCAGTGGGTGACTCTTGTACTGAGGTTCCCTTGTACATGCATATGTACAACTACCATTAAATCCAAATAATATCGTATGCAATTGCAATATTCATGTCAATAAAAACATTCACACAAATGGAACCATGCAGCCTAGCCTATCTACCTATTGTTTTAATTAGCACTTGGGATGTAATGAAGGATACCATAAAACACACAGTTTGTAATATTTCTCCAAGACAGCATTTGTACAATTTACCTGTCCGAACAGGCAGATGTGCCATAAAGAAATGCATTTACCTTGGTAATAATAACAGCGTCCATTCAAACTGGTCAATCTAATGATTACCAAATACAGCAAGTGCACTTATAATACCTGTAAGTAATTGTTAGACCATGATGAATTAGTAATATCAACAACTTTAAGTAATACTTGTATGAACTGGAGTAATTAATAAGTCACTAATCATATAGCATGTATATCTACCTGTGTTGCATAGCCAGCAGAGAAGAACTGTATCTGATACTCAATCAAACCAAATGGCAACCCGTTTAGAGGCATCAGTGACTCAGCTGAACCCTCTCTCTTTTCACCTAATCATAGCGCAAACTTGTGCACCAAATAGCTACTCGTCTTGGCGACTCGCAGGGTGTTCATTGCATTGAGTGCCACTGAGACTGGGTTTGCACTGGTACAGTGTTCCATGTTAGTATGTAGCTGGGACACCACCCAGTCCAGCACAGAAAGTAGGGGAGGGATGTTGTTGGAATGGGTGAAGAAAAGTTGGTACAGAGCAAGGATGACAACATGCAAATCATCAAAAGAACAGCTGCTGAAGAAAGTTGTAATACAATGGTTTACTTCACTCAAGGACAACAGCTTCAGTGACTCTGTGAGAAAATCTTAGTCAGGTTTGTTATGTATTTTCGTTCATTTTTTGACATTTGTTTAAATTACTATATATTTTTGGAAACACTATGATATAATTAATCTGAAAGCCAATGTTTAAATTTGTAAAGGTATATTTGGCGGCCATCTTGGTTTGTTAAAATGGTGGACACTGAAAACCTGTATTTCTCAATATATCAGCTGCTAAAGCACCAGCCTTTTGATTTTGAATCCAATAGGATCAACTACAGTCACCTAAGCATAATGAAATTACTAGTTTATGACAGTTATACATGTTATGACTGAATAACGTACATGTAGTATAGCGTATAAACACATGTGCACATTGGAAACAAGTATGTGCCTGTATTTTTATTTATTAACATATTATAACCATCATACCAGCATCACTACGCAGTTGCGCGTATTTCACATATATGTCTGGTTTGATATAATATTGTTGTGACCCGGTATACTGCACATTAGCTATCACTATCGCGGTCGGATACACGATTTTCAAAGTGTGAATCATCGTCATTCTCACACTTTGTGCTATTCAAGCAGCGGTATGTGGATTGCAAGTCCTTGCATTTGCAGGAACACCTCTGTGATGGACAGTCTCCTTTGCACTGGCATCGTACCAACTCAATGATGGCCTTAGGTGCTGGAAGGATGTCAGTTGTGGTTGGCGTCAGCTGTCCATCAGCAGTCTTGTGGTAGCCATTCTGCAGTGGGTCCAAAAACACCTGCTGAGCAGTGCTGACCTGGCACCACATCATAACCTGCAAGTGTACTCTGAATATGTGCTGGTTGAGCGCCCCAATTGTAGGTGGTAGTTTGTCACTTTCGCCATGTGTTTACAGAAGAGGTGCCATCGCAGTTCTGGAATACGATTGATCTGGATACCCTTGGGACAATATGCAGCGCATACGAATTTAGCCAAGGTAGACTGCTGATATTCAGCTCAAGGACATGGATGAGCTTGGAGTTGTTGCATGGCAACATTGAGCCGCTTGGAGCAAACCGTGCCCCTGGCGTCAAGCTAAACTCACAGTTGCTGGTGCAGTGCTTCTGATCAATATATCTGCTTGACCGGGCAAGGACCACCAGTCTCGCTTACTCTCACTCTCACTCTCACTCCTGAGTATGTTCATTCATGGTTATTGGACATGTTTTTTCTTTGTAAAAGCTGTGCAACGAAACCAACGTGGAAAGCCTATGCATTTTCTTCTTCAACGATCCTAAGACTGGCATTAACAGATGGCGGATGGACGTCGCTTAACTGTACAATAAAGCATGTTCTGATTATATAACTTAATTATCTCTCGTATTTACACATTACATTTTCACCAAACAATAAGTGTGGTGATGAATATATGAAAAAGTTTTAAATAACAGTTAAAAGGTAGTTTCTTTATTTCAATTATTTCTTTTCATAGAGACAAAAGACAGCAAATTACAATGTGGGTATGCACATACTTTCTTCATATCATTACAACAAGTTAAATATATGTTAAATAATTAATGATCATCATTGTTTTATATATATACTATAAATATTTATACTAATTAACGGAATCAATGCACATACCTTCAAGAACATTTTCACATACTTCACTAGCTCCGACGCTCCCCTTGCGGATTCGCAGGTCCCTAACAAAAGCGAACTAAGCAATGCGTGGAAATGCACTAGAGGTGAAATCAGAATATATTTCCCAATAGGCGGCCATTATGACGTTTGTTATTTCCTGCAAAGCTTAACTAACAATTTTCTTTAACATTTCACTTCGTATCTATTGACACGCATGCTGTGTACAATTCGTGAAATTCTCATACCTCATTTTCCCACAGATCAATAAATTCTTAACGCGACACCCATCCATTTCTGAAAGAACCAGACAATGATTTGCCATGTTGACATCACAAGTCCCAATGACACCTATATTAATACGTGGGGCAATGACTGAATGACAACATCCACAATTTGACTGCTGTGACGTCACGCTGCACTAAAACACCAGTTGTAATGTTACTCACTCAATCCTATACAAGAAATCTTTGAAATTCTCACAAACTGCATAATGCTCATTTCATTAGGTAATGGCGAATTAATCCTTAATGTGGTCTGAGCCAATGAAGCGAAACGAAGAAGAAATGGTGATCTGATAATACACACTAAACATCTAACTTCGTATGCATCACATTCATGGATTATTGTTAACCAACAAATAGAACGGTTGCACTGAAGTGTTGGTGTCGCTAATTGACACCTGATTAAAATGCATCTAATTTAGTACTTCTTAAGTGTTTATATAGGTAACTGTAAAGCCTAGTATTAAATCAAATGGCAGGTCTACGTGTAATAATTCGTTGTCTGTTTTATTCAACATTCACTGCTGTGACTAATTTGAGATATACCCAAACACCACCGCTTATTGCTCGAACATTTTCATTAACTAAGTTTTGCATACAGTTTAATGTATAATAAAAATAAGTCATACACTTCGAATTATTTTTGGGATGCTTTGGGAAGCTTTCTTCCAGGATTCTTAGCACATACGACAATGAGAGTTAATCAAAAAAGAGTGGACACTTATGTAAAATGCACTAAATGCCTTGTTCCAGCACATCGCCAAGATTTTGACTGATTTGGTGATCTGGGCTTGTGATTGTGATCTGACCTTGACATGAAATGTTCGCTTTGCCCCAAGTGTCCGCTTTACCCAGTCTTCTCTACATCTGGGATGTACACATCAATAAAATCAAGATATTTACTTGCGCCGTTCCAACATTCGTTGCTCACGGCGCCGTACAAAATGTTCTGGAAAACAGGTAAGTCTTAATCAGTGAGTGGTCATATTTATTCTTACTGCCAATCGTAGACGAATCTATAAATTGTATATCTCACATACATCTGTCATTTGGTTTTGAAATTTAGAGTGAAAAATCAAAAACTGTAACTTAATAATAACATATTTATGTGAATTTAGTACCCCTAAATAATATGTACAGGTTTGTTTTCGAATATTTAATATAACTTGTTGCACGTTTATTGAAAGCACATCGTGAGAGAATGCATGGCGGAATCTTTTATTAATAATTATTTAGCACCACCATATTAACCTATATTAAAAAAAAATATTAAACTAAGATGAAAAGCCTGAAATGTGCTGGTATTGGTCAAGGAAGATTATTAAATGTGAACTATTTTGACGTGGTTGCTTGGGAGTTTTTTTATGAAAATATTATTACAACATTTTTTAAAAATCGTGACTCTATGCTGGTTGACGACGTGGGCACGAGGTAAGCTATTATAGTGCTTTAATATTGTTATTATTATTTTATAATATTCTGATCGTAAACAAACGTATCAAAATTTACACAAACAGAAAACAAATACATAATGGAAACAAGAAACAAGCAGGCCTACATTAAATTTAAACTGATGGCATAGTGTCGTCACCAGGCGGCGTCTGGAAAAACGAAAGTGCGTGCGTGCGTGCTTGTATTTGTGTGTGTGTGTGTGCGCGCTCGCGTGTGCGTGTGTATGTGTATATGTGTGTGTGCGCGCGCGTGCGCGTGCGTGCGTATGTGTGTGCGTGCGTGTGTGAGGGAGTGCGTGAACGTCTGCGCGCGCATGTGCGTGCATGTGTTCGCGTGTGTCTGACTTAGAGGGGTTCTATTATTTTCTCTCTGAATCACGTATACTAACCAGGTGTTTCGTTGCTGTTCTTCTACAGTTCCTTTAACCAGTATGATTTGTGTGCAGCCTTTGACGAAGATCTACGTCTTTGTCTTTCTTTAAATCATAATAATTCTGGTTCATTTCAGAATGAATCCGTTCTAAACAGTCGCTTCATCTGTGTAATTCCAATGTGGTTGTACTTCCACGCACGCTCGCGCGCGAATGTACACACGCGCATGCGCATGCACACGCAAACACGCACGCAAATATATGCACGCATCCCTCCCACATTGGACAGACATTACATGGTTATTCTTACAAAGTCAACAAGACATGGTAAAGCTCAGTATTTTAATTGTCATGCAATGAACCTGAACATATTGCAAAGGAACATGCTTTCAACCGCGTTAAAGATGACAAAAAATTATATCAAGCGATATCTTAAACGGAGACAGTATGTTTCTCTACCAGGAATTATTCAGCGTTGTAATGTGTAATAGGATATATGCTGTGTTGAATGTGTGAAAATGGGAAATCGCTTAACATCAAAGAGCAGTTGCTGTTAGCGCAGCCAGCCTCGGCAATGTTACCAATAAAACTTTAACACTGGATGTTGTGTTTACCATTTTAACATCGTATCTTCCAAATTGCGAAGGTAATTACTGGTTTACCAAACATAGTTTAGCGGGCAGTATACTTTCAACATAGTTATTATAGTCTTAAGACCATTATTTTAATTAATTAATTAAAAACTAAGAATATTACTGCCTCCTTTTATGCGAACAACAACAAGTGTGAAGTTGGTTCAGACCATGTTCTCTGCATGTAGTGCACGAACACAACTTATCACGCAGAATTATACCACGTTTGAAGTCCGGGCTGCTAAGAAGGTCGTTTCCGAAAATATAGAGAGCAATACCAATAACGATCGGTTGTCGGATTCATGAGGGCGGAAAGTAAATTTGCCTTTTTTCGTGGATAACTGCATTTTATTTTCTAGACACGCGCATTTACCTACGGCTAGGTGTGTCCGCCGTCTTTTGTGCGTCTTCCTTGGGGAGATCCAAGTCTGACTTTAATACATCTTATACTGATTACATTACATCGCGCCGAAATTGCCAGCGAATTAAATTTAGTCGCCGCCAAAGCGCCAGTGATTGCTGTAATTTGTTTGCCAATTAATTAGATTGGCTCGGCTGATTGAGTTGAGAGTAAATGAACGGTTGACCGTGAAGAGTGGACAGTGAAGCATGCTGCCCCTTTCTCACGCCAATACCATCCGGGAGAGTGCACTCGACAATATCGATATGTTGGTGATGAATCCTCGACTGTAATAAATGTAGCAAACATAAAATAACGAGTAGGGCGTTGTAGCCGTTTACACCATAACCTACGTACTAACAATGTGATCGGCATCCAATTATAATCGAGGAAACGCATGTATGTATACTCTATAGCTTGAATCTCATGTGCCAAACTTTCAGGGATTAATCTACGACCCCACGAATAGAACGCAATACCTATATATTTTCAAAATGCCCCATACATGGCAATATGTCAAGATTCACACCTTTTATGAGATGAGTCATTTGTTGGTAACATAAAACGTAATGTGCGCGTAATACGTAAAACATAACTTAACAATCGCAGGAACCGCACGCACGCAGCAAATACTTCGGAAAAACGGCCCCTAAAACGGCCCCTGCGTTCTATCGATGGACGTGAACTTCACATTCTTTCCGACCTTCGTCATTTTAAACAAACATCGAATATCTACGAGTGCGTTATGGTGTTGATGTAAAGATGCTGTGTGTTTTCTGACATTTGTTAAATATTACTACAAAGACTGTCACCTACCAAGGCTTTGCTTTTCAGTGGCGTAGTGAGGGTTATCGGCGCCCGGGTGCAAAACATGATTTGGCGCCCCTCACCGACGCACTTTTCAGACCTTTCCTCTCCGAACAAACTGAATTGATCATGCAACCGTAGATATTGAAAATTATTAATTTTGGGTGTAAAATATGTGCTGCTGCATTAAACGTTGTTTTATTGCAAATACTTAGGTGAACACCAATAGTACAGTTAACTTTCTGTTTATGGTACAATAAAAAATGACTCACAACTAATAAACAATGAACGCATTTACAAATACAAATGAGTATCCGCGCCAAAGGGGAACTTCACACCAAGACCGCTCTTCTTAATTTGATTGCTGTAAAGGTATCAATCACTTGCTCGAAATTGATTTGTTCTACAATCGCCCTCTAAATGCTGAGGAGGGCCAAGTAACTTAGGCGATCTTGTTCCACATATGGTTGTAGATATATAAGGATTAACATCATGTGTTCACTCCCAGACGGTGTTTTGATCAGCATTTGTAACGTGTCGCATCGATTCCGGAATACATCTTCATCGTATGACATGATGAAAGAAAGAAACTGTCGTGGAGTGTCTTAATAAGGATTATATACTCGCAATATCTGAATGGACAACGGTTCCAACAGAATCGACGTGTTATAATGTTTCTTAATTCGTACAATGTTGCTGTTGCTGGTCGTTATGTCCTTCCGTGAAATTCCTCAGTCCTTGCATCGCTCCTTGACTTTCGCCCAAACCTTTGGCAACACGCTATGACGCATCCCCTGGTTGTAGGTAATTCATTCAGATCCTCCGACAGGCTCGCAAGTATCTTCACGGTGTCATCGAAACAATCGTTATTAGCTATGACATTCTTCATTCTGGCACACCTAGGCCTCGATCAGCTGTCAAACACCCGTTTTTAACCATGGTGGGCCCCGCCAGCCTTATGGCGAGAACCGTCTCATTTCATATATATCCAATCGCAGAGTTGAATTTGCGAAAAAGAGATGCAAATTCAATTTTCAAGAATGTCACAAATGTTTCCTGATGACAGACTGAACATCAGCTAAGTTCAAACTGTGATTGCCACAACTGATGAGCAAAATCGTGTTTCCTATACGATGTCACCGGCTTGGTTGGTAAGTTGACCGTCGATTCGACGTCCCTCCCCCCGACCCGGCGTCCGGGTCCGAGTGCACCACACTGCCTCCGGATCACTGCGACACTGATGTTTTTGTGTTTTTAAAGCACCTGTCTATCCCTAACATGCGAAGACTGAAGCACCGCTCTCAGCAAGGCCCACTGTACACGAGTGTGGAAGGTAACCATAAGGACAATTTGAACATATTACGCTTTCTTTTGGAATAGCCGCAAAAGGGCCGGCGTAGTGCTTATGTAAGCTTTGTTAGAAAACTTACCTAAAGATGTTGTTGAAGCTATGTTGTTGAAACTCCGTCTGGCCAGTACAAAAGAAGTAACCACCATCAACCGTACGGTCCTACAGTGAAAAGCATAGATGAAGTGAAAGAAATGTAACGAAGTGTTTCACTCCCTTATTAGGTTACTCTTCCGAATGCCAACAATCTCATCACCTTTGGTAGCTTGGGACCATAATGGATTGACAACTGCAATAGCAATGATCTACCATCGCTAGAAATGTGCGTTTAGCATAAATATCTGGTCAAAAATACGATTTTAGTCTCCATTACTGTAACTAGACATTTTGGATTCACCTACGCCCCAAGTTTCAGCAGCTGGTCGACTGCAGAACTATCAGAAAGAAAGGCTGAGTGGATGTGTATGTAATGAAACCCAAGTGGGACGCAGAATGCAGGACTGACCATCGACTGGTTGACCATTATGTTCCAACCCACCAGGCACCACAGGACAAGAAAGTACCAAAAGTATACAAGAAGACTTTCTTCTCACAAATGAAATGAACAGACGACTATGTGATGTGCAAACAGATTCCCTCTGCATGCATTGAAGTAGACTGGTCAACTTTCGGAGACCTTGTCTACTCGATTCCTTCTCTCTAGCTACATCACTCGAAACCACCAAGATTTCCTTTTCCGAGAGCAAAGAGAAGATCCCGGAGCTGGTCGAACAGTAATATTGCTTCGACAGAGCCCGTATCAACGACAGGTTTACAACGACATCCAGCAGACCGTCCCGTGCAAGCTCCAAATTAGATCCACTCCTACACGTTTGATCTTATAACCAGCACAAAAACACCAGCTTTCTCCAGGAAAGCCCTATATCGAAAATAACACATATGTAGATGTTAAAGACCAGACCCTAAAAGCAACTATTTACCAGCATTCTTCCATGACTTGTTCATATCGTTAACGATATACATGCGATTATCATCACACCAATAGACTGGGAATTATAATGAGTAAGCAAACGAATATGACTGAGCAGTTGTATTCATATTCACATGCGTAACAACACTATATTATATACAGTACACCAGCGAGACCTGGATTGTGCATCAACTTCACACAAACAAGCATAGTCACATCCACGTGAGTTGACTTCGGAAAATATTAAAGAATAGGTAGCACGACAATCTCACAGACATGTATATAATTAATCACCCAGACTGGCACGCCAAGCAGTCATTCCATGTTGAGACACCTACATCTGACCTGGGCTGTCTACATGATCAGAATTTCAGACACATGTTTAGGCCTACCAAAGAAAACATTCAAAGGTGAGCAGCTGACAAGTTGTTTGAACTTAAAAGTGTATCTTCTCGTGAGAAGAAAGAAACAAAGAAACAAAAAAGAAAGAGAGGAGAGGAAATCCCAAGCCAGCAACATATCTATCCATAACCAGTTGTCTGCGTTGAAGAGGCCTATTGTTCTGTTTGCGAAGAACAGTTTTTGCGCCGATTGGACTCGCCAACCATCTATGAATATGTCGGACCCAAGACAATAATAAACTGAGATGATAATAATGATCATGATGAATATGGTCACCTTCGCGATGGCGAAAGAACACGAACGAAGACGATTAGCACATATTGAAGAATACCCCCTGGAACGGATGGTAGAGTAGAAAGCGGTGTTCGACAGGCACGGACTGGGAGTAAGTCTGCAGCAGACAGAAGTGCTTTGGGTCAGACTGCAAGTCACAGAATTGAATATTCGTCTGGACGGGAAGAAAATGAAACAGCAAGACAGCTTATGTTACTTAAGTGTTCGGCGACAGCAGCTCGGGGACGGAGAAGGAAAATACAAGTTTGCGAACTCGTGGAGTGAATTGGAAGGGGTGACGGGAGAAGAACATATAAATCGGAAGATCAAAGGAAAGGTGCTTAGATCGCGTGTGAAGCCACAGTCCGCGAAGAGAAAGAGAGTGTTGGCGGAGTTATGAGGGAAGCGGAGATCAGGATCAGTGGCCTGTCTAATATTTCGTGAAGGGGGATGCGAAGGGGCAACACCCATTAGTTTCCCATGGTAAAATGTAGTGGCGCCATCGGTTACATTGGAAAATATAAATAAAAAATATAGCCCCGTGCCCCCTAAACGGTATTGAAACGTGATTATTGATGGAAAGGACGCAATTATGGACCGGCTTCACTCCAGACTTCAAGCACGGAGAGTAGAGTAACAATAATTTGCGATTATTGAATGCTGCCAATGACATTCCGCAAGAAGTCACCGGGCACAGTTTAGCAATCACCGAAGGCTTGTCGTTATGCAAGATACATTAGTAATTTTCTATGGAGCTAAACGTGATGTTGTTAGCATGATGCAATGCATACGCTTGGTGGCAGCACTGCATGAGGCGATTGTACTAATTGCTTCTACACATATTCTAGCCTACCAAATGAAAGATCAATGTTAGAGCTAACAGGGCACCTTGTACTTTTTATGAATTTACGTATCCCAACATTTAGTAACACATGTTTATTCCTGCTACAATTGGTGTGACTTATGACAACCAACTCGTGATTCGAACTCGGATCTTATCCCTCTCACCGAAACAAAACAAGTGACCAGCACCAATGTTTACTCTCCCACAATAACAAACACAGATGAAGTGAAAGAACTGTAAAGACGTGTTTCATTAGGTCTACTTGCTCTCCTCTTGTTTCCCTGCCGCTAGGGGTGAGGCTGGCCTCGATTCCGTTCCTCGATTTCAGTTATCTTTTTTTCTTATTTTCCGTCCTTCTGCTGTTCCGAATGCCAATAAGCTTCATCATCCTTGCATCGAGTGTGCAAACCGTCTATGATTTATATGCAACTGATTTTTCGACATGCAAATCGTCTAGCAAAAAATACATACATACATACATACATACATACATACATACGCACACACACACACACATACACACATACATACATACATACATACATACATACATACATACATAAATATATTAATTTTCTTGCAACGTCGTTGGAGTTCGGTAGAGTTCAGAATTGCTGAGCTCTTCGGCGACCGCAGGTGCAACCACGGCCGAGAAAGTCCTCCGGGTTAGTGGAAGGCCGCGAGCGGACCATTACTGCTTTGACCAATCCAATTGCATATTTGTGACACTCGCTGCGTTAATGATACGACGTGATTGGCTTTATTTGACAAGTGAAACCAAATTTCTCTGTAATCATGTTGGCCAGTTAGACGGAGCATTGATTACAAGAGTTGCTAATTATTACGCTACACGAATACACGAAGACGAAGAGAATGCAGACAAAACTACTAATTCATATTTATTTTCAAGAAAAAAAATTCAAAGAAAAACAGTGTATCAAAAAGCCCACTTACAGATCTCTGAGCAAATTATTCTATACTTGCAATAAAATGCTATCGTAAAAGAATATAACTATTTTGTTGAAGATCGTGCGTAACTATGGATCACTTGCAAACCCATAGACCGTAAAACTGACTTTACAACCAACACTGTACACTCTTTATAAGAAATACCAATCAGAGGCTGCTGCATGCAACGTTGGACAAATGCGGAGAATAATAATTACATTTGAGATGTTGGGACGAATTCGGCATTTCTCTTGAGCAACATTAGCGTTAATGGTGCAGCATTGTTGCTAGTAAAAAACTAAAATTAATAAACAAACACGACAATGTGGAACAAATGAACAGTTACGCCGCGCGTTGCAATCTGGGAGATTATGTGTGTGTGTGTGTATGTGCGTTAGTGCATGCGTGCTTGCGTGTGTGCGTGTTTGCGTGTTTGCGTGTGCGCGTGTGCGCGTGTGCGCGTGTGCGCGTGTGCGCTTGTGGGTGCGTGTGTGTGTGTGATATGCTAACGGTTTCCTCCTAGACATTTTGCATATCGGGCGTCACACTTTCAGGGGTTTCTTACAGGCCCTTACTTGTGTTATAGCTCATACGGGACGTTAGACGGGCCTAACTCGATTGTTCATAACATTACGCATGTTTTCTCTCGTTGTTCCGATGTATATTAATCAGGTGGGGACTTTTTCGTAACATAAATGCTCACATCTATGTCATAATTGATAACGTTATATATATATATACATTTCACTTTTCATAAATGACACCAGCATCGCAATTAATCGGTTCAAATTTCACTTGGAAGTAAGTTGCTTGTGAATGAGGATGTTTGAAACCAATAGTAAATACAACCGCGATGGCGTGAACAATAGTTCCGGACGTCATCGCCATTCTGTACGTGTTGCCCTGACGTAACCAACTAGTTCCGTCGTATTCTGACTCAAGACACACGTGCGATTGGTAAATCATAACTGCACTGCGGGACACAACATAGTGTGTTGGACATTGCACAAGTTTTAAATTCCGTTCGTGTAACTAAAATATGTACTTCACACAGAAAATAGCAGTCGGCCACATTTTGGATGCAAACAATTGGGCGCACAAAATAACCCGGAATATACATTTCGCGACAAACTCAAAGCAAACGTCTTTAAGACACAATGCAAATGATTCATTCTTGACTTCGTGGATGTCCTTATTCAAACGACATGCATCAACAACGGCGCCTTTTGTACTGTATCATAACACAACAAAAATACACCGATACACTTCGTCGAAAAGGTAATTCAATAGCAACGGAAAGCAATATATGCCCTCTTTCAGCGAGTAATGCAGTAAGGATGACAAGATCTGAACGAAACGACCGTCGCGACATCATTCATCACTCTTATTACAGTTGTTTCTATCCACTTGTGAACGAAAAAAAATTAATTGTACCTTCCGTTCTATAACCATTGTTTGTTAAATTGTATGCATGCTGCTTCGGTTTGTTTTGTATTTTGCTTTAATTTGTGTACGACATAGGACTCGTTATATATTATACATCTAAACATTCGCGTACGGTGTAGCTTGGGAGTGATTATTTGCGTGAAAGCAGGTGTTTGTCAGGCATTAAGTGACTGCAGCGAAGTGCTTGAAAATAGCAGAATCATTAAACGCACTGTGTAATAAAAACAAACAGGAACGTATCTTGTGTTACGACAGCAGCTGCGAACGTCTTTCAGGGAGGAGAAGAACGCTAACGTCACGTCGTCAGGTTGCGACGAATAAATCCGCCTCGTCTTATCTCGCAATCTCGCGTGCACCGCCGCACCTGAGCTCCGTATTAAATTTAATCGACAATAATGAGAAGTCGTGAATACGTAATTAGTAAACTATAGTAAATAGTATCAGGCTGTGTCCACGGGCCGTCCCGTACTTTGCCTCAGGGAAGGTAGGGTCGTTGACGGCTTCCGGCGCCAGAGCGGGTGACAGTGCGAATGGAGACGGCGTTGACACCGACATGGAACAAGAGGACCGAGCGTTGTTTCCTAAGTAACCTCCATTTATGCCGTGACTGACATCCATCGAGTGCCCGCGGTGAAGACAAATGGACACCCATCGAAAGAATGGCCTCGACCACCGGCTGATATATTAATGACGTCGTGTCGGAGCGTGGCCCGTAGCGATCGTGCGCATTGCAGCAATGGCATTCACCTCTGCCTCCGCGCGCGGTATGAGACGGTGGTCACGGCCAGCATGCAGAATGGGCGCTCTTACAGCGCTCGCTGGCTCTCCGGCTCTCCGGCCCAACCTCCCGTCCGGATACGTGCAGATGATCGTCGTGCGACCCCGTGTCTCAGTGGTTGATATTCCTCCGGATGGTAAGACACCCGTGGGACTCGTGTGTAGGCCTTGCGCTTGTTGGTCGTTCCACAGTCGACCAAGCCGCGGAGAACGGCGATGAGGACGACCAGTGACCCATGTCCTTGGCAGCGCAAAGGATATCGCTGCTACAGGCTTCGAACAGGTGAGGGTAAGTTTGTATATCCGTATTTAAAATAAATCATGCATTCTAGAGGGCACGTCGTTGTGTTCTTGTGTGTATTAGGCATTCGGGGCAGTGTAGGCTTGCTATGTGCGTATAAGCGTGTACCTTTGTGCGCCAACGTGTCAATGAATACGTCAAGTAACCACGGATCAAAAAGGACACAAGAGTGGGCGTGGTGCGAATGTTTATGCCGAGCAAACATCCTACCTATTTTTATTTATGAATCGAAGGTGGCGCTGCATCGACAATGAACGCCGCATCCGATCGCTTGTTGACGGAGAGACAATTGCTGTATGCCGAGTTCCGTCAGCGACGCTGTCGATAAATTATTCATGGACAAGGCGAAACAGTGCTACGTCACCTAGACGGGCGGCCCCCATAGTCGCGCTGGAACGTACTGCTGCTCACGTACGCGCACACTCAAATATCCTCTTCTGACATTGGGCGTATTACGTTCTTTTTGTCAACACTTTGTCCTCGGCTCTTACTGCGTATCTTAGCTAGAATGTGTATTTTGTCATGTTCGTAATTCATGGGCTGAGGAGTCCGTAGCTTATCCATCGAGATTGCCTTCAAATGAATATACTGTTGATGTACAATACTCATTATTGTATGATATATTTTACAAATGTCAATCGTTTTAAATGTCTCGTGTAATTTGAATTAAAATCTAGTAATTCCATTTGACCCGGTACCCACTGTTTCTCCTCTTTATCGTATGTCTGAAGTCCGGGGTGAGGCTGGCATTGACAATGGTCGTCGGGATTGGTTTTCTTACTTCCGCCATTTCACTGCCGTCTCTATTAATCGTCTCTAATCCGCTTATCTTTTGCCCTCTTTCTTCACTCCCTCTCAATCCCGCTAAATCTTTCTTCACGCAATTATCCGTGCATCGACATACCAAAGAAACTCCTAAAGAAACTGAAGTCATAACTTACTATTAAAGCCAAACAAGAAACACAATGCTCATATGATAATTATGTAAATAGTATCACATTTATTTCATAAAAATAACCTGTAAACACTGCCTACCATTTCCGAGATAGCTAATGAAATTTTTGTATATCAATGAAATCATCAGCGATGTGTATTTCTGCCATCAAAAGAAGAACAAAGCAACTCACATTAAAATAAATTGATATTGTTTTATTTTACACGTAGGATACTAGGTTTTGTTTAATGTCTCTAAAGCGTAATACTGAACACTTCGCAATGGAGAATAATGGCACACTAATGTACCATGATTTCAAGTTGGTATATTGTGAATGGTTGTATCTAATCTAAAAGCTGTTGTCTTTTATGTTTTTTGTGGTTCTTTCAATTTGACTTGCTACATTATTCCACTGCAACCTTGTTGTCTATGTGTGGGGTGTTTTACGAGCACTCATTTCCGCTTAATGGCCATTGCATTCAAGTTACGCACCGATCCGCTGCGTCCACGTACACTAGTAATCTAGTCTGTAGTTCACCATCCCCGGATGTTTCACCCGCAGTACGCACTGTTTCGACCTCCTTTGTTTTTCCTCGGTCGACACGAGACAAAGACGCAGTAGTGATTAGGCGTACTCGGGTAAACGGACGGCACGCGACCTCAGTCAATTAACAGGACATCTGGCCAGTCAACGCCTCCATCGACACGGTTAGACGCCGAGTGTCCACGCACGGCACACAACAGATAGCATTGTGATTTTTCGGCAGCGGTCGCTGAATGTCCATGTTACGGTTTCACTTGCTGCATTTTTGACGTTGTAGAATGCGGACAATGCTGAGAGCAACGTAGGCCAATACTTCCGTAGTCGACTAACGTCCTACCTCGAGCGGTGAAGATCTACCTTGCAGCGGAGATTTACAAAGATCTGGCAGAAACACGGGTTAAACTGAATGAACATCAAGGTTAGTTCATATACATATATATATATATATATTAGTATATATATATATATATACTAATATGTGTTTGTACGTGTTGCGATGGGCACTGCGAATCAAAAGGTGGCGTGACGTTATATTTTCATTTATTCCTTTTGGGGTTATGGAATAACGCGGATTAGAGATGTCTGTTCTGTTTTGCGTCCGTGGGCGATATTGGAGATTCGATCCCATATAATTTGTTCTCCCACCCGACTGTCTATTGTGAAGAATTCTAGGAGAATGAGTATTCAGTTTAAAGGACATATGCGCTGTGTCTCCGTTCTGTACAAGTCAAGCTGATGTCATATTACAAATGGCATGGTTGAAACGAGTGATACACGTGTATGTTTGATTTGAAGGAAGTCGCTGAGTGCAGATTAGCTATGTCAACACTCCTGCAAGATTTTGTAGTTCCTTGTATTGTGCTCTGCAGCCTACATTTTGTCTGCATTTGTGCCATATGGTCTTGTTTAATTACTCACCAGAACTACAAGACTGCGGTTTCTGGAGTGATTACCTATTCTGTTTAACACAAAGGCTGCGGTGCGACTCACCACCGTGAAACCCCAGCTCGCGTAACAATCAACGTGCACCGAAAGGCGCATTAAGCACGCGCGCAACATGGGTCTTGATGAGTAAATTCATAGGCGTCGGAACGTGATGACTATTTGGGGGTCTGTCCTGGGGCCGGAGCCGGAGCCGGAGCCGGAGCCGGAGCCGGAGCCGGAGCCGGACCTGGAGCCTCAATAGTTCTCTGCTGTCGGACATAACATCAAAAGGGGGTTTGGTGGGTTGGGGGTGGACTAGTGTTGACGATTATTTGCGGTTCGAGGAGCGGGGGTAGTGCTGGATATGTTTGGGATACTTCAACTACACCACCATTGATGCTAAATAAAATATCCAAAAAATTCACAAAATATTGCGGGTGGCTAATCCTCCAATCTAAATATTGGAGGGTTCAGTCAGCAAGCCTACCCACGTTCCGATGCTTGTGATATTTCATGTAGATGATGCGCGTTATTTCCCGCCTCGTAATCGCTGTTTCTCGGCTCTGATTAACCAGACGACCAACGACTGCCGAAATATATTCACGTAAACATAACGTTTGTTCAAGCAAAATTAACATCCGTGTGTATATGTTGAATATTTACTCCGGCGGGTCACTGAGTGCGTGTGTGGGTGTAAAACTGCCGCGCTTCTAGAGAATCCCTTTTGTGACGTCTACCGATGTGCAAAGAATAATTATTGTTCAGCGAGTTAGCGCGTTCGTGTTTCCACTCATATGCGTGCAAATATAGGTGCGTGTGTATAACTGTGCGCGCAGAAGGCAAAACACGAACAGATGAGTGATTCGCGACACTTCCTTATATGACGACACATCCCCCTTAAGCGCGGGATAGCCGCGGCGTGTTCCGTTTTTATTAATGGATTCTCGCTGACAACCCACTGTGGTCGTCGACGTACAAATGAACGAGGCGAGCGGTGCGCGGCAGTCCATTAGTCGTGAAGATGAAACTTGTGCCGCAGTTATGCATTATTGCATTCTCTCAAATCACATCGCTCCGTGCTGTTTGTCGCCAGTCAATCGGCGCGCTTGGCGGGGGTGAGACGGGAGGTGGACTGACCTTCTGCAAACGAGAGTATGCGCGCTGCCAGCAAGAATTAAGTATCGGTGGCTTTATAGAGTCGGGAGCAGATTGTGGGCGGCTTGCATAACCACTGATGTCCAGAGCTGCTGCAGAGATCAGGATAATTACAAGCCGGAGACAAGACGTATCAGGGACACCCACGCCGACACTTCCGCATTCACTATCTCACTCACTGCCGCATTCACCCACTCACACTCGCCCGCAAGACGACGGTGACACACATACGCCCGCACGCGCGCACGGACGCACGCATGCACACTCACACACACGCGCACGCATAAACATATATACACAAACATACGCTCTCACGCGCCCGCAGGAGTTTCTTACAGATGCAAGTGACTTGAGACATATAGAGGCAATGTACGATCGTATGCCATTCGTCTTTGCTTGGTAAATTATCAAGTTGGAAGACTCGCACAAAAACACTGCCTCTGGGAAGCAGCAAGTATTTTAATAAATTACTGATACTTTATTCAGCGGGCTTCCGTCACAACCCGGACTTCATTTGTATACACGAGTGAAATTATTGTTCGATTGGTAGCGGCGGTTGATTAATCTGCGGCAGCGTCGGATCAGAGGATGGCCGTCTTGTATCGGGCTCGTTATTCTCCCCTGTAGTTCCTTTCCCCTTTTTCGTAGTGGCGACTTTTTCAATCCATTTTCAATCTCATAACTGGCTGTTTTATCGTTTTCCGACTCTTCTCTCTTTGGTAGTCGGTCAGCCTCAATTCGCTTTATGTGTTTTTGTCCCACGTCATCCGGCTTCTTATTATTCCTCCAGTTCTAATTGAGCTGCAATCCCAGTATCTTCCTTACGACATCCAACCTCCTTCTAACTGTCCCAATTGCGCCTGTCATTCTGCCGACACAGTTTGTTTGCAAACGTACGGCTTCTGTTCTTGTTATTGCTGTTGCTCTGTCAGCATCATCGCGAGACCGTGATATGCATGCGTATATCTTTCGCATCTTAGATTTCCGTATCAAATGCAAAAGGAGCGAACGTATTTTCGGACACGTCGCTATATAATCATCTCGTATTTTGATGGTAAGACGAATATCTCCCAGGGGTGTTTATCTGGTAGGTCACGCGATCGGAGTTACGTGGCTATAGTAACAACAGTTCAATCACACTCGCTCGGTAATCAGGTGGCGCAGCACGTGAACCATGCATCATGTAATTACAATAGAGAAAACACATCTAGTGAACCGGAGAAGCCGCGTGTTCGTGATTTGTAAATACCGCTGTTGTCGCACGACACATTAAGTCAATGACAAGACATGCAGCGCACGTATGAAGCAAATACCAAGACATTTCAAAGCAGTTGACGCCAAAATAACACTTTAAATGTCCGAATAACAATTTCAGTACACGATTACACAAACTCAAACGACATATAATGCAACCATCACCACAATAACTCACAATGATGCCACCTAGGAGAATAACATGACTCGAGCTGATGAAAGCCTCCGGGAAGTCAGACCGCCGATATATCAACTACTCACCACAAAAGGAAATACATACTATGATAGGCACCTGGAATGTATGGACAGTGCACGTACCATACTGGCAAATCGGCTCGTGTTGCGTGTGGAATTGGGGAATACAATATACAAACAACGATGTAGTGAAATCTTGTGACATAAAAAGTTTTCAGCAATATTCAAGGCAATAGGTATGACTGCCAATTCGATGCAGTGTTATGCTCAAACAAACAAAATAACGCAACCATATTACGAACGACTGCAAACTGTAGGCCTACTAGATGGAACGCGAAGGAGAGATATCGCAATTCCAATGGATGACATCAATGCAAATGTTAACTAGACAGGCAAACTGGAAGTGATGGGAACATGGAATCGGAGACATGAATGAACAAGAACATTGTAGGAGAAATTTGACGTGAAACCTACCGTTAATTTTGATCCTGGTGATATTTGTAGGAAACTGTGCTACAGGATCAGAATAGCACCAGTTGGCATTCACTAGACAATTCCATTACATAGATTGTGTAGATGAAATTTGCCAATCGTCGCGTGCATACATACCGGAAGCAGAGAAGAATAAGTGGACAGAAAACAAAACTTCAGAAAGTGAATAGCCTCCTACTAGGGGGAAATACAGGTAAAGGGAGAATACATTTATAGAGAAGACAATAAATTAACATATCTGAGCAACTATAGTTCCAGAGTATGGAGGAACAGACGAACATGTATTGAAAACGCAGGATTGAGAAGATCAGTCATGCATTATTCACCTTCAAGACAGTCCTTCTCACGAAAACATAACGTTCGAATCTGCAACATCAGTGTGAACAGTGAGCTGTTATGACTATATGATACACGGAGAGCAATCAAAACAACTACCTGACAAATCGAAACCATCATACACACAACATTTATTTTGAGGATGTATCTCAGATAAATCCTCAAAATGCAATTGTAAGACGAGGTGACAACCACTGAGTCAAGTATAGGAGCAAAATGTTACCAGGTAAAAAATGGCATAGGAGCTGGAGCTGGATAGTGAACACGAACATACTCTGACACGCACATGCCAGTGAATGGAGCTCACATGGGAAGAGAGAACCAGGAATAAATATTTGAAGGATGTCAGTAGTAACACAATTGAGTAAGCTTAGAGCCAACTGGAAGCGGGTGAAAACTAAGCCACAACGTTTAAGAAGCGTCCAGTTGGGGTGAAACAGAGTTAATAAATAAAGTACGTGTAATATATATATGCAGTGGTGGTAACACCAGAGTGATAACACGAATTAGTATGTTTTACAATTAAGGAGTGTCGTGTATGCTGTCACCACTAGTAGTGTTTTGTGATAGCGATGATTATGGCGCAGGAATAAAAAGAGAACGTAACCACATTTAGACAAAATTGACACGTCTGTCACGTAGAACAAGACACACAGATGGCAAATGCATTAGGAAATCGTTGGCTTTTCTGCCTGTAACGGGGAACACATGATTACAAATTGTTGGATTTTTCCCAAAGTCAGTGGCAACCCTGATCATATACCAACGGAACCAGTAATAGTTATGGATGAAAGTCTTATTACATATTGTTCGATATGTGGTAAGCTTTGCGGACCGTGCCGCATTTGCATATTGATATTTCCCGACATCGGTATGAAACACTACGCCGGGATTCACTGATTTAAAGAACAACAGGTACGTGTAATTCGTCAAGACAAAGAGCTAGCATATATTCTCCGCAAGTGCGTCGCATTGCCGACATTGGGGAGAGAACCAAAACTATAATGTAATAGCACTCTTGGAAATTGATTAACTTAAACTTTTTGCGTTGGCCTCATTTAGGAATTCGCATATATCGCCCACCAGCATTGTTCTCGTGTCAGGACGCAATCACCGAGCGAAATGCTGCAAGGATGCTGAAGAACTAACTCGGGTGTCTGACATCGGCATAATGGTGGTTGCGAGAGGCCGACGCGGGCGAGTTGAGAGAAAACCTCCTCCGAGCAGCCAGATGGTCGTTCTCCCAGTATTGATCATCCGTCGCCCCTGACAACAGTGTGAATCGGTGTCACGTGCAAGCAAAGCGACTGCGGACGTCACAAGACGGATGCTTGCATATTTCATGAGGTGCGCAGCTACTCGCCGATGTTTGGCGGGTAATCTCAGAACGGGAACGTTGATTTGGCTGCGTGACAAATTGATTGCAACACTTAGAAGACGAACCGCTCGTTCGCGCCGCGGCAAACTGATATTAAAAAAATGTGACGTCCACTAATATCGACTTTTGATTTTGTCCGCGTATCCGCACGTTCCTATTTTCCCAGAATGCCCTTTAAGCTTGTTTGTCGTTGTCTATGTATGTCTGCCCATCTGCCAGATGTTCTGTCCAGCTATTCAATAGAGCTACCCAAATAAAGCTGCAGGCCAAATGGTAGATAAGAGGAATGAATAATTTTCCCATGTGTCGGTGACAACGACTCCAGTAGGTATTATTAGGGACAGAACAGTTGATCCATTCGAATGAGGCATCAAATTGAAAGGAAACAATTCTTGTGAATAGCCGGAAATATCTACGCCCAGAAAAGCAATCTCGTCGCCACTGCCTGTACTTGGCGACAGTAATTATACTGCGCACAATAACATAAAGACAAGGCGTGGAGGAAATAAAACATCTGTCCTATACCGATTATCTCATAATATATACCGTCCAGAAAATAGCGAATCTAAACACTATTCACGATGGCTCTGAAAATAAGCGCATAAGTAGCCACGTTAATTAGAATATATTCGTTTGAATGAAATACAACGAAATGGTTGTTTCATAGCGGATACCATGTTTATGTTATCCGTTATAGTCCGTTACACGCCTGTAGCCTACACAACGATCCTTACGGTGAAAATACAACTGGGATTATGCTAGTATACACATTCAAATTAAATGTAACACGTGTCATGGTTTGGAACATAAATTTAAAATGACGTTTTTATTGAATATTTAAGATTTCTGTTGACGTACCATGACATAGCGATTGTATGTTACATGCATACACTTACTATACTTAGTTACAATAACGCAATTATTAAATAATAGTTTTATAATTGTTCTTGTCATGTCAACTATTCGCATTATGTTGTTTTGTGTTGTTAAAATATAAATTAATTAATTCATTCATTCGTTCATTCGTTCATTAATTAATTAATTGATTAATTAATTCATTCATTCATATTTGTATAAATTACGGGGTCTACATCCGTATTATTATTATATACAGCAACTGTGAGTTATTGTGTTTACATCGTAATCCTGACTAATTGTAAATGGCAGTTCGCATATTATTAACAACACAAATCAGCGTTAAATGATCTAATAAAATACTTATTGTCTTTATTGTTGACAGGTACAATATTCTCAGACGATGGCAGATGCTGACAGTTTCTGTCGACCCGATGCACCAAGAATATCAATGGTGAGCATGGCGTCCGCCGCCCGTCGTGTATCATACTACACCAGTTGACTAGTTGTGTAACTTAAGGACTGGTCGCATAAGTCCGCAAAGTCCCCAAATACGCCAAGCAAACGTGACGTGGCTTGGTCGTCAACGACGTGTATCCCAAGGGGATATGACAGTGGCGCCACACAGTGAGCGAAACGTGTATTAAAACGTATTCAAATTCACGCTAATGGTGATTTTGGATCGTAAGCAACGCTTATATACATGTACATAAATATACATTTATATATATATATATGTGTGTATATATTTATCTATATACATATATAGATATATGTGTGTGTATATATATGTATATACCCCGCAAATGACGTAACGTTTACTTTACGATCTGCACCGTCCCATAACCGTCTGAGACGGCTGGTGGACTAGTACAAACAATCGGAAAGGGCAGCAGGCTGCGCCCGATTATTTGTGCTACTCCGACAACTTCCGAGGTTTTACAACACAGTTAGTCTTTATTTACAGCAAAAAACAAACGAGAATAGTTGTTTCAAACAAATAAAATTTCAAATGTGAGGGTAATAGAAGCTCACAGTGTGGCCAGCTTTTACTGTTCCTCGGACCCGGCGACGTAGACACGGGTCTAGCGAGCGTGGGCGCCTAGGGAGACGACAACCCGCTAACATGGAGCTCACTGACTGGCGTTGACGTCATCATATCGATCCGTCCTCTAGTAGGGGAACATAGCAATGTGGTCGACGATAACAATAAGGATAACAATACAAGCGAGATCGTCACTGACGAGAATATCAGGTCTTAATCAAGACAAAACCTGTCAACCAATCGTCATATTTTCTTAAAGAAGAAGACGACCAGGGCGAAGAATACGAATGAGAAGAAGAAGAAGACGAAGAAGAAGAAAAACGAGGATGGGGAAGAGGAAGACACTATTGTATTCAACAAATCCTCTCAGTCGTGACGCATGCGATGAGATTCCTACGTTGTATTGTCGTCAATCAGCTGACGACTAGGCGCTACCTCGCAGGTGGTATTTGAGTAACTGAATCATAAATCAGTATATAAAGTAATCTGTAAAAATCGCACATCGTACGTTTTTATGATACTCGGCCTATGATGTCACCGCGGCTTGCCGTCGAGACGCGGTATGACCGGCGGGTATGGCCGCCAAACAGCTGCGGCACGCGGCAGTATATCACGACACACTATCCCATGTTAGCAATGGCTTCTGTCTTCATTAACCTTTGATAGATACCCAGGAGACATCGTGTCACTATATACAGCGTTTACGGCGGTGAGTAATCATCGAGACAATTACGTGCAATAACGAGCAATTAGGTTCTATCTTGCAATATGCCAAAGGTTTGGCACTACAGAAGACTCCGTGTGTTTAAATGTCCTACTACTTTCACAATGGATTGTGTGGACTGAAGACATTGCGACCAGACTACGCGTTTCCAGGAAGCGGTCCAAATATCCACTGTTCGAGTTATCGGCCTTTGTAGTCCCGGCGGGAGGATTATTGCTATTTGACGAAGCAAGCAGATATCGCCCCGAGCGACGATCGTCGCAGCATCGATTCTTTGAGAATACGTTAGTTAAGAGAGCTGCCACCGGCTTCATTAGGCTTGCGATTCTTGCCGATAGTGCCCTAACCGGCGAGTAATTGCGCCACGACAATTATACGACTGTTTCAGCCGGCTGAATAACTGCGGGGAACAGCGTCACTCGAGTGTAGCGTTCAAACGGACCGCGCATTATATCGGCGCAATTGCGTTAAGAGAATCGCCGCAGTGGAAGGCCGTATCAATGCGCGGTCCGCGTGCCGCATTACCGCCGTGCTTTGGCGGATGCCAGCCGGGGCGTCCGCCACAATAATGCGTGCCAATGAGGTAGTGATTGGTGTGGAATTGGATTGTGGACAAGGAGCCTAGCAGATTAGTGATGATTGGTCGTTGACGAGGTTGTCTGGCGTCGATCCGCCGCGAATTTGCCGGGTTGTCGCGCATAAACATGTGGCAGACGACGGGTGGGTTCTTTAGACAGGCAAGGTTCATAAAAAGGGGACGAAACACACTCGTGTTAACATTCTAAGTCATCAAGCTAACAATTATGCCAAGTTGTCATCTACTTCATATTTGTAATAAGTTTATGCATGCATGTACTTGCATGTATGATATAGCTAAGTATCTGTCTCTCTGTCTCTCTGTCAGTTTCTTTGTGTACTTTGCATACTTCTATACTTGTCTACTTTTCTACTTGACTACTTATTACTTGTCTACATGAACACTTGTCTACATGTCTATGCGAGCACGCGCGTGTGCGTGTGCGTGTGTGTGTACACATATATATATATACATACATACATACATACATATATACATACATACATACATACATGCATGCAAGGATACGTGCAGGCACGCATGCGTGCAAGCACGCATGCGTGCACGTACGCACATATGTACGTACGCACGTACGCACGTACGCACGTACGCACGTACGCACGTATGCACGTACGCACGTATGTACATAGGCTCGGGGGCTGGGGAGGGGCAGTTGCCCCCTGGAATTTCTCCGGGGGGGGGCAGACGTACGGTTCTGTCCCCCCGTTAAATGTGAGCGTGAATGTTTGTTTTTGTGGCAAACGTCAATGGCGGGTGGAAATATAAATTTTATGAAACAATTAATGTGTATTTTGTCGACTGTGAAAGGTTTGTTCAATTGGAGGGCAGCCATATGGTTTTCTGCCCCCCTCCCAATAATAGGCGGCGAAAAATGTTTCAAAAATGTTTCGACTTTCTGGCAATTACTCTCCTTCTCTGTAAAACCTTCTTATTCAACTATCGACTTATGCTACCCACACGATCTATGCATGCATCAACATATACGCAGCCATACATTTATCCCGGCGCGCATTCACAGTCACGGCCATTGCCGACCTACACGTGCGAGGGCTCGGCGCGAGGTGTCTTCCCACGTTCAGCAGGTTGGGCTTGTCCGCGTCGACCAACTTAGCCGTCCAACTCGCGAAACACAAAATCAATATCTACTGCATTCGCTATTATAAAAGCCCGCCATTTCCTGTGCGCGGTCGTCGCGAGAAAATGGCGGAGACAAGGGCTTCGTGTGGACAGCTGCAGATGATAGCGTCGCTGCTGTGGAGATGGCAGGACGTGAGGCCGTGAGTGTTGTTGATGCGTGAGACAAGCGGTGAGACAGCCATGACATTGTGCCATTAGGATGCCGTTGATTACGACGCGCACTTAGGACGTTGGAGCATCTTACGTGTCTAGTTCACCGTGTCAACATCGATAATGCGGTGCCGTGCTGCATACGTATCGAGCCAGGCACATCCGCCGTGCAAGGCCGGAACCGAGAGAAACAGCGCTGGCGCAATGCCCACCCATTGCTCCAGGGGACGGAATCGGAGAATAATCGTCGCTGACGGTGATAATACTACTACTATAGGTCAATGTTTCCGGTTCTAGTTATTTTGTCATTTGTTTGGGGAAGTGAAGGTTATATTTAGTTTTAAATATTATTATTGTTGACATTACGCCTGTCATCAAGCTAACCAAAACGTATGTGTTGCAGTACTTTTTTAATGGCGTCTTGATGCGCTACCTGCAAGATGTTTTTGTATGGTTGTGTTGATGTGATTGCGGGGAAAGTACTTCAATATATATATGTATGTATGTATGTATGTATGTGTGTGTGTGTGTGTGTGTGTGTGTGTGTGTGTCCGTGCGTACGTACGTACGTATGTATGTATGTATGTATACATACATACATACATACATACGCACATATCCATGTATGCAAGTATATATATATATATATATACTTACATACATACATACTTACATACATACATACATACGTATGTATATTATAATAATTGCTTTCATTGTACGTGTATATATTTGTCTGCATCTATCTGAAATCTGAGTCTGTCTGACTGTCTGTCTGTCTGTCTGTCTGTCTGTCTGTCTGTCTGTCTCTCTGTCTCTCTGTCTGTCTCTGTACCTGTACCTGTCTCTATCTATGTCTCTCTTTCTGTCTCTCTGTCTCTCTGTCTCTCTGTCTGTCTCTGTACCTGTACCTGTACCTGTACCTGTACCTGTACCTGTACCTGTACCTGTACCTGTCTCTCTCTCTCTCTCTCTCTCTCTCTCTCTCTCTCTCTCTCTCTCTCTCTCTCTCTCTCTCTCTCTCTCTCTCTCTCTCTCTCTCTCTCTCTCTCTCTCGGTGTTTTACTCTCTACTCAAATAACAATGTTAATAGTATATCACATACATTATTTATGTTCTTCTGGTTGTAGATTGTCTTCAGGTCGCCGAGGTCCGTCGGTTGACACGGCGGTATCCTGACGCCGACGGCCAGATCTCAGATAGTCGCAGCTATTTCCGTTTCATCTACGCCACCAACGACACGAGCCCTGAACTTGCCGTCGTTTTTCTCCAAGAGAACGACACGACAAACGTCGACAACACCGCAGCAGCCAAACAATCTCAGTCGTGTGGTAGTATTTATTTTATCTAACGGAGATAACTCGTGCCGGCCAACTAGCTGGACGCTATTGTCGCAGCCGCCGAATCCGAAAATGTTGGCTGTCGGACGTTGCCTCAAACACAACCAAAGCCTAACACTTCGACGTGAAAGATACCAGAGAAGAACATCGAAAACGAAGAATATATTTGTATAGTAAACAATGCTCGAAAAGGATAGTATATGGAGTAGCGCTTCACCAAATACTGGAGGTGGTACACATTGTATGTTAAAACGGTCTAGCGCCAGCGAGAGGATGTTTGGATAGCTGTGTTAGGAAATGAACATAACCTTTGACGAATTTACACTAGACGTGGTAGACATGAATATGGACTATGACAGGCGTGGTTTGTAAACGTGGTTGTCTTGTAGAAATTGTATTGCCGGGTAGTGGTCTCTCCATACAATGAGGTGGACGCATAATTTGAGCATTGCCAGTATATTTAGTATATGAAACGTGCAACAATCGTCTTTGTATGTAAAATGGTGCGCGTATGTGACGAGTGGAGATGACCTTAGCGTTTAATTGAAATCGTCATCGATGGCGTCACGAGCGGCTTCGAGTAAATTCTCTCGCAGCAATTCGAAAATTTGACCGATCAATATAGGCTCTCCTCTCAGCGTTCACTGTGTAAGTCTTGGTGTTTGTAACAACAATTAAGGCACGCGGTGAATGCCAAGAGCTGGCCAAAACACGTCGGTATAATCAGGAAGAATGAGACACTAGGAGTGTGTCGTTTTACAGACATAGAATTCTCGCCGAAACGGAGCGTCCAGAGAGACCAAGACGGCCGTCGGAATCGGATAACGCGCTGTTGCACAATAACATATTTTTGGCCGCAGTTCGACAGCGTAGATCGATACGGTGATCCTTCGAGCGTCTCCCCTCTCGTCTAGTAATGGGCACATCGATTCGGGGGACCTTTGCACAATGGTTTGATTTAACAGAATGCTTTCTCACAAGGAGTACAGCAAAGTAGGCCGCGAGGCAGTTGGTGTTAACATTAAAGAATTCGTGATTAACTATTATATTTATGTATAAATTAATACGATCTAGATATAGGTTATACAATCAGTAGTATCCGGTCAGCGTGTATTTTGGTTGTTATTTTTAAAACGATGTTCTTTTTCTTCAGAAGCTAAACTCTATTACCGTATTTGAACTGTTGTCTATTTCTGAAAACGAGCGCACCAGTTTCAAGAATCAACGTGGTGTTAACGGTCAATCAACTTCTTTCCGTGGCTGTTGGAACACATCGACTGCACTTCGCTCTCTGTACGAAGAACCCGTCCGACCAGTACAATAATGCAAGTAACAGTTCCGTTAGCGCCGATGTATAACACTACCTGATGTGAGATGCTAAGTTATGTCACAACCAGGATTTGGCTGCAGTGAAGATGATATCGTTTTCTCGCGTGGTTCAAACAGAGTGCGTTTGTCGTTTGAATAGCACTGTGCTGAGAACGTATTGTTATGAGCAAAATGCAATGCTGACTGTGTTATACATTGTCGGGAATACATTAATGCGTTTCTAAAATAAAGTTAATGATCTATTGCAAACATGTTGTTATGTCTTCCCTGATGTGACCAGTATTGTCTACGCATGTCACGAGAGCCACATACGAGGAAACTAATTTTAGCGAAACAAGCTGTGCGGTAGGCCTGTCGAACGTTTTCGCCATGCGTTCTTAATCGTAATGCCCCACTAATATGTTGAACCGATCGATGTCGGCGTCATGCCACGCTAACGACGGCTGGTTAGACGAGATCAGAATCCGTATTAAGCTGCCAGAACAAGCAGCAAGGCAAGCGGATTACTTGGCGCTGGCACTATCATGATGTAGTCAGATTGCATGATGTCACGAACTTGGGAGATGTCTTTTCGATTACCAAGATATAAATCAAACTTGGACTGCAGCGTGATTTCCGTAAGCTGCTCCATAATGTACGATCTGTGATTTACGTTTCTTGCACAAGTATTAATATTACAAATAATGAATTCAACATTTGTATTCTTTCTTGCTGACAATACAGATGTGGATATTTTGACCTATTCTACTATGCTTTCCGACGTAGCAAGATCCCAGGTTCTTTGGGTGATCCTGTAAGTAGGCCATTGTGGGAGAATGTAAGCAGTCAATGACCGTCAATAACGTCCTCGAAGACGGCTGTCAACCTGGTATACACGGATTAGCAATTACGAAACGTCGTGCACACGACAAATCTTGTTCGCCCGCACGCCGCTTAGCTCAGAGGCGTGTGTCTCAACAACGAATAGCACATTTCTAATGGTCGCGCTTTCCTTCATCTTCAACTATAAACACTTGCATATTTCGTTGTTATTTTGATACAACGCCGTCATCTCACCCTAGCGGCAACACTGTTGCAATTAAATCTAAGCAATTATATGTTTAAATCGGTAATAATATGACATAACGGCATACTTTTGTCAACATTGTTTCCTACTTCATGTGTGCTGTAAAGTAAAAGAAATGCCTAATAAGTTTGGACTACCCCAGTAATTTTATTTCTGTTTCTTATATGCCGTAGTCAGAAACACGGAGACGATGGTCATTGACTTGTGGATTATATTTTAACGCAAATCGAAACAGACTTAGTCGTCATGCAAGTGTGTTCAAATTTAATTACTGAAGCCTAATTGTTTCCTCCTAATATCGATTATAGGCTTAGTTACTCTTGGAGATGGGACGTAGATGCAGAATTTCGCATAAATAATATAGGACAATACGTGGAAAGTCAGATGGGATTTCTGCGAAAAATGATCGAACCAAATGTAAGACTGTTTACGGATATTTTAGCTGACAATAAGTTTGCTGCGCAAAACCCTAATCTAGCGTCTGCCACGTTGCATTTCTAAAGATCGCGTGACCTTCTCCGTAATTAGTCCTACATCGTCAAAATGCCTGCCATTATGAATACGGCAAGGTAAACGTGTGGCTGATGGGGTAGCGCACTTTACCCCGTAGAACCAGACACATGTTTCACAGTATGAAACGTTAGAAACACAATTGAATGATCTGGATCCTATGTCACGGACGTACATAACATACGATATATGTTCCATGGGAATAATCTAGTGTCATCACATGTGGTGGACATCTAATGACGTTGCTATCGAATACAGGAATGGTTAAAACGTATTTACTTCGAAAGGTCAAGTCGGCGCACAATTTGTTTACTTGTGTGTCGTATTTGATACGCATAATAATATTGTATAAATCACAGTGTACTGGTTAAGTTAATAAGTGCTAAGCGTTCCAATGCTAAATTGGTAAATTAAAACAAATCAAGAAGACCATTCATATAGACGAAGACCATCTAGTAGTCCGTCTAGTGAAAAGAAACAAAGAATTTACAAGATTACGAGGTAATCTAGCCTTGATGATGATGCTAGAAAACCCTTGCGCACAAACGGAAGCTATCTTTTGATGTGTCATTGTTTCATGCTAGCAATAACTTGGCACCTATAGCGCCTTTGTAACTAGCAAAATTACCCAGCCTCCGAATGGTTAGCACTACATACACACACACACACACACACACACACACACACACACACACACACACACACACACACACACACACACACACACACACACACACACACACACACACACATGCAGCAGACGGTTTCCTCAAGTATCCCTAAGTTCTTACACAAATGTGAACAGTTTTTCGAACCGTTATGTAAATCGACCCCGACATCGCAACTATCACAAAAAACACGCGGGACGTTATGACCAATCAATTTACATCCAACCAACAAACCGTAAAACCCGTAAGAACCCTTAATCAATAGGGCATTTAGAAAATACACATACAGTGTGGGTGTTATTTTTGTTCTAATCCCAGAAAATTTGGCGTGGGCGCGCGCGGCTTTTTTGTTACGTTATAATGTTTATTTGAATGTGACCTCTCATTAAAAAGGATTTCTATAGATCGATGCATGCACTGATATGCTATAGTTCAATACGATTGATAACGACTATTATAAACCAGAGGTATATCAATAACACACCATATAATATACAATACTTTGAGCAACAAATTGCGAAGTCTGTATAACTAGCATTACAATTAATTTTGTTTATTGTGTTCTTGTTAAAGTTCTGCAGTTATGTTACTAAACCAATAATCACAATCGTAAACATATGATGACGTTAACCGTTTTGCCTTAGATAAAATAGGTAGGACAAATGTGTATCTTAATGGGGACGCTTTACCCCAGCCTAATATATACAGGGCATGAGAAAAGCAACTGACCGAGAGCGAGCTGAGATCTAATTAAACCAAATTACTTTTACTTTAAGATTTTGCCAGACCCCTCTGTCTTGGGCTTTCCTTGCTGCTGTGCCCCAGGTCAGCCCGGCAGTCTTCAGTTCTTCTTCAATGGTTCGTCACCAAGTTGTTTTTGGTCTGCCTCTTTTTCTATTTCCTTCTGGCGTCCAGGTCAGTGCGGTTTTTCCTGGCATGTCGTTGCTCATCCTGCAGTCAGTCATGACCGAGCCATGTCCACCTCCTCTTTTTCAGGGTGAGGCAGATATGTTGTTGATTTGTATTGGAGTCTTGCTGTTTCATGCGCCAGCACCCCGAGCCGTATAGGTGCACAAGAAAAGGACATTGCTCTTGTCTATTCTGAGTTTTGTTTTTTTGGAGTATACTGAGGATCTCCATATCCGTTGTAAATTTGCAAATGCTGACCTGGCTTTTCCCAGTCGTGTTTTGATGTCTTTTACTGCACCTCCTTGAGACTGATGATGCTGCCCAGGTAGGTGAACATGTTCATGTATTCGATTGCATGATTGTTAATCATGATAGGTTGCAGTGTCAGGTTGCTATTTGTCAATATGTTTGTCTTTTGTGCATTAATTGAAAGACCAATGGAACTGGCTTGTTGTTCTAGGTTACTTATTTTCCTTTGTATGCCTACTTGATATCGAGTGTGAGAAGGCAGAGCGAGATCATCTGCATAGATTAGGCCTTCGAGTGAAGAGCACAGGTTCCATTTGATACAAGTCCGTTGTTAGCTGATCATGTTTTGTTGCCCAATTGATGGCTAGGGTGTAAAGAAATGAAGACATGGCACACCCTTGTCGGACACCGGATTTCACAGTGAATTTTGTTGTTGAGTTTCCGACAATGCAAAAGAAATTCCTGGAATTTCTGGATGAATTTCACCAGCTTTTCTGGAATTCCATAGTGCCTCAGAATTTTCCAAAGGTTCTGGATATGCACACTGTCGAATACTTTTTTCAAAATCTACTAAATTGACATATATTTTCTCTGCCATTCGTTGCATCGTTCTAGAATGTCCCGCAAAGTGAAGATGTGTTCGGTTGTTCCTCTCCCTTTTCTGATGCCTGCTTGTTCTGGGCGGAGAAGCTTGTCTACTGTTGTTTTAATTCGTGCCATGGTGATCTTAGAGAAACGTTTGTTTGAAATGGAGAGCAGAGTAATTCTCCTCCAATTGTTGCTGTGTGCTAAATTTCCCTTCTTTTGTAACTTGATTATTCTCCCGTGAGTCCAGTCATCAGGCAGTTCTTCTTTTTCCCATATGTCGATGAAGAGAGGGTGTAGTATCTCGCATGCTGTTTATGGGTCTGTCTTGAAAACTTCTGCACATAATGCATCTGTTCCTGGAGCCTTGATGTTTCCCAGTGTGGCTATTGCTGCTTTAATCTTAGCCTTCGTTGGTGAGGTCACTTCTATATCCAGGTCTCATTCTGCAGGCTGGATGTCTGCTGGGTGTTGCGGGCAAATTATCATTGCCGACGACCTGTTCATTTAAAAAGTCTATTGTGGCTCTATATATAATTAACATAACACGTCTCCATCTCCACGAACGTCGGTATACGGGAAATGAGTACATGGCCGGCAATGTCGTCCAACTAATTGCCACTCAAGATTGCCAGCTGGTTCTGACTCGCCCTATTGCACTCTCGTGTAAAGTCACGCGCACGTGAGATGGAGCAGTCACGCGAACGTCCCTTTCATGTTGCCTCCCACACCGGCGAACCATTTCTCTTGAATTGCTGCGCGGTAGTAACGGGGAAGCACTCACTTCCGGTACGAAATGACCGTAATTCGGTCATCACTTGGAGGGGTCTCGTTTATAAGGATCCTCCTCTCGTCATTATGTGTTTGTATTCATCATATGTGATCATCGCAGCGCTTATTGTTGCAGCGATTACAACTGGAATGTAGTGGCTTATTTTCTGTGTATATGTTATTGTAACAGGCCTTCACATCGATGTTTTGTGAACACCATATTTACACAACAACCTTGATTCTATCTATGCATAAGGGCACACCGGGCAGGCTGATGAATGGAGCAGTTGAATATCCTGTAACAGTGCAAAACAGGAAACACGTAGTAGTGCCAGAGGCGTACATGCACTTGCGCAGTGGTCAACATGGCGACATTTGTCGTTTCACGCAAAATGCAGGCGGTCAAAATGTGAGTTGGTCTCTCGTGAAATTGCTGTGGATTATCGATTAAAGCAAGTAAGCTCTAGTGGTACACGTTTATCGTGGAAATGTAAGGTATATCAATCACTTAAATGTCTACATACAAACTACAATAAATGCCTCTTTGTAATATATGCCCTATTTTATTTGTCCACTGCTGAGTGCGATGTCCACATTTGACAAATGTCCTACACAGGCAAGATAACTGCGGGAAATCGACGAACTACAGTGTTATTGCATACGCGACTCACAATATGTCAGCGCTGGGTGTGCAATCACATCTGACTTCCCACAAGTAAGAAACGTAATATCTTGGTTGCAACGATTATCATACAACTAATTAATTTCCTGGAAAATTTCACGTGAACCTGAACCTCCATTGTCCCGCAATCCAATCATCCATTGTCATAGATAACAAATCTTCGATGGTCTTTCGGTCGTTATACAACGTTTAGTTCTTGTTTATTCCGTCTTGTTCGTTCACGACTTGGTGCACGATGACATCAGCATCTTCTCTGCAGATCAGAGTACATGTCATGACAGATGATCATCTGCACGTGCCTCTCACGTGCATCTGTCTACGTGACGTCGATGCTATTACCGTTGTAGTATTTTTTCTGACGGGCTCAGGTGCGACTCCATCACACCATTTTCGCTAATTTGTTAAAAGTAAATGATGACAAAACGGTTGCTATTGTCCACGAGACACGAGTGCGCTAGATCACAGTTCGGCGTAGAGCTGCCGCCATAGATATAGCGCTGCTGGTATCGGCCAGATATGACCAGTTCAACGAACGATCACCACTCCAACTACTGTATTATTCGTTCGCTGCACATTTCTGCATGAGACACATGACCCCGTCAAACCCCGATGATGACAAGTTGCAAGACGGCGAATTTAATGTTAATCGTATATAAGCTAAACATGTGACAACTGTATTGGATCATCGTCGCAACAAGTAAAATGTTCTTCTTCACCTTGATTCCATTATATTCCATTCCAACTATCCAGAACCTCCGTAATCCCTTCTCACTCTCAGCCGCTCATCTCTGCCCTTTCGAGAGCTCTCTTCACACTACATATCGCACTTACTCTTTGACTTCGTCTACCACCTTCTTCTGTTTTCCATGCTCTCTTTGTCAATCTTTTCTCTCACTCATTCTCCCTGTACATGTGCATTTCATCTGCTCCCGTTTACTTTCAGTTCTGGTATTTTTTTCAATCTCTTATTTCAACTCCTCCATCTTCCTTCGAGCATATTATATCACTTTATTTATACTTATGAGTTATAACACAGTTTGTTTCTGCTACCGTAGCTTCTACAGTTTCTCTATCACTGCATGTGTTCCCAACAACAAGGATAATTTTATATCAACGCGGTCGTCATCACCTTCAATTGATCAAGCTGGCAAAACCCACTATGCACTGTACAGGCTACTATTGAAGACATCGCAGCATCGGAGGAGACATCAGATGGACAACGAACAAAAGGCAGCACGAACTGCAGAGGAACAAAGGAGAAGAGGCGAAACAGTTAACATGGTGTCAGCGGACCGGCTGCACGCCAACCGCACCACCGCGGTACATTGTTTGGCTTGACGCCGGCCCGCGGCCGGGATGAGTAAGCGATGCTGTTTTAATAATCGATAATATTTGGAGGAAGATGTAGCAACTGCGTCTGGAAAATACCGACGGGCTTAAGAAAAAAGCCGCCGTCAGTCGACTTTGGTGGACGTGCGCGTGCTTCCCGTTGCGCTCGATGTGTCGCCCGTGTTGTGTGATGGATTGATGGGTCGACCGCACGCCGTGAGACAAGCGGGGTGACGCTCGTCCGTATTCGTTATCGTGTAAGTCTACATAGGAAGCAACGTGTCGATGATATGCATTAAAAAGAAAAATGCGAGCTTATTTAAGTGTCCACATTATGAGTACTGCGTCGCAGGTGTTCTGCTGGATATACGGATACGGAAGTTATTGTAAAGATGCGATAACATAACAGTATTATTATTATTATTCTGTTATGTTGATATATTCTCTGCCGTAGCCTGCTTATGCTTCTGAAAGGATGTGGTGATTGATTTTAGAAGAACATGCCTACGCATATAGCAAATGAGAACAAAACGGCGACAACTAGACGACACACAATATCACTGTGATCAAGATTGGTGAATGCGACATCATCCCAGGTCCCAATGTGACATTATTGGCAATTTGTATGATGATAGATGTCGATGGAATAGGCCCTACGACGCCAAGTAGGTCGTCCATAATATACAGTCGTTTATTTCTAAGAACACTGCGGTTCGGTTCCACTAATACAAACATGGCTCTACTAGTTTGATAATCTCGTCAGCTAACTGCAGAGTATCCAGTACTCAGCCACTCATTAGGTCGTCGGTGACCATCTACAGAAGCTACAGTAGTTACCAGTGCAGACGCGATCTCGCATTTTAGAATCTGTACGTCACAGTCGGTGTTCAGGACAGGTTTTCCTACGCAACAGACGGTCTTGCTGCTGATGGCTATCGATTAGAACCAGAACTACATCCCACCAGCAGCAACCTCACGTCATGCTGTGACATAACCTGGCTTATGAGATAGACAGTATCTTGATCATCAATATATATCTTTTTAAAGTAACACATTTTTTCCAAGAGGCATGTGGGCGGATATACTGGTTTGCGTTCTAGATCAATGTGTATGAAACTGTTTTGTCCTTTAATCCTTTAATCATTGTATATATATATATATATATTATATAAACTTTAAACTGTACATGTGTGCGTGCGTGCATGTGTGCGTGTGTGCTATGAGAGAGGGAGGGAGGGAGGGAGGGAGGGAGGGAGGGAGGGAAAGAGAGAGAGAAGTGCGTGTGTGTGTGTGCGTGCGTGCGTGCACGTGTGTGTGCGTGTGTGTGTGATTTTGTTGGGGTATTTGTGTGCGTACGTGCTCGTACATGCTTTTGTTCGTGCATTAGTACGTGTGTGTATTTAGTGGTTCTTTGCACCGTGGAATCTACTTTGTCTATAGCGCAGTGCAAGTATCGAGATTTTTACGTTCGCGGGTCGTTCTTCGCCGGAAATTAATAATTTACACCTGCCAGCAGTTACATTAATTACACGTGCTCTCTGACACGCATCCACGGTCAGGTGTCGGCGATCATTGGCTGAATCCAACTCTCTGCGGACGGATGTTCGTCTTTGTATTGCGCCGTGTTTTGTGAACTATGGCGAATTAAACATTAATTCGAAAACATTATGCAAAACGACGGCAGTTAATACTCCTAGTACAGTAACACTACATGTTTGACACTGTTTGACGAAAACGATCACGGGAAACATTTTGTTTAAAAACTGTAAAATAAAATAATTTCAAATATTAATTAGCTCTTAGTATAGTTCAACATATCTCAGTGTGATTGTGAAAATAAAAATTATGTTTGTGTTGTGTAATGTGCACTAAACAATACTGAACCTCTTATCCAAGTCCAACTAATACCAAAACGTGAAAAATGACTTTGAAAGTTATTGGCACAAGTCAACATCGGGATTTCTCGCACACGACCTTCTGGAAGGAAACGGAATTATTATCTCCTACATCCTCCTCCCACAAATGTCTGGTTGTCCTATTTGTTGACATGCTAATATTATAGCATTATGCAAACATATGCATAGTGTTTTCTTTACATGCAATCAAGCAAACTAGGTTACACCGCATCCCAAATGACGTAGTTCTCAATATGTGCATTTCCGGTACGAAAATCTATATGAAAGGCTCTAACACTTCGGAACCACTTATTCCTTTATACTTAGCTCAGACGTAAAGTAATAACCTGTCAAAACACTCACGACACGGACAACGAATACGACCGACACATGGCCTCCTGCTAGTCCGGCACTCTAGGGGGCGCTGATTGCTTGATGAGTGAAAACAAGATTTATACACTGTTTGGAATAGTCTTCAACTCTGATGTATGATTGCTTTGCTTGACCTGGGACAACAAAAGTTGCACGCTGTTTAGAATAGTCTGCTACTCTGCGGTATGGCTGCTTGACCTGAGAAAACAACAAATTAGATGCCGTTAAGAATAATCTGCCACTCAGAGATTCGTTTGCTTGGCTAGTGGAAACAAGGATTAAGTGCTGCTAACTATCGAACAATTAATCGTTAGTGTAAACGGGCCTTTAGTAACAACCTGCCACTGGGAAAAGTGATGACAAGACAACGTTGACTTTGAGGTTGCCATTAATGCGGCGGCACACTTGTAAATGCCAGCTGGAATTGTTCACGACGCGTGAACGATGTGCGTGAGATGACGCGGCAAATTAAACGAGTTGATCCAAGGAACGTGCATCCACAAAGATGCGACATTATTCGAACTTAATGAATTGAATGAAGAAACGAAGTCAACGGCGGCATTCAGTAAACTAGGTTTCAGCCGATAACATAGTCACGTTGGAGCTAGTCCAAATCTCTCGAAAACCGTCTTTGTCTGTGTTCACGTGCCACTTCGGATGACATTTCGGTATTTTCCTGTAACATAGGAGATGACGGTATCTTCCGTAGATTGCCACCATGAACTTCTGGATTCATCACACACGAACAAAACCGTTTTGATGCCATCTTACTAAATTGGCAATGTAGCCTAACGTCTAAACTGTCTTTTGCATCTCGATGTAGTCGTATCGTGTCGATATTATACTCCATCCGGTGTTAACATTAAGACTTAGCAATGTTACCACCCAGAAAATAAACCACATCAAATGTTGGCAAGTGGACAGAGAAATGTTTGGTTTATCGAGAGCCCAACATTGTTTTATCTACGTAAACCGTACAGTATATTTGTCGGTTTTATTTTTAAACATATTCACACTGCTAACATTCTACAAAAGCAGATTGGTGTTCCATTCATATAATCTTCTGTGAGAATGAAAAAAAATCCTCTCATAATAACAAACTTCTACTAATATTTTCATAACCGTTCGATATCAGAAAAGTATATCTTAATATTCTGGTCTTTAGGGTTGCTAGACAACATACTATTGTTTGTTAAATCACATGCAGTTTATACTCAATCTATGCATGTTCTTGTAGTTTTACTAGTAAACAGGTTCAAGTGCATGGTCTTCCAGACCCCACCTGATACTGTTCACACGTCTGCAGATATCTCGCGGTATATGATCACACAATCTCGATCGTGGTCCAGTCGTCTTCTTAATAGACATGTCGGCGTTTCTCCACCAGTCCTCTGTGATGTTGTTGTCAGCGGACCGCCATATCAAGACCATGAGCTCATCAAGAAAACCCATCATTAAACCTAAACCGTTGTTAAATTTAAACAGATTTTTAAAATGCTAAACATTTGTGTATTAGTATTAATATTAGTATTACCGGGGACAGTATTTCTGTGACACATTCACAAAAGTAACCTGGTGATACGTCTTGGTGTTTACAGTTTTCAATATACCACTGTTAAGGAAACGTATCGTTTTTAATGAGCAATACCGGGCGGATACGAGCTGGTGTGAATGTTGGTGAAATGGTCCTGTAATCAACAGACTTGTCATATCATGGCTAGTCCGTTCATTTCACGTAGTCATGTCGTCTTCTCACCTGCCACGTTGCGTTATAATACGTAAATAATCAATCTGGCCGTATAATATTATTCTTGGCGTCTTGTTAGCGGCTGTGTTGAATGATCTTGTCTTGTCCTTCAATCTCTGCGTGGTCATGTCCTCTTTAATAGTCAGAGTATGTTTTGAATATATGATACTTCAATCTAAATCAAGTTCCGGCGTAACGTCTCGAGACATCGATGTATATATATTGTCGTTGGGATGTGCCCGCGTTGTAAATGTTACTAATGATGAAATATAAATATCTCCAAAACCATACATATAAAATCGATGTAACCGCAAAACGCTCAACTCTGTTCATCTATCGTCCGGGCTGAACTCACCGTGGCGATCGTCTTACCATTAATGGATTTGTATTGTGTAGGCATTGGCTAGGCTAATGGACAAGTAAGCAGACGGCCATTAGATCCAGCCAGTGCGACCATTAACGGTAGTTATATATAGGGCAAATCCCTGTTGCAAATCAGCAAGTACGCAGAAGCCGGTGTCGTCAGTATAAAAACATCTCCTTCCAAGTTCACCCTCCCGATCACGTCAAACATGTTGATTTACAGACGTCTTCACGCCGGCATTCTCAATGTGTGATGTACATTGTTGTGTGGAACCAGTTTAATTTGACACGAATGAATGTATATAAATAACTGAATATATATATATATATATATATAAATAACTGAATATATATATATATATATATATATAATAGTATAATGCAGAGTTATGGATTGTTTGATTTGTTTCTGTAAATAAAATCTTACCTTTGCTAACAAGATTTTATTTACAGAGAAAATTATTCATTACTTTGAACGCCGGTACATTTTGCATTTTGCAATTACAGATTGCGACGCCAGTCATGGCAAACTACTTGATCCCCTCCCTCAAAGGGTAGTTTTCAACTTACCTATCCATCCTCTTCTGGGTTGGCCCAAGTCCTCATTTGTCTGGGTATTCTTCATGTTGTTTTGGGGCGACCAGGGCGACCCACAGAGCAATTGGCTACATTGTTTGCAACAGCCACTTCACGTGTAAGCTACAGCTACGTCAAATGTAAGAAACATTAGATGAAACAACACATTGAATGTAGGACACATTAAATGTAGTCATATTATTATTTAGCTTAATTGATGTATGTTAATTTGTTTGTTTGTTTGTTTGTTTGTGTGTGTGTGTGTGTGTGTGTGTGTGTGTGTGTGTGTGTGTGTGTGTGTGTGTGTGTGTGTACCATATATTTAATTATTTATTTGTATATTTAATTATTTAAAGTATATATTTATTTATTATTTACTTAATACGTACGTAATATGCTTATTTATTTATGTATGTATATATATACGTATATATATGTAATATGTATATGTTTATGTATATATATATATTGTATACATAGAAGCATAAAGCGTAATACGTAATATGTAATAATGTGTAATAATATGTATGTGTATGTGTGTGTGTGTGTGCATGTTACGTGAGTGAAGTATGTGTGCATTAATGCATTACGTGTATGTAATGCAATGTATGTGTATTACGTAATGCACTTGTCACGCAGTAATGCACGTTACCTATGTAATACGTAATGCGGCGTAATGCAGTAATATTATCTAATGTGCAGTATTAATAATATTAATACATAATATGCGTAGAGCGTAAATATATGTAATGTCGTAATGCACGTGCTTAATAATATGCGTAATGCCTTGATACAGCCAAAGTAAATGATATACTGTGGAAATGTGCGTGCGTGTGTGTATGTGTGCGTGTGTGTATGAGTGCGTGCGTGTGCGTGTGTAGAGGGGGGTATGTTAACGTTTTTTTCCTAGACGATTTGCGACTCAGGCGCCACACTTTCATGCATTCTTCCACGACCCTTCGGAAAAACTAAGTTCAAAATTCGAAATTCGCCATAGTTTAAACATTCTTACTGGTGTAGGGTTCGCCCCGAACGTTGGACCGACGTAAACCTTTGTCATAACGTTACGCGTATAGTCTATGGTTGATCCGAGGAGCGCCGATCAGTTTGAGCCGTTTTACATAATTTGCGTTAACCCAAAAACCGTTTCAAATCGACGTCATTTGCCGATACTCCAGGAAACCGTCTTCTGCGTCTATGTATATATAGCTACTTCGAGGATGGGACATTTTTAGTTTAAATAATATACGGATCTTTTCTTAAAACAGCAAACATTGACCGTCGAATTACGGCGAAGTCAATCTCCGGGACGCCGATTTATCTGACGAGTCAAAATGATGGAGACTCCGTACGAATGACTGACAGTTGATGTGTATGAAACTAAAGGTTGGCAAGGAACAAACGCTTCGACCAACCAGCCCTAGGCGACCATTACGGAAGGCTATGATGTAAGCACACTTCAACTGACAATTTTATATTAGCTATAATCAGCTTATGCTGCGAAATTTACGTAAACATGTTATGATTACTAGGCTCCAATGGTAAACGAACGGACATCCGAATATACTGAAACGGTCGACATCGTCGTTATATTGTTCACGGACGTCGCATAATAATTTACATGGATGCCGCGTGACCAGGGTATCAACGTCTCATAGTCAGCGACGACAACGTCTAATTAACAGCAAGCTCGCCTTGTATGTTAAAAGGAAGTAGTAGGATGACAGCGCTCCTGGTACTGAATTATTTATCGGTTGAGCGGTTGGACATAATACGGTCCGGCATCGCGTGCTCACACTCCCTGTCATGTGACAGCGATATCCGTCAGACGACACTGTTCTAGACAGACTCTCTTGATCTCTCGCGTACAGCTGCGAATAATTCAAAGAATTATTACGTCGCTGATGTTACAATTCTAATATTGTAGCTAATTTTCGAAGTCATAGTTATTCTAGACAAATGATTTCCGTCGGTGCTATTGGCTATAATATTATTGTTTTCAGTGGGCATTTAGCGTGCAAGTTAAATCTTTGTGAAATGTAAGAGTGTAAGTGTCAGATACATTATATATATATATATATATACAGTATATATACACTATATATATATATATATACATATATACATATATATATATATATATATATGTATATATATATATATATATAAAACATACAAATAATAATTAAATGTAGGACACATTAGATGTAGTAATAATATGATATATTTAGTTTAGGTAAGATAGATTCATGACATATTCAAAGGATGGGTTGAGAATCAGAACATCTGTTGAAGACGAGATAAGACATGCAATGAGGAAGAAAGGAGGACCTGGGACCTTTATACGAAGAAGAAGAAGCATCTTTATACATATATATTTTTACATTTGTTTCCATGTACGTCTTATAATGTGTGTACGCGCCTATGAATGGGCTGGTCCCGGAGATATGGCGCTATAGAAATGCTAGTAATAATAATAAGTAATAATAATAACCGGAGTAATGGTGAAAAATAATGGGAGTTGACCAGCTTTCATGGTCTTCATATAATGTAATAGATAAACGCATTTTTTTTTCCTACTTTTTCTACCGAGAGTCTGGTCAACGTGTATGTTGATGGCGTGGCCCACTTGACGGAGTCATGATCGTCTTGTACATCGTATCGATGGCATTTATTAGACAGACAAGCACATCGGCATCCATATAAACACCAATCACAAAAGGCATGTCTAATTGGTTTAATGAGCAGTAAGCCAACGAATAATTGATGAGATATTCAGTGGGATGACATGCAACAGTGAGCTTCATTATAACTAATGACGATACTTATAATAAATCCCCACTACGCTCCTATTACGAATGTTCTGGTTTCGTACTAATTTAATAATTGGATAAACGTCAATATTTAAAACGAAATAGCTCATGTGCTGTTCGTTGCTCTGTTGTTTGTAATTGTTGTACCCACTTCTCCCAATCAACGCCCACTTCCTCTATCCTTTATTTTCCTCTTCCTTTTTCAAATCCACCTTCATGCAGTCCTCACTCCGCTGCTGTGGTATTGCCCATTTCCTGCGGCTTTGACGTCTCTCCGCCTCTGCTCTCTTTGGTATCGCTCTACCACCGTCAATAAATATTGACCTGTCCACATCATCTGGCGTTTTACTAATATTTATGTTAAGTTGATTTCACATCTTGCTCTCTTCCCTCCATATATTTTTCTTCCTTCTTTCAACCTCTTAGCAATAATTAGTAACTATAGGCCGGTTGTTTATTGTTTGCACAAACATCATACACGACGACAGTAACAACACAAGCAGCTGCACTAAACAGATGACACTCTTCTCACTCTGTAACTCGATGACGTATAGTTTTGATCTTCTAAGGCACTATTGTTAGATGCTTCTATGTTGTCACATTTTTGTTGATAACAAATGTTTAGGGTTAGATTCTTTAATAAGAATATATATACATATACATATACATATATATATATATATATATAATGTAAATAGGATCCAACCAAACGAGGTATACATCATGCTTTGTCCTAAGACATGTTCTAATCTTTTCTAAACTAGATCCAGGAATTGCAACATATATCAGCAACAAGTCTGTAGATTTATGTAGTTTGTCGGAACAATTAGTATTTGTACACTCTGTATTGTGTACAATATCCAGAAGTACAACAACGTTCCCTATTACAACGGCCATATTGATATCCAGAAGTACAACAACGTTCCTTATTACAACGGCCATATTGATATCCAGAAGTACAACAACGTTCCCTATTACAACGGCCATATTGATATCCAGAAGTACAACAACGTTCCCTATTACAACGGCCATATTGATATCCAGAAGTACAACAACGTTCCCTATTACAACGGCCATATTGATATCCAGAAGTACAACAACGTTCCCTATTACAACGGCCATATTGATATCCACTCAACTTTCAAAAATGTTTTCTTAACATATAGGATTCTCAGAACGAGTCAGCCGTGTATTATCTGAGTGGATATGTTATGTCCTCGTCCGTGCATATATGACTAGCATTCGGCAGTAATAATAGCCTGTTAACCCGTCCGTGATTTGATCAAGCTGACATCTACGACCCCCAAGAAGGATCCGTAAAAGTATTATTTTAGTTTGAAAGATCACCAATCATGCGATACTTTTGATTGAACAACGATTGTTGCTAGTTCCGTAAACCGTCCATAAATGACCAATGGACGGTGTATTAGCTTGGAACAGTCGTAAAATGTTAGATGCCTAACAGCGCAACAATCTGCACATGTAGCAGCGGAAGTTGGAAGCGGCTAATCCAGGGTACCTAAATATGTGAACTCATGCGAAAAACTTCTTTACATTCTAAATATATGTTCAAACAATGTCAACAAAGAGAAGGTAGTACAGATATCATTGTTCACAATACATAACTTGTTTTAGCGACTTTAGTCGCGCATGTGCACTGCCACCAGACAGGTCGTTGTGTTGTGTGATCCGCGTGAAGTGGCGTTAACAAGAGCGCTAGTGACGGCGGGATGTCGACACTGCGGACAAGGGGCTCTATTGACGTATGTCGTCCTTCTGGCGCAGCGCCTCTGGGGTACGACACGACTCGGACAGCGCACGAAGAGCCTTATTACTGGTGGGCGTAATTATTCCCAATGCCCGCAACTGTATTCCTGCTTGCTTAATTAGACACACAAGTACACACGCGACCGTGTCCACGCACGATCGTCCCTGCGACGACGCGCCAACACATCGCACCATCTGCGGCGTGGTGCAGGCAGCTGATGGGCGATAATACAATCAGATGGTGGCGCGAATCCATTACGACTGGGAAACAAATGAGGGGTATATGAAATGGCGATGCGCGTGGGACTTGCCTAGACATTCAGATTTAATCGGAACTGTTGAGAGTCGAAAATTCGACGCACTGTCACATAAGATCAATGCACATAGAAGCATGCATGCCGCTTATCTGCATCAAGCATCAAGCGAGTGTGAAATTCAGATAATGCTACACGGTATATGAACTGTGCTAAATTTAGTTCATATTCAATGCGGTATTTGCTAACAAACTGCCTAACATAGAACCATAATATGCTATTGTTCATCACGTGTGATATATATGTGGTTCTCGGGAGATCCACATAACGTTAAATACAGCGAAAACGCTGCCGTCTTTGCAGCACTCTTGCAAAAAGTCCCATTAATGAGGGTCCTCCTGTGTGGGAATTCAGGCTAACTGATCAATTATGGTGATCTATCATGCTGGGGTCACGCAGTTTCAACTTTGACTGTTTGACAAACGATGTTAGCTTCGTTTGTCGGCACAAAACGGAGTGGTAAAGGTCACGAGCTTGCGCGAAAAAGTAACCATTGTTGACAACAACGTCGCGCTCTTTGGGGAAGACGCGACGGCCGAGATCCCGCGAGTTTCGACGGATCTCGGTCGGTCAGCTGGCCCGGGAGACGGTCCAGCATCGGCCGCGGTACACCCCCGTAGACAATTACCGCGGCGACAACGACACGTCTGACGTCACTAATCTAATGGCTTCCTGGTTTGCGCGTCCAAATTGGCATTTCCTAATCCGACGCTGAAATTGATGGGCATCCGTTGGTCGTGGCCAAGTTGCAGTTGTAACGATGGCGTTGTTAGCGGGAGCGTTGTTAGCGCTCCCCAAGGTTCCCTGGGCGTAGGTAGCGACACCGAATACATCAGACATATCATGTTTTTGACATATCTGGAAGAAAATACCCGCTCGTAGAAACGTTTGTTCGACAGTCTAGATCAAACCGAGTAAATTGGCGCTAAATGGCACCATGTTCTTGAATCAATGGGTGTGTGTCTATTGAAAACGTTGTGAGTAATTTACTAGCTGCGTTTTAACAGGCCAATGTTATCCAGCTTTCTTTTGCTAAATCTGTCGTTGACATTTCAAAGTGCCCTTCAACAAATTGGCATCTTGCTAAACATATACTATATATTATATCAATAATTTGCATAGTATTGTCCACTGGGGCCAGGGCAGTTAATTTCAACAAGAGGGAAACACCTTTTCCGGTTCCTGTAACATAGTAAATAAGCACAGTATATGGCATGAGCACCGTTGCACAACAGTGGCGCCACACGGTGGCCCGGGTACCAACTGCGGAAATGTGTTTGTGTGTATGTGTGTGCGTGTGTGTGTGTGTGTGTGTGTGTGTGTGTGTGTGTGTGTGTGTGTGTGTGTGTGTGTGTGTGTGTGTGTGTGTGTGTGTGTGTGTGTGTGTGTGTTTGTGTGTATGTGTGTGAGTGAATGAGTGCGTGAGTGATCGAGTGTTCGTAATTGTGAGAATATACGTCGTGTGTGTGTGTGTGTGTGTGTGTGTGTGTGTGTGTGTGTGTGTGTGTGTGTGTGTGTGTGTGTGTGTGTGTGTGTGTGTGTGTGTGTGTGTGTGTGTGCGTGTATGTGTCCGCGTGAGCACATTGGTGTGTGAAATAAGGCTATGTAAGGTACGGAGAATGTGATAGGAAGGGAAGGTAAAAGGAAGTTGGAGTGACGGGGCAGTGATAAAGCTATCTGTCAGGTGGAAACGTATGCCAAAAATGTGGATACATGGCACGAAAGATGCTATTGATGGAAGAAAGCAGGGAGACGGGAGCACGAAATAGGAACGACGAATATGGAAGAGCGGACCATCAAGTGACTGAAATGTGACCGTGCGTGTCTGCGTGAACTTGTGTGATTCCGGCAACAAACTGCAACAATTCGGCGCTCGATCGTCGTGGATTAATGGCCGCCTTGTCACTTACGTATGCGCGTCACTAACGAACGACGCGATCGATGCAATCCAACGCGAGTATCTCGGTTAGTGGCCGCCTGCTGAGCCCTTTTTCGACGAAATAAGATTGTCTCCGCGAAATCGGATCAATTGCGATGAGCGAACATCACTGAAGGAACAAGCGCACCGTTTTCGCACCACAGTCGATCAGACAGTAATTTGTCCGTCGGTGGAGGATATCCACGGATAACCCTTGGACGCTATAGCGGAAGTTGCATTAGCACGGGTGTTTCCTGCATTTTTGTTTACATAGATTGTAAAATACTCATTTAGTGAGGAAACGTAGGTCAGATGTAACTAAAAACCATTACAGTTTGCATCTAATATACATTGCTGTGACAACGACAAGCTTCCAACACCTGGAGGTGTTCTACATGTGTCCAATTGTCAAACGGATTGCGTCATGATAATGAAATGTCGCATAGCTCAATACGCTAGTTGCTATATTTCCATTGTCGTATTATGTTGTATTTTGACGCCATTTTTACTAAAATGGAAGAAGTCCCTACACTAATATTCCAACTTACAGAAAGCTCCGGTATTAGCTCTGGAAACTGTTTTGTGCGGTTAGCGTAGCAGTACTCTTCCAAATCAAAACCATAATCTACATTATAATTGTTGCTCCTGATTATCGACGCGAAGACATGCGCGAAACTGGCTTACTGATCATCACTTCGCCGGGCCGGGCAACGTGCATATGGCAGATAAGAGCAACTGTCCACTCAGCGTCATTAGCGGTGGGGCTGTAATGCTCGAACAACGCTGAATACGCCACTCTAACTTGAATTGAGCCGCAACAGAACTGAAGTGTCGACAATAGGATGAGACCACTCAGTCAGTCACCACACTCCAGGACACTAATGAATAAGTCGTTTCTCTTTAAAAATATTTACCGGTGTAACGGAACAAGAGTTGTTCCGTGCCGAAAGTAGGGGTTTACGAGGACCGTGCTAAATATACGCTTTGCTATCAAGATGATTTGTGCTAGTAACACGTTTAACTATTTCCTTTGTTAGAATACAAAATATAAACACAAAATGTATATAAAGTTGGCCCTGCATCTAAATGTTACTACAGGTTTCAGCTTACGTAAACTGATATCACCGAACATAATGTGTATTTCCACCTGGCAACGATTGTTGTACATGTTTTTGCTTAGCATTAAATGTATTACGTTTTTAAGCAATATGTTTTAAAAACCTGAGACAGAATATGATATTAGTTGTTGCGTCAGCTGCTATTAACAAACGAACTAAATCTTTGTATCGGATATGCACGTTTAAAGTTCTATGGAAATGATGATTTAATTGGTTTGTAATTAAATAGATTTAAGTTGAATTAGTTGGTTTTCAATAGGCTGACCCCAGCCCGTTAATATGCGCTTGGGCTGAAGAGCCTCGTTTCAAAATTGTGTCATTGCGCATAGTCCGTGGTTTGCGAATCTCGTCGTAAATCTTGGCAACTGGAAACTATGCCGAAACTATACCACCCGGATTTAAGCGGCGGCACAATTGGATGATCGATGCGAAGATAAACAAAATGCAGAAGCACTGGTGCTGAAAATTAATTGGCACGTTGTCGTGGCAACAGGAATATAATTAAGGGTCGTTGAGCGCCACTCCACTTCAATGCGCGTGCGCACGTATGTGTCCAGCGTCTGCCTTCAGTGTCCGTGAGTGCAGCTTAGCGTGAGCGATAGGCAGGAGACGTGCAGTCGACCAAACACGGTCACTCGCTCCATCGACGCGGGCTCGGTGTCAGGAAACTGCGCGCAGCTGCAGTCGATGGAATTTCCTGAAGCGGACGTCATTGCTGCTGCTTCCGGCATTGGAGTTAAATAAACACAGGTCCACAAACACACATACAAGCACGCACACGAGGCGTAGCGGCGACATATATAGCAGCATTGACGAGCTGTTCAAGTGACATCAGAAATTGCTGGATAATTTGCACGAAATGCTGCTAAAGATCGCGTAGATCTTCTTGACTGTAGTCACGGACTTGCTCCCGTTACCGTGTGGCGTGACGCGTGCGCAGTCACCATGACTACGGGCCCGTGAAAGGTCGTTTTTAAATTCCATTCCATTCCATTAAGACTTCCATTGATTTTGTTTCACGGTGCGATAGAGTCACTCCTTTTTTGACTGGAGAACTTGATGAAAAATAGGGCATTGTATTTAGATAACATAAGACACACAAATAAAACGTTACCGGCCTGTTTTACTGCGTTGTCAGTCAGCACGTACAAGGTGTACTGACTTTGAAAAACCTCAATGCAACTAATTTGTGCGGGAATTCGATAAGTATAGCATACATCAAAACTACGGGGTGCTTCTCGAACCTCTTGAATGTCTCTATATATGCCATACGCAACTGGCGACAACATCAATTGCGTGGTCAGTGAGAACGAGTTTAAATTGCACTCTGACTTAAATTGCCATTATTTATATTACCAAGAAAATGTATATACAACATGAACAATTTGACTTAGTTGATCACACTTGCCATCATATATGTCACTGTTGCTTTTGATGTTATTCAATAAATTATGCTTTTGTATATGATACGCGGATATAACGGTTTGTCTTTGGCGCAGTTTTATTTTAAAATTGCATATTATGGAAACAACAGTTCACAGAGTTGAGAAAAGTGATATATAGTGTATCGGACATGTTTATTCACTGGAAATTATATTTTAAAATGGTCGATCGCAGAATGCAACTTTATACTCAAAATATTGTAATGGCAATAACTACTGCCCATGTCTGTTGCTCCATGGGTATGTGTAAGCTAGTGGCAGACGAGTTTCAGGTGTCAAGAAGGAGACACTTGTAAAACATGAAGTAATGCACGCCGTGCAAAATCAAGGCATTCTCCTTTACTATCAACCTAAGAAGATTTAATTTGTCTAGCATGTTTTTGATTCAAATGTGGTATCGTAGAAAGGTGTACTGGATGTAACGGGCAACTTTGATCATAACCTTCAACCTTGGGTAGCGACCACCAACCTCAACGTTGCACAATTTGTGTTTCAGATTGGCTGGTCCGACGCACAGGAAACGAGCTCACCGCCCTTATCGACTCGCTACATCATAACGCCGTTACATGTTCCCTTTTATCGATCAAAGGATATCGTCAAATCTCATTAACCATCGTCGACTACCAAATGACTTCGACAATAGTAATCCCGTTCCCGTGTTGCAGATTAACGTAGATGTTAAGTCGATATATTTCCGAGTTCGTTGTGGATAAAATGCCGGTTTAGCATGATGTATGGGCCGGGCGACAGTTACGTGGTACTGCATTGGCAGCTGCATCCCTTCAACCGGCTTTGTCGCAATCATAATCAGCTGATGCAAATCGGCTGATATCAATCAATGCCCACACAACAAGACAAACACGCGTAATATTGTTTCTCAGTCGCCTTGCCATCGTCGCGCCTTCAGTTCTTCGCAGTGTTTTATTGCTGACTGCCCGATTGTTCGCATCATGCAGATATATTTAGCAGATTACAATCAACGGGTAGACTATTGAAAAGGTGTGGAATTTTTCATTAAGGAAAAGCGGAACGGAGCAAAGATTTGATGGCGGAAGGAGGGCAGGGAAGGAAGGACTGGAGGAGGGAATGTGAGAAGAGGTGAGAGAGGGAAAAGAGGGCGTGGGAATTGGGTAGGGATAGGGATGATTTTATCGTGACATTACCGTGACAAAATTAAGAAAACAAGTATTTAGTAGTTCACATATCAGCTGAATAGAAACCCTCGCAATAGCATGGTTCAATAGCAGCTACCGCAACCTTCCACGTCCAACTAATATCATCTACAATGTTACCACAAACTCTCACCTTTAACTGTTGCCATTCTACCTCGTTGCCATTCGGTCTAGTACAGGCGCAAACAAACTTACTAAACCCAGTGTCAACTCACACAGGATTCTGTGTAAAAAGATGGAAAACCAAAACGAAAAACAACAACCCAGTAACACTAGGATAGGAACCACTGACGAAACCGACTTCGTCATGTACCTTGGGAGTAACATCAATAAGACAGGAGGCACAGAAAAAGTCATAAAGACGGATAAAAAACAAAAGCTGCTAACTTCATTTTGAGGATCATTTCGAGTGCAAATCAAATCAAGTGAAATCCCAAGATGGGGATGGCTAACTCAAATGTCAAGTCAGTATGACTGTCCAGCTCGGACGCATGGCGAATGGCACAACACACACTGTCGATGGAATATGAGTCCAGCAAATAAACGGGCCAAATAAGTTATTTGTGAAGTAAGTATGTAGGCCTACGGATGCATTGTATAGTTATTTGGGTATTGTTTTTTGTGTATTCTCTATAGAGACTACTACCCCAAACGGTGTAATTTCTTTATTAGCGAGTTGGTGAATACGTCTTAAAGATTACATGCAAGACATCCTAGCACCGCGACCAACAAACTGTTCGTGACATGCTAGCACCGCGACCAACAAACTGTTCGTGACATGCTAGCACCGCGACCAACAAACTGTTCGTGACATGCTAGCACAGCGACTAACAAACCTTTCGTGACATGGTAGCACCGCGACCAACAAACTGTTCGTGACATCCTAGCACCGCGACCAACAAACTGTTCGTGACATCCTAGCACCGCGACCAACAAACCTTTCGTGACATGGTAGCACCGCGACCAACAAACTGTTCGTGACATCCTAGCACAGCGACCAACAAACCTTTCGTGACATGGTAGCACCGCGACCAACAAACTGTTCGTGACATGCTAGCACCGCGACCAACAAACTGTTCGTGACATCCTAGCACAGCGACCAACAAACCTTTCGTGACATGGTAGCACCGCGACCAACAAACTGTTCGTGACATGCTAGCACCGCGACCAACAAACTGTTCGTGACATGCTAGCACCGCGACCAACAAACTGTTCGTGACATGCTAGCACCGCGACCAACAAACTGTTCGTGACATGCTAGCACCGCGACCAACAAACTGTTCGTGACACCCTAGCACCGCGACCAACAAACTGTTCGTGACACCCTAGCACCGCGACCAACAAACTGTTCGTGACATGCATGATTTATGTTACCATTGAATATGTTGTTTTTTAATCATGATGCTGCACGTTTCGTCCGTTGAAGTTACTTCTCATGATATAGCTATATGCATGAGTGGCTGACATCATTTCAACAAAATTAATCATTCAATGTCTAACTCGTAATTGTTTGCCACGTGCCAGAATAACCGGGTATGTGTCAAAGCGTGCTAGATCGCATTCGAAATTATTCAAATGTGAGGTCAACGATCAAGTACTGACGTTCACGATTGTTGTTTAATAACGCCATTGTTGGGCTATGTTGGCACGTTGTATTCCTTTCGGACACAATATTTTGCTAAACATTAGTGGGCTATATGCAGGCATGTGTTTTGTCGTTTGGAAACAACATTGATCTGCAAACAGTTTGTCGTCAAATGTTAGTTAATAGGAAACTCAAGAAGCGCCATGGGTAATTTCCGGTAGCCTCTGTCGTTGTCCTTATATCTATATCGGCGTGAAAGTGCGTGTCTTACACGGTACAGTAACTAGTTCTTGGAACCAATGAGGACGATTTCCACCCACTCGACCCCTAACTAGCCTTATATACGAAACATTCAGCGGCACTCCAATTACTGCGCAAAACATGTTCGTTCATGTAATGCGATCACAGTGCTAGTGTATGAGGCAGTTTAGACAACGGGGGTGGAACTAAATTGTTCTAGTTGATACGATACGGCCGTAATCCTCATGTAACGGCGGTGACTTCTGCATATAAATTCTAACGCTTGTGTTTTTGCGTTTTGTTTGTAACATCAAGTTTCAACGTAATAACTCCGCGTAGCGCAATTTCTAGTTGGGAATATGTTAATAAATAAAATAAAATAAACTACCTGGACGAAACTAATCGTTTAGTCCAACGAATTGAACTTCACTAACGAAATTTGACGATACATGTGATGTCATTTTATCAGTTAAACCTCAGTTTGTTTTATCAATGAAATTCAAAATATATTTTCAATTTCATGTATGTCGGTGGTAATTGGATATATTTGTACAGCCGTGCCGTGTTCTTTAAGATTTTTTTCAATCAAACACCATTGACTATAACGCATTCAACCACTAACTGTTAAATCCGATGGTAATTTCTCCGTATATAATTGTCCTTCTGGGCACACGCAGTTTGAAGTACAATAATGAAATTTGCCTTAAAGCTACCTAGTATGAACAGGCTGGTCGCTCAAACACCGTCGTACACCGTCCCACTTGCGTTCAGGATTGTGGGAAACTGCCAACTTTAAAGAGGAATTGCGTGACCTTGCGGTTAGCTCCCCCTGCCTCTCCAATACAACCGATGTTACTATGTGAATGTATTATATTTGAATATTTTGTGGGACCAACATTCAAACTGCGAGCAACGTTTCGGGCTTATCAAACACAACTTGGTGGGCAGAACCATTATCACGATTACTTTTTGTACTAAGAACATTATATTATGAACCTAACAAGAACCTTATCGAAAACGTCATCAAGTCGACTGCCATCATATAGCCAACATTTTGTACATCATGTAGGCGTTTTAGGCAGGAGGCTTTCATTGCGCTTCCAGTTGAAGAAAAAGAAGAGTAGTTTTTGGAGGAGCTATTTTGAACATTATTAAAATTCAACAAACACACACATGCACGCCGCACGCAGGCACGCAGGCACAAATACACGTACACACCCATGCACACACGAACGCATGTGAGCGCACACACGTACAGACACACACGCGTACACACGCACACACGCACACGCACGCACATGCGCGCACACGCGAGCAGACGCGCGCACACACAAGCACACACAAGCACACACAAGCGCACACACACACACACACACACACACACACACACACACACACACACACACACACACACACACACACACACACACACACACACACACACACACACACACACACACACACACACACACACACACACACACACACACACACACGCATAAATGCACACCAACCATCTTGCTGCCAAAAGGGAATATTGCATTTTTAGATGTTTTATTGAACTATTTTCGGATTTGATTGAGCAACCGTTGTTGTGGATACACGATTCGTTTTTAAAGCCGATCCAGTAATTCATTGGCTATGTAGACCTATCCCACAGAGACGCTGTGTGGCATTTCAGCTATCACCTATCCCAAGGGTCTTCTGGTACATTCTGAGCTTGTAAAAAACAAGCTGATCCGATAGTCCACGGAATTTGGGAATTATGTTTTATGCTTGCATGTATCTATATTCTACAAGTTACATCGGCCTAAAGAACAACTAAAATATGTTTGAATTTCAAGCACTATTAACATTTGTTCAATAAATATATAACATTACTAACCAGGGATTACTTGTATATTAGGAGCTTTCAATCAATGACCATTGACCACCATGGATGAATCATGATCATAAAATATCTCTTCATCCGAATAACAATGTTCGGAGTGTGGCTGCGAACGTACGCTGGCACCGACGGCAGTGCGTGTCTCGTGGCGCACCCTTGCGTATATCAGTCAAGACACAGGAAAATGTGGTGTCACCTTCTGGCAACCAGTGAACTAAATTCAAACAGCTCCTTTTGAACCTACGTCGTGTTCGAGAATTTGGAATGGAGCTTGATGCACCTTTGTCTTGCTGTTTCCGGTCTGTTTTCTCTGGGTGGCGCTACATATGCACATACGCTGTTAACGGTTTCCCGGAGTATTCGCAGGCCGATCGGACGTTTGTCAAAGATGACGTGAGGTTAACAGTTTTTCGGACCTTCGCCCTCAGCAGCTTACATAGAAATCTAAAACCATTAATAAGTTGATAATTTTATAGAATATAATTCTACATCATTTATATGGTCACTTCAATTTTTCTTTTAATTCTATAATTCTACAAGCACGCACGCAAGCACACGCACACGCACACGCACAGGCACACAGGCACACACACACACACACACACACACACACACACACACACACACACACACACACACACACACACACACACACACACACACACACACACACACACACACACTCACACACACACACATTTATATGTGTAGCAGATGTAGTTATATGTGTGAGTATATAATGGTGAAGTCTGTACATGTGTATATGCTTGCGGATACATGTGTGCGAGTGGACATATGTAGTTACAAACATGTAATTTAAATATTGGTTTGACTATATATACGAGTTGAATTTGAGCAGCGCGATACGTTTTCTGAATAACGTTCTTGTTTCTTGGCTCATTTTAGACATGACTGAATTATTTCAACAGGAATGTTTTGTTGTTGACGAAGTGTGATAATAACTAAAGGGATACCATACTCACTACTACTATCCTTTTAAAAATCACATGATATTTGAACACGAAGCGTACCCCAGAGACAACACAATAGTCGCTAAGTGTTAAAAATGAGTCTAAAAACTGTCATGTCAGCCGCTAATTGGGAAAATCCGTTGTGACATGTGTCACCATTCGATTGTCACCGGCGTGTTGACACATGGCCGACGCGTATCACTTCAAAAGACTTCACTCAGACCAAAGATAGCAAACCACCGTGACACGATATGTTCTAATCAAAACTACGAAACGCGAGAAACGACCACTCTGCTATCTCGTGATCGCCAGCGAGGGCGCCGTTCAAAGACCCAATGAAACTACGCCGCCGCTTTCTCCCCGGAAGCAACGTTCACCGTAATGCAAGGTGTTTGCTTCAAATGTGGTATTTGCTCGTATCTGATCGCACACGATAACGGCGCTAATGATAAAACCGTTCGATTGAAGCAGTGTGGATACTTACTTATGCCTTTACGAACACGGAACTTACGACAGAAAATTGGCTTGAAAACTAGTCAACTATCATAAACAACATGTGTTGCTTTTCGCTTGTCGTATCGTTTTAGGCTACTGTGAACATATTTGCGACATGTGGGGTTGCCTTTGAGGGTAGATAAGACGATACGTAATGACTGTACTTATAGGCATATCAGCACCGCGTTAAATGTCCCCTTCATCGGTTTCTCTCGACTCAACAGAAACCTTGCACGAGCGGCTCGGTTTGAAGTTGGGCAAGCACAGTTTGACCATGGTAGTTATTCGATGTGTTATTGCGCAAGAACAAAGCAATCACACAAATAAACTATATTATCTAGAAGTAAAGATATAACATGATTAAACTCACTGCTCATTGCCTGTGGTCTACCTTATTACGCATGTTTCTGACAGGTTTTCAGATAAGAAACTGTAAATGTATTGCTAGCGTAAATGACCTTAGGAGCACCGTCTATTTCTGGTATAGTCCTAGCTGACGCCAACGTCTGCACGAGACGACCCTCGGTCTTTCTTATTTAGTAATGAGCACATCCATCTATCTGTTGACGAACACGAGTATATCTAACCCCTTGGTTATGTTGTGCTACTGCACGTACTTGGGTTTCCCAAGATATATAAAAAATTGCCAGAAAATGCTTATTATAATTTTTTTAAATTTTACTATTATTATTATTATTATCATCATCAAAACTGCCAATTGCCTTTGGATGACGTAACGTACGCGCAGCCAAAACACATATGCACAGGTTAGGGGTGTTGTTGAAATGTTTTCGCCGCTGTAACTTCAACTTCTCCGCTGTCTCGGCTGTAAACTCTGGTCATGACATCTGAACACGGGGGACAGAGCTGTTCAAAACCAAGTTATAACCCTAACCCTGTTCCCGCGCCTATGGGTATTACCGTCATCCTTCCGTGTACTCACGTACATTGTCATCATTCTGATCATACAGCAGTGCAGAAATTTGGAGGGGTTTCCGGCCAACCAAAAAAAACTGGGTACGCCCCTGCTGTACGTTACCGTATGGACCATACAATAGTGAGGAATTTTTATTTTGGGGAGTTCTGAACTACCAAAAAACACCCTGGGTACGTCACTGCCATGATTACTTGAAAGATATTATTTATAATTTAATTATTTTCTGCGCAAAACTCGTTGAAATAGGTCTATGTGTTCTTATATCTTTACCAACGCACCAACAGACGGATGCATTCTACAAAAAGCATCGGAACCGCCAGTTTAGGCGTTCAACCGTCAAATTAACGAAACAGTTAACGATTGTCATCCACTCCTTGTCGACAATACTGAGTTTCCGCCGAATACCAATAAAAACTGAAATGACGCGGCGATAATTACGAATGAGCATTACAAGCCAGTGATTTCGCTACATCCGGGTAGTGCATGTCATACGCAATTACATCGTTGATGGCAGGCAGGCCATGACAGAAGGAGGCGTCGTTGTGACTCGCTGGTTCTGGTCGTCAGACGCGGTCTTCTCGCCCTGAGGCCAAGAAGACGAGCTCCACGGTTGACGTCGGGAGAAGTAGATTCCTCCGACGTCTGCGAGTAGACTGAGAAGCATCGATGCGTGTCCTATTCGTCGTCTATAGCTAACGTGGAGTGACGGGGCAGAACATTACCATAAGAACATAGAGCACGGCTTTGTTGAAACGATAACATGTGTGAAATACATCTGCCACGATTCTGTCCACGTCTGTTCGGCTGACTTGGCACCTAACTAGTTGATAGGTGACTTTACCTATGTATGCACCTCCACACAATGCGTGCATGGTGTGTGTGTGTGTGTGTGTGTGTGTGTGTGTGTGTGTGCGTGCGTGCATGCGTGTGTGTGCGGGTGTGTGTGTGTACATGCGTGCGTGCGTGTGTGTTTGTGTATTAGTGTGTGTGAATGTGTGTGTGTTTGTGATATATATATATATATATACATACATATACATATGTATGTATGTGTGTGGTGTGTGCATATGTGGCAAATGAAGTTGTCTTTTATTTTCTGTTAACCTTCATCAAGAGTGCTGTGTTGTTCAATGTGGTCTGCGCAGACTTATAATTCATGTCTATATGTGTCAGGATGAAAGGAAGGGTGCAATCTAAATAATTTGGCGATATGTATTATTAATTCATTATCCAAAACCAACTTTTATATGATGATGATGATGACGATGACAACGATAATGATGATAATAATAATAATAAGAAGAAGAAGAAGAGAAGAATGTATTTAGCGATTATTCGATTAACTGTAGATGTTAGAAAGTATGTACATTAAAAAACGAGTATTACGTAATGCACTTACCATACACGTACACTGATCTTTGCATGCACTTAATCAATATCTACGATGGGCATCAATGCTTGATATTTGTTAAACTGGCATTGTCTAGTCAGCACAAAGTTCGACTGATAGTACAGATGTACCATTCTTATCACTCCATGTTGCTTCTTTGGACTATTTACCATGATCACTGGGGACTTAATAATAATAGGTAGATATTCAAAAGCGATTTAAATTATGATAGTCACTTCTCCAATTATCTGAGCATCCCTGGCTGTCCCTAGACCACCATCCAATTCGTCGGCATGTCAATTTTATAGATTGCGTCATGCTTTCGAAATAACAAAACTGTAGGTCTATCGTGCGTTGTTTTTTGTTGTTGTATTCTTTGTTGTATTTCATAGTTCAGTCATATTTACACGTAATAGCTCAATGTACATAAATTTGACGTGGAACGTCGCGCATACTTGAAAACTGCTATATATAACTTCGTCAGAACTTTTTTTTTTTAAATTAACGCTGGCGGAGTGGTACACACGATGGATAAAATTGTTAACGCCATCTTCCGAGGTGTCGTATAGAGGTTAATCCTTGAACGGTTGGCGCCCGCGGTGTCTATAAGGTACACGTTAAAGGGAAACACAAACTATTTTTTTGGTCTTGCCTACCTAAACAAGTTAAAACAAACTAGCCATTCGATACTACAATCACACTGTTCACATCAGTGGTTTACTCAGAATGTGGTCTAATAGTAGAAGATTATAATAAAAATATCCGATATCCTGGAAGCTGACTTCGTGACGCGGAGGTTTGACCAATAAGTGCCGAGCTGTGACATCGGATATAATGCGCCAGGGTCTTACTTTTGCTCGATATGAGTAGGAATATGCCGGCTTGTTTGTTTCTTGTATGCTCTTCGAAGCACAAACCGAGTTACATTTGTTTATGCAAAAACTACACACACACACACACACACACACACACACACACACACACACACACACACACACACACACACACACACACACACACACACACACACACACACACACACATACACACACACACACACACACACACACACACACACACACACACACACACACACACACACACACACACACACACACACACACACACACACACACACACACACACACACACACACACACACACACACACACACACACACACACACACACACACACACACACATACACACACACACACTTTTATGAACTTTATCAGATGCATATAAGCCCAAAAAGTTGCTTTTAGTTTCCATCTAACAACCCACATACACACATACCTACACACATTCTGCCAATTTTGAAGGTAAGCACCTTTGTGACATGATTAATGGAGGTGCATAGTTGTAACAATGTGGTAACAACGAATTCAGCATACGAGTGACGTAGTCGGCGGTCACATAACGATATGTTAGATTGTTGTGGCGTGTCAGGTTGCGTCGTAACGTCTATACCGCGCTTTATTCTCACCGGTCCATGCAATGATGATGAATCGGTTCCCTTGCTGTTGGTGTCAATGAACGCGATCTTGCAGTATGTCTACAGGCGACCGTGAAACTATTGGCAGTCTTTTTACCAGCACTCGTTGAAGGTCGTTGCATATCGAGATGTGACGCAACATACACTAGTTGTGTCGTGTTGAATTACGCAGTGGCACAATTGGATATTGGCAACGTGGGATGGGGCCGACATAAAGGACACGTTAGTCACGTGTTTGTTTGTTACCTGGAGCAACAGGTGATTCACTAACAGAATACAAAAAGTCAATCCAAAGGGGTTTTGACCAAAGCATCTCACGTCTAAATTCCTGAGTGTTTGCATTAAAATTGCATACACACATCAGTTTGTAAAGGATGGACGATCTCAGAATACCCTTAACGCAGACAGCCAGATAAAACGTTGCGTGTGTACTATCCCTGTATGTAACATTACACACACACACACACACACACACACACACACACACACACACACACACACACACACACACACACACACACACACACACACACACACACACACACACACACACACACACACACACACATACACACACACACACACACGCGCGCCCGCACACATATACATATATATGTACGTGTGTGGGTGGGCGCATATGTGGCAAATGAAGTTGTCTTTTATTTTCTGTTAAATTTTATTAAGAGTACTGTGTTGTTCAATGTGGTCTGCGCAGACTTATAATTCAGTAGTAGTAGTAGTAGTAGTAGTAGTAGTAGTAGTAGTAGTAGTAGTAGTAGTAGAAGTAGTAGTAGTAGTAGTAGTAGTAGTAGTAGTAGTAGTAGTAGTAGTAGTAGTAGCAGTAGTAGTAGTAGTAGTGGTGGTAGTAGCAGTAGTAGTAGTAGTAGTAGTAGTAGTAGTAGTAGTAGTAGTGGTGGTAGTAGCAGTAGTAGTAGTAGTAGTAGTAGTAGTAGTAGTAGTAGTAGTAGCAGTAGTAGTAGTAGTAGTAGTAGTAGTAGCAGTAGTAGTAGTAGTAGTAGCAGTAGTAGTAGTAGTAGTAGTAGTAGTAGTAGCAGTAGTAGTAGTAGTAGTGGTGGTAGTAGCAGTAGTAGTAGTAGTAGTAGTAGTAGTAGTAGTAGTAGTAGTAGTAGTAGTAGTAGTAGTAGTAGCAGTAGTAGTAGTAGAAGTGGTGGTAGTAGTAGTAGTAGTAGTAATAACAATAATAATAATAAATATAACTATGATGATAACAACTACAACAGTGATGGCCATGAAATGTCGATAACAACGATAATAATGCTAAAATGATAATGCTGATTTTGGTGCTGTTTGGCGATTAAATAAATTACGCTAGTTTTACGACATACATAGAGGCACGTTTACAGCAATACAAAAATACTACTAATAATAATAATAAATAAATAACGTCTAACGCGCCAATATCCTCAGATAATCCGAGCTCAGTGGCTCACCAAAACCAAATGATTAAGCATTCTCGTACTCGTGTGATAGGCGAAAGTCATCAACAAATGGATGGATGTGCTAGGAAGCTAGGGAGGATAGGCGATATTGAAAAGATAGGTTTTGAGGTAACGACGAAATATAACAATATTTTCTGCTGATTTAACATTAACGGGAAGCGAATTCCATATAGTTGGCGCGGCAACTGAAAAAGCTCGAGTTCCAGCCTTTGTCTTAACTCTAGGAACAGATAGCAACTTCGAACTAGACGACCGAAGTTGTCTGGCTTGTCTAGCTCGTGTGAGCATTGAGTATAAATAACTAGGTTGTTTGGATGAAAGGGCTTGGTAGGTGATTGTGCAGATCTTAAACATAATGCGATATCGCACGGGGAGCCAATGCAGTGATTTTAGAAGTGGCACTGAGCGGGAGAATCGAGGAGATTGTGTGACTACCCTTGCTAAACAATCTTGGACACGTTGTAGTTTTGCAATATCCTTGATAGCAATATTATGAAGGAGGGAATTGCAATAATCTAATCTGCTGCTAACAAGAGCTGTTGCGATAGTCTTAGCGACAGAAAGCGACATATGGCGGCGAATGCGGCGAAGATCACAGATATAATAAAAACAGCAACGGCACGTTTGGGATATGTGTTGTCTGAAATTGAAGTCGCAATCAAAGGTCACTCCTAGATTCCGTACTGATGCTGCTGGTGTGATATTTTGACTCAGGATGCATGTTGGATAAAAGTCATTAAGTTTGCCTCGCTGCATTGGAGTACCAATGATGAGGAATTCAGTTTTGTTTGCATTTAACTTTAATTTGCTATCGGTCATTCATGAGAAAACATCTTGGAAACAATCGTTGAGTCGGTTTAGGGACTGACTTGTATCGGGCGTGGCCAAGGAAATGTAGATAAGTGTGTCATCTGCATAAAGGTGATGATCCAAGTTATGACTTTGGATTACAGAGCTGAGTGGCGTAGTGTAGAGAGTGAAAAGCACAGGCCCAAGAACGGAACCCTGGGGAATGCCACATTAAGTGGGGAGTGAGGTTGAAAAGTAATTATCTATCTTTATACATTGATGTCTATTGGTTAGATATGAAGAAAACAGGTCAGAGCTGTGCCAGATATGCCATACCACATTGATAAATTTGACAAGAGTGTTGTGATCAATGGTATCAAAGGCGGCAGACAGATCAAACAAGGTAAGTGCAGTTACTTTGCCTTTATCAATGTTTAATATAACATCATCGTGTACTTTTAGGAGAGCAGTCTCTGTAGAATGAAATTATTTGTATGCTGATTGGAGCACACTGGATAAACAAGTTGAGCTGATATGACACCTCAGACGGCTTGCTACGACTTTCTCAAGTATCTTAGAAATAAAGCTAAGATTAGAAATTGGCCTATAATTTTTGAAATCATCTTTTGGCAGAGAAGTCTTCTTGAGAACAGGATTTACATGTGCGTGTTTAAAATCATCTGGGAATTTACCAGAACTCAGTGATCAATTTATGATATTTGTTATTGTACCAAGTAAAGAGTCAATACATGCTTTTAGTAGTATGGTTGGTAATGGATCGAGATCGCATGACTTATTTGGGGAGGACATTATTATTTTCCTCACTTCATCAACTGTGGCTGGCTCAAACAATACAAGTGGATAATTTATTTATTTGTGGGAGTCCACATTTACAGTACTTAAAGTGTGACATGGAAAAAGCAGAACGTATAAGACTTATTTTATCTTTGAAATGTCTAGAAAACGAGTCACACAGAGATTTGACTGACACATGACTAGGTAGATGAATGCGGCCGTCTGTGTAAAATATGATTTATGCAGTTCCATAGCTGACGTGGGTTATCGGAGTTACTCGAGACCATATTTGTGTAATAATTTGATTTAGCTTTGGCCATTTGTCTGTTGCAGCAGTGACACTGTTTAGAATATTGTGATCTGTCCAAAGGCGAGCGTGATTTGCGCCATACACGTTCATGATAGCGCCGGCGCTTTTTAGATAGTAGAATTTCAGGAGTCATCCATGGAGCATATGGCTTTTGGGACACATATTTAGATCTCAGAGGTGCATGTTTATTAAACACATCTTTGAGTACTTGACAGTACTGTCGACACAGATCTGACAGATGTTCTTTGGGGTTACTGATGAGGTCGGTTTTAAGGATGTATGTCATTAATGCAGCAATGTCAATCATATGGATCGGTGGGTAAACATATTGTGTTTAGACTCTACGGGAATTCTAAGAACATTGAGATCAGCAATGACAGTGTGGTGGTCTGATAAACCATCTGAAGCAGTCTGTGTCTGAATATTGTTACACTCTGAACGGGTGATTAAGAGATCGAGCCAGTGGCCATGTATGTGTGTTGAGAAGGTAACGTGTTGTTTCATGTCATAGGATGCCAGAATGTAATTAAATGTACTTGTTGATGAAGGTGTGTCCAGATGAAGATTAAAATCACCGAGTATATAAAATTCTGAATAAATAGTTGCCAGATTTTCAAGTAGATCCTGGAATTCTTCAACGAAGTGGGCAGGGTGTCCTGGAGGGCGATAAATGCACACAAAATAAGCAGAGAAAGATGAATCGGAAATTTCGGCACAGATGGCCTCAAAGCTGGAGTAATCAGGGTTTGAATTCAAATTAACTTAGAACTGTTTTGAGACGAGAAATCCAACACCACCACCTCGCCCAACTGAACGTGGGCAATGATGGAAGGTGAAACTGGAAGGAGAAATGTCAGCAATGCATGCAGCTGGGTCATGTGGTCTGAGCCAGGTCTCAGTGACTGCAAGGATGTCTATTGTCTTGGAAGTTAATAAATCGGTAAGCGAGGCAGTTTTGTTTCGAATAAATCGAACGTCAGTGGTGGCTACTCGAATATTGCGCCTGATAGCAGGTCCAGGATTAAGACTTACATCTTCTGCTAGTACTAAAATAATTACCAATTTAAAAATTGGCTTAGAGCGGGGGATTGGCAGTAACTTTCTATTAAAGCAAAGATTAAGACATGGCAAACTGTGAAGATGTGACAAGGAATTTTGTGTTCTCATGTACTGGGAAACTGTTCAAATGACAGCCGACCGTTGGGGACTAAGTGGCTTGCACAGCGTAAAATCGTGACCTCTCGAAGCAGCAGAACAGGATAAAAATAAAACACACAATAACAATGCTGGTGACATTGTCTTGGTGACAGTGTACTTTCCTCAAAATGGTGAAAAATAAAATAATAATAATAAATAAATCGTACAATTTAAAGGTTAAATACCTGTGTGTATAACGTTTGTAGCAGAAGAGTTAGTGGTGTGTCAAATTTCCGTATTATGCTTACATTATAAGAAAACGTGAAAAGAAATCAAACGTAAAACATGAAGTTAAAACATTGTTAATTTAGGTGCAATTTGAAATCGAAAATGTGATCTGTTTACACTGTTTTAATAAAAATGTGGCTACGCCATTACAAAAGTACACTGTTATAGGAACACTGGCTGGTTTGCACTATCGTAATGGCAACAAACACGCTTTGAAGATGTATTTTATTTTATTTGCATATGTGCTATTGTTGTGCTCCATATATTGAATTATCAAATACTGCACTTCTTGATAATTATTCCATATTCGTGTAAATTATGTATACCCATTGCGCAACGGTAACATTTATTTCTTGAGATTCACTTGGGAAACCTTCTGACAATATTAAATGTATACAATTGTTGAAAATGTGCCATATTGTTATGTTCCTAACGTACTGCCCCTGAAAGAGAAATTCGATTTATGTTATGCGTGTATATTGTGTGATTTGTTTATGTCTCTTAATTAAAATTACTCAGGCGAAATTGAACAAGTGAACGTCTATTCACAGCTAGCTATAGAAACGAGGATTTTCGCAAAAGAATGTCGCACTTATTAACGTATCTGTCACCGTACTGTTGGGAACCTTCTACTTGTCTAATTTATTTAGCGTTCGGTCAGAGCAACCGGTGTGTTTGGGAGACAGCTGCTCGTAATCTGAATGCCCGCTGCAACCGTCACACGCCGCTGCACACGCTAAGTCGTTACTCGTAGTTGAGCGACATGCTGGCCGCACATGCCGGGTCGTCACGTGTTGCCGCACACGAAGAACTTCAGTCCTCAGGAAGAACCAAATTGTACACTTGGGTGAATTCACTGCCTACCCACCCACCTACCTTCCCACCTACATACCTACATATGCAAATATGCATACAATGTGTATAACATAAAACTAAGTATAGTAATAATCTGACAATTATATTATATATATATATATATATATATAATGGAATTGTCAGATTATATTATATATTATAATTATATTATATATATATATATATATATATATAATATAATTATAATATATAATATAATCTGACAATCCCATTACATATGTATATATATAAATATATATATATATACATATATATGATTATGATATCTTTATAATGTGTAGACATGTGTGTGTAAGAAAAAGTATCATTATGTTTATTATTTTTATTATATGTGTGTATGTGTGATTGTGTGTGCGTGCGTGCGTGCATGTGTGTATATGTGTGCGAGTTCGTGCGTGTATAGGTGTGTGTAAGTTTGGGATGTGTATGTACGTGCGCGCGTGCGTGCGTGCGTGCGTGCGTGCGTGAGTGCGTACGTTCGCTCCGTCGTTCGTTCGTATGCGTTTGTGTATGAGGGCGTGAGGACGTGCATGCATGTTTCCGTGAGTAGTTCAAACATCAAATGGTGTTAGTGTTCTGACGGTTAGAAAACTCGCGAGAAAAAACACCCAAATAGGAAATATGATTGTTGTTATCGGGAAACTATTTGTAGATGCAATGGCTCACACGAAACAATAGTGCCAGCACATATGCTAAGGACAATGCCACTCTTCAGGTTCTATATGTTTATTGAGGCAGTTAACATAACAGACTCCGTGCAGTACGGTACGTCTCTGCTCGACTCACATTAGGTCCATGACTTACTGACAACAACCGCAGCATCGTCACCCGAAAGGATACATCACCGGGGCAACTACCCCTTTATGACGACATCATGATGAGGGTTGGTGGTTTCGGACAATACAACGGAGTGACGTCCATATGTTACGCCACCTGTGAGTCAACCCATCCTGTTATAGGGTATGGGGTGACCGTGACATTAATGTATCCGTTATCCACCACAATAACGAGTTTAGACGTAACAATGTGTATGTAGTTCACGAACAATATGCTTTGCCGGATTGCAAATCTTTTTAACATATTTTAAAACTTTGCCATAAGTATCTATATTCTTTTATATTAAAGTTTTAATTAAGCATTGTTTGCAGCACAACCACACGTATTAAAAAACTTAATATTAATATGTCTATTGTTTCCCATTATTCTTGAATAACGGGTATATTAAAATATGAAAATATTGTTGCCAGTGTAATAACTAATAAACGTGCTTTATAATTCACTGTACGTGATATAATAAAAATAACGCTGCGTGACAAAACGCAGTAATTGTAGTAGATAGCATTAAATAAACGGATATTGTCATCACAGCAAGAAACAATATTCCAAGTGAAGCCAAAACAAAGAATAGCCCAATAAAAAATCATCATCATAAAAAACTTTCTATCAGGAAAACGTAATCCTGTACAGTTCCTTATTGTTTGAGAATGCAATTGTTATTAAAACAAAAGTCAGAAACAGAATGATCGATGCCGATAGCGAGCTGTGATGTAATCGCTGAGTATAGGACTAGATATTGAATTTACAGATTGTTTCAAACAATGATATCAATAGTTCTCTGACAGAAACTGTAGTAATGACTTGCGTACCCAAAGTACACAAAAATCAGTCTCGTTGTCGCGATGAATACATACAAGGATGCTGGGTATCGTTGAATAATTCCAGCTGCAAAAAATTGGTGTGGACATTTTGAAATCAACCAAACACGTGCGATTCGTGGTTGTTAAAATGCTACGCCAATTATGTAATGGGGCGTAGTTGAGAGCACCGACGTAAAAACGATTCCATATCAGGCCATGGATCAGGTATGAACAATTGTATGATTCTGCTCACATGAGCAATTATTGTTGCGGTCAGACGCGATTGACGCAACACACCACGATGTCGCGGGACGGTGACAAATAACCTCGAACAACGGATTCGTTTCGCTGACATGTAGCTCAAATAATTACAACGAGTAAGGCATTGTGATTGTGTAAGGTATTGTCTTTTCTTCTAAACTGTTAACGACAGGAGAATCGTAACAAGAAGGACATCGTTTTCTGAGTTCTCTCGTGCATATTGATCTTACACAGAGTATACACTGATAATGATATATAGTAGGATATATGCGTATCACAATGAAACATGCCTGACATCCAAATATATTGTATGTTATTCAACATCGCTCACAGCCGCTAAACGACATATTTCCGTCTTGTAATTACGCCTAAAATAAGCACTATCAGTCGGCGTTGGATGCCGACGGAACTTTTCATCTGGTAACGTAACCTCGTGCATTATGCAAGAAAAACCGACTAGGGGCGTGGCAAAAGAATGAACCGTCTTCACGACCTTGACAGTAATTGTGAGCTTTCCTTATCTGCACAGATCCAGGTCGGGTGTTATGTTTTGTCAAAGAACAAGCATATTAACAAATTACCCGTAGTGTGTTGCGTACAACCGTGGGTAGTCGAGGAGACACCGTAGGTGACGGGACATTTGACTGGTGTTGCCCACACACCCGTTGGCCGATTGTGCCGAGCTGTCGACCTGTCAACAATATTGTTTTGCGCGTGTGAACGACACACAAATTGCTTCCTAATTGCGCTATCCTTCCGCGTTTGCACGTATCGTGATGGCGACCAACAACGCTGTCGACTATTTCGGGCTAGGTATAAATGTGTTTGTTGGGGATACGATAACTTGTGGATTGTTGTAAGTACTACTTCCTTCTAAGGACGGCTCCTTTGATGTTAACATTACGTCACTCTGTTCGTTGCTGTTGGTCCGTCGAAGCCGAACTACCACGTCGTTTCACCGGCCAATATACTACATAATAATATTTCTTCTAGCCTATTGATAGAAATGTATACTGTTGCATTTTATAAATATAATAGCATAGTTATCCAGAACAGAGTAAATTTAACTCTTAATGGTGAGGAAAGTACTTATTCACAAAAAAGTACATCCTCAAATTCATAGTGAGAGTAATGTTATTCGGTTACGAGAGAAGATTTACTCTTAAAGGATAGTGAGAGCACTTATGTCAAACTGATAACCAAAAGGAGTAGAACACTACATTTAAAAGGAGCAGTCTGTTCGTAGTTTTAATAAAATAATTAATGTAATGTTTTTAAGACTATGATAACTATGTTGAAGGTATACCGCCCGCCTAATTGTCTTTAGTAAACCAGTAACAACTTTCGCAATTTTGAAAATACAACCCCAGAGCATGTTCAAATGGTAAACAAAATATTACGTTTCAAAAGAAACTTTATTGGCAATATTATTGGGGCTGGCTAAGTCAATTAACCCGCAATAACTTTTGATTATATTCAACGATGCTCAACACAGCAGACGTCCTGTTATAAATTACCACGCCTGCTAATTCCGGATAGAGGAACGGACTGCCTCCTTTAAAATGACTCCCCGAAATCCACAATAGGAGTAATGTTACTGTGGTGTTAAGAGTATTGTCCACTCACAGTAAATATACGTCTGGACTATCTTGTATATTTAAGATTGTTTGCCTACAACATGCTAGACTTCTCCCAACATAACAATATATAATATGCAAGGTAAGTGGCACAATGATCAGTACAACATTCACTGACAATCTTATAACGATGAAAGATGTTTTGTAGCCGGATGTCAACAAGCCTAACAGTCTATGCAACGACAGGTATGAGTCTATGTAGACATGACCATGTTAAAGTGAAACAAAATGCATATTCATATACATGACAATGAAACAGTGACAATAGATTGACGTGTCAGCGCAACGTCATGGTCAAAGACGCCCTGGGCGCTTATTGGTTAAGCATCGTGGGCGTGTCTTAATAAAATTATGTCGGCCGTCGGGAAATGTGAGATTTCACTAGAATCTTCACTTTGAAAATAAATGGTGAATAAATAACAGGCGTGGTATTGTTTATTGTAGTTGCAAATGGTTAGAGATTGTATTAACTCTTTTAGCTTACGTGTATCTAGGCCCACACAACTTACCTTTTGTTTCCCTTTAAAAGAATGACAATCTGCGCATGTCGAACAATCAGGATGAGCAGTGACTATTGGATAAATGAGTAATTGTACTCTGCTACAAGAATAACCTTACTCTTGACTGAAGAAAAAGGGATTTGCATACAAATAACAACTTTGTAAGACGTTCTACGTAACTGAACTGCTCACATTTACGTCACAGCAAAAATCGTATACGAATACTTGATCAAACCGTCTAACTATAATTGAACTAGCGCACGCGTTTGTGTGTGGGGGGGAGGGGGTGGTGGCTGTGTGGGTGTGTGGGTGTGTGGGTGTGTGGGTGTGTGTGTGTGTGTGTGTGTGGGTGTGTGGGTGTGTGGGTGTGTGGGTGTGTTGGTGTGTGGGTGTGTTGGTGTGTGGGTGTGTGGGTGTGTGGGTGTGTCGGTGTGTCGGTGCGTGGGTGCGTGGGTGCGTGGGTGCGTGGGTGCGTGGGTGCGTGGGTGCGTGGGTCCATGTGTGCATGTGTACGCTGTGCGCGTGTGCGTGTGCATGTGCGCGCGCGCACACCCGCATGTATGTGAGTGCGTGTGTGTGCGTTTATGTGTGTGTGTGTGCGTGTGCGTGTGCGTGTGCGTGTGCGTGTGCGTGTGAGTGTAAGTGTGCGTGCGCGTGCGCGTGCGCCTGCGTGCGATGCGATGCGTGCATGTGCGTGAGTGTGTAGGCATGCGCGCGCGTGTATGTGATTGCGTTCGTTTGTGTGTGTGTGCATGCGTGCGCGCGCGCGCGGGTATGTTAAAGTTTCCCTACCAAGCGGCTTGGCAAAATGTTCTTGTTCGTATCGGTCGTTAGACTGACGCAGATCGATTGTCAACGACATTATGAGTCTTTCTAAGCCACGCAATTGATCCGCCTATCAGTTGAGCACGTCGTAAGTTACTTGCAATGTGAAAGCATCTATGCGAATCATGCGTCATCCGAAGGATGGGCCTATTTTCTAGTCTTGTTAATTGCAGGGTCGATTCCTATCCACTCGTATACCTGCGGTCAACGAGGGCCATTTTCGCCGACCATCTGTAGACATGACTGCGCTACACAATCTGATGTTTGGGAATGCGACAAGCGATATGACAACGTCTCTAATTACGCAGGTTTAGAGGAAGCCGTGTCGTATCAATTTCACGCGGTCTCATTGAACAACGCCAATCCGGCCCGGGTAATGGCGGCACGTGACCTGGGTATTGTTCCTGGACGGATATTGCCCGCGGTCTCGATGGCCGAACGACTGTAGCGTCTGTAGGACCGTGATGACAGCATCAAGTACTGTAACCCCGGCATTGCAACGCCTTCATATTAGTGTTTGATAAGTGACCGTGATAAACATAAGTAGTTTCCCAGCAGCTACCCCGGAAGCCCTTCCCTCTGTCGGCGCACATATCTGATCAACGAATCTCCTATTTATCCCACCGCACAATCTGATAGGCCTGCAAGAACGCACACGTTTTTGCTGCAGCTCCTAAATGATATAGCGTTTGGACTGGCAGTGAAAATGGATTGTAGACCATGACACGTTCTCTCCAAAGGATGAATAGCACTTGCTGTGGCCATATTGTAAAAAAGGACAGAGATAAGCCAGACAGAATACAACGAAGAAGATTGCTGATTCCAAACATGATATGTCTTAATATTGAAAGACGCTAATAGAATATAGATTAATAATACCAGTGATCAAGAGGTTAAGACGAGACCAAAAAAGAAGTGTTTCTAAATATTGAATTGTTATATAGATATTAATAGAATATTTGTTCCTCAAGTTTAAAAAGGCAATAAACCAGATCTAGAAAAAACAGCAGGTACGGTAGAGGTTGCAGGCACGATGAATCGGTAATGAAAGGTACACCTGTTCACAGAGAGACAATGCAATATAATCTACCAATTATGTTAATGTTAGCGGTGGGAAGGTGTTTTGTGAATATGTATAAAACTAACATTGATGATAAAGCCAATCATGATATGGGCGGGCAATACAATTTTTGAAGAATTGGTTACCTGATCAATTGTTGAATTATCGAAAAGGCAATGGCTTTCTTGTCCACTTGCTATGTGGTGGTTTTAGATTTAAATGACAGCCTAGTTAAATCGTTGATAAATCTTATGATCTACAGCGGACGCAATATCACGTTAAATAAGATATGTCGCCTGCGGCCTCAGACCAAATCATGGCCGGTTCTTAGCTGATTACCTAAACTACATACTAGTGAACTTTGTTTGCTGCTAAGAGATTGGTGTACATCTAAACAGTGACATATGTGCTATCCATTTGTGAGAAAGGATTGATGACCGAAAGGCGGTCGGTTTCATGAAGATGTCATATCGTCTTACAAATGATGAAAGGCGTACAATGCAACTGGCGAAAGCCGTATCACTTTCAGGGTTATTTAGCAGAACATGTTACAGCGATAATTAAAGAGCTTCAACATGCCTATTGTGAATGACTTCATTTGTTAATCAGATTCTCTTCGAAGCGAATCTGCCCACATTCATTCAAACTAACACTGATTTTGCCAGCAGCAACCGTTAAACAAGCAGTGTCCTGTCAACCCCGAGGCCCCAAATCACGCTCTCTTCACTCATGTCTCCAGAATGATATGAACCACCTGAACGCATGGCGGGTTTCTTATGACACCAGACGCTACAGATATCGAAACTGGTAATTTACTACGCGAATAGGACAGGGCGTCCTATACGATGGCTTTGCTCGGGGGACGCCTGTCAAAATCCTTATCCGATTTTGCTTAATAATTCATCAATCACCTCCGGTTTCGCCTAGCTATTACAAACGACAACAGACCCGATGCTATCGGGCAGGTTCTTTGACTGTCGTTGGATAATGCGTCCGCCAAATGTCGCTATACAGGCCGATGCATATAGTTGTATGGTAACGCAAATAGAATATACACGAATGGGTGCACGAACGCACGTATGTACGTGCGTTTGTATGTACATTCATGTGTGCCCCCCCTCTCTCTCTCTGTCTCTCTTTGTTTGCGTGTGTGCGTGTGTACATGTATGCATTTATTTATGGTTGTTTCTGTGTGCGCCCGTGTATGTGTGTATGAGTTTGCGTGTGTGCATGTGTTCGCGCGCGTGTGGGTATTTGCGTGTGTATGAGTGTGTGTGTGTCCGTGTGGAGTATATAGTAGTTCGTACTTGCATGGTTACGTGTGCATGTATGTACGGTTATGTACAAACGAACGTGTGTGCGTGTTTTCGTGATATAAGAGGAATTTAAAGATGCTTTCATAATTACATACTACAAAATGCTACCATAATGACGGTGGGAAATGCGATTGTAAAAAATCGGCTGACACGCCTACAAAGAATCGCTCAACAATTTCCCCTCGAATGGCAGTGTAGGTTTCGTGCCTGGCGCTCCACGGCCAATACGATTCCTTGCCGCAACTGCAAGAAAATGTCGAACAGCAATAGAACCTGTGTTATGTATTTTTGTTAACATTACAAAGGCAATTGCAACGTAAATAAGTAAACCTTGTGGAGTCTGCATATGTGGTATAACTTCTCAGAGACTGTTGTCACGCTCAGTCACGAATTCTTCTATTATGTTTTTATTATGTTGCCCTAGTACCCACCATGCGGGGAACAGCCGCTCGCCCCGTTGACAGCAGGCTAAAGAAAACACACACTTCGTTAACCACGTTTTTATTGCTATACTAACAGCGGTATCTGATAAATTGAGTAAGGGTGTTTTATGTGCACTAGAGCTGATGGAAAGTTATTTAATTTGGCCAGACTGAGAGTGCGTACACACATCTGTGAGGTTTACGTTCGCAAAAATGCAATTTACGTAGAGCTTAGACCAACATGACAACTTGTGCACACGCACGCACACACCCACACACCCGCACACCCGCACACCCGCACACCCGCACACCCGCACACCCGCACACCCGCACACCCGCACACCCGCACACCCGCACACCCGCACACCCGCTCACCCGCACACCCGCACACCCGCACACCCGCACGCACCCACGCACCCACGCACCCACGCACATATGCACACATGCACACACACCCACCCACACACACACCCACACATCCACACACCCACGCACCCACGCACCCACGCACGCACGCACCCACGCACGCACGCACGCACGCACGCACGCACACACGCACACACGCACCCACGCACCCTCGCACCCACGCACACACGCACATACCCACCCACCCACCCACACGCACACCCACACACCCACATACCCACGCACCCACGCAACCACGCACCCACGCACTCACGCACACACGCACAAACGCACACACCCACACACACACACACACAGGCACACACGCACACACCCACACACCCACCCACACCCACACACCCACACACCCACACACCCACACACCCACACACCCACACACCCACACACCCACACACCCACACACCCACACACCCACACACCCACATATCCACGCACCCTCGCACCCACGCACCCACGCACACACGCACACACGCATACACGCACACACGCACACACGCACACACCCACCCACACCCACACACCCACACACACACACACAGGCTCACACGCACACACACCCACACACACACACACACACACCCACACACCCACACACCCACACACCCACACACCCACACACCCACACACACACACACACACACACTCACACACCCACACACCCACACACCCACACACCCACACACACCCACACACCCACACACCCACACACCCACCCACACACCCACACACACACACACACACACACACCCACACACACATACACACACACTCACACACTCACACATCCACCTACCCACACACACACACGCACACGCACACGCACATACCCACACACCCACACACTCACATACCCCCCCCACACACACACACACCACGCACACACATGCATGCAAGCACTCACACATACACACTTGCACACACACACAAACGCACACCCGCACACCCGCACACCCGCACACCCGCACAACCGCACACCCGCACACCCGCTCACCCGCACACCCGCACACCCGCACACCCGCACACCCGCACACCCGCACACCCGCACACCCGCACACCCGCACGCACGCACGCACGCACGCACGCACGCACGCACGCACCCACGCACCCACGCACCCACGCACGCACGCACGCACGCACGCACCCACGCACCCACGCACCCACGCACCCACGCACCCACGCACCCACGCACCCACGCACCCACGCACCCACGCACCCACGCACCCACGCACCCACGCACCCCCCCACACACACACGCACACACCCTCCCACCCACACTCACACACCCACACACCACACACCCACGCACCCACGCACCCACGCACCCACGCACGCACTCACGCACCCACGCACGTACCCATGCACCCACGCACACACGCACATACCCACACACCCACCCACCCACACACGCACACACCCACACACACCCACACACCCACACACCCACACACCACACACCCACACACGCCCACACACCCACACACACACACACACACACACACAAACACACACACACACACACACTCACACACCCACCTACCAACACACACACGCACACGCACACACCCACACACCCACACACTCACATACCCACACACACACACACACACACACACACACACACACACACACACACACACACACACACACACACACACACACACACACACACACACACACACACACACCACGCACACACATGCATGCAAGCACTCACACATACACACTTGCAGACACACATACATGCACGCACGCACGCACACACAACACACATACGCACGCACGCACGCACGCATGCACATTCCCACTCATTCACTTACTCACTTACTCACCCACGCACACATCAACCGACACAATTGTACGAAGAGCTAGCATGTCGATGGATACTAGAATACTAATGACATGTTTGATTTTGGTAAAATTGTTTAGAAACTAGACGAACGAACACAATCGAAACGTCCGTGTTAATAGCGACTGTGTCGATCTGACAGCATTGTTACATCGACGCTATCGTTTCTCACTAAGGTGACATCTACTAGTCTCTCGATAACATCGACAAATTCTCTTATCACGAGTGGCATTTATTCGTTTATGACGGCTGCAAAATTGTCTATTTGATAGATACTATTTTATAATTGTTAATGGTAATAACTGGTAAACTGGGGCCCGTGTAAGAGATAACGTCGAGAACACGGCGCCGTTGTTATGCAACAGTAGGCCGCCTATTGTAGAGAATGT
>CM034532.1:33577250-33691281 GCA_020002185.1 Paraescarpia echinospica
AATAACAGAAGCTCGTGAAAGGTGCGATACAGATTGGCGTTGACACCTCTTGTTGTCCCGACTATACGTGCAGTTCTAGGCAGTGCGCGGTAACAAACAGTGCCACGCCGTATCAGACAACGACGCGTCAGTCATCGTTACTATTGCAGAATTAATTTATCGGGCGCACATTCATTCTGCGAGCGTCGAAAGATTGGATTAATCACGACTTGTCAGTCACATTGTCGGTTCTAACTGCGGCCTTCTGCTGCCGTGAATGGTTGAGCGCTCCCGCTGCCGATCATGTACGTTCACTGTCCGATTTCGATACGGAGCATTCCTGGTGAATCGACGGAGCGTTTCTGTAGCGATTTTAGCGAGGGGTGAATTTATGCGCTTGAAATGTGATTGAAGCAAATTGGCGCGGTGATTGTGATGGCGCGAACAGGTTATGCAATTATGATATTGTACGCGGCATCTGTCGAGTGTTTCAACTGTTCAACGTCATGGAATACTTCTGAATTTTCGAACACATGTGCGTAATATCCGCAGAGATGTTTGTTTATCATCACGATCCGACTGTAATGTCACATCTTTTATTAACAGGCATTTTATAATGTTTATATATTCATAAACATTTCTTTGTTGTTTCAACCTAATACAGTATTGTATTGCACAGTAAGTTATGAATATATTGTTCCTTCGTTTATTACATTATTACTATGTGGAGCGCAGTACCGCAGCGGTAAGAGCTCGGGACTCTCGACTGAGAGAACGCGGGTTCGAATCTCGTGCGGCGGTGTCGAACCTTGGGAAAGTTCGTTTACTTTGCATTGCTTCAGTTCACGCAGCTGTATAAATGAGTACCTGGTTATAGACAGTGGTGGATAATTGTGTACGAATAGTCTTCGAGCATTAATTGCAGCGAGGATGAATGCTTCCCAGAGAAGTCGAGATGGTGTTTGATTGAACAGGTCTGCCAGGGAGTAAAGTGTAAAGCGCTTGAGCAGTCCTGAGGACTGGATACTGCGCTATATTAGAACTTACCTTACTTACCTTTACATATTGTCAAGAACTCCAGGTGAAGCGAACTTGTAAATTTTAGGATTGAGGGATACTGTAAATGCCTAACATGCGAAAGTAAAAGTAAGCGAAGTAAAGATTTTTGTAATTTATTCACCCCACCGAACTCTTCAAACGTAAATATTTACAACGTGCACTGTGGGAAGTATTGAGCCGACATACCACTTTTATATTTCAATTATTGAGACTCGTCAGCCTCATACACACTCACATCATAGAATGGGTATACCAGGAAACAAACATGTCATCCCTGTTAACACCCATCCGCACACGGTGGCTTCCTTCCACCATCTCCAACACAAGTAACAGTAAGAGGCAAATACCATCTTCTGCTATCAGCCCAGTGACGATACATGAGCACAGTTTCCAATCGAGGCCTATATAATGTGCTATTTCATCATAACGTAAATAAAATGTAATAATGTTCGGGTCCAACTATACCCTCGGTCGACACGGACGTCAACTTTACATTCTTGCGATTGTCCGTAACATTCAGAAGACGAAGCAGCTCAGACCGAATGAGCTTCCTTCCTCTCGCGGGAATTCAGTCATGTGTCTCGGTTATCGTCTACGGACTTGCTACTTCGCTAGAGGCCCATCGTTCTCACGAACGAGCGTGACGTTTTTAGCTGGCCGTAGCACCGACCCCACACTACAATAAATATTAAATAATAATTTTAATACAATACTCCTAATCAAATGTATGAACAATACACCACTCTAGATACATGTTACTACAATCAACACAAAACACGTCCATAATATATATATATATATATATCTACCTCCGATGCATATATATATATATATATATATATATATATATGTATATATATATATGTATATATATATATATATATATATATATATACACACACACATATATATATATATATATATATATATATATATTATATACACACATGTTCGGAGTACATGTCCGAGCAAAATATTCAACTTGTATCCACTTCCAGTTCCACCACCTAAACATATTCCACGTTCACTAATCCGTTACCGTGAATATCATTCATGACAACAATACCACCACCCACAATCGACTTTCGTTACTGCATAAACAATCGAATAGCTGAATGATAATTCGCTATCCCGCATAGCATGAGCGACACCAGTATTGTCGCACTAACCAATGTTCATTTCCTCTCAGACACACCCTTTTTATAATGTTATAATGTTATATACGCTCGGTATGTGATGTCTCTACCACATAATAGTAGTAACATCTGGTTATACTGGGGAACAGGCTCCATCTTCCCATCTGTACGTGACCTGGACTGGTGTAATCTCCCTGTCTCATCCCCCAGTCCCTGAACAGCATTCTGTCATGTGACCCCTAAAAATGCTGACATCATTGTAAGAATTAAGCCGCCCCGCGGATAATACAATAATTCAACATGTATATAAAGACTCCTTATAGCGTCCTTCCAATACGCTGTGGAATTATTCTACGTAAGTTTCCATTCGTACCACAGTTCATATTCGTATGAACCTGTCTGCCATTCTATAATTATTACATATTAAATCCTGCTATCCTGCCTGTCTCCCCTAACTATAATGTAAGTTCCACCTTTGAAAATCTGTCCCTATTCCATCTCCCCGTTGCATTCATACCATTGCGTAATCACTAGCCAGCAATCATTTACCGCATAGGGTGACTCCTATTACAACCTTTCTCAGTCGGTAGGTACCTATGTTAAGTTCTCACTCCCAAAATCATGACACAGCAAGTTAACTACTCCGTTGGAAGTGCTGTTAGCTTTATCCCCAGCAATTACTGCATGAAAGCAATTCGTTCGCATACGATTCCACTAATATATATATATCATATATATATATATATATACATACATATATATATATACATATATATATATATATATATACATATATATATATATATAGGCCTGTATACATACACACATCACACACACACACACACACACACACACACACACACACACACACACACACACACACACACACACACACACACACACACACACACACACACACACACACACACACACACACACACACACACACACACAGGTATATATCATCCACCCTCGAACCCTCCCTCGGCCTCCGACCTCCAACTCTCCCACGGCATTCAGGCTCCAGTTTTCCCTGCCTCCAGACTCTAGCTATCTTTCTCAACCTCCAACTTGCAGCTCTCCCTCAGCTTCCAAGTTCTAGCTTTCCTTCAGTCTTCAGTCCCAACTCTCCCTTGGCTTCCAGGTCCATCCTCCAGCTCTCCCCAGGTTTCCTGATCCCTTAACCTCCAGCTGCCTCCCGGCTATGCGTCCATATTCGTCTCTTCCGCCCTGGCTGTCTCGCCAAGTGTCTTAATCGAATAATCATCCACTTGTTTGGTAGAAATATACCACGATGAACAACAACCGGATAAAAGGAAAGCAGAACTTATATTCTCATATTAAAAATTAACACATATATTTACATTTTATTTTTGAAGCAAAAACAACAATTTTATAAGGAAATTACAAACACGGGAATTACGAGTTCTAAATGTGCAACTGACATAAATTCTTTCAGAATCTCATTATTGTTTAATGTTTAATGTTATTCGTGTCTACGGGCGCATAAGGCGGAAAAAAGGACATCTCTACTTATGTTGGTCTGCCGCCTGCTTACAAGCTTGGCCCCTGGCTGAGAAACATTTTCTGTAATTTACCTTTGCCGATCCATATCCATCTTCTTACGGTGAGCAAATGATTCGTGTCAAATTGTGCGGCTTGTTATAGCAGTTCTTTGTTGGACGTCTTTTGTGGACATAATATTCGCGTTGTGTTTCGTAGTGAAAGGTTGAGCGTTGTTGTTAATAACTAACAAGTGAGGACAAATTTAGCAAGAGAGCACGGAAACAGAAGAGGTGGTGTAAAGAGAAGAGGAACACCGAAATTAATCTGGGAAGGCAATGTCAAGAGATATAGCAAACAGGCAGGATTGATCAGCCGGCAGTTGGAGACAATTGCAGCAGATCAGGGTAGGTGGAGAAGTATCGCCAAGAGGGCGGAAGAGACCGTAATAGAACAACGGGGGGGGGGGATATTAATAATAAGAGGAAGAGTATGTGTTGGGCATTATATAAGATATGTCTCCTTCGTATCAATTCATATAATATAATTGAGAGGACGCTTCTTTCTTCTGGAAAACATGCGGGATCTCTGTTTATGCCTGAAGAAAGGCCCCTTGTTCGTACATGGCTTTTAGTGCTATACGCCTACAAACTAACCATCTGCAACCGCAATCAATTAGTGACTTATTCACAGAATGCGGTATCAAAATGGAAGATTCTAATGAAATGTCCGATATCATGGAGGCTGACATCTTTGCTCATGGCGAAGATACTTGACCAGTATGACCAATATGTTTTATTCAGCATGGTACAGTAGACCAGTATTCACGAGTAAGAGTATAAATTCGTAACGTCAGCGCTGTCCACACAACATAAATTTTGTGTCATCAACAAGGTTATTCTAGTAAATAATTGGCATAATATCTTAATTACAGTTGCTAATTGTTAGCTTTAATTAACACTTTTAGATGAATAGACCAAAATATTTGCCTTTTGTTTCCTTTTATATATATTTTGTTCCCCTTTATCTATCAGTGATTCATTAGGGCCTACCATATGTCTAATGCTGCTGTATACTGTTAATAATCTGCCATCTTTTAACAATTGTGTTTTTCTAGATGCTCCTCCCATCGACCTACCCATCACCCATCTCCCATCTCCCACCTCCCTGCCGTCCCACACCCCCACCCCATTGTCTGACGGCCCCCGGTCACGTCCACATCATGTGACGATCTAGCAGTGAGCGAGACTCGTCCAGTGCCGGCGAGGTTCACGGAGAACGTGCTACATTATCCAATTCCCGACGCGTCCATTAATTCATCACATTTCAGCGTCGAGAGAGACCCGGGGCACATTACTGCGACAGTTGTAGATGCGCATCTGTCGACCGCGAGCTTTGATACAGCCACTGCGACAGTCCTCGAGATCGCTATCCACGACAGCCGCCCCATTCCGACGACGCACGATCCGATTGCCTCAATAGGAGTATTTAGCGACGTTCCCCGGCATCGGCGATTTTTTTTAACGAAATTCGGAAGCCGGTTAAACTATTATCGCGTGGCAGCTGCTGGAATGGATGTCGCGGATGAGACCGATAATACGTCGAGTTGGCACTGAGATGAATTAGTTCTAGCCCGCTGGACCGCGACCGATGACGTCTGTGCGTGAATCGTGAAACAACCGGGGGCGTTCAATGTGCGCGGTTCAAAATCTTAATTTGATAATTCATGGTTAGTTGTTCGCGATTTCAAGGCCTTTCTGCCGGCTCACCGGGTTACGCAAACATACGGCTCCGTGTTCACACGCTAAAACCCCATTCCTTCGAGCAGGTGTTTTTTAATAACTTAAAACAACACAACGCTACGACACAACTATATTATGCATTTATTAAACCTATGCTTTATTGATAAACCTCAATCGAAAGTTTCAATCCGGATCGTCCGGTCGATTAATTTCCGGATCGTCTGGACATTCGTCATCGAATCGGATCAGATCCGTGGATCAGACAGATCCGGATCGCGGACAGATCAGGACAGGATCAGGACGCGGGCGAATCAGGGCGGCTCAATCAATTGTGTGTGCGATATTGTCCGTATTATTGCGTGTGTACATGCGTGTGTGGTGTACTGTGCGTGTGTGTGTGTGTGTGTGTGTGTGTGTGTGTGTGTGTGTGTGTGTGTGTGTGTGTGTGTGTGTGTGTGTGTACATACGCACACACGCACGCCACCAATCCCTTGTCCAAAAGCACACACTCGTAAGCACACACGGTGTGTGTGCGTGTGCGTGTGCGTGTGCGTGTGCGTGTGCGTGTGCGTGTGCGTGTGCGTGTGCGTGTGCGTGTGCGTGTGCGTGTGTGTGTCTATTATGTTTAAGCTACGTTCATTGCAATAGTTGCATACTTCACTGCCCATTGAACATACAATGGGCAGTGAAGGAGTATAACAGGTAGTCGCGAGACACGTGAAAGAAGCGATGTGGACATCCTCGCGAGGCAACTGTAAGCTTCTTCCACCCTAGCTTCCATCACCTCTACGATGACGTCAAACTGTCTGCACGTATTAAAAAAAAATTTTTTTTGATATGTCAGTAAGAATTTTCAGTAAACTGCTTTCATTGCAATTTGAAAAAAGCTTGTCAAAAGCTGGCGGGCTGATTTTAGAAACGAGTCATTAACTTGGGGCGGTTGACTAGGTGCGTTTTAATTTTTTTACCTTTTGTAGAGTTCAAATTAAAAAGTCGTCCCTTCTTTTTTTCGCTCTGAGTTACCGCACTTGAATGTTGCGTGTGTATCCACGGCGTGCCAAATTCAAAAATTCGTTAATTACGTCATAACTTTTAATTTTAACACGAACGATGCCATTGTTGTTACCAAAATGCCGCGTAAGGACAAAGGACGGCAACAGTGGGCTGGGACCCGGCGTAGTACAAGTGACGTTGTTGGGAGTTGGACGCCGGGATTTGTTGCGGCGTTGGTGGCGTCGGTGGCGGTGGTGATGGTGGCGTTGGTGGGAGGAGACCGCAAGCACTAACAACGGCTTGACGTCCGGGCAGGGGCGACAGCGAGGCACTTCGGTGCGGCGAAGCGAATAGGTTGGCGCGGACGAATCCATTTGCGCCGCGCGCTGTCCGTCGCACCGTTGGGCCGTAATCTGCTGAGCGCTTGAACCAATAACAAGAGCGCAGCCATTGTCGCCGTCTTCAACGCCTCAATTAAAGCTCTAATGTGATTGCGCCCGCTCTAAGTGAATAAGTAAGCTCGCGCTTACGCCGTGTCTTCGTCAGCGCCGACGAACCCGGGCTCGCTCTCGACGGAACCTCGTCTTCTCGTCATCTCCTACACCTTCGTCGGTGGATGCTTGGCTTCTGCAGTACGCAGGCGCATCGATCGCACGGCAAGTGTCTGCCACTTCGCTAACAGGCAAATTAGCGGGATTAAAGTCGGATACGGACGGCGTTAATGGAGAGGCGGCAGTGCAGGCCCGCACGCCGGAGTGTCAGCGCTTAGCTGGGGTAGTTGATTGCGTTGTTTGATTACGGTACTTGTCGACTGCCGTGCAATGGAGGCGCTTGCTAACATGAACTCTGTGTTGCAATCGAGAGGCGCCCACCGGCCTACATACCTCGCCGAGATGGCCGCCGCCTCACCGCTCAACCTGCGCTGTCTGCCCGTCAACTTTGCCCGCGCCATGCCCGAATCGCCGACGGCAGTGAGACTCGCCGGGTGCCGGGACGTGACGCCCGCGGACATACCCGCCGACCACGGCAAGCGACGCGGCACGGAGAACACTACCCCCGGTCGTTACTCGGATCCTCGGAGCGCTGCGAGCAGCAGCGAGGACGACAGCAGTAGCTGCACGTCGAAGACCGACCTGGAGCGACTGGGAGACGACGAGTCATGCGGCGGCGGTAGATCGACGGAGTCTGGGGGCGCCAAGTCGAAAGGCAAGAGATGGGGACGACTTTGCATCAACGCCCGGGAGAGACGTCGCATGCACGACCTGAACGACGCACTCGACGAGCTGCGCTCCGTCATCCCGTACGCGCACAGCCCGTCAGTGCGCAAGTTGTCGAAGATCGCCACCCTCCTGCTCGCCAAAAACTATATCCTCATGCAGGCGAACGCTCTCGAGGAGATGAGGAGACTCGTTGCCTTCGTCAACCCGACGGCGTCCGTGGCGCCTCCACCTCCGCGCGCACCCTACGACGCCTTCCCCACCTACGTCCCAGCCTCCCGGGTGACGCCCCATCCCGTCGCAGCCCTCCTCGACCGTCGCTCCCCCGGCTACTCCCCGGCGCCTCGCTCCCCCAGTCGCAAGTCGTGGGCCGCGGAAAAGTCGTGAACTCGCTGACTTCAAAAAGGTGCGTGGTTCGCTCAACGACATGGACGTGGACGAAGCATCGCCCTTCCGGGACATGCGATTATTTATTGGTCAAACCCTGACACCGTAGACTATGGTATTTAATAGCAATATTATGATTAGTTCCTCTAACGTACAAAAACATTCTGAGGTATGAAAACCCGCTTTGCTGCTAAGGTTAAACGCATAAAATTGTGGATTAAAAGACGTCGATGTGTTCAATAAGTATTGTGTTACGAGTGGCGTTACGTTAGTTAACCCCTATATTGGGTTTGTTAACCCCCCCCCCGAAAGCCCACCTGGTCCAGCTGCCTGTTATATCCCCATAACTGCCATCAATTATAGCGTGTCACTTTCGACAGACAGACATGCAAATGCTCGCACGAACGACTGAATGATAGCAACTGTATTGTTTACGCCACGCGCACACAATTTATTCGAAGTGAGCAAACAACGTCGTGTTCGACCTGAGCACGTTACTTCAACGTCTGCACTCGGGGACATCGAATAGATATGAAACGTGCAAACAAGGAACGAACTATGTTGGCCGTGCGAAAAACCGAAACACAACAACGCTAGCAGTGTCGCTTGCTGGACGACGCCCAACCGACAGCGAGTATCTCGTTCTATGTTATTGTGTGGACAATGCGACTCATTGTATTCCATGTGTGTACATTTGTTATACATAAAAATGTGTTTTGTACGAAGCACTATGTATTTGTTTTGTGTTACGCGATTATGACCGCGACTTCGCGTTGTACACTTGGTTGCCTTTCTATTGTACATCTCGTTTCTCGTTCGGTGCTGACTTGTCATAGACAACAACGGTCGTAATAATAAATGTGGGCATTCTTGACCTATTCAACTAAAGTTAGTCATGTCGAAGTGTGCGCTATGTGTTTTTATTTACTGAAAATAATACAGCAAGTCATTGTCCCGACCTTTGTTCGCAGTCAAAACGTTGCATTTCTCCTGTACCTTTGTGATCACGCTGTTTGTGTCAACGGCGACGGTTGTTGTCAGGGTATAGAGTAAACGTGCGTGTGACGATTAACAACAACACTGGGATAATATGTCAGTTACACACACGTGACTCTCAAAGAAAACGTGTCTGTTACACACGGTTACATGTTACGAATTTTAGTGTAGGTTTAGCCACGTCAAATTTTCCTCGTGTAAACGTACATAATAAAGATTATCCATTAAAAATTCGCTTCACTAAAATGATCCCACTAACTAAATTGTCATGTGACATACGGACAACTTGCCATCTGGTTAGTCATCCTCGGGCAGTTTTTAAACGAACCCGAGGGATATTGTCAATGCTGTAGTGCATCCGGACGTACAGAGGCTTCACCGATAACATCAACTTTACTATATAATTGCCATATTGACGGTTTCACAGACACACAAGAGTGCTCCTCGGTCAAGCTCAACTGCACTAAGAAATTATCATATGTACATCAACGATTAATCTGTGGTCGGCAAGTATGCTAATTAGTGGCGAACAAGACGACAACAGGTGCAGCGGCCGGACCTGAATAGACTAGACAGGTCATCGTGTCAACTACACGCCCGTCAATTATACAATTGTAAGCACTTTGTGGGATGGTTTTAACCAACAAGCATCTGGTTGTGCCGATAGCATATACGGGGAGGCCGGAAGTCTAGAGTAGAGGCAATTAGTATATGCTATAGTAGATGGTTCTATAATTTTACTTCAACGAGGCGTTTATGTGATTTGGATCTAGCGAAAGACAACCTCCACTCACCACCAACTCGCCAAGGCTCTCCAGCCGATTTCGTTTGATTTTTTTTAGTTTAACTGCCAATATAGCAACACTTTTATCTCCATGATAAATAAGGTGTGCACAATCATCACACGCATGGTGAACTGTATCTCACAAAACACCCTCTATTGCGACATCATTAATATGGTTTATGTAATCTGTGATGATATATTTGGTTGCCCATTTCTGTTCTGTAATATTCAATTCCGAAATAAAACCCACTCACGCACACACACACACACACACACACACACACACACACACACACACACACACACACACACACACACACACACACACACACACACACACACACACACACGCGCGCGCGCGCACGCGCACACACAGACACACAGACACACAGACACACAGACACACAGACACACAGACACACACTCGCTAGCTCGATTAGATTAGTATGTTTCCGATGCTGTAATTTCGATTAGTATGACATTATTGCTAAGATGCTAAGGGCTGATATTTTGGAGAAAGTAATCATCATAAACACGTCCCTGATTTTCCTGAACCAAAGGTAAACATTTACTATTTGCATAATTCTGGAAAGTTAGTAAAATTAAACGATTTGTTTTATTTACTTTATATCACTAATACATATAACCATATTTATGCACAGTGAGTGCTGCAGTTCAATGTAAAATTTAAAAACCCTTCAGGTTTGTACAATATGCTAGTTACAATTATAATATTGTTATAATTAAAAAAACCTATGTAACGTATGCCAACTTTTCTCCGCAACACAAAGCTCGTTTCGGCGAAATTGTCGTCAAATAAGTATAATATATAATTATATACATGTATATAATATATAATTATATACATGTATATGTATATATATAATTCCAAAAAAATTGTCGCGCCTTTAATTTCTAATATAAATATACCTGAACAGAAAATAACAACCAGATTAGATAACTTTGTGTGTTTAGTATATTATACAACTACTGTATGGGATTGCTTGCGAGTATAGACAACACTAGGACGAACAAAATGTACAGCGGGGCTGCGATGGACAGATTCTCACTTGCTGCAAGTTGACGGTGATGGAGAGGAGCCTACGGGGAATTCCCTAACCGTCATATCCCCTGAATCTTCTTTTTCGATCGACAATCGATGTCCACTACAAGTAAACTGTTACTTTTTATTTATGAGAGCCATGATATTAGTGAAACATGTTTATCTGTGACAGGAGATGTATGTTTATATTACACGAATTAGTCATCGGACCAGCTACACATCAAATGATACCCGATCTATTCGTTATGAATGAACGAATGAATGAATGAATAAATGAATATATATATATATATATGTATACTCATTAATCCATTAATTCATTGAATGAATGAATGAATGAATATATATATATGTATGTATATATATATATATTCATTCGTTCGTCCGTTCGTTCATTCGTTCGTTCATTCATTCGTTCGTTCATTCATTCATTCACTTCTTCAATCATTCATAACGATATAATAAATGCAAACGGTCGGGAACTCCCGGTAACAACTCTGCTATCACGTGGACCACCTATAATAACAATAGTATGCCTACAGTATAATAATATAATTATATATATATATATATATATAATCTAATTATATATATATAGATAATTAGATTATACATATATATATACATATGTATAATATAATTATATATATATATATATATACGTAATTAGATTATATACATATATATATACAATCTAATTATATATTTATATACATATAATTAGATTATACATATACATATGTGTGTATAATCTAATTATATATATATATACGTAAACTAATTATATATATATGTATAATCTAATTATATATATATATATATAATTGTGTATTTAAAATATAATATCACATATCCTGTGACATAATAAATGCAAATAATATAATTATATATATACACATATATATATATATATATATATATATGTAATTATATATATATATATATATAATCTAATTACGTATATGTATCATTAGATTATACACACATATATATATATGTATAATCTAATTATATATATATATATAATTATATTATACATATATATATGTGTGTATAATCTAATTATATATATACGTAATTAGATTATATATATATATAATTATATTATATATATATATATATGTGTGTATATATATAATTATATTATTTGCATTTATTATGTCATTAGAATATGTGATATTATATTGGTTAAATAACATGTAACTCATTAATTAATTAATTCATTCATTCATTAAACACACACACACACACTCACACACACAAGCACACACACACACACATATATATATATATATATATAATACAAACGTATATTATTTCGGTTTCTGTCCGTCGGTCGAATTCGTTTTGTCCGTCCAGGGAAGCTCCGTCACTTTCGCAAGTTTGTGGTTGACATTGCTTAGGCGTGGTAGATGGCTCGTTCGAGTGGTTCTTCGGTATATAGAGGCTTATGTTTAAAATATCACCTGGGGATCTAGGTGGTATTTGGTTGATTCAACATGATGTTTTACGACGTTATCATAAAGGTAACGTACCAATAATGCTTTCGACAGATATGTCGCTGGATGTGCGCAAAAATTCTTAATAGTTTTCGCGTTATTGCTGTTTCAATGTGAAACGAAACGCTACTAATCACCAGGCTACAAGCTATGATATTACCGAGTACTATAGTGGGGCGGCATGGCAAACCAATTGTGCGTTTTGTGATAAAAGCACCAAACTCGGCCAATGTGTAGACTAATATATGACGGTCATTTGAATTTCAAAATGGCGGCCTACACGAGTATAATTTCAGATGGCCAAATATCAGAAAATGTTCTACACATATTAGTCTACATATTCACCAAGTTTCATGCTTTTATCACAATCGTTATGGTATTCTAAACTATGTCGCCCCACTATTATGTATGTTGCTCTAAGAGGCTTCCACGCTTCCAAGAAACATTGGGATTCGAGTGTTGAACATTTGGGTTTTGGTATATTTTAGATGTCCATAATGTGCCAGCAATACCTTTGTGTAGACAGTAGGGTTTAGAGTTCAGTGCAAATGCATGGATGATGGGTCACATACCAGTGTACAAGATTATGGGAGCGCTCCGTAATATAAAACTATTAGGTATTCATTGGAGTAGACGTGGGCTTATCTGGAAAATGTTTTCCCTGTGCAAAGCCGGGAAACTTAGCAAGTTGTCTACATTTATAGTAATCTTCTCGTGTAGGCTTTCGATAAGGACATCAGAGATAGAGAACAAGTTTCAATGTGCATTCTTACATGATACAATACTGGAATATGTAAACAAAGTAAAATAATCAAAATAGTGTTCATCATCGTGATATCCTCAGTTACTGGTGTAACGTGACGGCATTCAACATTTGAGTTTGTGTGCACATTGTTAATATATATTCGAAATAAGCATCTGTTGAGTATTCCTGTTTACACGTCTAATTGACACTTACATAAGAATAATTATTATAATAATAATAGTAGTAGTAATAAAAACTATATATAATTTGTGTAACTAAAATTTTAAAATGGCAGATTTGTGAAAATTCTAAACAACGCAGTGTCATAATTTTTTGAATATTTTTGTTGACATGGTATAGGCATCTGTAGTGGTCTCAGTAGTTCATGTTTTATATCTACTTTACTACCAGAGAACCTTTATCATGATTTTAAATATTAAAAGAGCGATATATCTTGCCCATTTATTTCCATAAACCAACCACCTAATAAAGTTACAAATGAAGTGCCCTGGTACATAGATCACATGGCTCACTAGATGCCAACATACAGCCACCAGTCTCTGAAATATCCTGTGTTCCTTGCATTTGTTGGTACATAGGCTCCACATTCCCCGCACATATTAATAATGTAAATATATTATTTAGCCCCAGCCGTGTCGATAGTTTTCCTAAACATCGAAATGAAGAAATAATAGCACCGTTAGGCATAAATGATGCACTTAATTAATAACTTGAAATAACGACTGCCGGATTTCTTCCAATATGGTTTTTATTAGAGAAGTGCGTTTTCTTGTAATTAAATCATTTATCCTGAGTAAAAAATGAAAAATGTTTCGCTAAGTTCAAAGGACCGACAGAGAGTGATATAGATTGTGCTGAAATTAGATTAAATTGAAATTCGTTTCAGTCAAAGAACCTAAGCCATGTTCTCAGAGCTCGTTTGTATTATTTTGTGTATAGTGCTGTCAATGCGCTGGCCTAATTGAAATTGATTTTGCACGGACATCAAGTTCCTAGTTAAGACAACGTTAGCGAGGCACTCTTTGTATATACATTACATGACACCGCTATTTTTCATGTACATAATATGAAATTGATTCTAGGCAAGACAACTATAAGGATATACCATAATATTTTTAAATTTATTATAATATAAAATAATTTTAGCGCTACGCAATTCTTTTTTTAACTATTGTCAGTGTGATTTGCTAGAACAGTATTTTAGAAGTAATCCAAACATTCAGGAACTATTATAAGTAACAACATCAATAAGAGATTTTCTGTTGCTTGCCTTTAGATATATGATATGTATATGTGATTGATTGATTGACAATTTTATTTCCACTCGGTGACATACTTAGTTTTCACTATTTTCGATGGCCGAGAAATACATGTAAATGTATTTGAAAATACACATCAACATAGGACCTACACATTTGGTAGAAATTATATTCTTCATCACATCATATGAAATGTGAACAAGGATGAACGGAACGTGTGCTTAACAATTAAATGTATACATATTAAAACATATCAAACTATACAATTACTAGCCAAGACAACGAGAGTATATAGACCGGGAACCCAAACATTTTATTTGTGTAAAAAGGGCCAAAATGTTTGACCCCATGTATTGGAGGAACCATCCCCCGACATCGCAAAATGAGTTGCTGCCAGGTCTTGGGTGGTGGAATGCCCCCTAAATCACTCACTGAAGTGAGCAAAAAAGTACCTTTATTTATGTGAACAGCGCCAAGGCTAAAAATAGTTTCAACAGTTTCCCGAGTGCGGAATGACCAATGACAGCAACTTTAGGAGGTGGAACCCCCCTGACAGCAGCCCCCGACGTGTGCACCGACCTGTAGGTGTCCTTACATGCTCAAATTGTTTGAAATTGGTTGACCTTTTGTTTAAATAAACCCTGTTTCACATGTTATCAAATGATGCAATAGCAGCATGCTGCAGATGTCAGTTTTATGCCTTTTTATAGGAACACCGACGTGTTAATACTGCAATTTGAGGTGTTGTTTTGTGTATTGCTATCCTACGTATCCCCATAATCCACTCGTATACCTATGTACAGCACACAACTGTAACTATATCCGGCAAATAAAGTTATAACATACAACCCTGTACCAGTACAAATGCCCGTCCCCGGTTGAGATAACTCGGCAGGTCATAATGTGGTAGCACTATTTATCAAATGTAAGGAAATACACACAACACCATTACTCCCGAATTCTATTCGTACAAAAGGAAACAACTCTACTACTGCACCCTGCTATATTTTGATTAAGATCAAAAGATTGCCGCACGCACACACACACACAATATAATAAACAACTTAACTTCCAGTGCATTCATTTGACCACTGTTTCACGCCAGTCCTGGTGTTTTGAATAAACACTGAAATTGGTATAACAAAGACTACATGCTGTGTATAGTACGCATCGTAATCACAGCATTAATGCACATTAATTCATTTTATTGCGAGTTTATGCCTTACGCTACATTTTCTGCAAATACCATTTATTTTCTGTTTTTGCACTTCACGTAAAATATTCGTACAATTTTGCAATAGTATAATATAACTGCAGTAGGATAATATGTAATTTATACATGGTATATAGGCATATATTAACACTAAAACAGCAACTGTTAACATATGTATAGCGGAAAGTCAGTTGCACAATGGCACACCAGTGAAACAGGTCGTCGTCCGACCGACAGAACAGGTTCACTATACGCTACCTCTGATGGCACCACATATGACATGACAAAAAAGGGCACCAGTGATTAGATCTGCGTAAGTTCATTGCGCACTTTAACCAGCCTTATCTTAATCGTCAACAAAATAGTCGCGTCATTCAATGATGGTTGGAGGAAGCGATCGATAACGTGGTCAGCCGGTATGAGACGTATCAATTCTGAAGGCGATCACAAATGACCACGGAGCCGAGTCGCGTTGCCAACAATGGGATCATCGGAAAGCTGTGGGCATCTTGCGGGTCACACGTAATCCCAGACGCAGCGTTCCAGCCGATTTAATAATTCTCCACGACAATACTTTCCCGTCATGCAGACAAGTGCACTAAAAATAAAACGCCCGATCTAATCGCGTTTCGAGTCGCGCGCACTCTTGAGAATAAGGTCATCGTGTAAACGCCGAAAACCGAGTTAACGGTCGTTAAAGAAAACGACATATTGAAAGGTTTTGCTTCTAGACGTCAGTAATTACGCTACACGCTGAGTTAGATCGGCATCCCCTGGTCACATCTCGCCGTATTGAGTTTCTACAGTTTAGTTGGGCTCGATTAGCGGAGTCGAACACTTTCATCGATCAGGTACCTAAAGCTAAGTCAATTTGCAATCGTCGGGGTTTTGCATAATACATTTCTGGAGCCAATGATCGCCGGGGGTTTTAAGTAGAAACAGGGGAAGCCCTTCCCAATAATAATATTATGATCTAATACATCATCCCCGCGCCACCAATCTGCAGTGTTGCACACTGGCCTACCAAGCTAATAGTCGACCGTTGCTCACACAATCTTTTAATTCTGATAATTGTTTTTATATTTTGATTGCTTAATGATATCCTCAAAGTGACCATCAGCGTTATTAGGACACAATATTGTATGTTATTTAATCGTCATCGTCTTTATTAAGATACACCATCATATAATATGTTATAACCATGTTTTGTAGTGCAATATATAATTTGAGATTAATTTATCGGATTCGGATTCGGATTCAGATTAATACGTAGCATATTGAAATTATATTAAGCAAATATGTTAACAGGATTGCCCTTACATTATCTTTTCATAGACTATCACATTTTATACTGCGCACGCATGCCAGAAAATTAGTGGATAAATATCACAACAATTGATTGTTAATTATTATTATGCCTCAGCACGGGAGGGTCACGTACACTTAATTGTCATTGGTTACAGGCACGTAACCAGGGGGTTCCGGTGGTTCGTCCGATTCCCCATTTTTACGATCGCCCCTTCCTAAAAACGACCCTACGCTCGAATCCGTACCCGTCCCGTTTTCCCGCTAGATTAAGCATATTGCCATCACTGATTACCGCAAACAATTTGACGTCACAGAAAACAACAGCGCTGAGTGGTCAGAGAATCAATTTGCCGCGCGGCAATTTACTCTTTGATCAATCAGCGCTGTTGTTTTAGTACGACGTCAAATTGTCAAAGTTCCAAAATAGAGATGTCAATGTAAATTTTTAATTGCAAATCCATAGTTTTATATTTTCTGTTTAACTTTGCATAATTTGATTTTCAAGGAATTAAACAATTCAATTAATTTCTTGTAATTATTGTTGTAGATACTGTGTTTTTAATGAACGCAGCATTCCAATTTTGTAGACGGAACAAAATGTTAATATTTGTTTATATAAAAATAACAAAATAATGGCAGTCGACATGTGTACTAGGCCCTTAATCTATTGTAGTAAACTAAAATGTTGGGTTTTACACGAATTGGTGTTGATGATGTCCCTTACTTGGAAATGATACAGAATGGGGAAACTATGTTAGTTTTAAGTCGGATAACACTATAAGAAGAGTTAACCAGATTTGACGACCTCTGTATAAATCAATAGTTAGGTCTCACTTAGAATACTTCGAGGTGGTATTGTAAGAAGGACATAATATATATATATATAATATGTATATACATATATATTATATGCATATATACATATATGTATAATATATATATATATATAGTTATATATATATATATTATATATATCTATATATATATATATCCTTCTTAGAATATCACCTCCAAGTAGTCTTAGTGAGACCTAACTATTGATTTATACAGAGGTCGTAAGTAAACAATATAACATAATTATAATTCTCGCCAAACTTCGCAACAGCTCTGTGCATGTTTGTATTTGATTCAGCGCACTCTATTCGCGCAGGCGGTTAATTTACAATGCATTTATGTTCTTCATCAACACTAGATGAACTTATTATTCATGAAAATATTACGTTCAAGTCGTCGGCGTGCTCTTATCCAGCTAAACGAGCACCTCTCAGCGTTTCACGCCGTTGGTATTTCCACTTGGACGGTTTCACGAGTACGGGCGTCCCACGGGCCGCGCTCGGGTTGATCAAAGATCATGTTCCGGCCAGATTTATGTGCGACATTCAGCCGTAAATGAAGAGATAAGACTTTAACGAGAACGTATGCGAAAGTAGGCTTCGGCGAGACGACTGTTGCCTCATCGACGGTTTGTCACAGGAGGAGAGATGGAAGAGTTGATTCTTAAACAGTTTGTGAAGTTGCGCCGTCTCTATTCGATCGATCGGCTAACGGCAACAGTTCTGATACAGACCCAATAGACGTAGGATTACCTTCAATGTCAGATTAGCTCACTCTTAGCCGGTGATTCACGTCTCTGATGTGGACGGTAGTCTCGTCAATCGCGACGATGACGACGACGGCGACGACGACGACGGCTACCATCATCACTACTATGCTATATCAATGATGACATTTAGACAGTAGTTCGCAAAAAAATGTCAACTGTATTATGCATAATAGGAGACAATAAAACGAATTGTGTGTGGAAGAAACAATGACATACATAAGACATAACTGGTTTACGTTTGTTCGCACAACGAATCTCTTTGAACCGAACAACTGTGTAATTGACATAACGACCTTGTTTCAATCACAATGTATACATTTATGACATCTCCATGGTTAAAATATCTTTATGAAATGTGCTGCTATCATGACATTTCATCTCTGATCATTTACAAAATATACCATTAATTTTAACGATGGACAGATATGCAAGTTTTACAAGATTGAAATACAGAACAATAAATCTTCGCTTTTAAAAGTGAAATATGCTGTATATATATATATATATATATATATATACACACATGTATATATATATATATGTATATATATATATATATATATATATATATATCTATAATCGTATCAACAAGCTCACAAATAATCTATCAGCTACTTTCTTAATTAAGACCATTTGACATTGATAACTATATAAATGGTAACGAATTACGTCTCTGACGATATTATTATGAAATTAGCCAAAGTACTAAAAACACACACACGCCCTCGCACGCACGTACGCACGCACATACCACACACACTGAACACACCGAACACACCGAACACACCGAACACACCGAACATACACCGTGCACACATCGAACACACACCGAACACACCGAACACACTGCCGAACACACTGCCGAACACACCGAACACATCGAACACACCAAACACACACACACACACACACACACACGCACGCACACACACACACACACACACACACACGCACGCACACACACACACACACACACACATATATGTTCGGTGTGTTCGGTGTGGGTGGTATGTGTGGTGTGTGTGTGTGTGTGTGTGTGTGTGTGTGTGTGTGTGTGTGTGTATGTGTGCCTGTGTTTGGTGTGTTCGATGTGTTCGGTGTGTTTGGCAGTGTGTTCGGAGTGTTTGGTGTGTTCGGTGTGTTCGGTGTGTGTTCGATGTGTGCACGGTGTATGTTCGGTGTGTTCGGTGTGTTCGGTGTGTTCGGTGTGTTCGGTGTGTTCAGTGTATGTGGTATGTGCGTGCGTACGTGCGAGCGTGGGCGTGTGTGTGTTTTTAGTACTTTGGCTAATTTCATAATAATATCGTCAGAGACGTAATTCGTTATCACTTATATTATAGTTATTAATGTCAAATGGTCATAATTAAGAAAGTAGCTGATAGATTATTCGTGAGTTTGTTGATATGCTTTTAGGTATTGTAAATAAACGTATAAGTTTCTAGAATGATGAGAGACTGTGTGTTAATAAATAAATAATATATATATATATATAATATATATATATATATAAACAAATAATAAAATAATCGGAGCTGTTCTTTTAACTTTAGTTATTTGACTCATATTGAGTATTATTGACCTATTGAAATCATTGTGGACAAAATAGCGTAAAATCGTGCCTAAGACTTACTTATTTTTTACAATAGATATGATATTCGTTACTATGAATATATAATGACAATCCTAGCAGTTTCTGAATATATAATGACAATCCTAGCAGTTTCCTGGCGATCACTTAGATTATTCTGAAGTGTGGTAGTTCCAACGTCTTCGGGCAGGTGGCGCAGCTTGCCTAACCTTACGAAAACAAGAACATAACAGTCTCTAAACGCCGGGGAGAGATCGCATCGGCTGCTCGGGATTAATTTGTCCTCTATCGGCTCATCTCAACTGGCGCTCTACCGCTTTCCTTTCGTGCCAATCGATTGGGGAGTCATTTGCAAATCGACTTCGTGGAACGTGAAATTTTCATTAATAGCCGAAGATGAGTCGCATTTCGTTGGCGAGAAAATCAGCGCTATAAATCACAGTGATGCCCGCGCTGGGATTACGACGCGCCTGACGGCAGCTTAGGGAGGCACCGACTGGCTCGTTTGCCTTGCTACATCCGTTAAATCCGGCGAGTCAATATTGGCTGAAGCTCTCATCCCACCGGGCTGCTAATCACGTTTCTGTCGTCCGTAGATTTTCATTTAATAGAGCCGTATTAATAGAAACACGACAGTTCCTGTTTACAACCATCTATATGTCGCCATATTAACGAGAATAAAATTTGTCCGGGTGTTTCCGCGTTTGTCATAAATCCGCCTAACAAATGGAGGTGACCCGCGCGGCCAAGCCGCAACTACGGAATAAGATGTCGCCGTAACTGATTTCGAACTGGATTTAATCACTACCACGCCGCTGTGTGTAATTTCAGCACGTTGTCAATCTTCTGATGAGGCGGAAAATCACTGAACGTCCTCTTTGGAAGTGCATTTGTGGAGACACCGATTCTGATGGTCACATAGTAAAGGCTTCGGTGGAATCGATAACGATGTCACGCTTGCTTGATTGAGTTAGGCACCATCGACGTCTCTCACTTGATCAACTTGTATTTGGCAAGATGGAGTGCCGGACGGTCGCCAGATGGCAACAGTGATACACTTAGCGCTTCCATTTCGCAAATCAAACGACCCGTGCTAATGTGCACGCGTCGCCTACAAATTACCTAATTAGTCCGGGTTTAGTTTGTTATGTTTGGGGTAAGGTGGGTTTAACTGTTATTGCTACCACATGACCGATGCATTAAAAACACCAGGTTGTATCGGTTAGTGTCACGAGAGTTTCACACTTATACGATTGTTTGCGTGTTGTCACTTAATATGTCTTTAATGAATGTCTGTAACTTTCTTTCATTGAAACTGATCATTCAGTAAACAACGAAAAAAGGAATGAATTAGTTCAACTGCAGATCGTTTAAAATAGTATAATACTTGTGCACATAATTTCGTTTACGTTCCCAATACCGAAGTTCGTTTTATTCGCTTGTTTCGTTGTATTAATAACGTTTAGCATAATGGTAAATTCTACGTTACATTGATCTCTATCTATGTTTTCTATAGTTAGTCGAAACAAATGCTTTCTCTGATACACAAGTGTATATATATATATAATATATATATATACATACATATAATGTATATGTTATATATATACATATATTATATATAACATATATATATATATACATATATATTATATGTATGTATGTATGTATGTATGTATGTATGTATGTATATATATATATATATGACGTATTTGTGTATGTGTGTATGTGTGTATGTATGTATGTATGTATGTATGTATGTATGTATGTATGTATGTATGTATGTATTTTCAGCTGTGCAGCACCCGCAGTAGAAAAAAGGTTGTTAACTGCTGTCAGTGCATGCACATTGATCTTCAATCAGAAGATCGTGTATAGTCAAGTTGATTATCTGCTGGCATAAAGTCTTAAAACTTCCTCATCAGTTGATATAGAGCTCGCTCACAAATGTCGACATTTTCCTATTAAGTTAAGTTCAAGGGGGCAGAATCAGACTATTTAAGACAGTTAATTGTAACCCCAGAAATGATAGCTAAGAAAATTAGGGCTATGAAGGAAAATAAATCACCTGGAGTGGATGGTATTCCACCCAAACTACTAGTGGAAATTGTACAACAAATTAGCATACCGCTTGCAACAGTTTTCAACTTGTCATTAGAAGAGGGAGTGGTTCCTTTAGAATGGAAAGAAGCAAACATTATACCGTTATTTAAAAAAGGTTCGAGAAACAAGTCAAATAATTATAGACCAGTTAGTTTAACATCGGTGATTTGTAAATTATTAGAAAGACTAATTAAAGATCACATGGTGGATTTTCTTGTTAAACATAACTTGATAAACCCATCTCAACATGGGTTTCTAAAAGCGAGGTCATGCTTAACAAATATGTTATGTTTTTTGGAAGATATCACTAAGTGGGTAGATGATGGATCACCAGTAGATATCATCTACTTAGATTTTCAAAAAGCTTTCGACAAAGTGCCACATCAGAGATTACTGCTTAAACTAAAAGCCCATGGCATAGGAAATGGTATAATTAACTGGATAGAAAAATGGCTGATTGACAGAAGACAACGGGTAGTTGTTGATGGGGAGGCTTCAAACTGGAAATCAGTTTTGAGTGGGGTTCCACAGGGATCAGTACTGGGACCTATATTATTCTTAATATATATAAACGATTTGGACGATGATATAGCTAGCAAGGTGTTGAAATTTGCAGATGATACAAAAGTGTTTAGAAGGATTAAAAGTGATGGGGATAGACAGCATTTACAAGATGATCTTGGCAGGTTGATCAAATGGTCTGAAAAGTGGCAAATGTTGTTCAATTTTGGGAAATGTAAATGCCTTTACACAGGACATGGGAACGAATATGTAGAATATACAATGGGGGGAACTGTACTAAGTACTACAGTAAAAGAAAAAGACTTAGGGCTGACAATTAGTGCTGACATGAAGGTTTCAGAGCAGTGTGGAATTGCAGCTTCAAAGGGAAATCATATCCTTGGATTGATTAGGCGAAATATAGCATATAAAGAAAAAGAACTAATAATACCGCTGTATAGTTAGGCCTCATTTAGAATATTGTATACAAGCGTGGAGGCCATACCGCAAGAAGGACATAGATATGCTAGAAAGAGTACAGAGCAGAGCGACTAAAATGATACCAAAACTAAGGGATCTTAGTTATGAAAAACGCCTAAAAGAATGTGGTTTAACAACACTAGAGACCAGGAGACTGAGAGGAGATCAGATAGAAGTGTTTAAAATATTGAATGGTTATGACAATATTGATAGAAATATGTTTTTTTCAGTTAAGAAAAAAGTTTTGAAGTTACATTAGTAAAGGAGCAGTGTAGATTAAACGTGAGAAAGTTCTCATTTTCACAAAGGACTGTGAATGAATGGAACAGATTATCTGATGATTGTGTGGGTGCTAGTAGTGTGAATATGTTTAAAAATAAAATCGACACATACCTCAGAAGGGCTGGATATATGTAGATAAAAGGGTTGGACTTTCGATAAGCCAAAGGGCTTCCTTGTCCACCTGCCATCTAGAGTTAATTCTCTGGATGGCAATCTTGTTAAATCTTGTTAAATCTTGTTAAATTCGCACAGTACATATCAATTGTCAATGCCACCTCTCTCCCTGTGCCTATTTTAAAATGTCGATAATTGTTGAGAGTGTAAGATGTAGGCCCGGTGTAGGTACGTAACAGTGTTACGATACGATACTGGCGTAGGACATACACAAACAAAAAGTGCAGCCATTACTATAATGTTTATAAATATGTATTTACAATTGTTATGGAAGTAGACCTACAATTTACATGTAAGCGAAATTTGTACAATTAGTAGGAGGGCCTTGATTCCCCCTTCGTATACGCTTTGTACGTATAGGTAGGCCGTACATGTCGAACATTATGAACGACCGCTTAGCCGACCATAAATCATATTCTTTGATCTATATTTTGACATCCTACGTGCGAATAATTTAGATAATGTGCGCAATCGGTTGAATTAAATCGTAGGTAATTAAAAAATCACCATCAAAATTTTTTACTTTATAGGCGTCAGAACGAAATTAATATGGGGGGGGGGGGTCGAGCAGAAGTTTCTGCAATACTCCACTCAGCACTTCCGCGCGCTGACGGACATAACATCGGAAGAAGGCGGGGTGCTGGACATGGAAATTGGAGATGTGTAACGGGAGCTTCAGCGCTTCAGCACCACTCTAGTCCAGGAAATCTAGCCCAATTTTTCACTCAACTTGGAAACAAACTGCAACATATTTTTTTGGCACAGTGGTGTTCTATATATTTGCTGTCAGATGACATATTTAAGTATTTTTAAACTCTACGAAGGGGCTTTTAACACAAGAATTAACTTGGGATATATTAAGATGGTGTAAGTAACTCATTTGCATAAATCCAATATGGCCGTCATAAAACAAAATATTGCCATATCTTTATTGTCGAATGACATATTTAAGTATTTTTTATTTCTAAGAAGGGGCTTTGGACACGAGGATTCACTTGGGATATATTAAGATGTGATTGGTGAATAGCACATTTGAATAAATCAAATATGGCCTCCAAATAGTTACATTTTACAATGCGGAAATTAAGTTCAGTGCATGTCGTGTTGCATGTTACTCGTGTTCATTGATGCGCATTATCTTAATAAGTAGATCTATGAAGCACATCACAGTCATCAGTGAAATCTGGCATCTGTGAGTTGGCACAGTTGGTTCTCTACACACGGCAGAGCAAGACAGACCATATTGTCGGCATTTGCACTTCATAGTAGTGCAGTCTTTCTTGCCATTGTAGCTGGTGATATCCAGTAGTTCTGGCAGTGCTGCGGGCTGGTTAGTCTGTAACATCTTCCATCCACCATGTGCCCCCGCTCTTCTGGCTTCATATTTGTACATATAGTTTTCCATCCCATCATCTGATATTGGTGATATTGGACATGAAGGCTATCATACCTGGTCGGGTCTGGTCTGGGTAGTGTTTGTGGTTCCACGTGCAGTGAGTTCTTCGAAATCTTATCACCAAACACACACACACACACACACACACACACACACACACACACACACACACACACACACACACACACACACACACACACACACACACACACACACACACACACACACACAGACACACACACACACACACACACACACACACACACACACACACACACACACACACACACACACACACACACACACACACACACACACACACACACACACATATGAGTGCTTCACTACCTTACAAAGCGGCCACCTACTATACCATTCCAGGGCGAACAACGGCCAAGCAGGAGTAGGCTATCTCATTAATAAAAAGACAATATAGTGAAGGTTAACAGCATCAGCCCCCAGACTGGCAGAACTTGTTCTATGCATAACAAAGTGCAACAAACTGAAGATAGTACAAGTATATGCACCAACGACATCATACTCAGAAGAAGACACAAACAACTTCTATTCCATCTCGAACTGCGAAATTGAGACACTACAAGAACTAGACGACATCGACACCATCAAAACGAAAGCGATAGAGAACATGACAAAGTACAAACAAGAAATCATACGAGAAGCGATTATGGCATCAAAGAGCCTGAAGACAGCCAAAAGAACACAGGCACTACGTCGAGACAGACTGATTACACTTCTAGACAAGCAGGGTAGATAAATACAAGACCAAGATATGATCATGGAACGAATAGAGGAATACTACACCGAGCTATACGACAGTGAACAGAGTATCATAATTCACACCGACCCGAAAGAGGTACCAGAGATAACACCATGGGAGGTGGAAGCAGCGCTAATACATATGAAGAATGGGAAGACATCAGGCCACGACCATGTAAACATTGAAACATTAAAAGCAGGAGAAGATACCAACTCGAAGACACTGCCTAAACTGTATTCTAAATGCGTATCAGAAAGATGAATATCCACCGCATGGAAGAATGCAAAGATGGTGATAATCTTCAAGAAGGGAAATAAGAAAGACTTAAAGAACTACATACCGATATGTCTGTTATCAAACATCTACAAATTACTCACAAAGATACTAACGAATAGAATAGAGAAGACACTCAACGAAAACCAACCACGAGAGCAAGCAGGATTCAAAAGCAGGTACTCAAAGATAGACCACATACACGTCGTAAACCAACTGAAAGAGAAGTGCTGATAATATAATATCCCGCTCTGCATCGCTTTCGTCGACAACGAGAAGGCTTTCGACTCGGTGCAAACTAAAACAATACTGACCTCCCTTCAAGAACAGGGGATAGAAGACGTGTACATCGAACTCCTGAAAGACATCTACACCAACAGCTCGGTGACAGTCCACCTACCCAAAAAGAGCAACAAGATTAACATCAAGAGAGGAGTACGACAGGGTGACACCATAACGCTGTTTACGGCAACACTCGAAAGTATATTCCGAAGACTGACTTAGGAAACCAGAGGCTTGAAGATAGACGGAGAACATCACAGTCATCTTAGCTTCGCCGTCGACATACTCATGCGCTACTACACCGCAGGAACTACAAAAAAGTAATGCTAGAAAATGACACACCAATATATATCAACACCACGCAGATTGAGAACGTTGAAAGCTACGTCTATCTGGAACAACGATACACTATCAGAGACGAAAACAAAAAATCACCGGCGGCTGGTCAGCAGTCGCCAAATACTGCGACATCTTCAAGGGTAACTTTGGAACCTGCTAGAAGAGACAAGTCTACAAGTCATGCGTTCCAACGATGATATTCGGCGCGGAAACATGGGCACTCATCATCCAGGCAAAGAACAAGCTAGCAGCCGCACAAACAAAGATGGAAAGAAGTATGTTAAACATCACATATCGGGAAAGAAAAACAAACATCTGAGTAAGAGCGAAGACAAAGGTCATAGACGTAATAGAACAAATCAGAAGACAGAAGTGGACCTGGGCAGGGCACATCAGCAGACTACGAGATAACCGATGGCAATGGACATCGCGTATCACAACCTGGAGACCTTACGAAGGGAAACAATCTAGAGAAAGACCGGCGATCGAGACGGTGGAGAGACGAGCTAGACGAGTATTGGAAGAGCACCATCTGGCAGAGGATAGCGCAAGACAGGCAGATTTGGAAACGACATGCTGAGGCCTTCGTTCAACCACGGGACACTACAGCTGCACAATGATGATGATGATGATGATGATATTTATATATATATATATATATATGATGTGTAAAACATAAAAAGTTTTAAAGTTGCACCATTAAACTATGCTAGCGATCATGCCATGATGATAATGACATATACCAATACGTGTAACGTTTAAACATAATAGCTCCCATATATAGGTTACACAAATATATTATATGTTAGCCATAATTGAAATATAACAACTAATATTAATTGGAATCTCACTATTAAGGTCAGCCTCGGGGCTGGGCAAAAGTGACCCGAATGGCGAGGTGACCGTATTAGTGAGACTAATTAGCTCTCCTGTGGTGACCCTAATTGCGAAGTGGTTGTATTACTGAGGTGACCGTAAACCGATGTTTTATTGTAATCTAATGGTGTTGTCATTTGTATAGACACATTATATTTTCAAACAATGATTTGCTCATAGAAACGAAACACGCAAAGTTTTTCACCAATATTTGAGCGTCCCTGGTGTAGCCCAACAATAAATATTACTCCCAAAGCCCCATAAAACATAGTTTTTTGTCCTAAGCGACTGACAATGTGCAGCTTTTCCTTGCGCAGCGAACCAGCTAACGGCACGGCAAATTCATGCTAACGTGGCGCCATCCCCAGGATACTTGCCTGCATAGGATGTTGTCAAAAACCGCTAGATGGCAGTCTTTTTTGTAGATTGTTTGATTCCAACAATCGAGAACAACCATTATGGATCTTACTTAGGCGATGTGGCTACCATAAGACTTCTGTCAAGCTAATTACAGAATTTCACCCAGTTGTTCACTGTCTTTCTTGGTGCAGTCCTACCTGCAGCGACGGAAGATTTGAGTAGGCTCTACATGTGTTTACAGCAGCACGAGATCATAATTAAATTATTATGGAAAGTTATTCAACTCGGCAAACTGAGAGGAATGGTTCTAAACCTTCTGGTGAACTACTTTTGTATTTTTACCACAGCTATCGTGTATACTCTCCATAAATGACACCATTATATATGTCACCTACACGGATAGCCACCTCGCAAATTGTCGTGATGATGTTACGTAATGAGCAAGGGTAAAGTTACCTATGCTTTAGTTTAGTACACTCCCCGATAGGGGCACCACTCACCTTGTCATCACATCCACAACTTAATTGTGAATTCAAATTGAACGTCTGGCAAATGGTTTAAACGATTGGTAGGTTAGGCGACGCCTTTGTAGTTTACGAGTTGTTACACACAGTAACTGTGCACACGCGAGACGTAAAATAATTCCACGTGTAAACTATTGTTATCGTGTTTCTAGTGAAACGTTATCATAAAATACTACCACGAATTATTAAACTCGATACATTTCTCGACAAGGGGTCAAGCCAATTAAATAAAGTAATTCGTCATAGCTGCATATAAATGTAAGTTGTTACAACTGTGATAAGGTAGCTGTTCACAAATACGAGGAGATTGCTACGTTCTATGTGTGTCACCCCGATATTCGTTGCGTGCAATGATGAATGAAAATCGTGCAATTTGCGTATGACGAAACACACCAAAGAACACGGGGGTAGAAAGTATTCGTGCACTGGCTTAAAATAATAAGAGTGTTCGGTTTCCCGTGCCAACTATACTATCTTATTAAAGGAAATGTACGATGATTTTCATTGGCTAACTTGTTCGACGCTACTAGTGTTGTTTCACCTAACAAAATGCCTCAATTTTTCGAACTGATCGATCTTAAATCACATCTACATTAATATGTTTTAATCTTTTAGTATGCATTGCTATAGTATATTTTCCCTTAGATTAGAAATTGAATAAATGGTAATTCGAAAATGAATGTACAAAACGAACTGAACTGCGTCACCTTTTCACGTAGAGCGTGACTGTCTTACGCCCGAATTTTCGGACACCTATAATTCTGGTTCACCATATTTAGTAGTCTTTTTTAAAATAACATTTCAATGGAATCTGTACAAAACGTGTTACGTGTAATACCTTTCATCTGTATATATATTCGCCAATTCGCATTTTGCTAATCAAAATACAGGTACAGTTATTTTACTTTTAATCACGTTTTACAACTTATACAGACCGCTGCACAGTGTGTTTTGGCATGTCAGTAAATCAGCCACTGAAAATCGGCATTCTTTCCCCTTAATATATGGATAAGAAGGGTGCATATTTGGAGCTACTACTCGTAACCTTCACCAGACCATCACCAGACGGTGGATCACAAAATGAGTATTTCTTCTTTTATAAAACATAGGCGTTTGAATCTCGTGATATCTCGTGATATCTGCTGATATCTATATTTTGGATTTCGAGCCGTCACATCCGATTCCTTCCGAGAGCATTTAGCATTACCGAAATGTGACGTCACTAATCAGTTTGCTGGAAAATAAGTTGGAATCATTGACGTCGTAGTGTCAAGTTATGTTTGTTCAATGCTACGTCTAAACATGTGTAATTGTACTGCGCCGTTTGTTCAATGCTACGTCTAAACATGTGTGATTGTACTGCGCCGTTTGTTCAATGCTACGTCTAAACATGTGTGATTGTACTGCGCCGTTTGTTCAATGCTACGTCTAAACATGTATGACTGTACTGCGCCGTTTGTTCAATGCTACGTCTAAACATGTGTGATTGTACTGCGCCGTTTGTTCAGTGCTTCGTCTAAACATGTGTGATTGTACTGCGCCGTTTGTTCAATGCTACATCTAAACATGTGTGATTGTACTGCGCCGTTTGTTCAATGCTACGTCTAAACATGTGTGATTGTACTGCGCCGTTTGTTCAATGCTACGTCTAAACATGTGTGATTGTACTGCGCCGTTTGCATTGTTGTTCATTTTAACATTGGGCCATCGACTCGCCTAGCAGTTTTCTTGAGCAGGCAATTTGCAACTCCAAGCACATATTCAATGCAAATCGGCAAGTCTGCAGCAGGCCCTTTGCCAGAGACCCGTTTTTTTTTTAAATTCGGAAGTTGTTTCTTTTTCACATAACGGGTCTTTTGGTCTTTAGATAACGGGATTTTTTATTTTCAGGTACCGGAATCATGGACCACAGCGTGGTTTTATTCTATCATTAAAGGAACATAATCAGTTCGTTTTTATTTTAAAATAGTGACTTACTTGACTTAAGTGCCATGATCGGATTCTAGCGTGGGTAGTTCTCTAACGAACGTTCTCCAACTGGAGCGGTTCTGGCACATCTGGGTGGCGGTGGTAATGTCAATGCCAGCAATGGCCAGGTCATGGACGATTGAATCGAACCACCGGGTCTTGGGCCGTCCTCTCGGGCGGCGCCATCCTGCTGTTTTTGGATTAAAATTATTGACTCGGCGGGCCGGGACGGTGCACGTCATACCAGCGTAGACGGCGTTGACGTAGGAGGGACGATGCAGTGGGTTGGCCGGTTCTATCACGGATAGAGCAGTTGGTGTCAAGAGATACGTAATAGGTTTCTATTTTATAGTATTGATTGGTTTTTAATTTCATTGTTTGAAATTGTATTTTTACACCTTAATTTGTTTGTTTTTATTTATTTATATTTTATCTTATCTTATTTATTTAATTAATTTATATTTGAGCATTTAATCAACACGCCATTTTATTATGTGAAACGCGTTGATTGGTATTTACTTACTTAAAAAGCGCTATATTAAGAAACAGAATTAACATTGTTATTAATAGACGACGCGGACAGCGCATATTGAACACGTCGAAGCGATGGCGATCTGCGAGAGTTGTTGCCCAGAATTCAGCGCCATACAGAAGAACGGAAATAATCAGTGCACGGTATATATTTATCTTGGTTTTGATGCTGATGCGACGTTTGCGGAAAAGCGATAGGCGGCACATGGCACCGGCAGCCCAAGAGATGCGGGATGTAATGTCTTTGGCTGATGATCCATTGTTTGTTATAACAGATCCTAAGTAGGTGAAAGAGTCCACAAATTCAACATGTTCGTTTAGATATGCAGTGGTGGTGGAGTTGTCGGATCGGGAGTGACAGCCATGAGTTTGGTCTTTGTACAGCTTATGTCATGCCCATATGGTTTGCTTCTTCCTGAAGTACTGTGAAGGCCTGTTGTAGTCCATCGATGGTGGAGGTGAATTGGCGATGTCGTCGGCGTAATCAAGATCAGTCAGGGTATAATTGCCAAGCTTGATACCAATGTTGCATCGGTTGGTCTGTCGGCGCGTAAGGTGGTCAATGACGCTGTTGAAGAGATCAGGAGCCAGAACACATCCTTGTTTCACACCAGATTCGACTGCGAACTCTTCCGATAGAGAGGAATCGAGTTGCACGGATGAACGGGTGTCGGTATAAGTGTGCGGATAAGACACCAACAAATTGCAGGATTTTCCACAGTGCCTCGCGGGACACCGAATGAAAGGCATTTTTGAAGTCAACAAAGGCAATAAGGGTAGATTGATTAAATTCTTTTGTTTTTTCTACTAGATGTCTGATGGCGAAGATTTGGTCAGCTGTGCTGCGGTACGCAGTGAAGCCCGCTTGTTCATCTCGTCCCTAATGTCGTAGAGTTGGTCGAATGCGGTCAAGGAATATCATGGTGAAGAGCTTGCCATAGTCCAGCGGATATGTGCAGGAAAATGACGGAATTGTGCACTTTTTGATTAAAGCAAGACACTTTGCTCATATATTCTACATAACAAGGGGACCATTTTAAAGATTGGAGGCATTCCAGATTTTGCTGCGTTAACAAATGGCGACCATTAAAAAAAATGGCAGCCACATTCAATTTCCCCGTATTTTAATAACTGCATTACATAGAGCAATACTATTTGTGTCTAGATGTAGGTTATAGGAGTCATATATTTCATATTTGTTACTTTTGGACTTCTCGGATATTCACATCGGCCATTTTTAAACATGACGGTCGTCAATATAAATGTAAAGATATCTTAAAAAGTACGTTACACAGAGCCGTACAGTTTACGTTTTTGAATATCTTGGAGGATATCGATTTCAAAACGTATAACGTTTTACCTTCGTCAACATGTCTATATCCGCCATTTTTAAAGATGGCTCCTTTAAAAGCATATAATTCCCATATCCCAAGAACTACACAACATAGAGCCACAAAGTTGATGTCAAAATGTTTGGTTTTTAGATGCGATGATTTCAATTACATTACTTTTGACCTTCATTGACTTTACAATTGATCCGCCATTTTGAAATATCCGCCATTTTGAAATATCCGCCATTTTGAAAGATGGCGGCTGACAAAGCCTGTTATTTCCGTATAGTCCAGCGGTTAGGTGAAAAGATTGTGCATAAAAGCGCAGATAAATACAAGACACTTTGTTCATCTATTCTATAAACCAATTGCACCATTATAAAGATTGGAGGCATTCTAGATTTTGCTGCATTCAGAAATGGCAACCATTTAAAAAATGGCCGCCAAATTAAGTTTCCCCATAGCTTAATAACTGCGTTAATAATGTTTGTGTCTAGATATATGTTTTAGGGGTCGAATAATTCAGATTTGTTACTTTTGGACTTCTCCGACATTCACATCTGCTATTTTTAAAGAAGCATATTATTCCCATATCTCAAGAACTACACAACATAAAGCCACAAAGTTGATGTCAAAATGTAGGCTTTTTAGATGCGATGATTTCAAATACATTACTTTTGACCTTCATTGACTTTAAATATACCCGCCAGTTTGATATATCCGCCATTTTAAAAGATGGCGGCAGACAAAGCTTGTTATTCCCGTGTCTTAATATTTACATATCATTGAGCCTTGAAGTTGGTGTCAAAACATGTTTTGGGATGCGACGAAGTTAAAGGTGTTACTTGGATATTCTCTAAAACGGGCAATGTCATTTCAAACGTTAGATTACGATGCCTATGCCTTCGAAATCTAAATGCTTTAAAACATTTTACACATCACACTGACATCCACCGCATTGACACAGCATTGTGCACCGCAGGTTGGCTTTGAAACACAGACTCTGTCCTCTGCAGCTTTCGTGCAGCCACAGTTGATGATCGCACGACAAGCTGTGCCTGCAGATGGCAGTGTTATCAACTGCACCTCCCATTCAGACACATTCAGTTCTCCTTTCGAGTCCAACCGAAGTCTACTGGACTGGGCAAGTGTGGTGTTTTCAGCAGGGCCTGGCCCCAGACGTGGCAAGCCTGGTAGCCCACTCACAGCTGGTGTTGCATGAGGGCATCCTGTGTTGGTGGAATATTTTCGATCTCCCTTCCTTTCTGTGTGAAATGGATTTGTCTGGCCCGGTTCGTGTAAACCTCAGAACTGCCCCGGTCGCACAGTACAATAACGTACCTCTCTCAGGATATCTGTCGAGGGACTGTCTGCATGAGCACACAGGGCAGGTGCTACAGCATTGAAAACATTCCATGATGCCCAAGCGTGCGTTTGCTTCTTTCAACGAAACACGATGTTGTATCACACCCGGTCTGTGCATGGAAGACAGGCAATGTCTTGCACTTTTCAAGACCAAGCTCGCGTGCAATAGCAGTTGCATCGACGTATCGGAATGATTTCCCTGTGCCGATCGCTACCACAAGACTTTCACAGCCAAGTCTGCGAGCGAACCTGACGGCTAGCACGACTACATCAGTGTCAACTCTTCTCATGCCAAGATGCATACCAGTTGCACTGCGCATCTGAAACGTCGACATTCTTTGTGTGCCTGGTCATGATGGCAAATATTCAGCGATGTTGGAGCCAATGACACAAGCTTTACAAGCTGTTCAACTCGATGTTCTCAAAGTTCACGACTACATCCAGCAGCTGTTGCTCATATTGAAAACTCACAGAAGAGAAGCTGAAGAACACTTTAAAGAAAACATAATGGTGCAAACTGACAAGATTGCAAAGGTACTTGGAATTGAGTTGCGTATGCCTTGCCAGTGTGGACGTCTGACTCAACTACCAAACTACCAGACCAAGACAGTGGAGTAGTAGTATCGGGTGGCAATATTCATTCCATACCTGGATACCATAATCAAGTCACCAGGAAGTCAGTTTTCTCTAGGAAACAAGCATCACTTTGCTCTGTTCTCCCTCCACCCTGAACTGACGTCTCAGATGGACCGCAACAGTTTCCGAGATCGCAAGGTCCAGGCAAGTGTTTTGCACATACAACTGTACTACACTACACCTTGAAATACTACTACCGTAATTTATTGAAATTATATTGACCTGAACTGTTCATATATAGATCACACCAACTTGAAGGTTGCTGATGTGAATGTCGGAGAAGTCCAAAAGTAACAAATCTGAATTCTTCGATCCCTAAAACATATATCTAGACACAATACTTATTGTTCTATATAACCCAGTTATTAAGATATGGGGGGAACTGAATTTGGCGGCCATTTTTTTTAATGGCGGCCATTTTTTAAATGGCCGCCATTTCTGAATGCAACAAAATATGGAATGTCCCCAATCTTTATAATTTTTTTAACAAGATTTAACAAGATTGCCATCCAGAGAATTAACTCTAGATGGCAGGTGGACAAGGAAGCCCTTTGGCTTATCGAGAGTCCAACCCTTTTATCTACATATATCCAGCCCTTCTGAGGTATGTATCGATTTTATTTTTAAACATATTCACACTAATAGCACCCACACAATCATAAGATAATCTGTTCCATTCATTCACAGTCCTTTGCAAAAATGAGAACTTTCTTACGTCTAATCTACACTGCTCCTTTACTAATGTAACTTCATGTCCTCTAGTCTTTCTATCTTTCTTAACTGAAAAAAAACATATATCTATCAATATTTTCATAACCATTCAATATTTTAAACACTTCTATCTGATCTCCTCTCAGTCTCCTGGTCTCTAGTGTTGTTAAACGACATTCTTTTAGGCGTTTTTCATAACTAAGATCCCTCAGTTTGGGTGTCATTTTAGTCGCTCTCCTCTGTACTCTTTCTAGCATATCTTTGTCCTTCTTGCGGTATGGTCTCCACGCTTGTATACAATATTCTAAATGAGGCCTAACTATTGTTTTGTACAGCAGTATTATTAGTTCTTTTTCTTTATATGCTATATTTCGCCTAATCAATCCAATGATTTGATTTCCTTTTGAAGCTGCAATTCCACACTGCTCTGAAACCTTCATGTCAGCCCTAAGTCTTTTTCTTTTACAGTAGTACTTAGTACAGTTCCCCCCATTGTATATTCTACATATTCGTTCCCATGTCCTGTGTGAAGGCATTTACATTTCCCAAAATTGAACAACATTTGCCACTTTTCAGACCATTTGATTAACCTGTCAAGATCATCTTGTAAATGCTGTTTATTTCCATCACTTTTAATCCTTCTAAACACTTTTGTATCATTTGCAAATTTCAACACCTTGCTAGCTATATCATCGTCCAAATCGTTTATATATATTAAGAATAATATAGGTCCCAGTACTGATCCCTGTGGAATCCCACTCAAACCAGATTTCCAGTTTGAAGCCTCCTCATCAACAACTACCCGTTGTCTTCTGTCAATCAGCCATTTTCTATCTAGTTAATTATACCATTTCCTATGCCATGGGCCTTTAGTTTAAGCAGTAATCTTTGATGTGGCACTTTGTCGAAAGCTCTTTGAAAATCGAAGTAGATGATATCTACTGGTGATCCATCATCTACCCACTTAGTGATATCTTCCAAAAAACATAACATATTTGTTAAGCATGACCTCGCTTTTAGAAACCCATGTTGAGATGGGTTTATCAAGTTATGTTTAACAAGAAAATCCACCATGTGATCTTTAATTAGTCTTTCTAATAATTTACAAATCACCGATGTTAAACTAACTGGTCTATAATTATTTGACTTGTTTCTCGAACCTTTTTTAAATAACGGTATCATGTTTGCTTCTTTCCATTCTAAAGGAACCACTCCCTCTTCTAATGACAAGTTGAAAACTGTTGCAAGCGGTATGCTAATTTGTTCTACAATTTCCAATAGTAGTTTGGGTAGAATACCATCCACTCCAGGTGATTTATTATCCTTCATAGCCCTAATTTTCTTAGCTACCATTTATGGGGTTATAATTAACTGTCTTAAATAGTCTGATTCTGCCCTTTGAACTTAGCCTCTGGTACTGGCAGTGAACTAGTGTCTTCTCTGGTAAACACTGAACTAAAATACTCATTTAGGTCTTCTGCCATTAAGAATCCTTCTGATATTATATTTCCAGCACTATCTTCTAGAGGACCGACCTTATCCTGAACTTTCTGTTTGCTTCGAACATACGCATAAAAACTCTTGCTGTCATGTTTTATATTACAAGCTAATTTATGTTCATAGCTTCTCTTTGAATTTCTAATTTCAGCTGTAGCTTGGTTTAGTGCTTCTTTATAAATGTTGTAGTCTTCGTCATTTCCAGTACGTCTATATGACTTCCACATCATTTGTTTATACTTAATTTTTCTAATTGCTTCTTTCAATAAGTGTTTCTTTTTGGACCGTTTCCCGTGTTTTTTAAGGGAACAAATTTGACGATGATGCATTCAATTTCACTCTTTAAGATATTCCAGCATTTTGTTGCTGTCTTATTCTTCAGTATGTTATTCCAGTCTATCTTTACTAAATATTTCCTTATGTCCTTATATTTTCCTTTGTGGAAATTTCTCCTGTACTGCTTTTTACTATTCCTTTCTGATTTTACGTTGATGGTAAAATGTTTCTGGTTGTGATCACTATTCCCCAGTGGCTCACATATCCTGACATTGTCAACTAATTCATTCTGTGAGGACAAAACTATGTCTAACACATTTTATCCCCTGGTTGGTTCTAGCACATGTTGAGAAAGGAAACTATCTTGTACTAAAACTAAAAACTTGTGGTCCTCACTACCCATACTCTGTAGAGATTTTCATTTTATATGCCCATGGTTAAAATCCCCCATAATAACACAGTCCCGTTTGCTCACTTCCCTTATAGCGTTTTGTATTTTTTCATCCTCTTCTACGCTTATGTTTGGACTTCTATAAACTAATCCAACCGTTAACGTTGAGTTTCCTGTAACTATGTTACACCAAACAGCTTCTTCGCAATCTGCTTCTCTGTCTAATTTTATTTCATAAGCCTGGATAGATTCTTTAATATATAAAATAACTCCACCTCCCCTTCTTCCTAGTCTATCTTTCCTAAACATTACATATCCTGTCAGTCCCAATTCGGCATCTGATATATCGGTGGTTGCCCATGATTCGGTTATACCTATTATGTGAGGGTCAATATCTTCTACCATAATGTTTACTTCATTTCTTTTGTTTACTATGCTCCTTGCATTTAAACAAACACATTTATATCCAGCTTCAGAACAGTTTTCCAGACTTTTCTTTGCTGAATTATTTTTGCTGTCTTTATCTATGCCTCCAGTTTCAGGCTTCTCTGCGAGTCCCCCCTGCGAATGTAGTTTAAATAGATGCAACCTGTCCCACTGTCAACAGATCGCAGCAGATTCTCTGAGAATACTGCTGCCCCCTTTTCACTTAGATGGAGGCCAGCTCTCATATACATATCTTCTTTCCCAACAAAGTACCCCCATAAATCTATGAATCCCACGCCCTCTTCTTCACACATCTGCTCAACTAGTGCGTTGATCGCCATCCTCTTACAGTTTCTGTATGTTGCCCCCTTCCTTCCATTACTGGCAAAATTCCTGAGAGAACAACCTGTTCCACTCTTGTCTTCTCTAGCTTCCTCAATAGATGTCTGTACTTCTGAACTATCCCAGTTGTTCCCTCCTTGTGTGCATTGTTTGTCCCTACGTGTACTAGTATATACCCTCCCTTGCCATGCCCCAATACCTTCTCTACCCTTTCGGTCACATGCTCTATCCTAGCCCCCGGTAGACATACAACAACGTCCTTCCCCTCGCATATAGTCGTCTTTTTTTCTCAGAATTGAATCGCCCATAAACACTCTCTCTTTTCTCCTTGCCCCCTCAATCACTGCCTCGGAGTAGCTCCTCCGGTTTGCATATGTCTGGTTGTTGTCTTTTCCTCTTGCCGTCTTCTCTCCTGTCACATTCTCTTCCATTCCCTTCTTTCCTGTCGCGTTTTCTCTTGTCCCCTTTCCTCCTGTCATCTTCTCTTCTAGCACATTTACTCTCACTCTGGTATATGACATGGCTATGAGTAGATAGGTAAACGTATATAAGCCACCATTGGTTTTGTATACCGTTTACGGGATGGCGTAATTTCGAACATCTATTACTTGACGGTGATACTATTTGATCGTCGCTCCACACAAACTCCTTCAACTAACACCTCCAAGTCATATCACATTTTGACGAGAAGAAATTGTTCTTTCACAATGTGTATAACATGTCCATAGAAACGAAGCAGATACAGAGTTATTGTAAGTTTATGAAGTGTGCCATATTGCTGAAGTCCGAATATTCATAATTTCACGGTGACTTTGTTTGACCTTAGCTCCACACTTACTATTCCGGGTAACAGCTCCATGTCGTATCTCATTGTGACGGGGAGACAATACGTTTTCCAAAAATATATTGCATACTCATTTTGTTTTTAAATAAAGTATATGTGTAATCATTGTAATATTAATACGGAAGCGCGCAATTTCGAAAACTTATCATTTGACGGTGACCTTGTTTGACCTTGGTGTCACGCTTACTGCATCACTTGGCAGCTCTAAAACAGACCTCGTTGTGATGGTGATATCTTGGGCTTTCAAATGATATACCATTTTGGCGTTTTGCTTATGCGGGGAGGGGGTCATTTAAGTTGGTGCGTTAGGCCGCATCTACCGCTTGCCTATTCGAAAAGCGTGAGGTAATATTGGTCAGAGCTAATTTGCATATTCATGTAACAAATTTGCATACCATGATTTGTTCACTGATGTAATAATAATAAGAGACCATGAAAACATTCGTTTGAACACCTTATTTTGATTGTTTTGGATGTTTACTATTCGATATATTCAAGAAAACAGTATTTATTTTAATGGCGATGACTAATTTGCATATTAATGGGTTTATACAAAAATGCTCAAGGTGCCTGGGTGGCACCCGTCGAATTATTGACCTAGAGGTAAAGAAGGTCACGAAAATGAAAAAAAAACATCTTGCGGACTCTAGTGCACGCTTCACTGGCTAACGCCCGGACTATATGGCAAATCGTTCGGATTTCACGGAAAGATCACATTTTAAATGTTGAAGTGGTGAGATGAGCCAGCATGTGAAGTACAAAAGCCCTACTGACTGCATCCCAACTCCATTGGATCGGCCATGTGACGATCCAAATGAGCAGCCACAAATTCCCAAAGCCTTAGCTGTGTTCTACGGGGACAATATCAAACAAGAAACGCCCTCATGGTAGACAACATTTGCGATACAGAGATGTGGTAAAAAGCATTTCAAAGCAAACACACCATGTAAACATCTGGGAATCAATTACCAGTAATATTGGAGGCGGGCCATTCACCAGGAAAAGTTAACGCAAACAACATGACGATCGTCGGCGCGGCCTTCCGAGTGCTTCTAGGCCTGTTGCCGTGTTCTGCGACCACTGCGACGACTGCGGCACAGGTTTTGTGGCACAAATAGGTCTGAACTAACTCTCACCGAAGAATGAAGCAAAGGGTCAACTACTGTTGTCATCATCGGACACGACGGACAGCAAGAAAGCGAAAGGGAGAGAGAGAGAGAGAGAGAGAGAGAGAGAGAGAGAGAGAGAGAGAGAGAGAGAGAGAGAGAGAGAGAGAGAGAGAGAGAGAGAGAGAGAGAGAGAGAGAGAGAGAGAGAGAGAAGAGAGAGAGAGAGAGAGAGAGAGAGAGAGAGAGAGAGAGAGAGAGAGAGAGAGAGAGAGAGAGAGAGAGTGCTGATCACTACTTAATTATCTTAGGTAGGAGAACGATCCTGTAGAAAGTATAGCACGCGTAGCCATATATAAATAATATGAATAACTAGCGTAGTGTTTTGGTACAATGGACTCGATACATGTATAATGTCTAAATGTTATAGCTGGCTTATGATTTTTTACAGGATAAAGAAAATCAACACATTGAATAAATACGTTTTATTATGATGCAATGTTGAAATTAGCATCTGATTGAACACAATGATATGACTAGTGCTAACAAAGAACAAGACAAAATCAGTTACATAGCATTCTCTTCACAGCCTGTTATTCGTGTTGAACTATTAAATGCCAGGCTCGTCAGTAAATGCAATGCATATAATATTATATATATATATATATAACAAGAAAAATAAATTGCGGTATTTTCGTAAGTCATTAAATGCTACCGCACATCTGTAACGTGTAAACATATTCGGCAATATAATTCGAGACATCAGAACAATCAGCTCGGACTTCACAATAACTGGCACTCGAACCATTTTTGCACCGACTGACCCAGTTCCATGTACTTGTGCACTTGTTTTACTAGTGTATACGTAAATCTAGTTAACATTTCTGGGATCCTGAAAAATACCTGATGCACACCATGGTATACGAACTTTCATTTAATTCTACTAATAAGTCGGCATTCCTCCATCCAAGCAGTCAAACAGTCGGTCAGTCGGTCTGCCATTCTGTCGATCTAACTGTCTGTCAGCCTTTATTTCTGCCTGTCAACGTGTCAGGCAGTTGTGCTGTCAGACTGAACACACAAACACAAGTTGAGGCGGTTGGCTCTCAAGATCATTTGTCTCTGGGACTATACAATCGTCGGCAGTGTAAAGGTGCACAGAATTAAGACAATATACATTGTATATGGGCGCGCGTGTTAGCGTTAGAATTTATAACGTGGTCGGTTTATGGTCAAGAACCCGAAAACAAACATGGATATGGCACTTCGCAAGTATGTCAATTGATACATAATATATAACGTCGGAACGCTCAGCCCCCCAATAATTTAGTTAGGGAGCTAGAGATAGGATTATTGCCCCACTATCTAGGGAAGGTTGGTGGATTTTTGGGTGCAAGAGGTTCCTGGTCTGCTTCGGGGAAGGGGGGTGGGTGGGTGAAAATTGCCTCAACCCATTCTGAGTGCCTCAAAATGGGTGTTTTTTCGGCAAGTCTCAAAGGGGAGGTGCAGATCGAGGTTTTTGGAGAATATCAGCCACCCAATATTCACCACTTTCCGACGCCTGTGTAACGTGTTAGCTACAACACCAAATAAGCAGTATTGCTCCGGATGCGAACTTGCTGTTTTCACTATAAACACAACCGGGTGCGGGCTCCTCGGTACAGCTCTTATCACTTAAGTCACATCAGTGGTTTTATTCTTAATCGGACGCACGTGTTGTGGATATATTTTTTTAAATGCGAATACGTCGACATATTAATAAACATAGTTTGGTTTTTGGCAGTGTTTCAGTTTACTGACCCAACATTGCTACCTCGGGACAGACATAGGCTTTCCATCAACAAAACGAAAACAATGCATCCGACATTACAACTATCGCTACGCTTATATTTATAATATATCCACAGTAGTCAGAAACAGATAGTACGTACACATTAAGGAAAATGCCACCAGAGAGACAAACTAAAACGTAGTTACTACTATGCCTAAAAAGAAAGTGTTAAGATATAAAATAAGATATCAAAGCTCGACATCCTGTAAGTTATACTGCACTACTTCACTACACTAGTAGCACCGAACTGGCAAAATTATGAATAAATAAAACACACGCATTACACATTATATTCCTGAAGGTTTTTATACGAGCGACCTTTCGGCCCGATTTGGCGTGCGACACCGCAACTAAATGGCGTGTGTTCCAAGACGAGCAACAAGTGAAGTAGAAACTGCGACCAAGATATTGACTCGCGCCATTCCAGATGTTGCTTTGGTTTAATGTGACGAGGGGACATCTGCTGTCGCCCGCTCTTTCGCCATTGCTTTGATTTCACTGCTTCAAGTCTTCTTTCAATTATTTTTTTTTAAATTGGCCTCCTAATTGGTATCGCGTGAGCGAGTATATGGTCTAAGGCCCGGTTACACGAGCGATTAATTGTTAAATCAGATCGGTCGGACCATAGTGTGTCGCACGGACAATAAATCGCTCGTGTAAACTGACATTTATTGTTATAGTCCAATATCGCGTGACACCGTATCGGCAGAAAAGTGAACAACATTTGCTCGAGTTAACCGGTCTTTTGAGCTTACTCTTTACTATATCTGCCGGGAAGCAACAACACCACTTTAACATAGCTAGCCGGTGTAGGACGTCCAAAGCACTCATCCCGTTCAAAACACTCAAGATTGATTTTAACTTAAGTTGGGAACATTCTTCTTATGTTGAAAACATGTCGATATTCTTGCATGCCAACCTAGCGTTTGAATCTTACTAAAACACGTCTGCACAGTTAAGAATAGAAACCAGTGAAACTTCATAATTTGTATATAATAAAAACGATTTTTATGACAAAAAGATCAGTTTTGAAATTCGGCACTGGGTGTTTTGAACTTTAAAACACTACCATAGTGTTTTCGAGGGTTAATGTTTTGAATTTACTACACCGGTAGCATGAGGAAAGCTAGAAGTGAAACATAGTAAAAGCAGCGAACATAAATTAATAACACAAGTTAATGTATCTTAAACACAACAAACACGAGGCGAGCGTGTATTGGGCAGTGCTAGCTCGTGTGCCTGAGAATGGCTACCATCGTCTAAAGAACACATCAGGTGGACACATCTTTTGCCATTTTCACTTCTCCACGACGACGCTGTCCAGCGTCCTGGCGCCCCCGAGCGGCGAGCGCGGAGACCACGCGCTGTCGCCAGCGATTGGTGAGTTGGACCCCGATGCTGGCGCCATCTTCTGATCATCTGGGCTACCGGGACACTTTCCTGTGAAGGTTGTCGCGAGGCAGTGATTGAGGCCGGCAGTGGCAGGGTTTGATGGGCTGGCGGGCGACCCGGTCAAGGCCGTGGTGGCGTGCAGTGAGCATGAGCAGATCAGCGGGAAACAGCTGGCCGAGGGCGCTGAACTCATGTTCTGCTGTTGCAGAGCTGACGTCATGCTGAAAAAAGAGATGTCATATAATAATTGTATATTAGTATTATACGTCACAAATCCCGTCTTTGTCATCACAACCCCCGTCTCTGTCGCCACAACCCCCGTCTCTATCGTCACAACGCACGTCTTTATCGTACAACCCCCGTCTTTGTCGCGACAACCCCCGTCTCTGTCGTCGCAACCCCCCGTCATTATCGTCACAACCCCCGTCTTCATTGTACAACCCCGTCTTTGTCGCCACAACCCCGTCTCTGTCGTTACAACACACGTCTTTGTTGTCGCCACAACCCCGTCTCTGTCGTCACAACTCCTGTCTTTGTTGTCACCACCCCGTCTTCTTTATCACAACCCCCGTCTTCTTTATCACAACCCCCGTCTTCTTTATCACAACCCCCGTCTTGTCGTCGCTGCTTTATTCGTCGTTCTTTAACATTACACATGATTACACATGAAAGATTATATATATATATATATATATATCATTTGATTACAATGATTACATCAACTTGAAAAGTGGAAGGGCTCATAACTGAACGCCGATAGTCGCACCTTTCCCTCAGACAGCTCTGGGCCAAGGCCATGCGCATCGTCTCGGTGTAGAGTAGCTCCGTGGCGCTCCTAGAGGCTGGCACAGCCCCTGGCCTACTGGGGGAGCGCGGGGGACTGAGACTGCCGAACGCAGCACCAGCCAGTGGCCAACTAGCCGACATCGACGGAAACCCGACGAAACTTCCCGACGTCCTCCACAGGTTTCTTCCGCAGCGCATGCGCATCTCCTTCCGCCATTTCGCACGTCTGTTTTGAAACCAGACCTGAAGAACGAATATTGATTTGAGATGTAGTAGATGTTAGCCAATATTAGGAGAATATTGCAACATTCAATAATAGTTTATACAATTAGTACATCTATGCACGCACACAAGCACGCACACTGGCATACACGCATGCACGTACGCATGCAAGCACACATGCACGTACGCACGCGGGTACGTACATACGCACGCATGCACGCACGCACGTACCAAGCTTTATTTATAAACTAGATGGGTGATCCAACGATATCCTGAATATTAGTGCAATATGCCAGGGTGGTCTGTTGAATAAATGCAATGCATTATGGTTCCCGGCTTTTTTGTGGCCCTTGCTATTGAACGCTTATTCAGCCTGGATCTCTTAATTGCAATAGCTGAATATAGCATAGCAGCGACGCGCTGCAAGAAAGAACAAATCAAACTGCATCTAATCATATTATATCATGTTATTGGAGTCCTGTTAGCAATATACAAACGGTGTAACCAGACTTAATGATTATACCTGTACCCGTGCCTCCGTCAGGCTAATGCGAATAGCCAGTTCCTCGCGTATGAATATGTCTGGGTAGTGAGTTCGAGTAAAGAGTTCCTCCAAAGTGGCTAGCTGCTGGGGCGTAAACGTAGTTCGGTTCCTTCTCTGAAACCCAAGAAAACGGGATATGCACATAAATATACGCTTTCGAACAATCTAAATTACTTACAACAATAAAATTGGGTGGGTGAAATCTGTTACTAAGTGATGTCTTATGTGAATCGCATGCCTCGATATATAGTTCTGCAGTATTTCCATATTTGTGGAATTGTATAACCGGATATTCGCCTACTGCGGTGTACATGTCGATTTGACCGTAGTGGCGTAGGAGCTGCCGCAACTAGCTGGTCACAGTTCGCGGAACGAGAAGCTAACGTTTACGTTGTTATTAGTAAACATTATCTGCCTCGTCGGTGGGACAGCCAGGGCATATTGGAGACATTCGGTTACCCGCAGGACCTTTGGGGGCATCGCTCGGTGGTGTCTATTGCGCAAAGTAGATGACTCATGTAAACAAAACATGACTACAGTGTCGGATCCGCAATCCGACTGGGTCCCTTTGTTCCGCCAACAATAAATGTTTTGCCCACGTCTAAGACACCGGTGTGTCGCTAAATTATATTGAAATACGACGCGGCCGCGGTGACTCTATGCCACGCAATTTCTGCAGCAGCTGTAGCAAATAACTCCAATAAATGGTCGTCACTAACTACACCTACGGAATAACCCTGTCAATAAGCACAGTTTTGCGGTTCATGACGTTAAATTGGAAGGTCAAATTTCCGTGTATTATCGAAAAAACAACGGTGTAAAGCACAGCTTCGCCGAGCGCGTACGCGTATCAATTTCATTTTCTCTGAATGCTAAATAATCACACAACGTTGGTGGCGCAGCAGACATTGGCTCAATGACGCATAGAGAAGCTTAAGGAGGCCGTCCCTAGTTTACTGCGCACATTTTCTGCGCATGTCTTCCATGGCTCTACCTGACGGCGGGTGTATACAGTAATCATGTCATTATATGGTTATAAACAGCGTTATCATTACGTACATAGTATGCCAATGGATGACAGAATAAATATTCGCTATGATCCAATTCAGGATGACAATGTTTGTTAATTTTTGTATTACTGTAAACTGTGGAGCACCAGGGAAGTTTTGTTTTTGTCAGATCTATGGTTTTGTCTTTTGGAAACGAATATGTACAACGCCATAGAATCTAAATGTTGTATGTGGAAATTATTGCCGTGTAATATTTGGTCAATATATTTTGAGCAGGAATTTCTTCGATCGAATAGGACATTATTTCATGTATATAATAACAAAAAATACTACATTTCAATTGAATTTGTTCCTTTTGTAATATATTTGGGCTTTGAATAAAAAATTATTAAGACACCTATTAATCATACTTTGTTTCTCATTATAATCTAAAAATTGTAATAACGGTTTTTTTAAATAATTTTATCATATTTTAGAAAATTGTGTCCACAGTATTTTCAAATATTGACAGACATAATGCATGCATGTTAAAAAAAAACCTGGTGAGGTACAATTTGTATGTTATTATTAGCTTTGATATATATTATTCTCTAATTGTGCCACATATTTAAGAGTTCTGGTTACACAATATTTTACGGTACATTTTGTTAAAAACAAATAGCAATTCGGTCCGATTTCAGAAATTTCTTGTATTTCCTCTAAGAATTGTTGTTTAAATATTACATATTTTGAGAAATGTTATGGATATTTATTTGTATTGATGACCCCGCACCCATACACTACAGAAATAAGTCAAAATGTTGTAGTAGAAGTGATAATTCAAGTACGTTTACCAAGGTTTAAATTGGTGAAAATTAGTCACCAGTTGGACCGTTTATTGCTTAGACGGTGGGTGTCTTCTTTCCGATGTATGGCAACCCTAGACAATGTATACACCATTAGAATCGTATGCGAATAAACAACAACATGGTAAAATGTCATGTGTTTCTGGATTGTATAAGTAAACCAGGGCATCATCCTTAAATGCAGCTTTTCAACGATACAGCGCGCAAAGCACAATGCACAATGAAATGGGATTTTTGAGGTCGTAGGCAGGTCGTTTGTTATCATTAACACAACTCACACAATACAATCAAATTGAATTCATGTTGAATTATGTGCTGGTTATCCGTATAACTACCAAACAGGTTATCTGTGGCCGAATAGATACTAACGTGTTGGTAGCAGGTTTGTTTTCTATTAGAACAAGTTTTTTTCTTACTGTTTTTAAACTTAACTTTAAACTTTGTTTTTCAAAACACATATATACCATTAATTAGAAACGTAAATATCACGCCAAAATAAATTAATCCAAAAAGTGGTGCCATCTGGCGGTAATAGTCAAACCACCAGGCATGAAGGCGTATAATGACGGACTCTAATGAGGGTCCGTCAACTAACTGTCCGTTAAATTGTAAACACGGATTGAACAACTTTACCAAAAGAGCAATTATGATGTAATTTGTCACAAAAACAATTGAGAATGCGAAAAAGCTTCTCCGACTTAGTAATAAAGGAACAATGCGGCAAAACGTACATTCAACCTCGACGTCTGCAAGAAAGTCTCCATTTTATAGCAATAATCAAAGACTGGTGACGATTACATCTGTGGTGTGTTAATTGTTTAAAGTGAAACAAATGCATCTTTTTGGGCCTAGGTATCTAAAAGAGGTAAACCATTAGCGACTACCATCAATAATATTATGCCAGCAGTTTACTAGAATAACCATGTTGAAGACATACTTTAAATAATTGCCATTGTAATAGAAAGCCTGACCCCACCAATCATAGGCGGATCCAGGCTTTTCCCCAGACCTTTTTGAATGTGCCCCCGTTACGTGCCCCCTAGACCTTTGGAATGTGCCCCCGTTTATATTACAATAAGGTGAAGTTACGGTTAATTCTCAACAGCACCACCACCCCGCCCCCGTCTTCCGGAGTGATCAGTTGAGCCAGTTGGGGTTTTGGGGCCCTCCTAGACTACCCTCTCAGGATCCACCTCTGCCAATGCTTTCTCTTCCCAGAGAAGTCGATATGGTGTTTGATTGAACAGGTATGCCAGGGAGTAAAGTGTAAAGCGCTTTGAGCAGTCTTGAGGAATGGATACTGCGCTACATAAGAACTTACCTTTACTTTACCATAGTCTTCCCAGTTCGCCAGTTACCAAAACTGGGAATCTTACTAGTTTGCGTCGTCGGATTTGTTTTGGCGCTGTATCTACTAAGATGTTACAGTTGTATAACTGTGAATAGAAGGGAATACTAGAGACCAAATACATCAGCTGGCGTATCCACGAACACGTAGAGGAAACAGGGGCATTCGATACGCCAACGCACGCAAAGAAGCTCACTGCGCTTATCGGGGAAGTGTCTAAATATGTCAGCCGTCGGGAACTAAGATTTCACTAGAATCTCCCACTTTGAAAATAAATGCTGAATAAACCACAGGCGTGATATTGTTAATTGTAGTTACTAATGATTAGACTGCATAACTCTTTTAGGTGTATATGCCTCCACTGTTGCTTTGTGTTTACATGTAAGTTGTGATTATGTGATGGTCCATATTTTTAAATACAAATGTCCAATGAATCAACTTGTATCATACACTATATCACTTTCCTCAAAATAATATCAACTTTGTTCAAATAATATATAATTTTAAGATAAAACGGCGCAAAAAGGAAAAAACACACACACTTTAACTCAAAACACAACTTTTTAAATTATATTTTATGACAGTCTTAAAAGTGGATACCACACGCTTTCGTTTTTATTTTTTGCGATTTCGTTTAAACGCGTGAACATAACATTGCGGGAGGCGGATTAAATAAAAAACACTGATGGGTGGCCTCATGTGTGATCAAATATTGGCAATATTTACAGTTGTACTTCGTGTTTTTAATAACTAGTGTCACTGTACATTTAACATTTGTTTGTATTACGAAACTAGTGCAATTCCCGTGTTCTCTCTAGTATGTCAGAGAGGTGATTGAACTAGTCAGCAAGACCAGCATCGCACGAACACATCTCATAAAGGTTGACATACCGAAAATCAGCAACTGTCACACAGCGACCACAACAGAGTCATGTGACCTTTGTGCTGACATCGTATCAAATATTTTGATCTTTCAATGAGGAAGAGGAAGCAAACATTATGCTGCAATGACGCTTACGTTTCCCATAACCGAAATTGCTTCAAGTTTCAATAAGCTTCAAATTGGATCTTTGAATAATCATTTATTATTGTCAAGATCCGCCAGGTGAAGCAAACTTGTATATATATTAGGATTCAGGGGTAGTGTAAAACTGGACAGAAATATCAAGGCAAGGTACAGATTTCCATAATTTATTCCCTCCCACCGAACACAAAAATAATTATTCATAAATCACCTTGGGGAGAATATTAACTTATCGTGCCACCTTTAAACTACTCCTTACTGAGACTCGTCAGCCTCAGACACCCTCTTATCATCGTCAGCCTCAGACACCCTCTTATCATCACCAGCCTCAGACACCCTCTTATCATCGTCAGCCTCAGACACCCTCTTATCATCGTCAGCCTCAGACACCCTCTTATTATCGTCAGCCTCAGACACCCTCTTATCATTGTCAGCCCCAGACACCCTTTTATCATTGTCAGCCTCAGACACCCTCTTATCATCGTCAGCCTCAGACACCCTCTTATCATTGTCAGCCTCAGACACCCTCTTATCATCATCAGCCTCAGACACCCTCGTATCATCGTCAGCCTCAAACACCCTCTTATCATCGTCAGCCTCAAACACCCTCTTATCATCGTCAGCCTCAGACACCCTCTTATCATCACCAGCCTCAGACACCCTCTTATCATCGTCAGCCTCAGACACCCTCTTATCATCGTCAGCCTCAGACACCCTCTTATTATCGTCAGCCTCAGACACCCTCTTATCATTGTCAGCCCCAGACACCCTTTTATCATTGTCAGCCTCAGACACCCTCTTATCATCGTCAGCCTCAGACACCCTCTTATCATTGTCAGCCTCAGACACCCTCTTATCATCGTCAGCCTCAGACACCCTCGTATCATCGTCAGCCTCAAACACCCTCTTATCATCGTCAGCCTCAGACACCCTCTTATCATCGTCAGCCTCAGACACCCTCGTATCATAGAAAGGATATGAACATCTCTTCCAAATTACCACTTATATATATACAGATTGTAAAAATCCCTCCACTATAGTCAACACAAACAATCATGACAGACAAATACAACCTTCTGCCATCACAACAGTGAAATGTCTGGGTACTGTTACCCTCGAGGCCATCGTAATGTAAATATAATTCGAAGAATGTTCGAGTCCAATGATACCATATTCCGACATGGATGTCAACTTGATTCGATTCTAGCCGTCTGTAACCTTCCGAAGTCGACTCAACACAATGTGAGGGAACTTCCCTCTTCTCGCGGGAATTCAGTAATGACGCTGATACCGCCTATTCGCGTGTACTGTCGCTATAGATCTCTCGGCCTCACGAATATACGTGTATACATGCTCGCCGTCATTCAGACCCGACACTAAAATAAATGTTACTACAATAATACAATATTCCTACTCAATGATGAGAACGATACACTCCTCAGAATATATGTTATTTCCAACAACACAAAACACAATCATAACTCCTATATATATATATCTTCGACGTATACATATCAGAGCAAGATATTCAAGTTGTCTTCACTAAAGAGTCCCACCACCAACAGTATTCTACGTTTTATCAATCTATACACCCGTGAATATCTTCCGTGATAACAATATTACAATCCACATTCGATTATGATTACCGTTACTACATAACAATCGCATAGCTGAGCGATGATCCGCTATCCTGTATAGTATGCGCGACATCAGTATCATCGCACTAATTAAGGTTCACGTATCCTCGGCAACACCCTTTTTCAACATTAAAGGAAATAAAAATAAGGCATTAGCTAAAATCCTTTTTCCATGTGTACACAAAGTTTAACATTGTATGTAACATTTGACAACATTAAACAAATATAGAAAAATACATTTGTAGCATAAATTCGATTTTAAGCTCGTCTGTGAAGCGATTCCCGCGGAAAATGAAATTTTAATGAGCTAGGCGATCACGTGGTATCGTGACGTCACTTATGACACACACTCGCATCAGGCCGACCCTTTCCATGCATTCAGAGCATGTTTACAAGGATAGTTTTTGGGTAGAAATGAGCATCAGAACGAGTTATTGTGCAATATTCCGACGTAATACGAACACTAGTCATCATAGAGGAACAAACATTTATCTTACAGTTCCACATGAATCGAATTTTATTCAAAACAACGAATGCGAATGGGCCTACAAGTCGACTAGGTTTCGCTGAGCTTGGGCTCGTTTTCAGAATAATTATATCGAATGCAACCAACGGGAGATAATCTACGCCAATAAACATACATAGCAAACATATATTGTATCCAGCTACATAAAGTAACGTGTATAATCTCATAATAGCACTAGAATATCGATATATGAAGGAGTTGTACAATTTATCATAACAACTTAAATCAGTCAAAGAGTTTTCGTTTGTTCCGCTAGCTCAGTGGGTAGGCGCGTTGGTTACTTGTCATTTCTTTTATAATCGGGCGAGGCCGGTTCAATCCTGACAGCATGCAAACCTTTGATTTTCTTTACATTTTTGTTGTTTATGTTTTCACGAAGTAATATAAACAAAATAATTTTATACTATAATGCACTGTTTGTAAATATTTTGTTAATTTTTGTAGTAATTATTTATTCGCCACAAAAATGAAAATGTGGTCATTATATATAACGATGTTTCTAAATTGTATTTATCCAGACAGATCTCAATCTGTTTTCACATATATAATTACAATATATTACCGTACAATATATTTACAATTAATAAATTATATATCCATTACATTATATTTGTTTGGATAAATAAAATTTAGAAACATCGTTATATAATGACCATATTTTCATTTTTGTGGCGAATAAATAGTTACTACAAAATTAAAAATGATTTACAAACAGTGCATTATAGTATAAAATGATTTTGTTTATATTACTTCGTGAAAACATAAACAAAAAAGTGTATAGAAAATCAAAGGTTTGCATGCTGTCAGGATTGAACCGGCGTCGCCCGATTGTATAAGAAATGACAAGTAACCAACGTGCCTACCCACTGAGCTAGCGGGACAAACGGAAACTCTTTGACTGATTTAAGTTGTTATAATAAATTATACAACTCCGTCATATATCGATATTCTAGTGATATTATGAGATTATACACATCACTTTATGTAGCTGGATACAATATATGTTTGCTATGTATGTTTATTGGTGTAGATCATCTTCCGTTGGTTGCATTCGATATCATTATTCTGAAAACGAGCCCAAGCTCGGCAAAACCTAGTCGACTTGTAGGCCCATTCGCATTCGTTGTTTTGAATAAAATTCGATTCATGTGGAACCGTAAGATAACTGCTTGTTCCTCTATGATGACTAGTGTTTGTATTACGTCGAAATATTGCACAATAACTCGTTCTGACACTCGTTTCGACCCAAAGCTATACTTGTAAACATGCACTGAATGCATGGAAAGGGTCGGCCTGATGCGAGTTTGAGTCATAAGTGACGTCACATCTCGGCATCCCGAAAAGCGCGCCAAAAATATGCATATTCGAAAATGTCCGCATGCACACCATAAAATGTGGAATTTCTAATTCATTTAATTTTTTTGATTTTGTTTGCTTGGTGGACGTGGAAATAGATAGCAGGATGTAATATAACATGAATTCGAGCAATATATGTTTTTATTCCCTTTAACAATATACACCAGATAACCAATACAATACCTATGAGCCAACATTCAATCAGGTGTACAGAAAACATGTATTTTACATACCTCCGATATTCTCTTCTAGAATGGGCATGGATGTAAGACTTCGTTGTCTATTTACGCAAACGCTCGGTATGACTTCTATGTCTTGGTTTGACCACCACACTGTAATACTGTAATATCTGGTTACAATGGAGAACAGGCTGCATCCTCCTTTCTGTGCGTAACTCTGGACTGGTGTATCTATGTGTCTCAACCACTAGTCAGTGAACAATATCCTTCGCATCTGTCATGTGACCCCTGCTGATGCTGACATCATTGTAAGGAGTCCACCGCCCCATAGGTAATACAATCATTCAACATGTATATAAATCCTCATTATAGCGAAATTCCAATACGTTGTGCAATTATTCTACATAAGTTTCCATCCATACCACACTTCATATTCATATAAAGCTGTCTACCATTCTATTTTTATTACATATTAGATTAGACTAAACTATCCTACGTGTCTATCCTAACTATAAGATTAGAGACGGAGAGACGGAGAAACGGATAGACGGAGAGACGGAGAGACGGAGAGACGGAGAGACGGAGAGACGGAGAGACGGAGAGACGGAGAGACGGAGAGACGGAGAGACGGAGAGACGGAGACATAGAGAAACAGACATGATGAGAGACAGAGAGGAAGAGAGACACAGATACACAGATACACAGAGACACAGAGACACAGAGACACAGAGACACAGAGACACAGAGACACAGAGACACAGAGACACAGAGACCACCTTTCCTCCTTTGTATTACCGGAAGATCACATCATAACATTTGACAATAGTACCGTGTGTGCGTGCTTATGTGCGTGTGTGGGCATGCGAGTGTATCGTCTGCAGGTATCCTCACCTGTCGACGCCGGCCCAGCATGTATTCGTCCAGCAGCATGTCGTCACGGATGGTTGACGACAGATGAGACGTGGGAAGGGGCAAACTCACAACGCCCGTCGTGTCACTCGTCTGCATGCTGCAAACACACACACACAACAACGTCAAAAACACTCGGCCACGGCCCTGAAGATGCATTGGCAGACTGTAGACACATCGTGTCGGGTTACGTATAACTGCTCCCACGTAGATGGCCCCAATGCCATTGCTGCAGTGATACGGGCATTGTACGCATACGAGGTGAACACAATCAGTGAAATCATAACATCGGCTGTACCGTGCTGAAGAAATAATAATGTCGGCAGCGTATGTAATGTTATGGCCATTGTTTTATACGGAGCGACAGTACGGCTACAATATATATATATATATATGTAATAATAATATTTTTATACAGGTTAACGTAATACCAATAGTTAGTTAATAATGTTCACATTGAACAGTAAGGACATGGTAAAGAGTGATAATGAGAACAAAACCATTAGAGAAAAAAGATTGTTGAACAGGATGTGTAAATACAACAATGAGAATTGTTAATAGAGTAGAGCTAGTTGTGCCGTAGAAAGATGGAAAATAGACGTTATCGGCATCATCAGTATTAATACGCTATCGTTGGGTGCAGTATAATAGTTGTATCTCGTCCTACGAGCCGAGGTTCAATTGCCACTTTCTGTGTTAATTCGCTTTCGTTGACCATTGGCCTCTGGTCTACTAACTGGCAGTGCATTTCAAAACACACGACGGTTTTTAGATGTATTGACTTAGATGTTTGCTTCTCACCCAGCAGTGGACTAATGAAGTACTGAGCCAGCCACTGTGGCCTTACGTTTATGTGTTTACGCTAGTAGCTATATAGTTTGCATATAATATGTTTCTAAAGTAATTTGTTATTAATAGTGTTACAGAAGGCACTATCCACTTCCTGACCAACTCTTCGTTCCGCTAACACCGATTAGGACAACAGGTGAGTTTCGTTTTGTTCGTCGATGCTTACAAGTACTAGTCTATTTTCTTTTCGGTTCAAGCTATATGTCATTGTCAAATATAATAACCAAATACTCGTTAAATGGTCGTTGCAAAATATAGACTAAGCTAAGGCGAAAAAGACTAAGGAATTTTCCGTAAGTACCGGCACAAATTGCAAAATATTTATATTTATATAGAAAACGAGCACGAGAGAAACGTGTACGCCAGGTTTTGTTCTCATGTTGAACGTCAGTGTGAATGGATATCAATGTAATGTTACGGCCGCCGGCTCTGCACACCGACATACGATTCAAAGCTAAATGTCAACCTTTTCAATCTAGCCAAGTCACGCAATGATCAGAGAACGGTCTTCTCGCAATATCGTGGTTCAGTTTCATTTCAGTAATCCGTTACATCATTTCAAGAATCCATTACCTATTCGGGGAATAATTCACGGGGTATTCTGTCGAATTGTTCTCCAAAATATACACAGGTGTTCATATGTAATATAGATATATATATATATATATATATATATTACATAGTATGTTATTTTGTTATTCAATCTTATGATTGCAAACAGTCCACCAAAATCCACATTATGAAAATTTTCTTTGGGGGGTAAACATTAGAAGAGTGAAAAGTCGCCGCTGGCCACTTTTCACATTTAAATGTGGGGGTAGGCCGTACGCTACATTTAGGTCGTACAACGTAAATTTCTTGGAACATTTCATATCTGATATATATATATATATATATATATATCATTTGCACGGTATTTGATTGATCAATTTAAGAGTCCATAATAAACGTAACTGTAGTACAAAGTATGGTCAAAATCGTCTTCTAAATATATTTGCAAATAATTACGCTCGCCTATTCGAGCCACAATTGTATAAAATGTATTTTACCAACCTAAAACAAATTGCAATTGTATTTATCATGTACCTTTTAATTTTTATTATATGTCTCCAACACCATGCCAAAAATCTACTCAAATCCATGAGATGAACATTGTTTTTTAGCAGCAGCAGCAGCAGCAGCAGCAGCAGCAGCAGCAGCAGCAGCAGCAGCAGCAGCAGCAGCAGCAGCAGCAGCAGCAGCAGCAGCAGCAGCAGCAACAACAGCAGCAGCAGCAGCAGCAACAACAGCAGCAGCAGCAGCATCGTGTATAGACTTTACCATGACATGCCTTTTGTCCGAACATGTATTTAATGAACATCCCTGGGATTAATTGCAGAGACGGCTTCAGTTACTCTGATCGAAGAATTGAGAACCATGCCACGGTACCGACTCGTGGACACTCATGCGGTCCATGACAAACACAATCTGGGCTTGCATTACTGCCAGGAGGTACACACCTTGCTGAACACTTCTTACACACAGTACTGAAGTTTTCATGTGCATACAAATAAATGATTTGACTTTCAAGAAGAAAGTTGCATCCAAAATAGCTACCAACTGGCAGCATTCTCCAGCTAGTTTACACAAAACAAAGATCTGCTGCAATTGGAGTTGAAATGTCAAAGCTCGGTTATGATCGCACTATTTCACGACCAACTGCATACGAGGATAAATAAATGCCACTAATACTAAACACCTTCAGGACTTACATTGAAGGAGGCAACTTCATATCAACTCGAGGCCAGATCAGAACAGATGCTTCTGATATATTTCCCACGTTGTTTGTTAAAACAAAAACAAACACGGAAATTAAATGTGTGGAAATATGAAGGAATTCTAAAGTTTTAGTTGTTGTTCTCCTCATCGTTCCCTGTCTTCAGGGGTGAGGCTGGCTTGGATACGTCGACATTTTCTTTTCTTTCTCTTCCTCCTCATTGCGCTTGCACTACTTTCTCTACCATCCTTCTCCATTCTCCTCAGTCTTTTGCTCTTTTCTTCCATTCCCCTTTCCATCCCTCCAGGTCTCTCTTTACGCAATCCTCCCACCTCAGTCTCGGTCGCCCTCGTCTTCTGTTTCCCTCCACTCTCCAAGCATCTGCTTTCTTTGCCATCCGTTCTTCTCCCATTGGCTCCTCATGTCCTATCCACTTCAACCGACTTCTCACCAACTTCTTCTTGAAACTTTTTTTCACACCAACATCCCCCCTCAGGACTTCCACTCTTCGCTTATATATTCTTTTTACCCCCGCAATTCTCCTGACCCAGTTGTTTTCGCACACTTATACCGTCTCCTCTTGTTTCTTTGTCATTGCTATAGTTTCTAGGCCATACAGTTAGGCTGGTGTCACACATGTGCGTAGGACTTTCCCCTTCAGTTTTCGCGATATATGCTTGTTTCCCATCGCACCTTCTACTTTCCTCCATGCATTCGCCCTTCCTTGTATTCTCCTGCGAATTCCTGTCTCTGGGGAGCCATCCCCACAAACCACTCCGCACAGGTATATAAAAGGGGTAAGACCACATTAAGGATTCGTCCGCCATTACCAAAAGAGTGCCCTTGAAAATAGCGTTTTGGTGTGATGTGTTAATTTGTTCGAGCACTTTGTCATGGCACATGTTAATCCTGTGAATATTGATTGCATTACTGCATTAGATCTTTCACGAGGTAGCAATAAATATACGCTAGTCGCTCGCGTATTCACACAGTGGCTATTTTGCAGAATGCAGCAATATTTCAAAATCCGTCATCAGATTGGGGCGAAATTAAGGGGTGTCAGGTTTTGGTGGATTTTTCTGAAAAATGAGGTATGAGAATTTCACGAGTTTTGCACAGCACTTATTTATGGCAATGGAGATTAAATATGCTGTGAAATTTTCAAGAAAATCTTATGACAAATTTTGCATGAAATGAAGGAAACATTATAATGGCCGCCTACATAAAATCTAAATGTGGTCTTACCACAAAACTCTCTCTTTGTTTTAGTATTCCTTTATATTTTCAGAGACATTTGCATTATAAATAGTTGGTCCATAGATGTGTTTTTGGTAGTACAACTTTCATTATTTATTTAAGATTGTTTGAAAGAATATTGTTTTGTCTATTATTTAAACAACTTTGATGCAGTCATATCGGGCTACAATGCAAGTACTTTGGGTAGGTTAGTTTGAGACAGCATAAAACTTTAAAAAACGAAAACTAAATTTGTTTATTAAATGAGACCCATGTAACGAATCGCTTGTGGTAAAAACGGTGTGCATTTGATAATATGGTACGCCAGACTAACTATCTCATAGCGCGAACAAAATGCTATCATGACACGTAAAACGTCTTCACCTTGGCTCTGATGATGGCCAACAATCATATATTCAGTAAGTCCAGCTAATACACTCATATATATGACCAATACTTGACATACGATACTACATGGCTGTCTAATGTACAACAAATCAATAATTTTACATTTAGTCCGTTCTCGGCCCTCATTCAGACGAAAGTATATCGAACGGAAGGCGACTATCACTGTGAACACACACGACGGCCATGTTGTCACGCAGTTTATTAAACTGCCGATACTACGTGTTGTGTTACCTCGCCCTCAGCGACGAAATACAATCAATCAATTCCGTTAATTAATGCAGGGGAACACGACCTCACACCGACGCTGAGCTGCGGTGTATCGGTCGGGTGTCAACGGCTAACACTGCAGCGGTCTGTCTTTGGACAGACGTCTGATATCACCCTGCAGCCAGTACTGGCAGCACCGTGCCGGGGTCTTCATCATCCACAGAGCCTCCAAGTCTCCCGATTTGAAGGGAGATCTCCCGAATTTTGACAAAATCTAGAAAATATCCCGATCTCCCGAATTAGAATACAAATCTCCCGATTTTATTCGAAAACTTTACAAAAACTGCACTGCTGCGCCCTCTTTTCACCAAGTAAGATTGTAATTAGGTTTATGTCATTAAAAGCAGTTATTGCTGTATATATTTTTAATTTGACTAAATGACATTTAAGGGCTGTCCAGGCTGGCTACACTGCAGCAGTGGAGAAACTACTGAAGAATTGTCCATTTTAGAGTGAGGTGTAAACAGGCTGATGTTCTCTGAACGACAAGGCATTGTGTTAGAAGGTTGTATTCTTTGCTTTAACATTTGTAACATCAAGTCTGCAAAGAAAAGTTCATGTTTAGTTATTGCTATGTTTTTATTGCATTTTTATGTGGCTGTTCACACATTTGTCCGGAAAAAAATGTTCTGCTTCCATCTGATTATAAATTATATAGATTTCACGTGTGAAATCTTAATGTGTCATGGCACAACGTTTCTGGTTTCATCATGCGACTAATGCATGGTCATTAACTCAGCAGTTGTGTATTTTCATTTCTGAAGATCGCGGATATCTTCCAGTCATTGTCCGTATGAGGAGTCGGATGAGCTGCTAGAGGAGTGGCATGACTTCCAGGTGGCCCAGGGCCGGCCTTTATTCGCCGACGACTACATCGACCTGTGGTGGGCGTCCGTCTTGAAGATGAAGCTGCCTGACTGACAGCCGCTCTTCAAGTCGCCTCGTCCAGGAGCTCCTCATCCTCCCCTACGACCAGGCTCTGGTGGAAAGGGTGTTCAGCATGATGGGGAGGATCGACACCATATTTCGGCTGTCGCTAGGGCATGAGTCCATAAGTGCCTTGCCTCACCTTTACAACACCATGTTGCAGAAACAAAAAAGTGATTTTTGCGATCACAGTCTTTTGTTTGTCTCATTTTTCATGTTTTGCACTATACATATACATTTTTTAATGTTGTAGGTTTTGCTGGTATGTGTGTGTTTCAGTTTAGGTGGCTTTCGATAAGCGTTCACTTAAAAAAAATTACCGGTAACATATCCCTATTGTGTTTTGATAATATAGGAAGATCTCCCTATTTTAGGTTCATTCAACTTGGAAGCTCTGCTCCAGTTGTTGTTTTTGGTTAATATCGTCTACTCTATTGTACTTTTCAATTTTGTTCTATCTACACGAATGTTGATATGCAACTATATAGATGCTTTAAAATAAGTTTAAACGCAAACACGAAACGTGGTCTATGTACACATTCGTGTATATAAGTAGCTGCGTATATATGCGAATATGAGAGGGTGTGTATGTTTGTGCGCGCGCGCGTGTATGCGACTCTGAAAGAGTGGGCGTGCGTGCGACTCTGAATGCGCGAGTGTGTGTGCGTGCGCGCGCGCGTGTGTGCACGTGCGTGCGTACATGTGTGTGCGTGCGTGCGTGCGTATGTGTTCGTATATACAAACACAACAGCGCGCACACGCGCGCGTACATACATACACACACATGCCTGCGTCACAACACAATAAAACATTTTTGCGAAACGCCAACGAAACCACAAATTCAACGGGCAATATGAGTATATATTCGACTAATCCAGATTCATCGTCGATGTATTAAATAACAAATCAGCGAGGCTTTGCCTATGATTGACACCCACGTAGCAAGAACTGTATTAATGTCCTCCTGTAAGTGAGCAGATCTAAAGATAATATTACAACGGTCTCTGTTCGTATACAGCTAATTACATTAATTAAATTGTGTTCATATGCTGCATGTCCGCCTTAGAATAACAACAGTAGACGAATGACTGACACGGGGGCAATTCAACCTCACCCCAATGCACCAACATTGTTGAGTTTTCGTCAGTACCGGGATTTTCTTGTTTCACATGTCTGCAATCATTTTCAGTTGACCAGCTGACATTAAAGTGTCATTATTGGCCAGTGGTTATGGTTACCAATGTGAGAACTCGCCTCGAACGCCAACAAACTGTTTGAACTTTGTTATAACGATCGCAGATATGTTTAAAGGTGTCTTCGTAATTTTTTTACTTGTCTCATTTCAAATTCATATTGCGAAGAAGCAAATCTACCTAGTAATCACTACTAGCTCGGTTAGAGTCATCAGAAAAACTATTAACTGATCCGGAATCTTATATTGTTTCTCCATACAGTCCCTTCTAATCAATTCAAAATATAAAATCAATTAACGTTATTTCTATTGATTTATGAAGTGATTGACTGATTGATTGGTTGGTTGATTGATTGAATGATTTATTGATGAACAGATGAAATGAGTATTGATAGATGTACGAGATGCCCGACTTCGCTATCTTCTGATTGACGTCACCGTTAATTTTCGTCGAACGGTTCAGTTTAACCACATATCTCCAAGTAAACCCGGCGCTCAAAATGTCAATATTTTCATATATACACACCGGAGCGCATTGCCGACATGCGGTCACTCGAACGGTTCCGTGTTCTTTTGTCAGTGTATAAACATGCTTATTCGATATCAGTTGACCTTTAACGGTCATAATCATATTTAATATGATACTTGCCTGTTATACGACTCTTGATCTGACATTTCTGATTAGCGAACATTTGATCGTCTCCGCACAGTTTGTATTAGTTGGATATGCCCAATTCTTAATATAAGACCTCCTTGCACGCGCCAGGATTTACTATAGGAAGTAGGTTTAAGGTAACACGATTTGTTCTATTCTTGTAGATAGTTGCACACACATTGTGCAATATAAGTTTGCCGCTGTGATACGGTAAGACACACCGAGTCGTGTTTTTATGTTCGACATTATTTGACAGTTCGTTAAATGGCCCGAACATGTCTTACATGATTTCGGGCTTTTTTCTAAAACTGAAGCCACACCGATGCTATCATTACGATCACGGTGTTTGGTTGGTGGAGGAGAGGGAATGAAATATACTTAACATTTATTTCCCGAAAAACGTATAAAATATGCACATCTCTTGCTATCTATAAGACGCAGTCCTGCGCATCCGGACACCATAAACTAACCACGTGACATGGGCATAAGTGATGCAGACGATCAAATATATGCAAGACAGATATTGACATTTTAACAATACTCTGGCCATGTTGCGTCAAGTAACTATATAGGTATAAATGAACTATATAGCTATTACCATTGCACAATATAAGTCTTCACCAAGTATTGCTCAAACATTTACACTGTTACAAGAAGGTTTTATAAAACGCCATGGCAGAATGTATTTTGGTGAGTCGACCCTACAGCAAAAGACATGTAGAGAATATAGGTCATTTATATTACTTAGTATTATATCTTGCGGGAATGAACATTGGACCGATATCATTTGGAAAGATTGTCTTACATCCAAATACATTACTACAAATACTGTCCGACCAATATATTGTAATTCGGTTTTCGTGCACTTCTTCGTCTATCTCTGCAAATGAATAGGTTTTACATATTGCAATATTAAACAGATGATTTGAATGTTATTATTTGTTGGGCACTTACTTAATGTTACAGAAAATGTGGAACATTCACTGTATTGTCCTGCATGCTAATACATTCCTGATGCCGAAAAGCACTAGTGTAATTAACTAACAACTAGCTTACACCCACCCACGGAAGAACACAATAAGGGCATCAGCTATCACCATTAGAGTATATTAATCTTAATCTCATTTATAGTAGCATAATCTGGAGTGTTGATCACGCAATTGTCAGGTAGGAGAAACACCCTTTAGGAATGCATAGCATGTTGCAAACAACGTGAGTGTGTGTGTGTGTTTGTGTGTGTGTGTGTGTGTGTGTGTGTGTGTGTGTGTGTGTGTGTGTGTGTGTGTGTGTGTGTGTGTGTGTGTGTGTGTGTGTGTGTGTCGGTGGGTGGGTGGGGTGGGTGTTTGGGTGGGTGGGTGGGAATTCAGGCGGGCCGGTGGGCGGATGTATGTGTTTTAGAACCAGCAAACATTTTATTAAACTTAGTACAATACGTACAACGAGTATTATATAAATGAAGAAGATAATGGGTGCAGATTATAGACGACTAAGAGTGGTGGCTGATAACATAGAGAAATTACAAAAATCATTGCAAGAAGGGCGATCGAAAGAAGAGGTTGGCGTGAAGAAAAACTTAAAATGAAAGTAGTTGGAAGCAAGCTGAGACGGGCAGGAAATGTGCCGAGAATGAGCGAGGAAAGTCTTGCGTAGAGAGCATAGAAAACAGAACAGGGTGGTGGGGGAGATGGGGAGATGTATTAAAAGGAACAGGAGACTACCAAGTGATGTTGACTCCTCCCCACAAGAGAGCAGGGCGAATAAAACGTCGACAAAAACTAGTATTATGCAGACTGGCTACTACCAATATCATATCTGACAAACGGATCGGTAGGTGTAGTTAATGTGCAATACACCAGCAGATACCTGGGCCACATTTAATATATTAATGCAAACGTAGGTTACATAATTAGAGGCACTGACTCTTATACACAGATCTGTTAATCGGTTCGTTAAACAGAGGCTGTATATTACTCGTGTTTTGATATAATATTCGAGGAATATATATTGAAGGTACACTGCCGGCCAAGTTGTATCCCAGAAATGTGTTTGCAATGTGATTGTAGCGTTCGCGAAAAGTTCAAATTGTAAACAAAACGTTCAGATTGTAACCAGACGTTAATTGCATAGGCGCTCGTCCCAATCCGGAAGAACCTTTGAAGTTGGCTGGTACCCACGCACACGACCGCAAATTTGATTTAGTACAATTGGTTCAGCGTATGTCCTGTTGTTTTTTCTTTGAAAATAAACAATTTATATTGCCTTGTCGAAATATAGCCTGTTGTTGAAGACGTTTCCTTATAATTTGCGCACCAAAATAGACATTTCAAAACATCACCTAACGGTATCAATGTCGTCAAATGTAAACAATTGTTGAACAAATATGATGATGATGATGATGATGGTGATGATGATGATGATGATGAAAGCACCGCCCGGTGCTGATGTAATGGTGCTAAGTGTCGAGAAGATAGCAACCACAGAACAGTCAGATCACGTGTCAGATACCGAAAATTCATCGAGCAGCGATAAAGACGCGCGTGAAATGGATAGGAATGTAAAAAAGTTATGTTACAACTAAGTACCGCCTAGAACGAACCGGGGCCAACGGGGCGGGAATGCGAGATCGATGAATGTTATGTTACAAAAAAGGATTTGTTACAGCATAAAGGGAAACCTTTGAAACAGTCCTGTAGATAACACACATAGACACACGTTTAATTCGTGTCGTAATCTTAGGCCTAGGGGCTTTTTTTAAATATATCCGTAATGTTCCTATTGAAGACGGACCTCCTATGGATAGCTGACTTTTTACAGATAGAAAACAGAAAGCTTCATGTCTGCAAATAGTCCAATCCGCGGGACGTTTTTTCTTGTTGCAAATAGTTTATATCACCCTGCTCTAGAAAATAAATATGAATGTGGATTTTGTGTTTAAAAATTGTCCGACGCAATTAAAAGATAGTATACGCCATTTTTTACTCATTGGTTTGTTGGCATTCTAGCATATACAGTAGGCCAATAAACGTAATTTTGAGCTGTTATTTTTAATTCGTCGATAAATTGTGTATTATAAAATAGTAAATATCAGTGTCACAATGTTCGGTCACAAAACAGCCGTCGCACAAATAGTCCTTAACAAGAAACCCAGAAGAGTCATAAAACATACATAAATATGTTTCATTGTTTTCTGATTTAGTGCAAGTTTTTGGTATCTCTAGGTAAGAAAATGCGTCTACTTTTCTTTTCTGTCTGTTTTCATGTCCGCATAAACCCTAAAATATGTTCGAGGGCAAAACACTTTGCCTGAGGAAGATTGGTTAATCCCATCGACTGCCCGACTAGTGTACTCTCAGTTGATAAAACTTAGGTGTGTCCATATTTCATGACATTTGCAGAAATAAGAACAACATTTTAATACAACAGTGCAGCAAACTGGTGTGGTCAGCGATCTCAACATTTTGGAGCAGTATGTTATAGAATAAAAACAGACACTGGATGTCCATATTCTTTGCTACACGTGAAAAGATCATCTTTCAGCGAGCAAACGTGGAGGTCCGGTTCTTTTTGTTCCTGCAATTTCGAATGTCCGTTTGTACCATTTCAAGCCATTTCTGTTATATGAGCCTTCGAAATATCATATATGGTGCTCCGTGAAAATCGCCGTGCATTCTTTGTGAATCTATGTGCGTGATAGCAAATGAAACGGCGTTTAAAATATGGTTCGGTATAATCGTCGGCAGTTCCGTAACCTGATTAATAAAATTAATGTCAGCTCATCAGACGGTATTAATTTTACAATTAATCAGAGTTCATTTCGTTAACAGTTACCGTAACTTTAAAATAATTGTTTGAGCTTATTTTGCACCACGCCGCACCATACAACAATGTCTTAGAAACCAAATGATGCTAAAGCTCAATGGCATATGAAAGAAACCGAAAGTTAAACACGAGAGATTGATCGGTATAACGTGGAGAGATCGGGTGGCCACCAAGGCAGTAGGCCCTTCTCAGAAGTGCATTATATCACGACAATGAACTACTTCTGGTGCAAGTAAATCCAAGACATCCTAAGCAATTGGTCTGCTCTCAATATTGCACAAACCAGCGCTGATTCCATCGACGTGACGCCACGACGTTTGTCTAAATAAAGAAGTCGTCAACCTCGTCATGACAGATCAAACTGAGATTTATATATTCAAATCTGATTCCCTAATTAACGTATTAGTGCGTCTCTTTATGTAATTATATTTTACAACGTATTAACTCGTTTTGAAACTGTGTTATACTATTTTTATTGAAAACATCCAATAAATTATTGAATTCTTTCCAACTGTGCCCAGTTGAAAATAAGCGAAAAGGATTTAAAAAAAACTCCTACATACTGTTGCATAAGGATATTTACACTTTTGCACGTTTTAGCAAAATGCGCAATCTATTACTTAAATTATCAACGAAACTGATTCGTGGATTAATGCGATGCGATCAGTTAAACGCTGATAAAATGAGCGAAATTTTAAGAATGTACTAGCTCAGAACTACTTTAGTTCAGTCCAGTTCTTTGTAATATTTCGCAGACAAAAGTCCAGTTAAAAGCAAAACATTTCCAACCTGTTCGTGTCGTGTGCGTCCGTGATGCGGCGAGGAGGCTTGCGATAACTGGTCTTGGCAAGACGCGCGAACAGCAACGACGGACACCTGCCGGACACCTGCGACATCAGTCCCTCGTCGATTAACCGCTCTCTGTCGCTCGTCGCTTTTTCTCGCCGTCGCTTAACGCAAGCGCCGTCCAAGTGCCCATGTGCGACTGCTCGATGCCGTGTAATTATGATTTTATATATTTGGCGTATCTGTAAACTTAATCAGGCGTCATTGTGCGCGCGACAAAAGCGCCGTCAGCCAATTTCGCTGATGCCGGTAACTGATCCGGCGGTGTCGTCTGAATGTGCTCGACGGACAAAGCGTTTGATTTCTGCGTGCAGTCTCGCAGTCTCGGGCCGGGTCGCGTCGGTGCCGCCAGATCAGTCACCCGCCTTCATCAATTTACTGTAATTAGCCAGATTCGCCAAAGTGTGCTACGACGGAGAGCGTTATTAAACATGTCTTAACCTCGGCTTATCGTCGTCAGTTTCAACTGATTAAAAGTTGTTGTCATTGCAAGAGAAATGGTCATTCAAACCAAAGAACCTTTGTGTATGGTATTAATGAGACCTCACATAATCGGAGGACGGGAGGGTAAATAGATGATGGAACGGAGGGAGAATGAGAGAGTGAGAGAAAGGAAGGGTGATGTGATGGGAGGGTGAGTAGATGGAATGATGGATAGATGGACACTGAGTAGGTGAAATGGTAAGAAGAGGGTGATAGGGAAAACATAATATGGTATAGGATGAGAGGATGGAAGGCACAACTGATGGAAGTGTGGAATTATAGGAGGGCTACTTGGTGGAAGGGTGAATAGATGAAAAGGTACGGTGATGGGAGGATTTATAACGGGCGAATAAGAGGATGGAAATATGAGTGAATGGGAGGGGGAGATGGGAGGGGAGAAGGGAGGGGGAGATGTGAGGGGAAATGGGAGGGGAGATGGGAGGGGGAGAAAATGAAATGTTGATATGATGGGTTGGGTTGATGAACTGTATGTAAGTTGATACGTGGATGCATGCATGCGTGTTAATTACCATGCGTGCTATCTATCATGTGACAAACAAACATCATCGATAAAAAATCGGTACGTTAAGGAAACATTTTTTTTCTCGAGCCGTCATAACAACAGTTTGATTACTTTACCACGCTAACCTATAGTTCCCCTCCCCCAACCCAGAGGAGTACGGCGATCGCCCCATGTTGAAAACGAGACAAGCTACTACCGTTTCTGGGAGCCGGCCAATGAGTTCAGCTTAGACAACTGTTGCGTGCGAGCTACCTTGGTGGTCAGAGTATTGCCGACACCTGATGACTGTGGTCACTGCGGTTTTTTTCAATTACGACTTGCAAAAATGATTTTGTAGTTTCGTGGATCCGGTCAATGAAGACAACTGTTGCGTGCAATCCAAATCGGTGGTCTGAGTATTTCAGATGCATGATGATAGTGCTCACTGCGGGTTTTTTCACTAGACTTAATAAAAATAGAACAAAGCTTTGTATGTGCTAATAAAGGTATACCGGATCCCATATCCCATACCATACAACCAAGTTTCCTATTTCTGTTTTGTTGGCGTTTTCTAGCAACCCAAGTCAGTTATATTAACATAGTGGTGACACCTGAAGAATGATACGACTCGTATCTAATATATATATTAGATACTCATCAACAGTTAAGAATCATTCTTCAGGTGTCACCACTATGTTAATATAACTGATTTGGGTGGATACAAAACTATGTTAACAGTAATTGTAATAATCATAATTTTTTGAAATTTGTTAAAAAGTTTAATTTTATGCGGGACGGAAACTTTACTGCAAACTGATAAAACATCATATCTGTATATATATAATAGATTCACACACACCACACGCGCGCGCGGACACACACACACATACACCACACACACATACACACGCACGCGCGCGCGCACACACACACACGATCTAGATCAGTAGATGGTTTGCATTTCGGGCGCCAAATAATAAGGGATTCTGAAGTCTAACGTCTGTATTTTTAAATAGACATTCGCCGTTGTTTGAGGATTAAAGGATTCTTACCGGGTTACAAACAAGCATGAACATGTCCATAGTCATCACCAGTTCGCCAGGTAATGTTTTAATTTCATAATTGTATTGCAACTATTTTGAAGGCGATAGAACATACGTCATAGCATTAGAAAGCATTATTGTAAAAGGTTGACACTATGGATAATACGGCTAAATACCATGGAAAGAACGGGGAAAACAAGAGAAAGTTCAAGCATGTGAGAAAAAACTAGGTATTATTAATTGCGGGAGTGAAAAACATTAGACAAGGGAAGAATGAAGGAGTTGAGGAAGGCGGTGTACAGGACCGATTGGATGAACGCTACACGCGACTACGTAAAGCATTCGTCGTCTCCTGGACACAACACAGTGCAAACAGTTAATTATATTCATAGAAACACAAAAAAACATCTCCTATACTGCGAGGCGAGTCCAGAGTACAGGACACTGTTCGAGAAGCAATGAAGAGGCGAGGCATATGTTTATTTGGCAACCAAAGCATGAATTCAATATAACGGTTTCTGGACTTGGACAAGATATCTTGCTGCTGCTGCTCTGCTGCTAACGACGACGTCGAATCGACGTCAACGGGACGATAGCAATGACGATGAAGTATGTTGGTGTGAAAGAGTTTCAGACAATCGCTGAAGGTGAAGTGTCGGTTATGGACATGTGGAATTTATGGAAATGAAATCATTACGTGGTGTTGGTTGGTGACCGCCAGCACGAGAGAGTGGGAGTGGAGACGGATCCAGGAAACGTAATTATAGAAAGAAAAAAAATCGAGAACCTGTATCGCTGCCCACTTCACACCGGACTCCATGGTCAAAGAGAAGAAGAAGCACATTGTACTGTGTTCTGTGTAGGCTGCTTGCTGCTCCTCCTGACTTGTGGTTTAGTTCCTCCCCAGCATGTATCAGGTGCCCTGAGAAGTTCGTATCTGTGTTCAAACATATGTTGTTATTGAGACATTAATTTAGAGACCCGAGCTCCCTTTTTGCCAGAAATTAGAGTCGCGTCTTATGGGGCCAGTAACTTGAGTCGTTTTTTCTGAGGGTCAGTACTATATGTCAAGCAGCAGAATAGAACGAATACACGCACAATTGCGCGGGAGGATACTATTGACATACAGGAATAGAACAGGTCGCGGCATTTACGCATGGATAAAAGCACACCGCTGATTTGTTTTGACGAAATGACATATAGAATATGACCGATATTATATAACTAACAAGTCACTTTTAAGTAGAAAAGTATCGATTTTGTTTACGTGAGTCAAAGTGACCGAGGTTGTGAACTGTTTCGCTATTTATATAAACAAATTTGTAATTTTTGAATAGTACTCCTTCCAAAGAAAGGAAATCTCTCTTTGGCAACACACTATCAGCTTAACTCCAAAAGCAGCTAAAATGTATAATTTTCTCTTATTAAACAGCCTGTCGTAAACCTCTTCTGAGATGGAATCAAAATGGCTTCCGCAAAAGTTGATCTGCAACTGGCCACATATTAGGTTTGTGCGAAATTGTCAAAGAAGCAGATGTCAACAACTTGCCTGTAGTATTGACATTTGTCGATTTCAACAAGGCATTCAATTCTGTTGTTCGTGGCCAATTGTTCAAAATCTTATGTGCCTAAGGAATGCCAGAGAAGATTGTGAGCATTATTGAAGTTCTATGTACAGACACGACAACATCCGTCATTTCACCTGACGGAAGAAACGAGATCTTTGACATCAAGGCCAATGTTTGGCAGGGTGATACATTAGCGCCATACATATTTATTATAATATTGGACCATGCCATGAGACAACCAACAAAAGAATCAGGTCGTGGCTTTGCAACCATAGAACAAAGAAGTAGGCGGTTTCCATAGGAAGAAATATCACGTATCTTGCATTTGCAGATGATATAGTCCTGATAAGTGATGACATCATGTCTGCACAGAGGTCTTAGACCTTATGCTCTTCGCTCCATGCGAAGCATAGGCCATCGACCGCGACTCTCCAGCGCACATGACTTTGGGCAATCTTCTTTCCAGGTATAGCCACTCCTTTCTACTTCTGCAGCCGTGTCTCTTTGCCATGTGTTTTTGGCCTTCCTCTCCTTCTTTTTCCTTGTGGATTCCACGTCAGAGACTGTCTTGTGATGTTTGTTGTTGGCTTTCTCAGTGTGTGTCCAATCCAACCCCACTTTCTCCTCAGGATCTGCTTGGCGACGGGTTCTTGGCTAATCCTTTCCAACCGCTCCTCGTTTCTGATTTTGTCTTGCCATTTTATGCGAAGAATTCTTCGCAGACATCAGGTAAGGAAAGTCTGGATTTTGCCTAGTGTTGTTTTTGTCGCGAATTTATTTTTCTCAAACAAGCTAGATAGGGAAATGTCTCCGCGGCTCCCATTGGCTGATGACCTGACCCCTGACATAGTAGTCCACCTGCTTGGTAGAAAGTGTATTTAGATCAACCATGAACATAATAGTACATTTATAAGACATGATAATTGATGATAAATGTTGATTGATCTATGGAGACCTGTAACTAAGACCTAGAAGATCGCTGACGTACAGGTCACCATGACAAATTATGTAAAGATACTTTTTTTAAACTAATACTGGTGTGGTAAGCAATAGTAAATTCAAGATTAAAAAAGGTGATAGCTATGTATTACACGGTAAAGAAATGGTGTGAAATGCAGAAGAATGGTTACGAATGATAAATAAGTAAACAACCCGATATCAACAGCTAACACTTAACAGTTAACACCACTAATCGTATTTCAAACTAACTTTACCACAACCAGTTAATTAATACTAACCAAAAGGACATTTGTAATAAATAAATAAATAATACATGATACATACGATACATAATACAATATATATATATATTCATTTCATTATAATTCATATTATAATGTTTAGTTCAAACATTTTATGTTATGTAAGTCTGTTTGACATGCATACTGTATATAACAATTTGAAATACTACATATCGTTTCGTAATTGCTAATTATGTATTTTCGTGCATACTTTATGAACCATTGACATGAGCGGCTGTTTATTTTATCAAGTACCATTGTGGATAAATAGTCCTCTTTAATTAGTTTGGGAATTTCGTGTCCAATACAAAGGCGGCATTGCTCCGAATTAGCAAGTTTTACTTGAATGTCGTAAGTATTGTTAATTGGTAGGTTGTTTTCCATGTCTTTGAAGCATTGATGTGCCTACTGGATCTCGTTATTGCATTTTCCTGCGTTAGAAACATGTTCTTGAAATAATCTTGGATATTTTCGTTTTTATATTTATATAAATTTTTGAAACATGATAGTTTATAAATGTCCTCTAGCTTCAGTAGTTAAAGGTTCTTAAATAGAGGTGTGGCATGTGGATTATGCTTACTGTTTGATAAAGATCTAATTGCCGTCTTTTCCAGTTTGCTTTTACGAGGGACCCCAAGCTGTTCTTCCATAATTTGTGTGAAAAAATAGTTAATTGTAGATTATTTTCAAAATGCACACTGGTACATGATGCTTTAAGGTAGCAGGATCCCTTTTGAACTACTTTTAACATCATATAATATTGTCATTAACTTGATGTACCATAAAATAGCACATGGTTTAAATTTGGTAGGAAATAATTTTTTTTGCATAAATTATGCTAATTAGCTGACAATATGGCTGCCGCGACAGTCGCAATTTTCAAACATGATAAAACTTTAACTATACACAGCAGGGATATGAAATTAACAACAGTCAAATATAACACATAAAGGCATATTCTGAGGGAAATAGATATTACAAAAAAAGAAATTTTAATATTTTTACAACATTTATACAATTGTTTATATTCTAGCGCCTAATTAAATATTCGTGCTTAATAAAAAATCACATTCCACTATTATTTAAACACAAAATCGTTCCATCATTCCTTATCCAATTATATAAAGAAACAATGCTGAAAAAATCAGAGCAATATCTTTAATGGTGTTAGAGATAACATGTTTGAAGGTAGAACACATTCATAAAAAATTGATAGTTGAGTATAAAGTTTTGCACTGCAATACGTGGCTATGGAACATAAACAAATTCCAGCTTCACTAATTAGGGTTTTTTCTTCTAATTAAAGGCAGTGGGTGGGCTTTTGTCATTTTATACTTGTTTAGCAATAATTAAGCTACAATTATAGTGCATTTAAAAAAATATGTACAAATTCAGAAAAATCATATTTTAATGGGATCCTGCTACCTTAATCTAGCTATAATATCCTAGACAATTTGTTAGCTACATAATTGACATGAGATGACCATGTCATATTACAGTCTAGTATAACACCAAGAAAGTTGAAATGTGTTACATTCTCAATTGGAACAAACCATTTACCTTAATATTAGGAATTTCGCAATTTCTCAGTACTCTTTGTTTACTCTGAAAAATCATCATTTTCGTTTTGCTTGCACTGAGTGACAGCTTGTTGACTGCTAGCCAGTCTGTTATTTTGGTTAATTTTGCATCTATTTGATGTGATGTTGAGTTCATTGTGTGGTTACTTATGAAGTTCCCCAGTGTGCTTAACAGAGTGGTATCATCGGCGTACGCAATGGGGGTAAACTTTGTACTAACCATTTCTAGATCGTTGATATATGTTAAATAAATATATGTCCAAGTATTGTTTCTATGGTTGATTTTATGTTGTTTAATTCTACGTATTGTCGTCTGTTCTATATGTAGCTTCTAAACCAATCTAATTCTACATTTTATATGCCGTAGTGGTCAAGCTTTTTGATAAGGATTGTATGGTCAATAGTGTCGAATGCCTTTGACAAATCTATGAATATTGCTATAACTAGTTTTTTCATCAATATCTAAATTCGATCCACCATTTCAGATAGTGCTAGTTCAGTTGAAAATCCTGTTCTGAATCCGTATTGGTTTGCATGTAAGAGTATATTAATAGTTAAATACTGAAACAGCTGTGCATAGACTGCTTTTTCAAACACTATATATAATAATAATACAATTTATTGGTATAGCGCCCGAATCAATCAGATTGCTCTCAGGCGCTTTACATGAATGTACACGTAAATATTTAGAATTGTATTATAGATAGAAACAAAAATCATTCTAAAATGTATGCCAAAAAATAATAATTAAAACATTCATTACATAATTAATATACCTCCATTTACAAACAATTAAAACTTATATCATAAGTATTAAACAATATAAAATAAATAAGTGAATTAATTAAAATGTAATAAATCATTTTAAAATAATAATAATTACATAGAGTATGGGTAAGTGCATTTGATAAAGTCCACGTGATCAAATAGGGCACGCACATCTCATCAGCTGCCATATTGGTTTTATGCTATTTTGCCCTTTTTGGTGCCCAGCGACGCGAACGAGCCATATACTGTTTCGCTTACGGTTGTAATTGCCACAACAAAAACCTCCGTTGTAGGTTTTATAGGTTTCCACCCAACGAAGGTTTATCGAGAAAGTGGGAACTATTATGCAGGCAAGTTATGATTTTCAAATTGGTTGCATATCACAGTAATTTTGACTTAGAATAATGGTTATACCAGAACGACGAAATTGTGTCATTGTCAGTCGTAGCACGCGAAATGTTTGCCACCATAAAGTCTGCAATGACCTAAGGCACCGTTGCATACATGTGTATAATCGTAAACATCATTTAACTATATTATAGTATTTGTCCATTGTACGTAATATGTGGTTATGGTGCATCGTTACAAATGGGGATGTAAGGGAACACATTCTAGAGCAGTAATAAAATTATCATTTGTCTCATTCAATCGATCGAGTGATCGGAGGCCGGCCGTGTGCGGATACAATTTCACAGGCGACACACCATTAAAGGAAAACAAAAGGCAACTTTTTGATGTTAAGCATCTAAAAGAGTTAAAAACTAACAATTTCCAACTATAATCAAATTTTTAACGCCAGCGGTTTACCAGGAAAACATTTTTTAACACACAACTACCGAATTTCTATGGACTACGCCATTGTTAGAAGAAAGTGACGTCACACTGTCGTAACTCACTTCGTAAATTTCCTGCGTACTATTTGTTTCCAACTCCGTTAGGTGGCGCTATGGTAAGTTTACCAATTAAATTATGTGCGCATGCGCTGTGACTGTGTAAATAAGATAGCTTTCCAATTCTTCGGAAGACAACGAAAACCAAATCGATTTCGAAGCAGTTGGTTACCGGTTTGAACCACAAAAACAAGGGCTTGTGTTGGAAGATAGGGCAGAGGCGCGTGCCGGTGGGCACGAACAGGAAGGCCCACGGGCAGTAGAAATGTCGAGGCGCATACCATGCCGAGATGAAATTGACTGGTGTCGGTGTGGAAAATGCCGCAGCGATCTCCTTGTTCAGGAACAAGAACTGAATATGTCTGCTGCCAAGAGGCGGTTGCCACTCGACAGCAACGCTGTTGGTGAAGCTAATTAATAATCTGTTTAGTTTATTGTTTAAATAACCGATGAGCCTAAGTTCCGGGCTGCGTACGAACAGCGAGACAGGACACGTCACTTATCTTACATTTGGGATTGGTTGACGTTTAACTTAGTTAGATCTCAGGACTACACCGATCTCAGTGCCACTGGACTCAGTGTTTGAACTTTGACATGTCCATTTTCGAATACCACCCATGGCTGTACCCTCACCTTTTAAAAGAAATGTAGTTGAATGGTTCCAGGATTCATGTGAACCAAAATTGTACAGGGCAGAGCTATGATAGAAAATAAGCACGAATTAACTCCCCTTTTGTTCTATCCCCGTCGACACTCTTAACATTCGCAGTAATGGCTATGCATGTATGAACAATATGTGGCAGTACTACTTTTTAAATACATGGCAGGTAGATAGATTATTTTTAATTTATGCATACTGCAATTTTTCTGCCCAAATTTTACATTGGCTCTTATGAATAACATATACCTTGAATAGTTTTCAGCCAGAGTCCCCATTTGTTTTGGTGATAAAGAAAATGACCACCGTTTTGTGCAAATATTGACATTTCAAAACGGCCTTCCTTAATCTGCATGATATTTCTATGGACCCAGGTATAATACTGGGATGAATACAGTTAGAGGATCGTGATGCATTCTTTGTGAAATTTGTTCAGAATAATAATCCATGTTTGCTTAACATTCGTGTAAAACTATTATTTAAATTCTTAATTCTTTGTTACAGGTGGACTGCTGTGCATTACAAACAGCAGGGGATTTAGAATTCTTTGTTTGGAGCAGGTGATGCTGCAAAATGGGAATTATGTCGTCCAACAAACAAGTACGTATATAATTATGTGCATGCATTGTTACAAGGCCAGTGAAATGTGTTGTTAAATATTTATTGAAATGTATTAATAATGAACACAATACAACATCATAGTAGCACTAGCAATACAAATATATATATAGATAATTTTATTAGCAATCTCATGCCTGATGCCCAAATTATTCACAATCTTCCAGGAAAATTACTTAGTGGACTTACCATATGTCATCTACCATCCACATGCTAAGCAAATTCACATCATTGAACTGACTACCATTTGAACCTAACATCAAGAAAGATCATGTATTCAAAACTAAAAAGTATGTCGCACTAATCCATGATGTAAACAATAACGGAATAAAATCAGAATTAACATGCATTGAAATAGGTTGCAGAGGCTATGTATCTGAACCCAACAAATCTAAGACTGACAACCTCCTTAAAATCTCTTGGAATAAAACCACCAACAAAACTACTAATTCAATCGTATGCTTGTCTAAACTAGCCCTGCTAACGCCATTCACCCTTTCTAAATGTAAAGACGAACCACACTGGTTTGATCCAAGACTAATTTAAATTTGATGACCATCACCCTAATATGACAATAATTACAAAATAAAAATTCCCTCAACAGCAAGTAATCCTACATAAATGTGTTCATTTTCAATATGACTTACTTTAACTGTTAGTCATTATTTACCTTAGCCTGCTACAATATACTACTATACATAGCTATTTACTGTATTCACACATGTACTTGGGTTATTGTTTCACACTTTATTGTATTCTACTGTATGAATAAAGTGATACTCTCTCACTTTAGAACAAATTATAATGGTTCCACTTAAGTTATCATAACGTATAGATACAGTGTTTGTTGCACCGTCATAATTTGTTCTGTAGTGCAAAATTATCAATATTTGCCTTATTCCAGATGAAGACATGTTTAATGGTAAACAATTTATATAAAGGAATGGTGTCGTTATAGAACCGATTTTTATATGTCATTTATTTACATTGTCAGATGTTTATTTGAGCCTAATTTATTTCAGGTCTCTCAGGTGGGCTGCATACAGACAGTTTACCTGGTGGATCCATGGCAAGCTGGGACGAAGGGTAGAGAGTTCTACCAGCATGCGGCAGCTATGGAATAAGATCAAGGTTCCCTGCCCCCGATGGGGGACAACACGAGGGATACCATACTGGACTTGAAAACTAAACTAGACAATGTACATGTGACCTGTGAAGGTGTAGGTTGGTGGTGGCAGTTTTTACTGTTTCTTTACAAATTGACTGACTTGCTGCCAGCAAATCTTCCTCCTCTGGTTTTTGGACATCTGCCCCAGTGGCTGTGTGATATTTCTTTATAAACACATCTGTCACTCGATCCGTGAGCATTTGTAGGTGGATACGTGGGTTCGCCTGTGGTCTGTTATGCAGCACCCATTGCTTGCGTCTTTTGGACCACATGACACCAGTCTCAACAGGTTTGTCTGGTCGGTAGTTCCACGCCAGAGCAGACAGCATCAATCTAGCTTTCATTCCTACAGTGAAGAATAGTGCATGCAGTATTCTAATAAAATGTCTGCAAACAACTGGTGTAACACACCAGTCTATATGTTGTTAGTAAGCTGCTGTTATTTACGACTGTAGCATTCAGTGAACTTTAAAGTGCTTTTCCTGTGTAAAGTATTGGTTGTTTTTAGTAACAATACAATGGCCAATCATGGTAATCATACTGGTACATTAGTAAACCGATACTGATCCTTACAAATAAGGCATTCCATCTTGTTTTTTCTTCTTAATTTCTGTATCTACTGTATATACAGTCACTGTATTTTGATATCTTGTTTTGATTTATACTTCTTTAATAAAATTGGTGATAATGACACAAGTGCTCTTATTTATTTCATTACAGACAATTGCATTCTGGAATGTAATTATTACACGGAGATGTAATTTATTACACTCAAGTAATTGTACTCATAAATGTACACAGCAACTGATTATAAGGAATAGGTAGGGTGATACAGAATGGGCATTATCCATCTGTGGAGTATTCGCCCCCTCACATCTGAGTAACTAAACTACTGAAAAGTTGGTCATCGGGAACTTTGACTATGTAACATTTTTGGTCCCATACATAAGTCGGTGGTCCACATATTAACACATAACATGTAAACAGCATTTACATTATCAGTTTTGGAAGTCTGAATAAACACATTTACTGATAAGGTAGTAGTCATGCTGGCTGGTACTTTTGAGTAGTCATCCTGAAAAAAACGAGTTGGATGCCTATGAAATGCAGTAATTTCGAAAACTTATTATAATGTTAGTTATGCATAGGAGCTGATTTAGTGTATTTGGGATTCAAGTCGGTGACTGGAATTCACCTTACACTACTTGGGTCGTGGTCCCTACTCATCATCTACTGATTGCAAATCTAAAGTTTACTTGTTGGTTTGGTCATGCCTCAGGTATAAAATGAGTACATATAAAGTTTGGTACTTCAGCAACTGTGCATCACCGTTGCGTGTTACACAACACCACCACAGATGGTTTGATACATTCTGTATCCAATGAAGGAGGTCCTCGCATCCCTTGCCTCGGACCTTAGCAGTAAACTTGCGGTTGATGCCTTTCCCCATGTGCCTTTCCTCATGTTGGTGATCGAGCTGAAATGCAAATTACAATTATTTATATTTCTGATCCAAATTCAAGATATTTTCACAACAGCTGTTACCTGTTTTTGCTGTTAGTGTACAAAAAAAACAAGTTAGTGATGATGTATGCACATGGTATATTATTAAAGATATTTCAACAATACATGATTATTGAGTGATGCCAGTATTTTTATAATACAAACATGGTGTATCTGGTGAGCTTATTGATAACTATATTTGGATCACATTATTAATCCCTGAGATATCCTTCCAAATGCAGAATTTAAATGTTTTTTTAAGAAAATGGCCATCAAATGTGGCATAATGGATCAAAATTACTTGATATTGACACCCTTATTCCATGGATAAGAGTGGTTTAAAGGTATGTAATTATTGTAAAATGATATCTTTTCACAGTAAACATAATAAGCTATCATAATCTGGCATAAAAAAAGTTAGTATTTTTATAACAAAAAACACTTTCCCCTGGGTTGTATCCCCTTAACTAAAATTGAGTAACATTATGTAATTTTACTAAATACAAATGAAGCCATTTTAAACGTTTTACAATATAGTATATAGTGATATTCTTCGTCACATAAACAGTAGTCACACATAATTATATACGAAGTCCAATTATAAAACATCATGACATAAATAATAGGCCAAACATTTCGATATATGGCAATGTCTAATGCAATATTATTGAATGCAGAACGTATTTTTGTTCATTTAACACAAAATACAGTAAGTTTTGCATTGTTATTATAAACGACAATCATTCCAGCCCATGTTAATCCGTTACTGTAATATCGCTCACGCGACTTGATTGCCGTTAACTTTTGCTATTCGGCTATCTTCTAAAGACTAAACTCTTTGTGGTGCAATATAGTACATTCTGGTACTGTTCTGGCTTGCCTCCAGCATAGCTTGCATCTCAACTGTCAACAGATTTTAATTGGATACCAAGTAACTCGGTACTAACCTTCTTGCGATCGATTTCTCGGCGGCGGCGCGTTTGACCGAAAATATGCGTCGTTTCGACGGCTGAGGTCCGTGACTAAATATCGTACGCACTGCACCTGGCTTCAAACATCGACGTCGGTGACGTTTTGTCGGATCTTCTGTCATTAACTGACGATATAGATTTCCTTCGAAGCACGTTTCTTCAAAATGATCTGAACATAGTGCGTTGTATTTCGAAGGCTTCCAACCAGCCCGTCCACAGTTGTGAATCCACTATTTCACTTCTGGTTGTTTCAAAGGGAAACAAAAAAGACAGCTCATTATCCTTCGCTGTACTATTGTTACAACCGTATGTAGAGCAGTGTGGCATATTGCAAGTCACGTTTTCACTGTAAGCTCAACTTATACTAATATAACGAACCGCATCCGATGAACATGAACCAACTACGCGAACTACACAAGACAGTGTGTCGTACACGGCAAAAATAATGATGCTCGTTTATTGGTTGCTTTCGGCCAAATGAACGCGTCATCAGTAAGATGGCAGTCTACATGTTATCGCAGATTTCGTTAGAATCTTCCACTTTAAGACTACATTCCGAGTAAACCACTGAACTGAAAATGTTGATTGTAGATGCAAACGGTTAGTTTGTGCTAACTCTTTTAGGTGCTAAACACCACAACATTGCCATTTGTTTTCCTTTAACTTATAACTTTTGTCTTTCATCGACGCTTGCACTCGTCGTTGTATGAGAAACTCGGCACCAACTGCAGTCTACTGAACCTGTTGATGTTCCTTGAAATTTAACATTCCGTATGGTGTAGTTTACCCAAAATTGTAATGAAAACGTCATGCCTGTAATCGAATGAGAGATAATTCCAGACAACAAAGTGGGCTCCGGAAGTGTATGATCTCGTTAACTATCGCATCAAAACGGACTGGAAACGAGAATCACTTGCGTCCCCTATTACTGAAACGCTACTCTAAAAAGGTGTGTTTTAAGAAGTGTTTTGAACTGTGGCTGTGTCTTTGCCATCCTGACACAGTCTGGCAGTCTGTTCCATAGACTGGCTGCAGCTACAGCAAAACGGCGATCACCGTGGGTGACCGTCTGCGAAGCCGGTACTGACAGTAGCGGCAAAGACGCAGATCTCAGACTCAGTTAATAATAATATATTTTATTTAATATAGCGCCAGATCCAATTATGAATTGTTCGTGGCGCTTTACAACATGTAGAACCCAGATAGAGGTAATAATTATGGCATTTTCAAAAAAACATGCATTTTCTAAAAAACAATTCTTACAAAATTAATATTAGTAAAATACAAATAAATACAGTAATTAAATAAATGTACTAAAATAATGATCATAGCTACAGTTCTATGCAGAAATAAAACATTGCAAATTTAGTTAACTGAACTAATGTACATGTAGGTATAACATTAATATATAAATATGTTAATTAATACATAAGAGATATAAAACTAATCAATGCACATATTAAACTATACCACACTGGACAAGAAAGAGAGTCAACAAAAATGAGTATTTAAGCGTGCCTTGAAAGTAGAGAGACAATCAGACGTTTTAATGTCATTAGGCAAAGTGTTCCACAAAGTCGCCGCGGCGACCGCAAATGAACTGTCCCCAGCTTTGACATGAGTCCGCAGGACCGTTAACATGTTATTGTTGGTAGAGCGCAGGGCTCTTGTTGGTTTGTATGGGCATACAAGGTCGCATAAATATTTCGGGGCATCGCCATGCACAGCTTTATATGTAAACACTAATAGCTTAAAGTCGATTCTGTGTGCTACAGGCAACCAGTGAAGAATGCACAACAGAGGCACGGCGCTGTCACTCCGTGGGCGGCGCAGGATCAACCTAGCAGCAGAGTTGTGCATTCTCTGCAGTCGAGCGATATTGTTAACAGAAGTGCTGTATAAAAGTGAATTGCAGTAATCAAGCCGTGATGTAATAATGGCGTTGACGACATGTTCCTTTGTCGTTGTTGGGAGATAACGACTCATCTGGTTGATATGACGCAGGTGAAATGAGCACACACTGGCGATGCTTGAAACTTGCTTCTTAAAATCGAGGTGGCGATCTATAACGACACCAAGGTTACGAACACATTTGGAGTCAGTAATCGTAACATCTCCTACGCGCATCACACTCCCGTCAATAAGCGCAGCGGCAGTCTTTGGCACTACGGGAAAATATTCCGTTTTATTGTTGTTCGTGCACATGTAATTTGATGTCATCCACTGATTGACAATATCTAGACACTCCTCCATACATCGCAGAGTAGCAGCCAATGCAGTCGCAGTGAGGTCAAAGTGGCAGTACAACTTCAGATCATCCGCATAATGATGAAAACAAAGGCCATACGCCCTGATTATGTCGCCAAAGGGTTGTACGTACATCGAGAAAACCAATGGTCCCATCACCGATCCCTGTGGAACACCCGATGTCACGCATGTTGTATTCGATGACGCATCACAAATGACCACACGCTGGGTCCGGCCCTGCAGATATGATTGCAGCCAGCCAAGCGCCTTGCCAACACTGCCGTAACGCAACCGAAGCCTCTGGATCATTATCTTGTGAATGATTGTGTCAAAGGCCGGACTAAAGTCAATAAGAACTAGTGCCTTGCCTTGTCTATAGCGGCTTTCATGGCATTTGTTACACACAACAGTGCGGTTTCAGTTGAATGATTGTTCCGGTAGGCTGATTGGAAACAGTCCTCCATTCGCTGATCGGAAATATGAGAGATGATCCTTCGCGCAATAACTTTCTCTATGACTTTTGACAGATGGCTTAGGTTACTAACTGGACGGTAGTTGTTGAGTATGTCCTTGTTGAGTGATTGTTTCTTGAGCAATGGCCGGACAACTGCGTCCTTAAGCAGCACAGGCATGACTGCATCCTCAAGTGAGGCGTTTACAATATGTGTGATGATAGGCACGATACTTTCCATGTTGTCATTTAGTTGCTTAGTTGGTAGTGGATCACGTGAGCATGTCTTATCCATAGTGCCAAGAATATTAGTGATTTCTGCTGTAGTTGTTGGCTCGACCACTTTAATTGGGTCAGTAAAACAAGGTGACTCGTCCTCTGTCGGGTCAACGGCAATGCGGCAGTGGAAGTTAATAAGTAATTTCTCGATCTTTTCTTTGAAGAAACGTGAGAATGTATCACAACCTTCCTTCACTGAGCAGAATTCAGGAAGTTGCATTGTGTGTACGTCGAGTGATCTCAGAATGCGAAGCATGTTCTTGTTATTAGCGTTCTGTAATTGTCCTCGATAATATTCGGTTTTCTTACTGGCTATCATTGTAGTGCAGTTGTCGCGAGCGGCGACGTATAATTGGCGGTGTATTTCGAGTTTCGTTCTTCTCCACATATTCTCACATGTTCACCTCGTCTCTCTTACTTCGTCGACCTCAGCGACCTCGTGTACGTAGCGCCAAGGAACGTGCTTGTCTAAGCAGTCAGTGAGACAGGTGTAGTAGTCCGATGCTAAGACCTCCGCTTACTGACCGTCAGCGTGGGCACTGGGCACACATGCAAGAACAGGCAGATGTAACGTTATCATTGAACGCTGTAGCATCCATGTTGCAGAAGTTGCGCTTAGCAATTACTGAAGTTTCAGCTGACGGTTTCAACCCGTTTAATGCCAGTTGTATGCTATAGTGGTCCGATTTGGAATCTGGATAAACAACAACAGAAACTACTAAGCTATCGCTGTCATGACTTATCACCAGGTCCAATGTATGGCCTGTTTTATGGGTCGGCGAATGGGACGTGTTGCAGCAAATTGTAGGAATCAAGCAGATTGCGAAGCGGTTCTGACTTCGTTACATCATCAACACGAGTATTACATACTCCAGCAATGACGGTTGGTATAACAGAAACAGATGCTTCTGTAGATAAGCATTCAAGTTCATCATAAAATTCAGACGAAGTTCCAGATGCCTTACTTGAAGCAGGCGGATGGTAGATGACACACATGTTGAATGATATAGAATGGGCTGCAGAGAACTGCACACGGAGAAGTTTAATGGTATTCAAATGGAGAGTAGGAAGAATCTTCGTTGTAAATGTGTCGCCGTGCAAGATTGCAGCACCGCCACCACGACGAGAAGATCGTGCCACGTGCTGGAAGAGGAACCGGGTGGGGTCACTTCAGCAATAATTACTTCGTCACCAGTCTTCCTTAACCACGTCTCGGTTATCGTTCAGATGTCGCATTTTTTTTCAACAACGTATTCGCTGATTTTAAGAGCTTTATGCACACGGAACGGGCATTCAGTAATGCCACATTGACGATTGGCGTATCGTGTGGTATAACAGGGGCGGCTCTTAGAGTTACCAGATTCGCACTGACACTGCGTTGCCGACATACAGTTCGTGAAGGATCTTCAAAACGGCTGGTAATTCGCGTTCGGATCGCGCGCTGTTTGCGCGTGCCCCCACGTCTGCCATGCAGAGTTGGACGCGACGTGGACAGTCCTAGTCTGATCAATGAATACACTGTGTCAGGTAATCGAGTAGTGTCACCCCTGGTGGCAGGACGGAAAGCCCGAAAGACGTCCTGTAGGCACATCGCCGCCAACGGTAGAACAATGCCTTGCAGTTTACCAAATTAGGTCACACACGGGCGTTGTCGGTCTAAAGACCTGTAGTCCACCAGCTTCGTCAGCGACACGGTTGGCTGATGACATTAAAACATTTCAAGATTGTAGACAACGTACACTACTTTGTTATATAAAAAAGTTCACCAAGACAGTCACTGCAGCTTCACGTGTAAATAGTGAAGTTACGATCGTTCAATTCTTGGTAAACAGGCAGAAAACATGTTAATATCACGAGCACAGTTGGGCTTGCTGCCTGTCAGGCGCTACCGTCTCGTTTACCGATTACCGATTCGGTTGACGTCGATTTACTAACTCCGTGAGCTAACTCGGTGCCAGTTCATGCATCACAGAGTACAAAAACACAAGCACTTTATATGTCGGGCGCACACAGTTAGGTAACCAATGCAGGTGCTGTAGCACTGGAGTGACGTTGTCGTACTTCCTCGTACGGCAGACGTTGTCTGCGGAAGGCCATGGCGTGATGAATTTGTACAATCGAGGCATGAAGGCACGAGTGCGTGCACCAGGGTTTTGCACACATCATCAGTGATGCTTAGCCGAATTTGTCCAATGATGCGAATGTGGTGGTAGCACGACTTTGCTATCAGTGCAACCTGTGCTTCCATAGTTAGACCGCTGTCAAATATGACTCCTATCGGAGGGCAAATCGTTTCGTTGTTTTGAGGTGAGGAAGATGATTGTCTCTGACTTCTCGGTGTTCAACTTAAGTTGGTTTCGTTCGGTCACCTCCACTACACATTGTTCAATCTTCGTTATTGCTGCAGTGATGGGTTGATCATGCTCCACTGTCAGGTAAATGTGCCTGTCATCTGCATAACAATGGTATTGCATGCCGTGTCGTGCAACGATGTCACCAATACGCAGTATAATATTGGCCCAAGCACAGACCCTTGTGGGACGCCACATTTCAAAACACAATCATTTGACTACTGAACATTCTTCAGGATAGTTCGTTTTCAAATCAGAAACTTTCATTTTTCATATCCAAGATGTATTTGATTTACCCGGTAGAGGCTTTCGTCAAGGTATCACATCGACTTCATCAGTACGAAAGCGTCTACCAGGTAAATCAAATACATCTTGGATATGAAAAATGAAAGTTTCTGATTTTTTACAATCAGTTGACGTTGCGCTGTCCACGGCGACTCTCCGAAAACGTTCAGTGATGTACGACTGCAGCCATGCAAGTGCCGAATGTGTGATGCCGAACGAATGTTCCAGTCGAGTCATCAAGAAATCGTGATTCATTATGTTGAATGCGCTGGACAACTCTAACATCACGAGAACAGTATTGCACTTTCTATCCAGCGCCGTAGCGATGTCATTCTTGACTCGCAGGAGCGCCGTCTCCGTCGAGTGGCCATGGCGGTGTGCTGAATGAAAAGGACCACGCAAAGTGTTCATATCAAGGTGATTGTTGAGTTGTCTTGCGATCACGTTTTCAACAAGTTTGGTACAAACGGCAAGTTCGAAACCGGGCGGTAACTGCACAAAGCATCTTCATCAAGCGTCAATTTTTAGGACTGGTCTAACGACCGCATGCTTGAACACATCATGTACAATTTAACTTTCGAGGGAAGCGTTTATTATCGAAGTGATCATGGGTACTAGTTCTGACGAGCATAGCTTAGGGAGCTAGGGGCCGGTTTCATGAAGCGTACGTAAAGTTACGCAATTACTTAGCGTCACGTATTTGCGTAAAATTCTGTGTTCGCTTATATTAAACAAAATCACGTGATATACTAAGACAATCATCTTATCGTTAAAAACGTTCTTAGCCGCTTCATGACACCGGCCCCAGGTAGGTAGTGGGTCTAGCCCGGACGACTTACACGGAGCGACTGCGACCAATCTTGTGAAGTCTGATTCAGTGACGTGTCAACAGAGCACAACGAAAAAGCAGTGTCGTCACCGAATGCAGCCGCCATAGCATATGAACGATCACCTCCACAGTGGACTATGCTTTGCCGGATGTCATTCACTTTCTTCACAAAGTGATTGCCAAAACGTTGGGCCAAATCACTCGAAGAAACATACAACGGCAGTCTCGCAAAGCCAGTGTATCCCATAAGGTTTTTCGTGATGTTGAAGAGCTGCTTTTGGTCACTCCCACAACTCGCAATCTTGTTGGATTAGTAACTACGCCGCGTGGTGAGTAACATGTGGTTTACGGCCACACATTGCGCCCGATATGCTTGGCGGTATACCTCGAGGCCAGTACGTAGCCAGGTCCGCTCCGCTCGCCGTCGGTTCTACTTTTCACGCCGCAGTTCGTCGGTGTACCACGGCGAGTTAGGTCGCAAGGTTACGGTTTTCTCGAGCATGGGAGCATGTCGTGATGATCGATAATCCGACGTAATCCAGTGTCAAACGCTTCCACCATTGCCCCAACAGGTCCATCAATGTCAAAATCTGACAAAGATGTAATATCTATGCAGAAATCGGAAACACATATATGACGTAATCTAGATATGGAGGGCAACAGTGATGTAGGTCTATAATTATTCAAATCATGTTTATCATTCTTCTTGAAAATAGGAATAATCTTCGCTGTTTTCAGTTTATTGGGAAATATTCCGGTTATCAGTGATTGATTAATTATGCAGGTAAGAGGCGTAGTTTCTGGTTAATGTGCATCCCTCTAATACAAATAACGATTTATCCGATAAATCACCTGTTAGAGGACTTTCATACCTTGATTGTGAGCACATTACACATTCCACTGAGCAAGTTGTGTATACGTGGTATATGGGTCATTCTCCAAATAGCGTGGTATTTGTGTCTTCGCTATATTTTCATTATATTATATATCGCTATGTTTTTTTCTGGTGCCATGTCTCATAATAGGTCCACATCATGCAACCTGACACATTTTCAACAGTATATAAGCGCAAAATTGTGCTTCGGCGTGGACATAAACCATCTAAATGTCACTGGTGTTACTTGTCTAAGGATCGGCTTGTCATCTTACACTCAGTGAAACACATACTTCGGCATGAAACTGAAAATAAAAAATATCTTTCCATTAAGATGAATATAGTCAAATTTGTTATGACCCATGACTCAATGTATTATTTTAAATTCCTGAGTAGATAAGTTGTTGTGAATCAGTCTCTTCCGGTTGTTTGGTCACTGGTGTTACTCGGCACGAATTCGAGGCTGTAGTAAGACCGGGAGCATGCCTGACCTCGTCCCGAGTGAGACGCACTAGCCGGAGCACTGTTGTGCACGAGGCGCAGAATCGAAGAATATACTTTTAGTTTGTTTCTTTGTTAATCACAAAGTATGTTGAATCAGTCCTGTTTATTGGACGTCACCGGTCTTACCAATTTTATAAATTACGAGACCATCACAGAAGATAAAGCTGTCGTCCGATGAAAGTATTTAAATTGTTTAATTCAAATATGGCGATCAAATGACTATTCAGTCCATTTCCAGGGAGAGTGCGTTGCATTTTGTTGAATATGTCACTGGTGTTACTATCACTGTTGTTACTCGTGAATTGGAACACCAGTGACATCTACATTGCATCATGCCAAATTGTTGCCACATTCTTGCCGAAATAGGTTGTTCTCAAATTTTCGCTATGACTGAAAGGGAACAACGGTCGGAAAGAAAAGAATGGCGCAAGATACAGAGAACATCCCCAAAAGGCCAGGTCTCAACCGGCTGTCATTGCCACCCCCCCCCCCAACGTCACCCGATGGCACGTTTGGTGCGGCTGCAGTCCTTCCGTCCATGTGAGTATAATGGTAACTGATTATCATTTAAATCCTCAGTACACATATTCAAAAGTTCAACCATTGAATACAATCTGTTTGATAATCCATCTATTGTAGCATCCATGCACTCCCACTAATTCATCGTACTGTTTCTTTCAGACAGAGAAATCGAGGAAGAAGGAATGTTGCACGCGATCGCGCCAAATGTTATCGCACTATGAGAAAATTAGAAGCCTTTTGAGGAACCGGAGAAAGTCGCCAGAAGTGAAGAAGATATTAACCTTTCTCTTCGCTATATTAGCAGACATAACGACAAGCTTTGAACAAACCCAGAATGAACGACATAAACAACGGTTTTGTAGGTTTGTGTCAGGAAAAGTGATAACAAATACAAGCTAATGCACTTCGCCCAGACATGCGTGCCTTTTACTATGCGACGATGGTATTCGGATAATGATTTTGTGTTCAAACGTAAGATGCGGGTGAATCCCATCCACGCCGAAGTGCGTGAATTCTTTCTTCGAGATCATAATAGTCGGATGACCACTGGTGTTAAAAACACGGTTACCCACGGGATGGTTAAGCGACGGCGTAGGTTGCTGACAGGAAACTGCTAAACTTGCATAGGAAAATCTCTGTAGAGAGTCAATTAAAAATCAGCAACTCATTCTTCTGTAAAATTAGGCCGTTTTGGGTTGTTCCACCAACGCAGTCTGACTACCAGTCGTACTTGTGCAAAAAGCATGAGAATGTCTACTTTATGGTAGATTCGTTGCACTAACATGGTTTAATTCCAACGTCAGATCTGGAAGTGGTGGTAAACACCATAGTGTGTGATGTGGGTTCAAAGGAATGTGCGTATGACACATGTTCAGATTGCAAAGACAAGTTGTACCCTGGTTTGAATCCGTTAAAGGGGAGAATCAAAGATGATGAAGTTAGATATTGCCAGTGGATGTTAAAGAAAGTTCCTCGCAGTGATGGTGTAGATCAATCAAAGTCATCTGTCCAGGAATGTTCAATCATGAAGAAGGGAAGAGATTACAACAACAATGGACGTCTTAGTGGATCTGTTTCAAACAGAACTGCATATCCTGAAAAAGGCATATGTATAACATTCGAAATCAATACAAGGTAAATTGAACCATTCGTGAGAATCTGAAAGATCACGAATGTCTAATTCACATAGATTTCAGCGAAAACTACACCGAAAAATACTCTAGTGAGATTCAGTCTGTACATTTCGGCGGTTCGCACCAGCAGGTATCTCTCCATACTGGAGTACTCATGGGTCATTCCATTCTGCTCCATTTCACCAAGTTTGCAGCATGACCCACCCGCCATTTGGACCCATCTGGCACCAGTTCTCACCATGGTGAAAGACAATTCCCCGGACGTAACCATCCTGAATGTATTCAGCGATGGACCGACCACCCAGTACAGGCAGAAGGGGAATTTTCATCACCTGTCATCTGAACCATTCAAGTTAGGATTCAGTGCAGTGTCTTGGCATTTTTTGAGTCGGAACATGGGAAAGGAGCCCCAGATGGGATTGGTAGGTCAATCAAGCGGTCTGCAGATCGTCATGTTAGACTGGGTCGGGACAATCCAAATGCAAAAAAAAACTTTTTGATGTACTTCAAAGCCAACAATCCTCAATCCGACTGTATTATGTTGACAAGGACATAATCGTCGGGAATACAGTGGAGTTCAGTAAACTCAACCTACCATCTGTAAAGCGCACCATGAAGCTCCACCAAATCATTTCAACGGAGGCTAGGCCTGTCAACTACCGTGACGTCAGTTGTGACTGTGCGTTATCGAAAGGGACTATTGACTGCCCTTGTTGACTTGAGAGAATTCTGCTTCTGTGAACAAAACCAAGGATATGCAACTCCTGGTCCATCCCGGTCTAACTGCCCACCCCCTGGTCCATCCCGGTCTAACTGCCCACCCCCTGGTCCATCCCAGTCTCACCGCGAGACCAGTTCGATATTATGTAAACATCAAGAAGCAAATGTCCAAGCAGCCAAGAACGTGTCATTTTCAGTGGGTGATGTGGGGTTTCAAAGGCCCACGTGGGAAAAGTTCCGTGTGGTTCTATACGACAACAAATCATATCCTGGTATTAGTGTGAGCATTGATGATGACAACATCGAAATAAACTGTATGGCAAGCCTTGGCAAGAACAGGTTTTTCTGGCCTATTTTTACAGCTGACATAAGTACCTATTCCGAGGAGGATGTTCTTTTTTGACTGACGAGCCCATGAGGGTTAATCGCAGGTCATACAAGATCAATGACGACAATCGTGCAATCAACAGTCACGTGGAATCACTTTGAGTCGAAGAAATAACACTGAGCTAATCTTAGAAATGCGTTCGACTTGGCAATCAGCATTACCTTTGTTTTCTAGGGATTACAATAATGTGTGAGATAATTATTATCAAAATATGGTGTGTGATACTTTGGATTATTACATATCCTGATATGTTAGCCGCTTTAATCAACTGTTTGATTTGGAGATGTGTATTCCTTGCAATAAAGTATGGTGATTGATCGCACTGTCACTGGTGTTAATATTTGTCACTGGTGTTACTCCATCAGTCACTGGTGTTGACCCTCATTTTAATTTCTAGAACCAAAACAGCGTCCCTGCATTTTAGCATTATCTATTCTTACGCTGACATGTATGCATCTATCAGGGTATCCAATGTATGGTGTGCGCCCACTAACAAAAGTTATGCGTTTTGATACTGGTCAGAATATGCTCTTTTAGCTTCCGATGGTATGTGAAAAACCAACATTTGACTCTGAAAACCATTTTAGGGTAATATTTTTAATAAAACATTGATATGACACATTACCCATATTAGAGACAGTAGAACATATATCTACAAATTGCCAGGATACATGCAAACGTGTATATTTTATCCGTAACACCAGTGACAAAATAAAGATGACGTCATCATTATCAGAACCCTAAAATGATATAAATATGCCAGATACAGCTTTACCCACTCAGTGTAGCTTCGTATGATAGGTGAACATTAATTATAGCCAAAGCAGGACAATTTCCAACTGGGTCGCCTCCGCCCGAATATCTACTTCGAAATGATGCGGTATTTGGAGAATGACCCATCTAGGCATGCCAATGTGCAAATCAGCATGTTTTTAGGAGCCTGGATATTATTTAAAAAAAATCCAAAATGCACCCATGTTATGAGCCTGTATGATCACCAGATTTGCAATGTGCATAGTCATTTATTATAAGAAACAACATATTTTATGCACTGTGACTATATTATGACTGAAAGGTATTTCAGATCGCGCCTGTGTCTGACACTAACTGAGGAGTGACCTGGAATTTCGGCGGCTTTATTCCCGTGGAAACAAGCTCAACGTGGTAACTTGGGAAAAGATATTTTTGCAATGAACATTTGTTTCATTACTGCTACTACATTGTTCTTATATTCAGATCAGCTTTATTTTTGGTGTTCATCACACTGCTCAACGGTTTAGCCATCTTATTTTACCAGTCCAGTACTGTTTTACCGACTTTCATTCCGAATTGTTACATATTGTGTCATATCGTGTTTACAGTAGTTCTATGAACTTGTTCTACTTATGTATGTGGTTTAGTATCAAGTATCAGTAACATTTTATCTCCTGAATTCATAAACATTGGTTACAAGTTGCTATGGGAAATCTGTGTAAACGTAATTGACCACATTAATGTATACTGTGCTGTGTGTGTGTGTGTGTGTGTGTGTGTGTGTGTGTGTGTGTGTGTGTGTGTGTGTGTGTGTGTGTGTGTGTGTGTGTGTGTGTGTGTGTGTGTGTGTGTTTATACACTGTATATATGCCACATTAGTTTGTGTTTTGTGTTTCTGTCACTTGCGTCCTTCCTTCCACAGCGAACCACAGTTGACCTTGTCTGCACGCAAGTTGAAATAGCAGTCTATATGTGAAGTCTCATCAGTGTTGTGGTTTTGGCAGAAATGTATACCTAATCATTTTAACTTTCAATGTCTGGTTCATATGGCTGCTATGGGCATTTTTTCACCTAGCACAGTTTTTAAATCTATTTTTGTAAAAAAAAGTTGCAATTTAAGTTTGCGTAATTTTTAGCAAAAAATAAAAACTACATTAGATATTTCAACAAATGAGGTATCATTTTAAAGCTTATGATCTGTGGAATGGTAACAAGGTTCAAAACGTTATTTCACGATTTTGCAACTTAATATCGTCTTTGCTGTGGCAGATCACATTTTACATCCGATATAATTTTATTGAATAACTGTGGTGTACCATATGTATTAGTAAAACACTGGCATGATGTGAGTTTACTGCATTTAATTAAGCATGATTGTAAATAATGCCTATGACTTCGTGTATTGTTTCATTAATGTATTAATTATTAATAAATATACACTTACTATAATCAGTATGTGGTTTTGATGGACTATTTGGTGCACAATGTCTAATGGGTTATTCTTATGTTTTACTAGTGACACATTTTTACTTTAATTGTTGCTGTTGTTTGTTGATGGCAAAATAATCAAATTAAATTACAAGCTGCTTATTGTTAGGTTGCATGTGTTGCATACGTATTAACTGATTTGAAGCTGACAAAATTGGAGGTGTAATGATACGTCAAACTGTCGATGCATCACAACAGTCGATGTGTTGATAGTGGGTGTACTATTGATTAGTAAATTTCTTTAAGTTTAAAGGTAAGTAAATTCTGAACAATAAGACTTAAACTTAAAGAAATTTATTGTATTGTTGCCTGCACACAATGCACATTATTATTGTCTAATTTGTATAATTATGTATATTTCTACAATAAACATAAAAAAAAAAAAAAAATTGTCGATTATGTTTTCGTATGAAGATATTGTTTATTAATTCACCTATGGCACAATATTTCATGGAATCAATGACTTATTATACATTTTAGTGGGTGGTTTGGTACAGCAGTGCATGGCACATCAATGTCAGCCTTTTGACATAACAAAGTAGTATCAAAGCAACACAGCATATTATATATATAATTACATATATATATATATATATTTATAATTTAGTATGCACGCACAAACACAATTTATACCCCAAATATAACAAAAGTGTAATGATAGTGGTTTCACTTGTCTAACTTATAATAATATACATTGCCTATTAAATAAACATTACCCTCAAAAACAATTGTAATGATGCAATTTTTACAGTCAACACCGTTTAATCTGAATGTGGATGTAAGTATGCATTTTTCATGATCATGTTATCACTTAAGTGTGTCAACACACACCATTTAATAAAAACAAGGCTTTACTGTTTGTTTATTGTTACCTTGCAAGTAGCTCTGGGGGGAAGGAACATGCTGTAGCTTTGGCATAATAGTATTTTCTATATAACTGTTATAATGAATGCACTTATGCAACTTATGACTCGACAACAATTATAACAATTAATACAACAGTTGCCATGTTTGTTGAGTACACGAGTCATGACTCCTATGAAAGATATTGGTCATTATTGCCGCAAACTCCGCACTACGTCGGCTCAATTAAGCCGTAAAACAATACATTTAAAAAACATCCATGATGTTACTATTAGTCCGCGTAAAACCCCCCTAAAACCAACGTTACATTAAAAACTGCTTTGCTCGATTATTGCTAATCAACTTATTTCGATATATAGTGTGTGCTCGATGCATCGCTCTTTACGCTTACTACCGAGCGCGTGGACGACTGTGCCGGGGATCAGGTCAACAGCCAATGGGCGCCACTGAAACATGTATATAAATATATTCGCCACCCGCGCATTGTCCTAGCCTGTCAAGCATGTAACAAGCTAAACCATGTATGGAAGACAACAATAAGAAGAACTCTCAAACTGTCAATTTTCTGTACCACCGCCGAAAGCATATTGTTGTGTAGAGCGGATACCCCAACCATCACAAAAGAAAAGAAACCTTGACGGGAGTTAATGAATGTCAAGAAAGTGCTTAAATGTCCAATGGAGCAATAAACTTACAAACGAAGAACTGTAAGGGCATGCAGACAAATTTAAGATTCGCATGAGGCGTCTACAACTAGCTTGCCACTGCTGTCGTAACAAGAAAACTGGGAGAAACAGAAGAAAACAAAAACCAAGTTGATCTGCGGAAACATTGATGGTGAAGTATGAGATGGCGGCAACCTTCAAGTGGTCTTCGAGTTAGGAAGCTGATGCCATCAACAAGCCTACAGCCAAACCGCCAACACGATGATGGTGAACCTGCGCCTGGCATTGCGCCCTCTTCAGGGCGGGCGGAGACATCCGTCGAAGGCAAAGGTGTAACCGTCCTGCAGATAAACGTTGAGGGTCTTACCAACGCCAAGCTCAACATCATTGAACACCTAGCCTACAACAACAAGGCAATTACAATCCTGCTTCAGGAAACACATTGCAAAATAACAGACAAGCTAAACATACCAGGTTTCCAAACTAGCAGCCTACACAGCTAGTAAACACCACGGCATTGCAACCTTCGTCAATGCAGACACTGCGTCGTCGCTCGTATCCCAGTCACCACCTCAGTCAGACACTGAATGGCACGTCGTAAAAGTATAAAGTACGAACATTGGTAACGTGGAAAAACCGCCACCAACGAAATTGCAAGCATCAACTCTTCCTATTGTCAACTCGCCCCGCATATGCGCAGGTGGTTTCAACTGTCAAAATGTCGAATGGGGCTACAGACACAACAACAGCGATGGTGAATGTCTGGCAGACTAGGCATCTGCCAATGATCAGACCTCACTACACAACCCGAAGGAACCAGACTCCTTTCACTCCGAACGCTGGAACACAACATCAACTGCAGATCTTGCCTTCGTTTGTCAAAACAGAGAAGACCCGCTACCAGAAAGACGTGTCCTAGGAAAGTTCCCACGGTCACAGCATCGACCCTCACTCATCTCTCCATCAATCTTGGTGTCGCCAACAGAAAGCAAACTAGCTAAGAGATGGAACTTTCGGAACGCACAATGGAAGACATTTGCAGCAGACACAGACTTAGGCACTAAGTACCTGCCACTACCGGACTGCAATAATACAAACGATGCTTATAAAGCACACTGCGACATGTTAACAAACGCTGCAAAGCGAAACATCCCTCGAGGCTGCCGAAAGCATTACACCCAATGCTGGGATAATGAATGTCAAAAACTTTACGATGAACACATGTCTTCTTCAAGAACAAACACACATGTGACAGCCACCGCCCTGCTCCAGTGTCTGGACAAAAAACGTAAGACCCGCTGGGTAGTGACCGTGGAGTCAATCGACTTTCCCACTCAAACCGAAGGGCATGGCAGACAGCCAACCGCCTCACTGGCAAAACACCAACTCACACTAAATGCTCAGTTACAGCTAATGCCATCGCGTCGCAACTCATGCAGAATGGAAAATCATCAAACATGGACCGCAACGTCACAAGAAAAGTGCACACGGACGTATCTGCATTACAGAAAGCTGCAAGTGCTAACATGAATCTGTCAGGGACCTTCACTGAAGAAGAAATGACAACAGCACCCAAACAACTGAAAAGCGGAAAGGCCGGCAGACCTGATGGTCTATACCCAGAGTTCATCATTAACGCTGGAAGTAAGGCTACCACCTGGCTAAGAATACTCTTGTCAATGTGCATGATTCGAAACAGGATACCAAAGCGATGGAGACGAGCGGCTGTAATGGCTATCCCAAAGTCTAACAAACCTAAGGATGACGCCAAGAGCTATAGAGGAGTGAAGTGCAAAGCGTTTTAAGCAGATCCAAAGAATGGATACCGCGCCATATAAAAAACATATACCTGTTACCACGTGTAAATAATTTGCATGAATCGCCTCGACTCTCCGCAACATGTTTAAACTTAAAATACCGCCCGCTGTCTCGGTTGCCCATTATCACTGCCATGTGTAAATGGACTTTGACAGGTATAGTTCAAGCGGAGAACAGAAACCCTCAGCGTTAGTGCGTATGATATTATCATTTTCAAAGAAATGTTCACATACCTTAGTACTGTCAATAATGCCAACGCCATCTGGCAGATTACGAAACATATCTATCACGCAAATTTTTTTACCATCCGCAGCACGATTATTTTATCGCTTTGTAAATATTCGTTCTCGGTAGTGTAACCTTTCTAGAATACCTTAGACACGTATTTATTTATTCATGTTTATTTTAATATATACAAAAGTCGTTAATCTGTCATTAGTCTAAGCCGATGTGTCACTTTTACGACTTCATCTAAATTTTGGATAGATTTTTGCGAATACTGATTTCTAGATACAATAATACTAATGATATGAACTTTTTAAAAACCGTGGTTGTAATTTTTCCTTTGCCGTTTTGGCATCATGGCAGCCATTTTAAAATATATTTCAGCGTCACTGTGTTCTCCATAATAGTAGTGTTGATTACATAACTGTCATTCACACGGCAATTCACGCATGAAATTGAGACTGCTACTCTACATTTTAGATGCACTACTCACTACAGCATATTAATTAAGCATTATAGTTGGCAGTTGTTGTTTTGCGTGTTGTCTGTCTGACATGCAAGCAGAGTGATAATATTATAATATTACCAGTTACGTTCGTGATTTGCACCTTTAAATAATGAGTTGCACCAGTTTGACCATTGGCAACATATTAGATTAAACTGCACAAAATATTTCAAAAGTACACCGATTTAATTAGTTCTGTTTCATGTTGCTGAATGTTATGGATAGTTATCTGATATATGTCAGCATAATTTTTTCAAGATTTTGGGACATTTAGAATTCTAATTTTGCGTACGTGACGGGGGCGCATTACCCCCAGGGGACACTGCCCCACTCTACCCTACCAGCTATGCTGACAACACACAACTCAGTTGATCCCACACAGTCAAACTTTGATGATGCAATACAGCCAATTGAAGCTTGTCTTGACGAGCTACGTCAATGGATGTCAATATCAGAATCAAAGACCCTTTTAAAATTCTGTAAGCAGATGTGGCAATTTCAAAACACCCTGAAAAACACTGCAGTTGTTGTTCTCATCTTGTTTCCCTGTTTGTTAGGGGTGAGGCTGGGCTCGAATCCAATCCTCGATTTCTGTCATGTTTTTTCAGTTCCTCTTTTTCCTCACTGATCTTGCACTGCTCTCTCCACCAATGTCTCTATTCCCCTCTATATTTCGTTCTCGTTCTCCATTCCTCTCCCAATCCTTCAAAATCTCTCTTTACACAGTCTTCTGGTATTTTTGCTAATCGTTATACTCCCATTCTCTCCAAATGTCCAGCCCACGTCAGTTGACTTTTTATCAGCTTCTTCCTAATGCTTTATTTTACTCCAGCCTCCTCTCTCAGGTCCTCCATTCTTCGCTTATCATTTCTTTTCACTCCCGCAATTCTTCTGACCTAGTTGTTTTCGCAAACGTATACCCTCTCCTGTTATTTTTCTGTCATTGCCATAGCCTCTAGGCACATGAGCAGAGCACTTTTCCTTTGAGTTTACGCAATATGCATTTGTCTCTCATCACACTTTCCTCCAGTCGTTCGCCCCTGCCTTTATCCTCCTGCAAATTTCGGTGTCTGAGATGTTGTCTCGGAAAATCGCTCCACCTAGGTATACAGAACGGTCTCTTTGTTTTAGTTTCTTCCCCTCCAGGTGTATTTCCAGCTCTTTGTTTTGCTGCCCAATCAATAGTAACTCTCTCTTCTCCAGTCCAGCTTCCAGTCCATGTTTGTAGTGTTATGTACTGTAGTGACAATAGATGTTTTGAAATTAATTTGAAAATACTCTAGTGTTTTCAAATAAATGTCAAAACATTCACATGCCCAAGTTCAAAACACTACGGTTATGTTGAAAACACCCACCTATCATTTTCAAAATATTCTGGTCCTAAAAACGTATATTTACACGTTACGTTGTAATTAAGGCACCAGTGGCACGGGAAAGAAATTCATATTGGGGGGAGCTTCAGGACCACTGAAACATTTTTGCTGCCGCGCTGCCGCATATCTTTACATCTTCCTTCACATCTTCCTTCGGTTAGCTCGACTGTGACATCGGAAAACGGGGGGAGGAAGGGGGGGGACAGAAAACCATGTCTGCCTTCCAAATACACACACCTTTCAGTCAACAAAAATACACATTAATCGTCTCATAAAATTTACATTTCCACCCGCCATTGATGCTCGCCACAAAAACAAACTTTCACGCTCATATTTAATGGGGGGGGGGCACCAGAGAACTTCCAGGGGTCAGCTGCCCCCCTGCCCCCGTTCCCGAGTCTAAGTAAGGCACTATATGAATATAAAGCTCGCCATACACCGCCTGATTGTCTACGATCACATATCAACCGTTGCAGCGTATACAATCGTGCATAATTTGGGAGGTGTGTTTTCAAATTAATTTCAAAATACTCTAGTGCATACGAACTAGTGAGTGTATCGAAATTCCGACAGGTAAATGTCTTCAACATGACCAGAGTGTTTTGAAATTAATTTTAAAACATTCTAGAGTTTTTTAAGATTAATTTCAATGAATCTATATGCATAGCGGTCCGTAGAAAAACTTGAACAACTACTAGACGATAAGGGCATAAGATGTCAAATGTGATTAATTAGAAGCATTTACATTCGCATTTATTTACCGCTAATCTATTTATATGGATAATGGTAATGTTATAAAGGTTTCGGTGAATAAATTGTGGCAATGTCATAGTACAATTTAAAGTCGCACCACAATGTCAACAGTTTACCACAATGTCAAGTCGTACCATGATGTGAAGTCGCACCACATGTCAAGTCGCAGGCCATACCACAATGTCAAGTCGTACCATAATGTAAAGTCGCCCCACAATGTCAAGTCGCAGGCCTTTCCACAATGTCAAATCGCAGGCCTTACCACAATGTCATGTCGCAGGCCTTACCGCAACGTCAAGTCGCAGGCCTTGTTGTGTCGGAAATATAAGATCGCCTTGACTAGCCTGCATTAGTCTTAGACGCGTTATAGCAAACACGACAGTAGCCAAATAGGCCCTATAAATCTATAAATGTCAGTTCTTGTGTAATCAGAACCATAGTGATATGCCTAGTCGTTCTCGCTCTGTATGAAGCGATATGTAGTTCACACCATCGCCACTGTCCACTCAGCTACTCGAGACGTGCGAAGGAGGTTATCGTCTTGAGTCTGATCTCCATATATTGTTTCCGTTGCTAAGCGTGTCATAACAAAAGTCGGCAACCTGCGCCATTATCAGTTCACACAGTAGCTTCGTTACGTCGATATGACGTCAGAGGTCACAGGTCAGTATTTCCTGTAGAACCATGGATCCTTTTCGTACGCATCCTCGTATGAGTCGTCGGACTCGCTTGATTTGGGTGACAGGGAGCGCACTCCGGTCTGCATGTCAGTCTGCTTGTCTCGCTCCGCCCTGCAACAACACACAATCACGTGATGGCTTCGCGGTATCCAGTGGTGCCATCTACCGAATACGTGTTTGTAACATTTGCATACAACAATCATCATTCTTTAATATTTGGCATCTCCATAATATATTATATTAAATGCGACATAACCCAAGAAGAGAATAGCATCAACAGTGTCAAGATCATGTTTAAAACTGTACTATCAACAGTTGTGCCACTTGTTATATATCACTATTGGCGAGTATTATCGCAAAGTGATTAAAATTTAAAATGGCAGGCTGGTGAAGTGGTGTAAACGACTGGAAGGCTGGATAACGTCATCTTTGCAAACGACTTGTTACGTCATTGGAACCGCGCGCTTAAGCAAGGTGACATAGTTTCGAAAGTAGGCTAACAACTTTCTAATCAATGTTTTCTATAAATATTTTTTCCAAGTGTGTACTATTGAAATTGTGCGGGGATTTACCAGGGGTTTGCCAATTGAAAACTATGAGCAAAATCTGCACATGAAATGTAAGTTGTGGCAGTGGTGATATGATCAAGTTTTTACGAATTCGCGGAATTTGGTTGAAGACTTCTGGTTGACATTGTGTCTTTCCACTACATACTGAGAGTGGAAGGCTTCTAGTTGACATTATGTCGTTTTGTTGCATACTGAGAGTGGAAGACTTCTAGTTTACATTATGTCATTCTGTTGCATACTGAGCGAGGAAGGCTTCTAGTTGACATTATGTCGTTTTGTTACATACTGGGCGAGGAAGGCTTCTAGTTGACATTGTGTCGTTCTGTTACATACTGAGAGTGGAAGGCTTCTAGTTGACATTATGTCGATCTGTTACATATTGAGAGTGGAAGGCTTCTAGTTGACATTATGTCGATCTGTTACATATTGAGAGTGGAAGGCTTCTAGTTGACATTATGTCGATCTGTTACATACTGAGCGAGGAAGACTTCTACTTGACATTATGCCATTTTATTACATACTCAATGAGGAAGATTTCTAGTTAGAATGATGTAGTTCTTCTACATACTGAGCGTGAACGGTTTCTGGTTGACATGATCTCGTTCTGTTACATACTGAGCGAGGAAGGCGGCACACTCGCGGTGTCCGTATATCTCGGCGACCCGTCGCGGTTTGTCACCGTACTTGTCCTTCCTGTCGATGGCCACGCCGGCAGTGACGAGGGCTCGCAGTGCCAGCAGCTTGCCGGCCTCCGCCGAACTGTGAGCCGGGGTCCAGCCCATGCTCATGCGGGCCGTACCCTTAGCTCCGAATTCCAACAATAGTCGTATGCACTCGACGTAGCCTGTCGAGACGATACAACTCATTAGCAACAAATCTGCTGATTAGTGCGAGCCACGGGATGTCGATGAAATCGAAGGTGACAATATTTGGTCAAGTTATATAACATCAATAATAAATATACATATTACGTTTCGGGGCGCTAACTGTATTACTCTATAGCTACTTGAATGCCGTGTAGTGTCCTGAAAGCACACAACATATTGTTTCTCATATTTATGTTTCACATAATAATCCTTTCTCGTCATTTCTATCCTTGGTCACCGCCCTTGCCTTCAAGTCATTGCTCCTCCTTGCGTGTCTCCTCTCATCCTGCACAGTATATCAACTTGTTTTGACACCAAGCACCGTCTACCTTTCTATATATGTATATTTTATTGCGTCGTTGACGGCACTTTTTGTTGTTTTCTTCTTCTGCGCATAATATGCAGCAGGTTTGAACTTCACTGTATCATTCAAGGGTTTCTACTTTTTGGATGTCGCCTACTGTAGTTGGTCATTAGTCTCACCCATGGTTACTAATACTTGATTTTTACCTTTTCCGGATGTACTTCAACAGAGCTCATATGCAGCACCCAAAAGTGCCTTTCCATTATCCCTACAGACCACAAACATTCTTGTAAAGCTCGTCATAGTAAGCCTTCACGCTCTCTCATGCTCACAGCAGCAACATTTTCTTTACACTGACAATACTTAACTGTCTTGCAGCCGACGGTCTTGTTTATTCTTCTCCTGTATATGCACAACGAACACCACTGCTATGTTTACGTTGCTACGTATTATCCAGCCACAGTTCTTTACAATCCTTAATCCTCCACAGTTGCTGATGCTTCCCGACTACCAGCAGGTCCAACGTAACATGGTGGCGTCTAAGCGTGCTTCCGGTCGGGAAGAAAGAACAAGCCAGAGTAAAGCAATTTCTCACCCACCAGCCCCACAAACGTTCGACCTTCTCTACTCATCACTCCTAAATCAATAATCTCCTTGTCACCTTGTTCTGGTGTTCCAATGTGTGCAATGAAGTATCCCGCCAAAACAAATCAGCTGGACCATTCTTTCTCCAAAATTAAAATAAAGTACCTGAATTACGTCTTCCCTTCCTGTGGCCCATAAACAGACATAACACGCATCAGCTGTTTCCTGATCCGCAGCCATTCCATCGCTATTGACGACTTTCAACGTTCCACTCTGACAACAGCATTGCTGCTCTCTTCTGATACAATGGTGCCAACTCTGTTTATTTTCCTATCTTCTTCTCCTATTTTATGTAATGATATTTTGATGAAAATTACTAATGAAAACGGTTACACATTTAATTAATAAACAACGAGTATCAATATGATGACGCTAGAGTAACGCCCGACCCCGGCTTCAACCATCAGTCATCTCCCGACGCAAGAAGAACTACCGACCTTTCGCGCATGCCCAGTGGAGCGGTGTCCTGTTATTCCAGTCAGGATCTTTAAAGTTGGGGTCGTACTTGCCCGACCTGAGATGGTGCTTCAGCAGCTCCGAGTCGCCGACACTACAGGCGTCGTGCAGCTCCAGGTTGGCCATCCCCTGCAGACCCTGACGAGACAACACTTTATTATACAGGCACAGCCGTTGTTTTTCAACACAAGGCTGCATTCTCAATTCGATGTTTGCTTGTATCTTTTAAGAATCATTTCGATAAAATTCGAATTTAACTCATTTGAGCAAATTAATAATTTAGTTTTTATGAGACCATCGATCTAGTACAGTTTTGTTACACTAAATCGAAAATGTGAACAGCAGTCTGCTCGAGGTTAAATTGATGTTTGCAGAAGTCATTTCTTGCAATTATCTTAACGTCAAATAAGTACTCTGTTATTGGCTAAATGAAACGAGAAGGCTGCTTTTGTTCAGTTCCATGTCATATAAGTTTGTTAGTTGGTGTCAGGACTGTCCGAATGTAACAGCGATTAAGACCACGTCATATAGACAGAACTCGACAATGCACTTACGCACGCAGGCATGCACGTGTGACGCATCAACTATATTTGTTCACACATGGACACACAAACATGCATAGGGCCTACACAGACACATGCACAAAGACAGACAGCCCGAGCAGAGAGATGTTGCTCGCTTACAGGAGGCAGTGCCGCAGTTGCAGCGGCTGCCCGGGCCATCGCCTTCGACACGGCTGTCCGCGGCGTCCTCGCCACGGCCTGCCCACCCTGCGCTTTCGACCGCTTCCACTTCACCTTTCTTGCTGCCATATCTCACTCGTTGAAAATCAAGTTTTCCGCACGATTGTTATACCATAACATAGGCGCGTCATTTCCGTCACAATTATTCACTCGCATTGTGCGTAATTTCCCGCAATGCTCAATTTTGCGTCAAAGTGGATGTGTATATTTTGCCGAATTATTTGTGCATTCGTGGACCTATAAATAGTTATGGGAAACACTACAGTGATTGCGCCATTCAGCCATCGAACCAAACAGATACAAAACACACACGGGAAATGGTCCGACCCGATGCACTTCCAGTATGAAAGGAGTGTCTTTCGAACACTGCTTATTGGAAGAAGAGGTTGTGAAGCGGACACAAGTGATATAGTCTCAGTTGCTCCGGGAGTTTTATCGAACTTATCTGTTAACTAACATAGCCAGCTGTGGGTCCAACAAATCACAACCCGCAGATCACTACGCATCCCCCATGTTTTGGCATTCCTCTTTCCCGTTTACAGAGACAGTACTTGGCTCTCTCCCTCTTTCTCTCCCTCTCTCTCCCTCTCTCTCCTTCTCACCCTCTCCTTTTCTGTCCTTCTCCCCTTCTCTCTCCTTTTCTCCCTCTCCCTCTCCCTCTCTCTCCCTCTTCCCCTCTCTCCTTCTCCCTAACCCTCTCTCTTTCACTTTCTGTGCGTGCGTGTGTGTACATTGAGAGATACAACGAAAGGCAACATTATAATTAGAGAAGTTAGAGACAGATATACATACATACATACATGCATGCATACATACATACATACATACATACATACATACACGCACACATACGTACATACGTACATACGCACACATACACTCACACACATGCATACATCCTTACATGCATACATACATACGTACATGTATGCATACATACATACACACGTCCACACATACATACAAACAAGCATACATACACACATAAATACACACACATACATACATACACACACACATACACTCACACACATGCATACATCCTTACATGCATACATACATACATACATATACGTATGCATACATACATGCATACATACATATATACATACATACATACAAACAAGCATACATACACGCACACATACGTACATACATACGCACACATACACTCACACACATGCATACATCCTTACATGCATACATAGATACACGTATGCATACATACATACATACATTCATACACATACATACATGCATACATACAACCAATCATACATACATAAACACACACACATACATACATACATACATACACACATACATACACTCACACACATGCATACATCCTTACTTGCATACATACATACATACATCCACGTATGCATACATACATACACACACACATACGCACACACGTACGTACAAACAGACATACAGACAGACAGACAGAAGGGGATCGCATGATCGACATGAAACATGCACGGTATATAAATGTTATACCAAAGATACAAAACAATACAGCAACTGCGCATGTATATGAAGCATCACAGCGTGGCGCACTAAATATCGTGGTAACTAACGTAGCGTGTGTTGCATTCTTCTTATATTATCTATGACAATTTACATAGAATCACGGATATGATACTCACAAAGAGGTGTCCCCAACATCCGTGCGACGTTTCTTGCAATCCCAGGTAAACGTCTCGCGTAGTGCGTAAAAGTTTAGTCCATTAACGTTACTGCTGTACTCCTTTATAAACCGTCGAGTGTGTCTGATGCGGCCATGCGTGACCGTACTAATTATAGTAACGAGGCATCGAACGTGTCTGTGATCCTTCTCACTAACCACACCAGCGGAATGGTTGCGTATAACTGCCTCGGCTGGCGTGTCCTTACCGCGGCACTCAGACACGAGACCGCCCGCTGTTAAATCTACATCAACCTTATTGTAGCTGTTGACTCTTGAAGCTTTCAAGTGTGGTTTGTGTGATTATTCTGGTGTCACACGGTGCAGCGATGTTAACACGGTCAGAGATTGTTAGATAGTCAGCTATCGTTGTCTGTGATGGGTCGGATCTCGGTGTCCGTACGATGCCTGGCTTGTCCCGTCTGCAGTGGCCGGAATGCGTCGTCCAGACTACGACGAATGTTTGTGTACACGCCGGTCGTATGTGTCCTGTTTTCAGCGGTCGTACGATCACCGCGACTGCAGTGTTTCCGAACTGCCACAGGTTTATTGACGTGATCTATTATAACTGCAAAGTGACTAGCATTCAGCGACAGCCGTAAATATACAGAGCCGGTGTACATAATAACGTAAATCAACCGAGGCGACGTGAGCTGAATCATAAAAGACAAGTGGCATGAATAAACAGAGAAGACAAAAGAGAATTCGTGTTGAGTTGCACCCGCTGCGTGACATGTCATTAAGTTAAGACATTAAGGTAATATAAAATGTACTGTTATACAGGGGTATAATTTAACTAGGTTCTGCTCCTGTGGCTTACCAACCCGCTCCCACAAATGAACATTTCATGTTGATACACCCCATCTGGGACAAATGACCATTTTTTTCGTCAACGTATCGTTTGTGAACGGTGAGACCGATTAGTTTTGCATTGCCGCAGTGTTTTGCCTGAGGCAATTGTATTACGGGTACCAAAGTTTTAAAATTTAAATGGCAATGTTTTACTGCTCAGATTGTCATAGCTAGATCGCACGAACGTTCGTTCCATTTGTGAGTAATGTTATGTTTAAAGGAAAGTAAGTGAACGCCAACAAACGACACAACTTCCCAGTCATTAATGCACATACACGTTAATGCGATACGATGTACGTATTTTAAGGGTGAATCCTGAATTTGGTCAGAAGTTACAAAACGAACAACTATTAAGTAGATTTGGTAGAAGGCAATGTGCACTAAATGTTTGCAGCGCAGAGGCTAATGTTCACAATGTAGCTTCTCGGTGAACGGTACATATTAATTTTGTTTAATTTATCTAATTATAGAGACTACTTAAATTATCATCTTTTATGGAATTTTCGCAAGGTGACGAATACCTCTTTTATGGCATAGCGTTGTGGGATCGTTATCTAGATTTTCTTGAAGCATGACTAGGCCTACATATGCGATTTATGATCCATTTATATTTTAGAAGTTATGATAATACAACCATCGTTGTGTAGTTTGTTTTTCCTCCTTTTCATCAACTTCTATTGTCTTCTTCTTCATCGTCTTCTTCGTTGCTCTACGTGTTCTACCCATTGCATATGTTTACTGTTGGTGACGTGAGCAGGTGTTACTCCGAAGCTGTACACTGTCTGCCATTCGTGATGTGATCGCAGTAGTTTATCTGTAATGAAGGTAGTAGTCAATTCGGGTAGCCTTTATTCCAATTCGTCTCATCTCCGGTGCAGAACGTCCATGTGTCGTATGAAGTGGATCACAGTTAGGCGGATAAGCACAGAGTTTGTGCAATTTTGGTAAACATTGCAAACACGTACTACTTGGGTCTTGAAGATCTTCTGGTGTAGTGTCAATTAAAGAAAGCCCCCTGGTGGTCCACAGCGCCACCAAGTGGTCCATAAATGAACACGATCTATTTTGAAAGCGACTCAAAGATTTGTTTTGACACACAGTCATGTTTATTATGGTCCGACAAAAACCGAAACAATCTATCTTAGTTACGTTAATATTCTTCTTTCCCTTGCTCCCTTACAGGATTGGGTCCACATTACTTGGTTACTTAATCTGTATTGTTTACTACATAGCTCCTCCTCTCTCGGTCGTCTACATCTTCTACCATCGTCTTCTGTTTGTTTTCCATGATCTATTTGTGTGTCTGTCTTCACTCATCTTATATATACACATGTATATATATACTATTCCTGTGCATATCTATCTGCTTTCAACAACTGTTTTCTCTTATTCCTTCTATCTTCTAGGCATTGGTATTATTCTGACCCAGTTAAATATTTCCGACTATCTGTAATTTCTTCTCCTGTTTCTCTGTCAGTGCCCGCTTTCCCAACCAATTTTTTTTCTCCACATAATGCCTACCAACCTCTTCCATGCTGCCGCTCCTGCTGGCATCCAGCTCCCTGTACTTCTGTACTACTCCCTCTATACTCACACACTGTATCGCCAAAGTATACGAATCTGTTCACTTGTTTCATGGTCTTTCCGACGAAAACTGCATGTATATACAACTCCTGTTCTCCTATCCACATTTCTTCAATATTCTCCACATTCAATCACAGGCCGTGTTTCCCAAAGTGTTGCTCTATTCAGAATCCGTAGTAGCAGAATTGAACCCATTTTGTGGCGAGTTTATCCATGTTGGCCGAGTTAATCAAGAACGTTTGATGGTATGCTATCAATTGATGACGTTTGCATAATTAACCTATCCAACACGTGACTGTTGCCTAACAAAAAGTACCGTCAAGACGGCAAAATGGGTGCAGAACACGTGGTGCGTTTATGCATTTCGTCGAAAATTGTATTATAATTCTGAACCCAAGGAAACACAAGGACAAGTTTTAAAGTGACAACTGTTTGCAGGAATGCTTGATCTATGAGGTGTCATAACGCAACAGAAATGTTATTCTAAAGAGTAAAGTATAAAGCGCTTTGATCAGTTCTGAGGACTGGATATTCCGCTATATAAGAACTTACCTTTAACTTAATTCACATTAAATGACCGTTACCAGCATTGTTGGCAAAGGCAAAGGTTGACCAAGGTCACGCTGGAGCAAAGTTTTGATTGTGACGCAAGGAAACCGCAACGTAGAGGATCCATCAATTGACCTATCCATCACGTGACCTGTTTAGAGCGAGAACCCAAAACGTTTATTTATGTAAAAAAGGACTAAAGTAACCATCCCCCGACATCACAAAATGAGTTGCTGCCGGGCCTGGGGTGGTGGATTGCCCCCGAAACCACCCCTTGAAGTGGGGTAAAAGTACATTTATTTGTGTAAACGACGCCAATGCTAAAGCAGTTTCAAAAGTTCCCCTGGTGTTCTCCGAGTACGAAATGGCCAATGACAGCAACTTCAGGTGGTTGGTACCCCCTGTCAGCAACCCCCAAAGATTGACGAAAACGTTATTAATATACATGCAATCACTTAGTGGATTTCGTGGCCCGGTAGATGGCGCCACTTGATATGCCGCAAAATGTATTGTATTGTATTTATTCAGATTCCAACAGGTCCAGTGGACCCAGTAACAGGACTGATAACTGAAACAACACATATAATTAATAAAACAATAATAGAATAACCTCGCGCTGTGGTTAGCCTGCGTTGAGGCGCGTCCCCCGGGTGGCGGATGGGGGAGCCCTTCCTAGGAGGGGGTGCAAACTATCCTAGGTGAAGGACAACACTGATTCCAAACCCGGGTAGACCCAGTTCGATAGCCTGGTAAGGCAGTGGGTCTAGGAGAAGGAAACTCTGATTCCAAACCACCTGTTGCCTTACAGGTTTTGGTTCATCGGAACCAAAGGCTAGGCCCACCGCCTATAACTGTGGTTGGCGTCAGGAAGGGCATCCGGCCACAAAAATCATGCCAAATCCAAAATGATGATGATGATTCAGCGAGCCTCGGATGCAGTTAGGGCGTACCCTGTAAGCGACGCGCAGAGGACTCGCCTGACCTCTGTGAGAAGTGGACAAGGGCTATCGGGCCTTGGGCGGTCCCGGTTAAAGAGGTTAGTCCGGATGAGAGTGGGGACGTTGAATGTGGGGACAATGACTGGACGAGGAAGGGAGTTGGCGGATCTGATGGAGAGGAGGAGGGTGGGAGTGCTGTGTGTGCAGGAGACTCGGTGGAAGGGGGACAAAGCGAGAGAGTTGGAAGGAAACTACATGTTGCTATATAGTGGAGCAGATGAGCGAGGGGGAAATGGGGTAGGGATAGTGCTACACAAAGAACTTAAGGATAGCCTAGTGAGGGTGAGCAGAAGGAATGATCGATTGATGAGTGTCAAGCTGGGCTTAGGTGAGACGGTGGTTAACATCATATGCGCGTACGCCCCCCAAGTGGGCTGTGAAGAGGAGGAGAAGGAAACCTTCTGGAGACAGATGGATCAAGAGCTCAGGTCGATACCAGAGGGAGAAAGGGTGATTGTAAGCGGAAACCTAAACGGTCACGTGGGAATGAGTAGAGATGAGATTGAGAGGATACACGGTGGCTGGGAAGTGGGAGACAGGAACGAGGAAGGCGAAAGGGTAGTAGACTTTGCGATGGCATTTGATTTGGCGATAGGGAATACTTTCTTCGAGAAGAGAGCGAGCCAGTTGGTGACCTACAGGAGTGGAGGAAGAGAAAGTCAAATAGACTGCCTAATGTGTAGAAGATCCCATCTGAAAGAAGCTAAGAACTGCAAGGTCATAAACGGGGAAAGTGTGGCGGCACAACACAAAGTACTGGTGATGGACTGGGAGATTAAGTGTAGTAAGAAAAGAAGACCAGAGCAGGTGACACCGAAGATCAAGTGGTGGAGATTGAAAGAAGAGGACCTAAAGATGCAGTTTAGGGAGAAAGTGTTGGAGGAAAGGAGATTTTTGGAAAACGTGCAGGAATGGTGGGAGGAGAACAGCAAGGTGATATTGAGAGCGGAACAGGAGGTGCTGGGCATGTCAACAGGAAAGAAACCCCATGGGGACAAGGAGACATGGTGGTGGAATGATGAGGTGAAGGATGCGATAAGAGCTAAGAAAGAGGCTAAGAAGGGTGAAACATCAGGAAAGCATGAAGACAGAGACAGCTATCGGCAGGCAAACAAAGAGGCAAAGAAAGAAGTAGCAAGATCAAAGACACAGGCAATGGACGAGGTGTACGAGGAGCTGGAAACACCGGAGAGAGAAAGAAAGATATATAGAATAGCAAAGGCTCGCGACAAATCGACCAAAGATTTCACACAGATAAGACAGATTAAGGATGGACAAGGAGTGGTTCTATGGGAACAGGATAAGATCAAGGATCGGTGGAAAGGATATTTCGATAACCTGCTAAACGTAGAGAACCCGAGGGCGATGGAGTGCCAAATGAAGGGTTAACACCAGGAATTATCAGGGAGGAAGTAGATGTGGCACTGAAAAGAATGAATGAAAACTGGGAAGGCGATGGGACCAGACGGAATTCCAGTGGAGGTCTGGAAGAGTTTGGGAGAAGAGGGGGTCGATATGCTGTGGGATCTGATGCAGAAGATATACGTACAAGATAAAATGCCAGAGGAATGGAGAGACAGTGTCATCGTGCCTATCTTCAACGAGAAGGGAGACATCCAGGATTGTGGAAATTACAGAGGCATCAAGTTGATGTCGCACACCATGAAGGTTTGGGAAAGGGTAATTGACAGAAGGCTGAGGGAGGAGACAAGCATAGGTGAGGAGCAGTTCGGTTTTATACCGGGCAGAGGAACAACGGATGCTACATTTGCAGCAAGGCAGCTGATGGAGAAACACCAGGAGATGCAGAAGGAACTGCACATGGTCTTCATTGATTTAGAGAAGGCATATGATAGAGTGCCACGACAGGAGGTTTGGAGGTGTATGCGGGAGCAGGGTGTGCCTGAAAAGTATGTACGTCTTGTAAAAGACACATATGAAGACGCAAGGACGTATGTCAAAAGCAGTGTAGGACTGACAGGCAAGACCACCGTTAGAGTGGGGCTGCACCAGGGGTCCTCACTGAGTCCTTACCTGTTTGACTTGATTATGGATGTGTTGGGCCGGGGCATCAAAGAACAGCCCCCCTGGTGTTTGCTGTTTGCAGACGACATCGTGCTGTGCAGTACCAGAAGAGAGGAGGTGGAAAGGAAGCTCGAGGACTAAAGATTAGTAGTAAGAAGACGGAATACCTGAGGTGCAACGAAAACAATGACCTAGAGATCCGGTTACAGGGCGAGACAGTGAAGAGAGTGAAGACATTCAAATATATAGGATCGACATTGGCGGATGATGGGGAATTGGATGCGGAAGTCACTCATAGAGTGCAGAGCGGGTGGAAGAACTGGAAGAGAGTATTTGGAGTGCTGTGTGACAGAAGAATGAACGTGAAGATCAAGGGAAAAGTGTACAGGACAGTGGTAAGGCCAGCACTGATGTACGGGGTGGAGACATGGGCGGCAAAGAAGACACAGGAAAAGAAGTTGGATGTCGCAGAAATGCGAATGCTACGATGGATGTGCGGTGTCACAAAGCTTGACAAGATAAGAAACAAAGAATCAGAGGGACAACGAAAGTGGGGGAAATCTCGAAGAAAGTCCAAGAAAGGAGGTTGAGATGGTATGGGCATGTGATGAGAAGAGAGGATGATTAAGTAGGAAGGAGGGCGATGGGAATGGAAGTGCAAGGGAAGAGGAGGAGAGGAAGGCCGAAGAGGAGGTGGTTAGACAGTGTGAGGGCAGATCTCAGGGAGAAGGGACTGTCGGGGGAGGAAGTGTACGACTGAGCGGCATGGAGGTGAATGTCATCATACATCGACCCCACATAAAAGTAGGACAAAGATGAAGAATAATAAAAAACAATAAGGACATAAAAGCCACACAATATCAACATAAAATATACCAGGCAAACATATGTTATACATAGAAATGTTTTTGAATTGAGGATCTAAATGGTTTAGCTCCTGAATATATATCATAAGTTGGATCACTTAAAGTAGTCATACATCTTTTCAAAACAGAGTGTTTTCTAATGTTGATTATGCTATTGGAAACTCTAAAAGGGATGTAGTTTCGTAGAGATCGTGAAGGACAGTGAAATTGGATAGCCCCTACCAGATACGACAAGTCTATTTGGGAGTGCACACACGTGTGCAAAAACATAATAACTTGCCTACGATGTTGAAGGGAAGGTAGTCTAAAATTATGGCAAAGCTCAGGATAACTGTCAGAGGAGTACTGTATTTTGGATTTGTAACATAGATATTTAATTACTTTCTTTTGAACTCGTTCGATTTTGTCAATAAACGTACGTTGCCAGGGATTCCAGATAACACTGCAATACTCCAACTGGCTTCTAACTAGAGATATATACAAGGATCGCAAAGCCTGTATATCGGTAAATGTTGTGCAAACGCGCTTAATAAAACCACTCATCTTAAAAGCTTTACAAACACAACGATTAATATGATCTTTAAAAGTCAAACTGTCGGTCAATGTGATACCGATATCTTTGAAAGCGGTGACCTTGGGTAGAGACTGGCTTAAAACCGTGTAGTCATAGGATATACGTTTCTTTTTGTTAGTGACTGACATTATGCAGCATTTCTCAACGTTAAGTTTAAGGTGCCATGTCTCACACCAAAGACATACACTGTGCAGATCCTTCTGCACAATCGGTCAACGACGTAATTTCTTTAATCAATTTGGAATCATCAGCATACAATGACATTTCACATGAATCAACATGATTAATGAGATCGTTGTCATCACCGATCTTGATCGCAGTTCGTCTTTGATACAGGTAAGCCAATATGTACTGTGTATAATAGTTGTTTGGTTATGGCACGTGAAGGTGTTTTAATATAAACAAAAAAACATAAAAGTTGTAGGAACATCTTAGATAAAGTTGTAGGCCCATGGCCATGCCTAGGCCTGGGCCTGGCTAACCGGGCTAGTAAGGGATTTATAATACTATAATATTGACATTATTATCCTATAACAATTATCATATAGCCTAGGCCAGTGGTTCTCAAACTGGGGGTCACAGCCCTCTGGGCCTGGGGGTCGTTTGGCAATTTCAGGGATCTCTTCTGATTGTATAATTGGGGATCAGCTGATTGTACTTTTTGCCTAAGGCATGATCAACCATGTTTTGGAGAAATGTTGAAAAACTAACATTTCTATTGCAAAGGATACTATCTTGAAGTTGAAATGTGTGTTATTATAATGTTTCATATGTTATATGGTTTAATTTATGTCAACAAAACAAGGCTTGCATTAATTCATCTATATACAAGTAAATCTTCCTTCCACTGCTGACTGGTATCTAAGGCTTTCATTGTTTGCCTAATGCATAATACCACAAAATCCTGATTCATTCCTATCCGGAGTAGCAGTTGGTGGCAGCACATTGCAGTATGCATTTCACATTAAATTATCCTTGTTTGTTATTGACAACACATTGCAGTGGACGTATGTCAGTACATTATCCCTGTTTGTTGGTGACAACACATTGCAGTAGACGTATGTCAGTACATTATCCCTGTTTGTTGGTGACAACACATTGCAGTAGACGTATGACAGTACATTATCCCTGTTTGTTGGTGACAACACTTTGCAGTAGACGTATGACAGTACATTATCCCTGTTTGTTGGTGACAACACATTGCAGTAGACGTATGTCAGTACATTATCCCTGTTTGTTGGTGACAACACATTGCAGTAGACGTATGTCAGTACATTATCCCTGTTTGTTGGTGACAACACATTGCAGTAGACGTATGTCAGTACATTATCCCTGTTTGTTGGTGACAACACATTGCAGTAGACGTATGTCAGTACATTATCCCTGTTTGTTGGTGACAACACATTGCAGTAGACGTATGACAGTACATTATCCCTGTTTGTTGGTGACAACACTTTGCAGTAGACGTATGTCAGTACATTATCCCTGTTTGTTGGTGACAACACTTTGCAGTAGACGTATGTCAGTACATTATCCCTGTTTGTTGGTGACAACACTTTGCAGTAGACGTATGTCAGTACATTATCCCTGTTTGTTGGTGACAACACTTTGCAGTAGACGTATGTCAGTACATTATCCCTGTTTGTTGGTGACAACACTTTGCAGTAGACGTATGTCAGTACATTATCCCTGTTTGTTGGTGACAACACTTTGCAGTAGACGTATGTCAGTACATTATCCCTGTTTGTTGGTGACAACACTTTGCAGTAGACGTATGTCAGTACATTATCCCTGTTTGTTGGTGACAACACTTTGCAGTAGACGTATGTCATTACATTATCCCTGTTTGTTGGTGACAACACATTACAGTGACGTATGTCAGTACATTATCCCTGTTTGTTGGTGACAACACTTTGCAGTAGACGTATGTCAGTACATTATCCCTGTTTGTTGGTGACAACACATTGCAGTAGACGTATGACAGTACATTATCCCTGTTTGTTGGTGACAACACATTGCAGTGACGTACGTCAATACATTATCCCTGTTTGTTGGTGACAACACATTGCAGTAGACGTATGTCAGTACATTATCCGTGTCTGTTGGTGACAACACTTTGCAGTAGACGTATGTCAGTACATTATCCCTGTTTGTTGGTGACAACACATTGCAGTAGACGTATGACAGTACATTATCCCTGTTTGTTGGTGACAACACATTGCAGTAGCAGACGCATATCAGTACATTATCCCTGCTTCGTTGCGACAAACAATACCGCGACGTATGTCAGCGCATATCCCCTGTTTGTTGCGACAACACATTGCAGTGACGTATGATCAGCATTAATACCCCGTCTGTTGGTGACAACACATTGCAGTGACGTATGTCAGCACATTTCATTCCTGTCTGTTGGTGACAACACATTGCAGAAGACGTATGACAGTACATTATCCCTGTCTGTTGGTGACAACACTTTGCAGTAGACGTATGTCAGTACATTATCCCTGTTTGTTGGTGACAACACATTGCAGTAGACGTATGACAGTACATTATCCCTGTTTGTTGGTGACAACACATTGCAGTAGACGTATGACAGTACATTATCCCTGTTTGTTGGTGACAACACTTTGCAGTAGACGTATGTCAGTACATTATCCCTGTTTGTTGGTGACAACACTTTGCAGTAGACGTATGTCAGTACATTATCCCTGTTTGTTGGTGACAACACTTTGCAGTAGACGTATGTCAGTACATTATCCCTGTTTGTTGGTGACAACACTTTGCAGTAGACGTATGTCAGTACATTATCCCTGTTTGTTGGTGACAACACTTTGCAGTAGACGTATGTCAGCACATTATCCCTGTTTGTTGGTGACAACACTTTGCAGTAGACGTATGTCAGTACATTATCCCTGTTTGTTGGTGACAACACTTTGCAGTAGACGTATGTCAGTACATTATCCCTGTTCGTTGGTGACAACACTTTGCAGTAGACGTATGTCAGTACATTATCCCTGTTTGTTGGTGACAACACTTTGCAGTAGACGTATGTCAGTACATTATCCCTGTTTGTTGGTGACAACACTTTGCAGTAGACGTATGTCAGTACATTATCCCTGTTTGTTGGTGACAACACATTACAGTGACGTATGTCAGTACA
>CM034532.1:33692281-33734230 GCA_020002185.1 Paraescarpia echinospica
GTTGGTGACAACACATTGCAGTAGACGTATGACAGTACATTATCCCTGTTTGTTGGTGACAACACATTGCAGTAGACGTATGTCAGTACATTATCCCTGTTTGTTGGTGACAACACATTGCAGTAGACGTATGACAGTATATTATCCCTGTTTGTTGGTGACAACACATTGCAGTGACGTACGTCAGTACATTAGCCCTGTTTGTTGGTGACAACACATTGCAGTAGACGTATGTCAGTACATTATCCCTGTCTGTTGGTGACAACACTTTGCAGTAGACGTATGTCAGTACATTATCCCTGTTTGTTGGTGACAACACTTTGCAGTAGAAGTATGTCAGTACATTATCCCTGTGTGTTGGTGACAACACATTGCAGTAGACGTATGTCAGTACATTATCCCTGTTTGTTGGTGACAACACATTGCAGTAGACGTATGACAGTACATTATCCCTGTTTGTTGGTGACAACACATTGCAGTAGACGTATGACAGTACATTATCCCTGTTTGTTGGTGACAACACATTGCAGTGACGTATGACAGTACATTATCCCTGTTTGTTGGTGACAACACTTTGCAGTGACGTATGTCAGTACATTATCCCTGTCTGTTGGTGACAACACATTGCGGACCAGTAGTTTGTTGGACAGCAGTGACGTATGACAGTACATTATCCCTGTTTGTTGGTGACAACACATTGCAGTAGACGTATGTCAGTACATTATCCCTGTTTGTTGGTGACAACACATTGCAGTGACGTATGACAGTACATTATCTCTGTTTGTTGGTGACAACACATTGCAGTGACGTATGACAGTACAGTATCCCTGTTTGTTGGTGACAACACATTGCAGTGACGTATGACAGTACATTATCCCTGTTTGTTGGTGACAAACACATTGCAGTGACGTATGACAGTACATTATCCCTGTTTGTTGGTGACAAACACATTGCAGTGACGTATGACAGTACAGTATCCCTGTCTGTTGGTGACAAACACATTGCAGTGACGTATGACAGTACATTATCTCTGTTTGTTGGTGACAACACATTGCAGTGACGTATGACAGTACAGTATCCCTGTTTGTTGGTGACAACACATTGCAGTGACGTATGACAGTACATTATCCCTGTTTGTTGGTGACAACACATTGCAGTGACGTATGACAGTACATTATCACCGTCAATTACCATTAACACAAAAATCAACAATGGTGTCCTTTTTGGTGTAGCAAATTATTTTTTTATTGCAGTGGAAAGAAGATGGCCAGAAGATGGAAGCGCAACTGGTTGCAGCAATGGAGGTGATCCCATCTGCAGCAGGACCATGGGTAGCTGCTTCAACAAGTCTTCCATCGGATTTACATCCAATTCCTGGAGCTCCTTTTCCTGACTTTAAGACTCGATGCAACTGTTTCGAGATATGGACAACCATATTGCTTGACTTTTCTGTTGGGTCATCGAGTACATGTGAACCAGGTCCTAGCAACTTGTCCCATGATCACTTGGACAGAGACGATTCCAATGTGGAGTGTGAGGACGTTGATGTCCACAGTATAGTCATTCGTTGTGCTCACAGTTTTTTGATCACTTTCAGCTGCTGCTCCAGAAAGTCTGTATGTTTGGCGAGAAAATGAGAGACCTTACGGTCTTTCTGGAACCAGAGCCAGAAAATGTAAAGGACATGAATGCTATTCTGATCAAAGTACATATGCATGTTGTCTCTCAGTCTATTGGCTATGTGCAGGATTTGCCTAGAGTGCACAAAGAGTATTTTAACAAAACACTTTGCTCCACAAAAATTGACAACATTATTGCTCAATACCGACCTCAGAAGGGAAAGTCTTTGCTGACAGCTTGTCTGCCTTTTGAAAACTGGGAAATGGCCACCGAAAGATCCCTCTTTTTCTTACAATCAAAAACTGAAGTGCTCATTCATTATGGCCAACCTGTAATATTTCTAAACCAGCAATTTGATTTAACAGATGCATTTTGGTAACATTTATGGTAACAAATTTAAAAATTCATAAACTATTATTAATGAAAATAGTACAGTCAATTGACAAAAGGCACCACACACTTAAATATGTTATATATAGATGCTTGTTTACATTTAAACAAATTAAGAAACATTATCAGTGTTAAGGGCTTGTCTTACTACTTTCTGAAATGTGGTAATGATGTTTGTTAACTTATTTATTTATTATATCAGTGACTTTGCAATCTGTATTCAAACTAGTTTGGAAGAAAATCGCTTCATGGTTATATTAGAGAATAGCATTCTTGTCCCATACAAATAGTTTTCATACAATTTTATATGATTTTTAAGTTGAACATGTTTTTCCGAATGTTTGGCATGTTAACATTGTAAAGAAAAACATTAATTTTGAAACGCTATATAATTGACGTTTTCCTCTTTACCTTCATACTCCTGTTTTCCATGCTCATACACTCTAATAATACATCTGGTACTTTTAACAAATTGTTGTGTCTTATCATGTCTTTTGCACTTTAATTTACTTATAGCAATCTTAAGACACCCTACTACATAGGGTGAACACTACTGAACATACCCTTATCACATTTGCTGATCATGAATGTTAACATATAACTGTAAGATAGCTTCGCTTATGATGTTTGTGATTTAAGTTTAACATGATAATGTCTTAATGTGTAAACTTAGGGTTTGTGCTCAAATTTTTTTTAAACTACAATATTATGACACTGCTGTGCAAATGGAACATTGTTAAGCTACCAAAATGTGAAATACCCCCAGGTTAGTTGTTCCTGTCCAATATGTAATACAGTAATACATAACCAATAGTACTGTATCATGTTACATCTATGTTTATTGAACCTGCCACAACGACCTATTTTGTGGCACTCGATTTCCTGTAGATGCGGTTGCCGTAACCATTTATTGCTGTTTGTGTTACATGTACTTGATTATTTGAAGAACGTGAAACATTTATTAAACCATAATTTGTAATTAAGATATGTTGTTCTATTATATATCATTATATAAGGTACTTAATTTAAGGTAACAAGCAATATTAAATCATTCATACCCAAGTACTATTGGCGCACTTGTCAAGGCAACATGTGTTCAGACACAAGGGGAGGTCAGCAACTGAGGAAATCGCATGGAACTTCTGCCGAATGGTTTGCGCGTATCTCTTTGGCATATACACTCGATTTGCCAAGAAGATTAAGCCAACTTCCCGTCTGTTGCGCACCGGTCGGTGTAGTCGCAGAGGATGATTCTCGGGTGTTACATTCCCAGGAACATTTACTTCAGTGTTGAAGTCTACCTCTTCCTCTCTGTACCACTCATTTGCAGTCTTAGTAAGTCTTAGTAAAGCTTATACTCAATGAGATATAGCAACAGAACCAAACATTGTTTATTACGTACCAGAAACGGTAAATTGTTATACAATAGCGTGAGCCATCAAATCACTGTTAAGCGATGTTGATCTTCCTCGTGGTCTCTCGTCAGAGACAGGAGGTCCCATTATTTGAGGGGAGACCACCAATTCCCTCCTCTCTTTTTTAAGTCCGAACATTGGAGGACTTAGAGTCGCAGTTTACTGGGAGGCATCTTCTGACGTTTGCTACGTCGCAGTTCGTTGTGGGAGGACGATGGGATGTCTCGTTCAACGTGGCCAGTGTTGCTACCTTCCGCAGTATTGTGGATACGAACATCGTTCTCTCCCGAGTATACCGTGTCCGGTTTGATGTATCGGCGGTTGCGCCAGTAGACACGACCACTGGGCAGTTTCACATGATAGTCGCGATGTCGGCCAATTCCGACGATCACGCCTACTTTATCCCACTTTTTTGTAAGGGGATTTTGCAATCTTACTTGTGCGCCAATGCATAGCTGTGGTAGAGGACGGGATTGCCTGTTGTAACGCTCTTCGCCCCGTGCATGTGTTTGCCCGCAGCCAGCATCCTGCTTATCTGCCACATTTTGCCACTTGCTTGCAAACGATTGTCGGTGTGCGGGTACTGCCGATCGCAGTGGGTGTCCAAATAGGATTTGTGCAGGGCAGAGGCCACCTGCACGAGGAGTATTGCGGTATTCTAGAAGTCCTCGCTGGAAATTCTCATCGTCCAGATCTCAATTTACGGTTGTTGTTGCAATGAGTTTTTTCATTGTTTTCACCGCAGCCTCGGCATGTCCGTTAGATTGGTGGTAATGTGGTGTGGATGGTGCGGGACGAACGACCCATCGTTTTAAGAACTGGTTAAACTCATGAGACCCGAACTGAGGACCACCATCAGATCTAAATCGCACTGGGATTCCAAGCTCCACGAATGCACGTCGACATGCATAGATGGTGTGGCGGGATGTAGTCTTAGCCTTTGGGAAATGGAAGACCACAGGCCATCCTGAGAGTCGATCTACATAGACGAGATAATCTCGTCCGGCGTAGTGGAAGAAGTCTGCTGACACATCTTCAAACACCCTGTTTGGTAGAGGTTCTGATCTCAGTGGTTCGCGTTGCTGAGAAGGTCGGAGTTCTTGGCATTTATTGCAACTTGCCACTGTCGTAGCGATATCGTTACTAATGCCAGGCCAGTACACGTTTTGTCTCGCCCTGCGTATCGTTCTATCGGTCCCTTGGTGCGAGTCATGAAGACGCGCTAAGACTTCACGTCGAGCTGACTTGGGCACGACAATACGAGGGCCATACAGAACTATCCCGTTGTCCACTGACAGCTCGCTTCTGATGTTCCAGAATGGTATGACACTAGCGTTTGCTTTATCTCTTGAAGACGGGAAGCCACTCTGGACGTTGTCAATGAGAGTTTTGTACTTTTCGTCTTGCATAGTGACTGTTCTAAGTCGATCTAGTATCGGGTCACACAGGTGATCTTGCTGATCATCTTGGTCGTCTTCATGCACCATTATGGATGCATTGATGGTTACCGCGTGAACGTGGTGTTCTACTTCTTCTTCTGCTTCTTGATCTTCCTCTGATGGATCTGACACAGGTGCACGTGACAAAGCATCTGGGATGCAATGGTCTTTGCCCTTTGTCCATCGTGTCGTGAACGAGAAGAGTGATGTCTTTTCTTTTAGACGTTGAAGACGCGTGTTGTCGATATCGTCAAGGCGATGGCGATCGAGAATTGTCCCCAATGGTTTGTGATCGACGACCAACTCAAAATGTGACAGTCCGAGTAGTTGAATGCGACACTTCTTCATTGCCCAGGTGGCTGCCAGTAGCTCTAATTCCACCATGGCATAACGACTTTCCGTGTCTGTAAGAAAGCGTGATCCGCACTGAATCAGTCGCCATTTGTCTGCGTGTTGCTGCAAAAGAGCATAGCCCAGACCTTTGCGTCGCGATGCATCTGGGTGTAGCGCCGTTGGTTTTGATGGATCAAAGTGTGCCAGTGTAGGAGCAGTTGCCAATGCTTTCTTGGTGGCTTGAAAGGCTTTGCTGTGTGTTTCAGTCCATCGAAACTCGTTCTTGCTCTTCAGTAAGTCACGCAATGGATCAGCAGTTGTACTGACCGCTGTCGTGAAGTCACCAAGCTGGTTGATAAAGCCCATAAAAGATCGTAGTTCTGTCAAGCAGGTTGGTGTAGGGAATTCGGCGATTGCTTTCAGCTTTTCCTGATCTGTGCTGACGCCTTCTGCGTTGATTTTGAAGCCAACGTAATTCACCTCATTTTCCGCGAACTTGAACTTGTCAGGGTTCAGTGTGATGCTGTGCTCCCGACAACGGAGCAATACTGAGCGAACTCTTTCGATGTGTTGCTCAAAGTTTTCATCGTGTACAACGACGTCATCCATGACCTTTTCGACGTTGTTTAAGCCGGCGATCGCTATGTCGCCGCGTCTGCAATATTCATCGCCGGTTGAAGACAGTCCCATGAGGCTTCTCAAGAAGAGATAACGTCCCCAAGGGGTCAAGAAAGTCGTCAGTTCTTGGCATTCGGGCGAGAGTGGTATCTGCCAGTACCCTTGTTTTGCGTCTAACGTCGTGAAGTATCTTGACCCTGGTTTGATGTTGGAGACTGCTTCTTTCGGTGTCTCCATAGGATGAATTGGTCGACGAACGGATTTGTTGAGACGTGTGAGGTCCACACAAAAACGTATACCCACTCTTGGTTTTGGCACTACCACGAGCGGATGACACCATCTGGTGGGAAAGTCTCCCAATGGCTTGATAATGCCTTGTCTTGACATCTGGTCAAGATTTGCTTTGACTTCATCCCGCCATGCGAACGGAATGGGGCGAATGGCAGATATTGCAAGTCTCAACGTTCTCGTTCAAGTGGATTTTCATTGGTTCACCCAACATTGACTTCAGTTGGTCACCTGTGTTGAACACGTCTTTGAATTCTTCAAGTAAGTCATTGCGCTTGCGTGTTCGTGTGTCGGATGACTCGTGTTCTGGAGGTATCTTTTTTTGGCGATTTTGTTTCGCGTAACCGTCTTATGGCACGAATTGGTTTGGGATAATCGTTCGGCACGATTCCTAAGCCTCGGCAAACATACCAAGCCAGCAGAAGTCCTTTTTGCTCTTTTCAGATAAGAACCATCTCTTTCGTATATTTGTCTGCTGCATGGATGTGGAGGTCTACTGTGCCAATACATTCGAATGATGTACCATTGGCAGCAATGATTGTGTCTTCGGGCAGGGGACATGTATTTCCGATGTCTAATCCTATTTGTTTTAGGATATCAAATCCTGCAACAGTGGCTTCGGCCCCTGTATCTGGTGTTGCCTGTGCTGTTGCGATGAAGCTATCATCAGCATTATGATGAAGTTGTACCTTAATGCGCGGGGCGCGACGGTGTTTTTTCTTTCCCAGAATGTCCAGTACGCGAATCTGACTCATTGCGGTCGATCGACGTGTACTCTTATTCTGTGGATTGTTCTGACGGCAACACGTAGCCCAATGACCCATTTTCTTACAGACTGAACATACACTGTGTCGTGCAGGACATTCATCTCGCATTTTATGAGCCGATTTTCCACAAAAACCGCATCTGTGGTTATGTTTTGAAGTGGCGTTATTCCTGGTTTTACTACGTTGCCAGGTTTTCTTGCCAATTCTGTCTATCTTCGTATGACCTTTGTCATTGTTTGCAAGTGCAACTTCATCATTCCTTGCTGATTCTTCACTCCTGCAAATATCAACTGTTGTCAGTAGAGAAGGGGGAGGCGTGATTGCTAATAACTTTCGTCTTGTTTCTGGGTCACGAATTCCTGACATAATTCGCGTAGTAAGACGATCGTCTAAGCACTGCTGGCAAAGGTCTGCGTTGTTGGCAATTTCCCGCAATTCCATGTAGAAATGGTCGAACGGTTCGCCTTCTTCTTGTTTGCGTTCTTCTAGTGCCACTCTGTCCAGTGTAACATTTCGTTTGGCTCGGATGTGTTCTTGGATTCGGTCTAAGATCGCTGTGACGGTTATATCGTCATCATTGTCTATACCGCATGGCTAATTGCAATGTAGCACGCATTTCAACAGAGAGGCTAGTGCGCAACATGGCTCTCTGTTGACGTCCTGGGAGACGGTCGAGCTGTTCTAACTCCACGAAATCTTCTCATGATCGCCTCCATGCTGCTAGTCCTCGTAGTGTTATGTCTGCTGCCATTGGCTCCGGCGGTCTAGTTTTGGCGTGTTGGCCTGTAGAAGTACGCTGGACGTTGGTCACAGTGTCTGTGTGTAGAGTCTCTGGACCACTAGACTCATCATTGGCGCCGTTGCTGTGTGCGCGCGATGGTGATTTATGAGCGCATCTGTCGAGGGTCTCGCAGAATATACGCATCGATAGTTCATGTCTTTCATCGCGTGCGCGCTCCCGTTCCTGTTCTCGCTGTTCACGTTTGTTGTCCCGTTCTTCTTGTTTAGACAGGAATGTCGCAAGCCAGTCTGGTGCGATTGTGTCACCGCAGCGCGGACTTTGGTGAACGTCAACGCTTGTAGTGCGCTCTGGCGGAGCTTTTGAAAGCTCCGCGGCGCCGTGTTTGCTTGCGACGCGGGATTTTCTGTCCATTTTGTCGCTACCGTTTACAGACAAACCGACTTTTTAACGTCTTATTTTGAGTTCGTGGCCTTTTGCCGACTGCGCCATGTTAAAGCTTATACTCAATGAGATATAGCAACAGAACCAAACATTGTTTATTACGTACCAGAAACGGTAAATTGTTATACAATAGCGTGAGCCATCAAATCAATGTTAAGCGATGTTGATCTTCCTCGTGGTCTCTCGTCAGAGACGGGAGGTCCCATTATTTGAGGGGAGACTACACCAAGTCTTAGTAAAACTGCAGCTGTGGGTCTATTTTCTTACAAAATTCACTGAAAATATAACAAACATATTAAGTATGGTTATTACAGGGGTAGAACTACCCACTAGTCCGCTAGTCCGTACACTAGTAAAGATTACGGCGGACTAGTAAACCCGGCCTACCAACTAGTCCGGCTGTCTAGTAAAAATCAGCGTGTTGCGTGGCGCCACCAACCGTACAATTGACAAAGTAAATCTTCACCTAATGTGAATCAATAGTGAAACGGTACTTTTGATTGGTTGTTGTGTGACATAGAAATCTGAAACGACCGTTTTGTTTGGCTTAGCGTATCATGTAGAGGGGTACCGGCTAATGAGCGCAATTGGCGTCCATTTTCGCGTCTATTTTCTAATCTATTTTCAAATGCGCGGATTTCGAATACGGTTCACATCTTCAGTTCTACATCAATTATTTTGTTAATTCATTACTAATTATGTTGTTACGTTTACGCACGATGCATCGTTATTTAACTGGGGTTGCAAAACCAGAAGTTAAACGCAAGGTGGAAAAGCGAGAACGGGACACGCTGTACGACCAGCAGAAACGACAGCGTGGCTATTTGAAGGTTTGGGAACGAGACCACACTTGGCTGTCCTACGATGACGACAACGATTTGATGTTTTGCAAAGTGTGCAGGACACACAACGCAACTTTCGTCCAGACTCGCTACGCGCACACAGTACAAGCGAGGCGCACACACGAGCTGTCTTCCGGCAAACTGCGTTCGAAGCCCGTCCCGGCACTGCACCTGCCCACCGAGCCATCCAAGCGCTGAACACGGCCACCATGGACCGTCTGACGCATTTGTTTAGGTAATTATGTTACCCATGTGATATAACGTTATAAAATGTAAAAAAAATATTGTGTTTGATTGTACTTTGTTAGGGTTAGCACTATATGGTTTAAATTATTATCCCTCATTTCTCTGTTATCTCTCATTTCAAGCGTGCCGTGCAGTAAACAATGCCATGGGAAATTATTAATTTGCATTTGATGTAGATCTGTGTTATAACTTGCCTGGATCTTCGGGTTCAAAAGTAATACTATTTAGTGTTGTATTTCCCGCCTTTATGCATCATATTTTTGGTTTTGAGAACATGGCTTGTCTTGTGATTTTTGTGCTTTTATTAAAATTTAAACCTGCCCATCTTCAAATCTTCGTCAAGTTTTGTTTTGAAAGCGAGGATGTTTTTAGTATTCACTGTTTGCTGAGGAAGGTTGTTATGTTGTGACTATACTCAGTATTTACTTAATACTATGATATTTAATATTTCCTGCATTGGATGTTTCAGGACTTGTCACGCGATAGTAAAGCACCGGCGTCCATTCACAGATTATGTGTGGCAGTGTACCCTGGACGCACAGAAGGGCCTTGATGTGGGGAACACTTATCGGAATGACAAGGCATGCAAGCAGTTCGTGCGTGCCATCGCTGAGGTTGAGCGCAGTCACCTCGCACAGCACCTGGAGAGTGCTCACTTTCTCGCCCTCATCAGTGACGGTACGACATATGCGTCCATCACGGAAGCGGAGATAGTGTACGTGAGGTATGCAGTGAATGGTGTCGTCTCTACTGCCTTCGCTGGTATTGAGAACGTCGGCAAGGCAGATGCTCCGTCAATCAAGCGGGCAATTGACGGTGTCGTGGAGCGCTACCTCCACATCCCGAAAGAGACACTCATGAAGAAGCTTGTCGGATTCGGCAGTGATGGCGCCGCTGTTATGACCGGATCAGCCAACGGTGTCGCCACGCTCTTCCGAAATGAGCAGCCGTGTCTGCAAGCAATCCACTGCTATGCGCATCGCCTGGAACTTGCATATAAGGACGCATTGTGTCGGTTGCCCATGTACACAAAGTTGAGCGGTCTCCTCCTGAGCCTCTACTTGTTCTACCATCACTCGCCACTGAACCGTAGCAACTTGAAGGCAGCATTCGACACATTGTCTCTGCCATGTGCCCTTCCACCACGTGTCGGTGGCACTCGCTGGTTGCCACATCTGCTGAAGGCACTGCAGGCCCTTGTGAAGGGATATCCAGCATATGTCCTGCATCTGACGCAGATGCAAGTGCCCGGGGGCTCCGGAGATACCAAGGCAAAGGCCATTGGCTTCTTGGCGACACTGCACCGACGAGACATCATCGAGATGGCACACTTCCTTCTCGATGTGCTGTTTGTTCTGAGCAAGCTGTCGCTGGTGGCTCAGACAGTGACTGCGACAGTTGCTGATGTACATGCCACGCTGACATCCGTTGTGGCCACCCTTGTGATGTACAAGACGACCACAACTGCCAAGGAGCGTGCCCTGGCGCGCATGGAAGACTTCCATGGTGAGACACTCACAGGTGCTGTCTTCGCCAAGCAGACCCGACTGCAGATCTTGGGCAACCTGGTCAGCTGTCTGGAGGGTCGCTTCGTTGACAGCAATTCGGACGTTGTGCGTGCATCATCAATCGTTAGCTCCAAGCTGTGGCCTGAAGCTGCAGGTGATTATGGAAATGACGCTGTGGCCACACTCAACAACCATTTTGGCCCTGTGCTTCGCGACGCTGGCATCGATACTGCCAGTGTGGAGACGGAGTGGACACTTCTGAAGATGATCCTGTATGAACAGTCACCAGACGTGCGACAGCTGACATGGTCTAGTGTCAATGCAGCCCACCAGGCAGAGTATGGAAACATACTTGGGCTTGTTGACGCCATTCTGATTCTGCCAGCCAGCTCGGCTGATGCGGAGAGAGGCTTCAGTCAGCTGAAGCTGACGAAGAGCAGCATCCGGTCAGTCCTGAAGGCAGATCGACTGACTGATCTGTTGACCATTCAGCTGAGTACCAGACATCGCTGCATTTGAAACGAAGGAGGCAATCGAGCTGTGGAGTGCTGGTGGAGCCCGCAGGCCAGGCACTCAGCCGCTTAGGCCAAGGCCCGACTGTAGTAGTTACACTGACAACAGTGACACCGACTGTGATGACAGTAGTGCCTCCGACTCTGAGTGACACTGACTGACTGACAGGCAGTGTTAACGCCAGGCCTGGATGACACTGTGGTTTTTTGTGTTTTAAATAAAATTGTTGTAACCTAAATTTTTGCTATGTTTTTTATTTGCAGGACTAGTAAACCTTTTGACGGACTAGTAAACTTTTGTCTTTACTAGTCCTGCTGTCTAGTAAAATAAATGCTTAAGTTCTACCCCTGCAGTTATGAATGGAAACTACAAATTCACTCAGTAATTTCATTATGCATAGTACGACATATACAGTCTACTGTCAACCACGTAAAAACAGCGTCTATTACTTGCAACAGTAATCATATAACAAATATTTTCCAAATACGAAACGCCGCGCTAGTGAACGTGAGCGATAAAGGAGAAATGCCTAGAATGCACTTGCCAAATTGATAACTAAAAGTTCTGGTTCTTTTTAAAACTTAGATTCTAAAATAGTTTATAAAGAATGTGAGCACGCTTAAACGGCGTTTGTATATCTAACAATAGGTGAGTATTTTGCAATTTGATTTTTTTCGAAAATGTCCGTGCTTTCGCGTCACTCAAATTCAACTTACGAATATTAACTATTCAGATCCTAAAAAAACATGACGGTTACACTGGTTTGCTCCCTTGGTTATTAATAAATGAATTAGTCACCAGGTATCAATAGAAAACGACATAAATGTATAACACGCAGCAATTGAAAAAGAGCCTCAAAAACCTACCGAGTGGGCGGAGCTGAACTTGTCAACATTTAGTGCGCATGACCAGAGCCTGCCAACCTCCTCTGGGGTGGCATGCTGAATCAAAGGCTGTACTGAAATCCAAATAAACAGAATCAACCTGTTCTTGTTGTCAATAGATTCAGAAATGGCGTTCAAGTAACAATCTAGATTATATACTGTACTTCTACACCTCATAAATCCGTGTTGTCTGCCCGAAATTGTGTTACGCACATGCTCATACAATGAGTCGTATACAACTTTCTCAAAAACTTTGCTAAATAGCGGTAAGAGAGAGATAGGTCTGTAGTTGCACAAATTTCGTTTATTTCCCTTCTTGTACACGGGAACAACATTTGCTCTTTTAAAACAAGTTGGAAAAGTTCCACAGTTTAAGGACATATTAAAAAGCATAGTTAGTGGACCTGCTAATTCGGCAGCACATTCCCTAAGGATTACACCTGATATATTGTCAGGACCGCATGCTTTGTTTACATCGGTGGTTCTTAGTACTCCGATGACATCATCATAAGACACATTGATATTAGTAATGTAATATAATATTATATACATTATCAATCGATACGCAAATATTGTTTAGTAACGACCACGTTGGTGTACGTAAGCTGATTATGATAAATAATTACATATCATTGTGATTATTTAATTAAATCGCTATATGCAGATTAATTATTAACACATTAATCAGAGAAAAGTAGGAATGACCTTCACGCTCCAATCAAGGTGCCTCCTCGTCCGACCGGTCAATGTCTCTACTGCATATAGGCGTCGGAACCTGAGAGGTTTTTTTTGGGGGCGGGGACTCAGCCCCCAATATATTTGGTGATAGGGCTGGAAGTATTATTAACCCCCAAAATGTTGGCAAGGGTGCAGCTGGAGGTTTTGTTGTGAGCCTCAAGACAGGTGCAGTTGGGATTTTTTGCGAGCCTCAGGTGGCCCGGTGTTGCAGTTATAAGGTTTTGTGAGCCTCAGCCCCAAAATGTTCACAACGTTCTGACGCCTGGATTAATGGGCTTTGCATCTGAGTATGTAATAAATTACTATGTATGCGATGGCAGTTTGTTCTGGCAACATATTCCCCCGTGGAATGCAGTGGTTTTTGTCATCGGGTGTCTCCGTGTTAGCATCATATTTGTCCCAAACTCATGCTGTTCTTAATTGCTTGTGGAGAGTAAGGTCAGCATGTGTTTCCCGTTGTTCATCCCAGCACGTGTAGGTAATTTCATCCTCAAACCGCTTCACTTCATCGTATCTGATGCAATGGCCAGAGATGCAGGATGTCCAGCAATGATTTCTATCAAGTCAATGTTCCTAACTCTAGAGCAAGTGCATCCAAGGACGAATTGCTCCTCTGCTACAATAAACACAGCATCCGAAGCACTGGTCAGTGTTTTTTTCTTGATCACGTTGCTGGAGTGGCGCAACTCTGGTTCATGTTGCAAACCTCGATGAGCGTACGAAAGAACAGGAGCACCAGGTGGGGAATGTGAGGAGCGATCTCCTTAAGAGTGGGATGTGTGACGGGGTCTTTGGTGGGAGTATTACAAGAAACAAAGCCATATTTGCACATCTGATTGCTTCGGTCTTATCATCTGCATCATTTAACAAAGCAGTCATCTCGTTAGAGGTGAGTAGCGAATGGAAAATGAAACTGCATGATTTCTTTCCAGCCATAGTTACCGGTACGGAACTTTACCCCAGATTCGGGTAGAGACGACGATTGGTTCTCAGGCCAACTATGAAATAACAAATTCAATATGGATATATTGTTATCAGATAATACTATACTGTAACAACTATTCAACATTAAACTTATACTGAAACATGTCACACACAAAATAAAGTTATAAACCGACATTAAACTTTTTTTCGTAGTTTATTGCCTTTTATTCACATGCATATTCACTAGGTGGCAGCTATCATGGCATAACATTCAAAAGGGCCATTCAGAGCCAGACTATCGTTCTGGCGAAATCACGCAGCCAGGCGAGACTCGGTTAAGCGAGACTAACTCAATTCCAAATTCCATCACGCGTCGGCATAAACATGCCATTGTTTCAGGACACGACCTATAATCGCGGGAATTTATAGTCACATCATTGCCAGTTCAAAATGATGAGGGTTGATCAGAGAGTGGATGTAATACTGACAGATATTCGTGGTAGTCGCAACATGGTCATTTAATAAAATATATGAATTTCGCATATTCGGACTGCATTCGTACCGGCCTTCGGGTAGCCGTAATATTGATGTTCTAAACGATCCCGATGGTAGCCTATATTCACTTATGACATTATGTTAAAATATTGATTTGATTGATTCGCTTAATGTCGCTGCGGTTGACTGATTATCTTTACTATGAGAACGATTTTAGTACACAACAAAGCTCTCGGCTGCTGTTGTGGGTTAGGCCTGTATTTCATTGACCGCGTTCAAAATAAAGATTTGATTCCGTGTACAAAACAGACAACAATGACATTGCATATTGTTAAACGTGCAGTTAATAAGTAATTGGTAATTGTCAAGCACAAACATCACGTGACAGGGCGTTGTCGCGGTTCTGGTTGGCGTCCACGCAGCAGTCTGGACGCGAAAGAGGAGATACGTGTTATGCAGCACAGTCGATCGCTATTGAAGGATGTTTCGCCTTGCTCTCAAAGTTGCTTTCATCTTTGTAATCGCCGCTGGTAAGTGACGAATTGTTCGCACATATTATAACGCCATCCTTGGGACAGTGTATACAGTACTAACAATACAAATATAAGTAAGTAGATATATTAATGATTATGATGCGTGGACACATGCCACACAGCACGCATGCGCAATATAATTAATCCAGTATAAAGTAAAGTAATCTAAAGATATATAATTGTCGTACAAGTTATACCAGGAATACAATTGTATGTAAATCAACAACACAAGTATATGCATCTAACAGGTGCATATTTACATAATCTACCATGACTGTAATGGCCATGCTCACCCCAACACAGCTCTGGAGGCTCATTAATGAATCTCACATCATTCATTCCAGGCCTGGCTCCCTCCTGCAATGGCATGGTGCAACATGTCACTTATAACAGAACACAGATAATTATTTAAACAAGTATTTCAATTCCATATTCATATACTACTTCGTGTTACCATGTTCTGTTCCAATTTACTACACAGTATACCTATTCTATGACTTGTTAAATGACTGAACCAAACACTTGGTCAGTGTTTATTATCTAGCTACACTATCCAGGGTGGCTCCCAACTTGTTTTCAAGTGTCAGTCTCTAGGGAATATGCTCCACATCCTACCCAGCCAACCCCATAGGGTGATTACTCATGAGGACATTAGTGGCCACTGGGCAGTTTCTGATACTGACTGCATAGCTTCATAGAACACATTATGTTGCTAAATGCATAATATGGCCGTATATTAACCTAATAGCACGTAGATTAAGCATCATAATACAAAACACAGTACCTGATTAAACATGATTAAAACTGTATACTCTGCAAGTTATATCACCAGCAGGATGCAAGTATTCTAACTCATTAAGACCACTAGTGTTTACAACCAGCCAGTGGGGGTCAACCACAGCATCCTGGGGTGTCCACTCAAAGCAATTTTCCATATAGTGAAAACCCTTATACCTAAATAATTGCTTTAAAACACCCATGCAAGTTTAGGTCTAATGATGGACCATCTTTCAATTCATGATGTGGTACAATTAGAAAAGGGAAATAATACCTTAAAAGTATTATTTAACAAGTTGACACTCACCAAAAATAAATGTCTCCTCCTTGTTGTGCGAAACCTGAGCCAGCCTAGCCCCCAGCTGCTGTACCAATGCTTGGTGAAAATACACGTGACCAGTGTCTCTGGAGTTTATCTCATACTGTTCAAGCTGATTACTCATAGTAATTAATTACCTAAATATAATTATAATCAACACCTTAGCAATTAAATCATGAAAATATAGTTTCACAAAATAAAGAATGTAACAATATCCGTCATCTACTTAGCATATGGTGCTGCCATATTGTGGCTGGTAGCGACATTAGAATGAAAATTAAGAAGTATTCCATCTCTTAATTAGCATGTTACAGCATAACTATGAACATGTAGGTGTCCAAACTGCTACCTTACACTTGGGGTAGTGGACACGTTGTTTTTGTCAATAATAATAATACAATACGACTTTTGACCCATGTACGTATCATGTAATATCTTTTTCATAAAGATAGAATTCATCAAAAACAATTTCTGGTGCACTACAGGGTCATTTCCCATTTTTTTTTAGCCATTTCGTGACAATGGAATAAAAAATTCGATAGAGTATTACCAAATCAAATTTTATTTTGCAACAACAACAAACAGAAACAGAACATTGCAGGTTATCAACAAGATCCAAAACAGTTTGTGTATTGGTTTTAATTGGTTGATCCTTGTAGAAATGCCAGTTCTTCACAGCAATGCATTTGGACAAGGACTATAAGAGCTTTGTCAGTTGCCAGAGTGATTTGGGTATTCACTACCAAGTTACCAGGTCATAATAATGAAAGTCTTCGTTCTGCATGCTATCTTCTCACAGACCAAGAAACTGGTCTTTCTACTTTGACGGCTCCTTAATTCACCAAAAAAGTATCACTATCCATGCATTCTTCTCACAGTGGACCAGAGCAGATCTGGAAATAATTCAAGGATGGCCTCTTCTGTGGAATGTGCGGCATGATATCACTAGCAAACGGGCAGTACTTTTCGTTCTCTTCAAGTGGCGTTGACAATTTGGAGATCATAGGAGACCCCGTTAGCACGCACTTCGTGACTGTGAAACTGGATTTGCGAATGAGCTAACAACCTAGCCTACAGCTATGATAACACCATATTCCTTTCTTGTGAGATGTTCAGCTGAGTGATCACACCAAAACATAAGCACTTACAATAGATGTATAATAGATGTATGGCCTCTTTGTTTGACATCGTCACCTGAAATTTTGGTCTCCAGCGCTTCTCCCCTTTCCAAGAACATAATGATCTTTCTTCTTAATTCGAAAACACAATGACATGCTGTTTCCATGATAACCAGCGATCCTCCATATGGAAGAAATGGACACTTAAATTGGATCCAACATCTCCACATTCTGGGGTTCATGGCACTACATGGTAAACAGTTTAGACAAGACAGTCGTTTTTCAGGTACAAGCAATTGTGCACAGTAGATAGCATAAGTTGATTCATTCAATTGAAGTGCGAAGCATCGGGGGGTTTGCTAATACTTCTGCAACTAAAATGGCCTGATCCAAAAGTGACCTCGCTCAGATATTCCGTTTTCACGGTCCTAGTGAGATACCTGGTTCATCTGTCTCGCTTTTTCGTCACTAAGAACAAGTCTCAATATTTCAACAAGACATGACTTGATGATATCCTCTCCGTTTGTAAATGACTTCTTACTTTCAGTATGATATATTCTTAACTTCTGACCCCTAAGGGGGTAATTACTCCAATATTAAATACGGATGCCCTAGATTATGTAAAATTGCAAACACAATATTATTTTTAGTATTCATAATTCCGTATTTTGTGTAACGTTAATTATCGTAGATCGGCTTATTTCAAAATGTTTAATTACGTTTTAATTTTGATTTAATTATTGATCGACATCCAAATAGGCCTGCCATCAAGAATCAAGGTACATCTATGTTATGTTGCTCTTCTCTTTGTTCCCTGCTGTACAGAGGTGAGGATCATGTACAGTAAAGCTGAACCACTCGCTGTTTTTTCTTTCCAAAGTGTCTGTCCATCGCTCCCTTTCTCCATCTTTCATCCTCATCTTCTCATGTCCCTCCTGGCACAGCTGTGGCCTCCCCCTTTTTCTGTGTTCTTTATGTTGCTCCGCCTCTGCTCTCTGCTATTTTCCGGCATCCATCCTTGCCACGTGGCCTGCCCATCTCATCCTGCTTCTCAATAATCCTCCTGTTACGCTGCATTGCATTCCAACCTCTTTCCTCAGATCTTTCTTCTTTCTTTGTGTAATATATTTATCTGATGAGCGTACTAAAGACAGCTGTGTTATTCCGAGACGTATATCTTTGTAACGGTTCTGGTCGCTATATGTTGTGGTTCTCGTCATCAAATATCTCACAGCACATAATATGTAGAATAACCTATTTAAAAAAACTCGTATTCTATGCAATTTGCTTGTCAACAACAACCATATATTATGACATATCAACAGGTGATGACGACTCCGACTGGGTGTGTAGAAATAACTGCTGCTATCTGTTCATGGGTCGCGACATGACCTACGCCGAAGCCGAGAGCTACTGCGCTGGCGTCTCGGCCTCTCTCGCCAGTGTGTGGAAATCCACAGAGCTCGCCTTCCTCAGAGACAACCTGGTGAGTGTCGCCAGTTTTGGCGTTGAAGCACAGTAATGTTTACATAGTAACATGTTCCTGTTGCTACACGCGCACGCACACGCACACCCGTTTGCTTCATTTCTACTTCATTTCACCTACAAAAGCACACGTAATTGTACTATGTTACAAGTCATGTAAAATGGGTACTTCGTTACATCAAGAAAAGTGCACAAGTAAAGTAAAATGTTTGCTCGTCTGCTGATTTAACTGGATGTGTAACTGCTAACCAGAACGCCGTCTTCCTCATTTTATTCTCGCGTCTTGCACACATTACGACCTGTTAAATTTGCAGAAATTTTCTGGGGACAGAGTCAAAGGCGCGGCGTGGATTGGTGTCTGCACTCTAGGCAACAAAAACGATCGTTACTTATGCAAATGGCATGACGGTTCTACGGGTTATCACGTGCCCGATGCGATAAGTGAGTGCTGTTTGTAAGTGTTATTGTGATACATCAATGGAGCACTAATGCTAATCTTACAATATTAAGTCCCGCTTTATACACCACCAGTTATACTACGTTTACCAAATATGGGCAATAGTGTTTATTGTCACACATATATCATTAGCTTCCGAATCTAATTACTCGTTGCTAGGTAACATAATAACTAAGTTGGCCACAGCGTGTTTTCACCGATGCGTAGTTGGGTGAATCAAACGTTTGTGTTGTAGATGGAAAAACAGGGAAAAAAAAGTGTCTGGCTATACATGTCGACTCATCAACTAAACCCGGCCACTACAAAATGGACAAATGCAACTCAAAGCACAGCGGATTCGTTTGCAAGAAACGTACGTAGACCTACTGCTTTTGTATTGAACTTTCTCCTCACGTGACACTGCAGCCTTAGTTCACGTCAATCAAACCGACGTAGTTAATAACTACGTCGGGTTGTAAAAAGCATAGGGCATAACATAATAATAATAGCATATTATTTTCATACATGTATGCCTGATTATTGCCTGGTAAAGGTCGTAATGAACGTCTACTACTGATCTCCGTCATCACAGATGGCTAGTACAATAAACTAAACAACAGCACTAGGTTTCAACTTTGCGCCACTTCGTGTCACTATTAACTTTTCTTATCCATATTGTGTGAAATTTGAGTGCGCCTCAAAGACATTATGCTTGAATGTACCAAGCATACACCAGTTTTCCGGATCAAGTGTGTATTTTTGTGCACATGATTCCGACATCAGAAACTGTCGACGTTTATGCGTCTTGTGTCGATGTTGCCAGCACTCGTGCTGCTGTATCAGATGGGTCTGCCGTGGCAGCCGGACGTGATGCAAGCTGGCCGGGCAGACCGCATACTCCTCAACGAGACCAACAGTCGCCTTGCCGCATTCTCAGTCATAAGTACGTATTGTATCACACATAAACTTAATCTACCAACTGTAGTTGTTGGGTTTGCATTATAACTTAGATAGATCGATAATAATCGGTTTGTGTTCGGCTTGGTACAACGATACGACTTTATCTGACAAAATTGTTTTGTTGCTAGACCGTTCGACGTTGGAAGGGGTACAAACGACGACACTCCACTGCCAGCAGTCTAAGGGTGACGTCCACTGTGCGGCCGGCTGTATGGTCGACAGCGACTGCCTCTATTTCCAGATGTCGTGTAACTTCACGAGTCGCTGTAAGCGGAGGCAATGCAGGCTGCTCGGACGCTTCAACGCAAACCATGAAGTCGTCAAATGCTTATTCGGCGACTAGACGTGTCGTCCCTCCCGATTGACGGACGCGAAATGTGACGTCTTATTACATGTGGAGGAATTTAAACTAATCTTGTGTATTCTACAATATCTATCATATATGATTACATTAGCAGTTTTATGTTTATGAAAGTAAATGCTGTTGTTGCCGAACTGGGAAAATAAAGTAACATCAGTATAAAAAAGTGAGTTTATATTCACGATTTAACTGCTTATGACGGAATAACAGATTACCACTATGCAGCCTGTACAGGAAATAAGCGTCGGTTTATGAGGACCCAGTATAACTATAACAAAGAACATAATCTGTTTACATTTAAGTTTACATGAAAACACAGGTTATGCTTTCCACAATAACTGCGTTTGCAACAAATATTTATCAAACATTATAAAAGTGCTAAACCTTCAGAAGTAACACATTATGCAGAACAGGGTGAGTTCTCTGACATTTCTTGCAAGGCTAAAACGTAAAAGACCTGTTTGTGTTCCCTCTCTTATGTAATTTCCAACTAAAGAGTAAAGCTAACGTATGCATTACCACTACTAAGGTTGCAAAAACACTAGTTGAAATGGTGTAGACATATGGAACCTGAAGCTCATTTTAATTAGTTTGCCAGGTTGTGATACAAATACAATACAAAGAATGGTGAGGAAATGTTTTTATTTGTGATTAACTCAGTAACACTAAACATAATATAGAACTATATATTCACCAGTTAGTCAGCAGCTTCCACAGCTCCTCAGTCTGTATGAAAACAACTTTGCCAACAACATAACGGACAACATACTTATCCACAGCTTAATTTGCATGTGTTATGCTACCCAGTTTACCTGTTAAAATGCCTTATATATTAAACAACAACTGTAACAAATAACTTACATTTAAATAAATATTTATATAAACAGTAACTCTGTTATAATTTTCCTTATCAACGAGATATTAATATATTATCATATCACATGACAGTAGTCACAGCAATAACTTATTTAGCTCATTAATGCTGAAGACATGAGTTCAACCAATATGATCTCTCCTCGACATTACAACCACAACGTGCAGCCATGAATACCTATACTTAAACGTGTATTCACTTCACATGAAGAGTGTCTGCATGGCTCTCTTCACTTGGTTCATCTCCTGCCGTTGCTGCAACAAAAAGAGAGGGAAGGTTGTTTAGGAAATCTAGTTGAATGATGTCAGCACTGTCAGTGGTGACACCTGGCGACTGATAGTGTAACAACCTGCAGTTAGCTGCATATTCAGGAGTTTCCTGCTACCCTTCCAAATAACGGTACACATGCATGTAAACACCTGTCAATCTTGTCAAATGTATCTTCAATCTAACCTTCGACCTAACCCTAAACCTTTTTTTGCACATCAGACCAACCATAAAAAGGCATTTGTACGTGGAGGGGTAACAGGAAGCTCTCTCTATGCAAATTTTATTAGGTTCATTCGTTTATCTCCAGTGACAGGTGCTGCCTATGTGCCTTGATAGATTTACCTCACCTGCCCATATCCGTGTGTGGCCGATAGGGTACCTCTGACAAAGATCGCACAATCTGTTTCCACCTTTTCCAGTCTTTTGCTGCCATTTGTGAACCTTAGAAGTCGGGGCCTGCCCATTCTTTGATGTGGTAATGCCAATTCTGTTTCTGCCTGCCTCGCCTTCTTTTCCCTCTCACTATACTTTGGAGTATGGTTCTTGCCAGGCTAGTAGGTCTTCTGACATGTCCATAGCATCTCAGTTTGCGTCCTGTGGCTGTAGACAGGATGTTTTCGTGTTGTCCAATGTTTTGCCTCATTATATTTCTGACTTTCTCATATGGTCTGTGTATGGGATATGCAAGATGTTTCTGGAACATCTCATCTCCAAAGCATGTATTCTTATTTTTAGTTCGGCTGTTAGGGTCCATATCTCGCTAACATACAGAAAGCTTAATATGACAAGTGCACACATCAGTCTTATTTTGTCTGTTAGGGTGATGTTGCTGTTTTAGTTCTGCAAGTGCGGCTGATGTTTGTGCAATTTTTTAAAGGACTTCTGGGTTTTTCCCTTCATTAAACAGCTTTGCACTAAGATATTTGACTTTGGCACCAGTTTCTAGTTCTTTCCCATTGACATGTATCCATCTTTATACACCATTTGAGTTGTTAGTTACAAACTTTGTTTTCTCTGCATTAATTTCAATCCCATAGTCTGAAGAGGATTTGACCAGGCATTTCACAGAGTTGGCCAGTTCTTGTACTCCTACCACGGCATCAATGTCATCGGCAAATTGCACATTTGTGATTGTTCTTCTTCCAATGTTGACTGTGCCTATGACCTTCAAGTGTATCTGTTGTGACGTGTTCAAGGAAAATTACATATATAAAGATATAAACCATTTATGACCTGAATTAGTAATTTATTTTTACAGGATGCACATTTCCCTGTACTGACTGTTATGGTAAAAACTAAGATTTCACCACTAAGTCAAATAAATAATAAATTAATATTTTTTTATTATAAAAAAACTGATATAATCATGCTATGGATCACATGATAAATGTATCAATCCAGATGTAACAGTATGACATATTACATTAATTGGAGGTGATGTATAAAAGCCATGTTAACATAATGACAAACGACTCACAGACTGCTGAAGCAATTTCTTCTGTAGAGCCTGCATCTCCATCTTCATTGTTTCCCTAATTGTGCCCTACAGGTGAAAACAACATTAGTACGTGAACACGGATATACCGGTAGTCATAATGTGTTATGACAAATCAAAGTTCTAGGGCTGCAATGGTACCATGTGCATGAGCAGCAAACATAGGGTGTGTGTATCCTGAGCCGGCGGCCCAGTCTTTTGATAAAATAATTGATGGATCCGCTATGTCATGGATTGCTAACACCACAATCAAGACTATGCATGTGACCTCTGCCAACAAGGTTCATAACAAAACAGTAATACATGTACATTACATTATTATTGCAGCATGACACCTGCTAAATCAAACATCCCCACACAGTTATCAGATTAACGAACCTTTTGCTAGGCAACAGGTCACATGATGGATAAGTCAATTAAAACAGCCGGGTCACTCAGCACCTGGCATATTATACACAGAAAGCTGAAAGAATGGGTGTTTCAAATAAAACACTGACGTGTATGTGTATGCATCCACACACGCACGCATGCACGCATGCACACATACACACCCCATTCCATACATGCTGACAGAACTGACCAGTACATTTGTACCATTAATCACCTACCATTCTACCATTAATAACAAACTTTTTATCATTAAGTTTCTACCAAAAACAAAATATCTCAACTGTTCTTTCTTACCAACTGTCCATTTTCTTTCGTGTCCAACTTTCTCAACGTCCTCGTGAATTCATCCTGCATCATATGTAGATTTTGTAGACTGCAAACAAAATGTAAAAGGCATTATGTAAGGGTAATGTCAAATCTATTTTCAATCGTAAGTTGACAACTCAAATTTTGGAATGTATAATTAATATTTGTTTTACTAATTTATATAATTTCGAATCGATATAAATATCAAATTCATCAGCAACAATGATATATGATTAATTGTGTTATTCAAATTATAAGTAATTAGGACTTGGAATAGAACACATGCAGATATACAAAACAACAACATAAAGTTACTGTAAACTTGATAAATGTATATAACTGTTACTTTTTAAATTAAAACTAAGGTATTCGATTATTTGAAACATTCTGTATTAATTTCAGAAATCCAGATCACATTTGTTGCCTTATCTTATCTGAATTTATCTTGACCTATATTTTACTTTGTTGTGTTGCCTTTGAGCAGGCTGTATATGAGAAGAAGCAATGAATACTGCACCGTTTTCCTTGTGACTGCTTACAGCTGTCAATGACCTTCTGCTGTTGCTTGATACATGCCTAGGACAAGTTCAAATTAATCAGCTTACCCAAGATAACACTACTTACAAGAAACATTTACCTACATGTCAGTGAATTGTTTCACTGACTGATTCAGAAGTTACTTCTATGCTTGAAGCTAAAACCTGACTAACTGAAAACCGCTTCCAATCAAACCGTTCACTGTCTCAAACCATATTAAATATTCCTAGTTTCAAATCTGTAATTTTACAGACATTAACATTATCAATCAAGCAATAAATCAATCAATGAATTACTTCACTTTCAAATATGAAATACAATGATTCCTGCTCAGATGTCACAAGACAGCATTATGACTGAATGTCATGGAAGAAAATATATGGAAAATGTAATTACTGACTGTTTGTGGACACTCACAAGTACTTTCTCTTCTGCCTCTGTACATCTGCTACAGTCTTTCTCCAAGCTGTAGACTTCTTGAAGGAGACTCTCTCGGAACTCATTCAGTAGTTGTTTTCTTGCAAGAACACACACAATAACTCTTTATTAAGCATACATTTATATAGAATAATAGCCATTGAAGATATTTGGACTATTTTTAACTTCAAAAGCTATATAAATTTGTACTTAATAAAAAATGGGTCTAGGGGCCTGAAGTCCTTTGGATTATATTGTGAGTTTGTAATTATTAATCAAATTATTTTTGGTGAATCATAGTTACAGATCATTAAGGGTTATGATGTAAGTAAAGTGTTGACATGCTTAGTGGAGACTATATGCATGCCAGTGAGGATACACCTGGAAATAAAATATTTTTCACAAAATGGCACTTACAGTAGATCCAGGCTGCAAAATACTGTTTTGAGATTGCGCAAAATAAAATAGTTTGTCCAGAAAAAAACATTAACTGACATACAAGAAATAAATAATGCATTATGCATTGTATGATATATCCAATACTCAGCACAACATGGAATGAATTTGTTAATCTTTATAGAATAGAATGTACAGAATTGTAATGTTATTGTTCTCTGGAACTCGCAAATATCACTACACCGTGCTCACAACTTCACTAGTTCCTTGGTCTGCCACTAGCAGCGCTGCGTTCATAGTTTGCACTGGGGACCCATTGTTGCCCATCAGACGGCACCTCCCGCACTCAAAGGCTGTGTTTTCAAGAGTTTATTAGTTGAAAATAGCTCAGGATTCTTTTGAGGCATGGAGCACATACAATGATCAACAGTCTTAATTAAACACATTCGCACATTTTTTTTAATACATGAAAAATGTATACATGCACATAGATCCATGAACATTATGATACATAACTATCAAGTGGACACATTATATTATGGCTACTAAACAGTCTGCTGGTTTTGGCGGTATACAAATCTACGTTGTCCCATTTTATCCTGAAGCTAGTGCAGACGAATTGCAGCCAGTTCCTGACCATATCCAAGAAATAATGTTGTCAGTATCAGAAAATGACAGGCCTTCGTTTAAAATGGACATAACATTATTATCTCTCAATCAATGTTTAAATGTGATGTACCATTAGAAAGCCAATAAAATAAGCTCTGAACTTGTATTGGCAAATTAGTTGTTTGATAACATTTACTATGTGGCATATGGAAAAACTTTCCCAACAAATTCAAATTTGTGTTGCGTTTTGTCACTTATGGTACTTTTCACCAGACATTTTCTCCATGCAGGAGGCAACATCTCAATGAGCAAGTTGATTTATTTTATACACCATTTTCCCCTGAAAACAATGGTATAAAACGTGTTCACGTATCTTGGATAGTTATCTCGTAATCTACAATTCTGTAGTAACAACCTACGTAAAAGAATAGAATGGCAGCGTGTGCCATCACTGAGCGGATTTATGCAAATTTTTTTAATATCTTCTGTCAACTACTTTATATCTATTTTTGTGTTTTGTAAATAAATCAACAAACTAAAGTAACGTATTTGGTCAACATTCTGATGTAAATTTATTTGTGAAACAATTACTGTTATTGAAAGTAACATTAAGTTTGTTGCTGCCGAAAATGCGTCGTGGCACAAAGTGGGCGAAAATAGGTGCCAGTGTCAGTTCACTCCAATTTGAAGCCTTCGAAGTACATTTTCACAGACAAATATCGCACCAGTTAGCATGTACATGCAGATTATATCGTTTATCCACTTGTCTGCCTCTTTGTTATCACCAGTATGAAGTAAACTAGCAGTTATTCTTCAAAAATTGTCTAAATTTTACGATATTTGCGACTTTTCCGCCACCTTTGGTTTTGATTTACAAGGGGGTAGCCAATTTCTACATCGAATAACCAATGAACGGCGCCAATTTGGTGATGCCTACGTGTTTCCAAATGATGACAAGATACTGACATCATTCAATGTTAATCAACCAATAGGGATCCATAACACTACAGTGCGGGATTTCCGTGCCAAGTGCAGACTTTGTAGTGCAAATTCTAGTCATAGTAATCCTTTGTACTCCAGATACAAAGGGTAACTACGAATAGAATCGCATCCCGGATAAAATGGGTTAAAGGTTGTTTAAGAAAATGTGCACACATTTTCTGTTCAATCAATTAGTGATTTATTGTGTAATAGTGGCACTACCACACGAAATGTATATGCAAAATCTGAGAAAAAGTTACTGAAGAGTTTTTGAAAAAATAGGCAAAATGTGAAAATTTACCAGTTTTGGGGGTCCTGGGGGATTAGAATGATTTAATCTAATTCAGATTTCTCGTGCATAGTGGCAGTACCCTAAGATATGTATATGCAAAATTAGAGAAAAAGTTGCTGAACAGTTTCTGAGATATGGCAGCTAACGGCGGACGGTGTACGCAGATTTGGCCCAAAGCACTAAAAAGTCTGGCCTTGCCATTTTTACTGCACTCATGCCGAGGACAGTCTGTATGACTGTATAGTTATATAAATATATACAACATATTCATGTGTACTAGTCAAATCAACTTTTTTGTTTTGCTTAGTCTTTACTGCAAAACAATGATGTTACACAGTAAGAACACAGCTATCGCAATTATGAAATATTGTAACACTGGATTTACATGACTTATGACTTGTACAGTGTCACACACCTTGACATGTGTTGTTGACTCCAGAAAGATGTCACCTGTCTTTGTGTCACTTTTATTGCGTGTTTGGTCAACTGCTCCACACTTTGTTTTCTGGCCTGAACAAACGTGACATATTCTTCATGATTACTGCTTACATTGTGCATGGACATGTTCACGGTTTCCACACAAGTTTGACATGCTATAAAGGTATAGTAAATTATGGCTACTGTGGAAAGACAGACACTCTGGAATCTGATGAGACATTATGGCATTTCAGAAAAGGTAATCTCCATGATCCAGAGCACCTACCAAGGAATGTCTTGCAAGGCGGTGCCTTGACTATCAGACAGTTTCGATGTTAAGTTAGGGGTTCGGCAGGGATGCCTGCTGTCGCCTTTCCTGTTCATCCTCATGATCAACTGGATTATGAGGACCACCACAGATGAAATGGCATACAGTGGACACCATGGACTCAGCTGGAGGACTTGGACTTCGCTGATGACCTGGCACTACTATCACACACCCACAAACAGATGCAGGACAACACAACATTTTTGGAATCAACATCAGCAAAGACAGGACTGAAGATCAACAGAAGCAAAACCGAGATCATGAAAGTACACAGTAGGAACGACAGTTATAGCACGTGGAGAGCCCCTGGAGGAATTTGATTCATTTACATACTTAGGGAGCATAATAAACAAACAAGTTGGTGCAGACAGGCGTTGCTGCAAGAGTGAGCAAGGCATGGACAGCATTCCTGATACTAAGAAAACATCTGGAATTCCACAAAAATAAAAAACACAAAAAATCAGGATTTTTAACTCCAATGTAAAATCAGTATTGTTGTATGGCTCTGAAACATGGAGAATGACAAAAACAACACTAGGCAAAATCCAGATTTTCCTTAGCCGATGTCTGCGAAGAATTCTATGCATAAAATGGCAAGACAAAATCACAAACGAGGAGCTGTGGGAAAGGACTAGCCAAGAACCAGTCGCCAAGCAGATCCTGAGGAGAACGAGGGGTTGGATTGGACACACACTGATAAAGCCAACAATAAACGTCACAAGACAGTCTCTGACGTGGAATCCTCAAGGAAAAAGAAGGCGAGGAAGGCCAAAAACACATGGCAAAGAGACATGGCTGCAAAAGTACAAAGGAGTGGCTACACCTGGAAAGAAATAGAGAAGATTGTCTAAAGTCGTGTGCGCTGGAGAATCGTCGTCGATGGCCTATGCTCTGCATGGAGCGAAGGGCGTAAGTAAGTAAGAACATGGAGCGAAGGACGTAAGTAAGTAAGAACATGGAGCGAAGGGCGTAAGTAAGTAAGAACTTTGAGCAAGAAACCACTCATTTATCATTGACACCATCTGATGAACTGTTCACCACTCAATTCTCTCACATAGGAGAAAGGCCCTCCAGAAAAGCATAGTATCAAAAACATGCAAGTAAATAACTCTAAATAACTATCATTGGGTTTTTTTAAAGTTAAATACGTCGCCAATTATGCAGCTAAAAGAGTTAATACAAACTATAACCATTTGCAACTATAATAAACATTTTAATATCAGTAGTTTACCCTGAATGTGCTTTCAAAATGAAAAATTCCAATGAAACCTCTGATATCCTGGTGGCTGACATCTTACCAAGTGATTCTTGCTCTCGATGCATAGTCATGACCAATAAGCGAGCAGCGAGCAGCGTCAGGCACGTCATCAGTTCTATAAAGACAATGGTTTGTAATTGTTGTCAACAGAGGTGTGAAGTCTCACGGTTTATCTGTGAGTCTCACGGATTTTGACAGTGCCCACGGGTTTCTGTAATTTTACTATTTAAATTTTTTTCAACCCTCGTTATAACGTGCCTCGTAAATATACAACGCGGATTCGGATATTTAACAAGATTGCCACCCAGATAATCAACTCTAGATGGCAGGTGGACAAGGAAGCCCTTTGGCTTATCGAGAGTCTGACCCTTTTATTTACTTGTATCCCGCCCTTCTGAGGTATTTGTCGATTTTATTTTTAAATACATTCAAGCTACTAGCACCCACACAATCAGCAGATAATCTGTACAATTCATTTACAATCTTTTGTGAAAATATGAACTTTCTTATATCTAATCTACAGTGTTCCTTTACTAATGTAACTTCATGTCCTATAGTCCTTTTATCTTTCTTAACTGAGAAAAAATACTTCTATCAATATTTTCATAACCATTCAATATTATAAACACTTCTGTTTGATCTCCTCTCAATCTCCTGGTCTCTTGTGTTGTCAAACCACATTCTTTTAGGCGTATTTCATAACTAAGATCCCTCAGTTTTGGTATTATTTTAGTCACTCTTCTCTGTACTCTTTCTAGCATATCTATGTCCTTCTTGCGATATGGCCTCCATACAATATTCTAAATGAGGCCTAACTATTGATTTGTACAGCGGTAACATTATTTCTTTTTCCTTATACACTATATTTCGCCTAATTAATCCAAGGATATAGTGCGGTCGGCCGTGGACCCCAAATTTCAGCCAAGTTGTCGCTACGCAATCCATCATCAACATATCTATTATGCTAAATCCGACTCGTGGACCTCACCGCTGGCACACGTGCACCGTGCTTCGCGTCTCGTTCCCCACAGCGTCCTTGGCGCTGTGGCGCGGGCTTGACAATTAGTTTTGGTGCCGGCGCCCCTGGTGGCATATTTTGAAACATCGTAAGACGCCTTGCTTACGTCTTATTTCTTGGAACCTGACAACATACATTCCACTGTGCTTCTGCACGGTCTGGCCTTTCTTGTGCATGCAGTACCACTGGCTTTTGTGCAGGTAGTTGAAACCTGTATTGAGCTTGTTCTTAAGTAATTTTGTTGTCATCATAATAAGAATTGGAATATCCATAAGGCATAACTGCATGCCCTCCTGTCTAACACATAGCACACACACACACAGGCACCATCTGTTGAAATTGTGGAAAACTATTCATTGTGTGGTCTACAGAAAGTACATAGAACTAAATAATGTCATTTCAGCCAACAGTGGTGCGAGCCATGAAATTTGGTAGATGTGTGTTCAACCATTTTTCCCTAATAAACTACTGACAATAAAATGTGAAATGTGATTGTAGATGCAAATGGTTAGTTTGTATTAACTGATATGTTATGTTAGGTGCATAACCCCCAATATTTGCCTTTTGTTTCCCTTTAATATAAGATTTCACTGCTTCATGTTTTAGATTTTTATTGATCTATTTTTTTCATTTGACAGATGTTCAGTCACTACAACAACACAACAAAACTGACAACAGTGATTCAGATTCAGGCGCGGAAAAGAGCATTACAAAAAAAGGAAAATGGCAAAAATATGGCCTCGATGTCGTAAGTGCCTATATTTCTGTTGAGACCACGTGACATTCAGTATATCATGGTTTAGGATCACTCCCCTATCACTCGTACTAACCAATCATCTTGGAAGTAATGTAGTACTTGCGCAATTTTTCCCATTCTGACATCTTTTCAAATGAGTTCAAGTTACTTTCTGGAATTTTTTCGCGTGTATTCATATCGCTAAGATATGAGCAGTCCTGATTACTACAGCATGTAAAATTCTTGTGCACCCTTTGATAACGTAACAGCCCACCTACAGGAATGCTGTCCTGCAAAAATAGGTGGAGCTTAACATGTAAACTTCAACTGCTCTGATCGGCCACGTGCGATGCCATAGTAACGCAGCGTTGATTGACAGGAAACGTGCAGTTTCGCCGACAGACGGCGAAGAATATCCGACGCTAACATCGTTCGCCGAGTTCAAACGGATGAAAACAACCATATTTCAGATCAACATAATGGTGAAAATATACTTTAACATGATCAACCGTGCTATTTACTACGTAGATGAAAAGGTAATCTTTCAAACGGTACCACATTTTTTGGGATCGGATGAACCATAAGTTTGCTAGCCACTGTTGAATTGAGTGATTTTTGATATGTCCCGGGTTGTTCATTTTTCGCTCGCTTATCTATTTTTGATAATATTATGGTAAGAATAATACATATCGATCAATATTTCCACTTGTTTTTCACCTTTTCTGCACCAACAAGTCTCCACGATCTAAATCCGCCAATAACCAATGAAAATGATTATTAATTATATGATAATTAATCAATGATAATTAACCGCCAACAGCGGCTATATTATTAGTATATATTATATAATATAATGAAACTGGATCAACAACAGGGTCTTCTTCTGTCATGCCATTTTCAGAAAATACCAAAATAAATTTGACAGTCGATCAGCGGATACAACAAGTATAGTATTGGGGATACATGGAATCAGCATTTAACACCTATCTGGCACAAATCATGATTATCACTTAGTACCACAATTGTTGTACTGTTTTTTTTTTTAAATTGTTTTGCAGTCCGTTTGTGACATTGGTAAATTTACGAAAATACGAATCAGCAACTTTGATACTGGGCCAGTAACCTTTGGAGTTGCTGGTCTGGCTGACTAGCCTCGATTACCCAGGCACCAGCAGGTGCCAGCACTGGCCCCTCACTACGGCCTGGTATATTAAGGCCCTGCCAATGTTACCGGTAGGGGGCTTTACCCCAGATATGGGTAGAGACGATGAGTGGCTCTCAGGCAAACTATGAAATAAATTTAATAAGTATACACTTTTATCAGATAATACTATACCAACTATTCAATATTAAACTTATATTGAAACATGTCACACAAAAAATAAACCGACAGTAAACTTTTTTCGTAGTTTAGTGCCTTTTAATCACATGCATACTAGGTGGAAGCTCTCATGGCTGTCAACAAGTGGGCAGTCAAAACGCGATGCTGAGCCAGACTATGTTCGTGGCGAAGTCACGCAACCAGGCGAGAGTGGGCTAATCAAGAATACCGGCTGACCAGAACCTTTTTTGCCGACCAGAACCTTTTTGGGTCAAGGTAGAATATTGAGAACCGAAATGGCAACAAGTCAAGCAGATGTGGTGTTTGTGAAGAGACAGTAGGCAGAAAGAAAACAAAGCACAAATTAAAGACTGGATGACAGCTGACACATTACTCAAGCTACAAGTGCGAAAGGAAAAGAAAGCGATACTGAACAGCAGAAAAACTAGAACAACGAAAGCAGGAGCCCAAGCACAATACACACAAGCTCAGAAGGAGAAGAAGAAAGAAGGGCGTCAGAAGAGATAAAAGAAGCTTGGTGGACAACATGGCAACACAGGCAGAGGAAGCAGCAGCAAAAAGAAACATGAAAGATCTATATATAACATAACAAAGAAGCTGGCAGGCAAGTATCAACCAAGGGACAAACCAATTAAAGGCAAGCAAGGAAAAGCCCTCACCATGATAGACGACCAAGTAAAGAGGTGGATGGAACACTTCACAGAACTATTAAACTGACACACCAGAAGATACACCAGTCATCCCTCCGGCAGAGACAGTTCTACCCATAAACTGTGGTAAACCATGCAAAACAGAAATCAAGAATGCTATCAAGAAACTGAAGAACGGAAAAGCAGCAGGGCCGGATGAAATACCAACAGAGGCGATAAAGGCAGATATTAACACATCAACGGAAATACAGCTCAGCCTTTTCGAGAAAGTCTGGGAGGAGGAATGGAGAAAGGGACTCGTAGTCAAGCTCCCCAAGAAAGGAGATCTCGGAGAATGCAAGAACTATAGAGGAATAATGTTACTATCAGTCCCGAGAAAAGTGCTGAACAGAGTGGTATTAGAGAGGATGAAAGAAGCAGTGGATGCAAAGCTCCGAGAACACCAAGCAGGTTTCTGACAGAATAGACCTTGCACAGATCATGTAGCTAGTATGCACATCATATTAGAACAATCGTTGGAATGGAACTCACCACTGTATTTTTGCATTTGACAGTGTGGACAGACAGACACTCTGGAATCTGATGAGACATGGCATTCCAAAAAAGGAATGTCTTGCCAGGTGGTGCATGGAGGACGACTGAGTCTATCAGATAGTTTCAAAGTTGAGACGGGTTCAGCAGGGATGCCTGCCGTCGCCTTTCCTGTTAGTCCTCATGATCGACTGGATTATGAGGACCACCACGGACGGGAGATGAAATGGCATACAGTGGACACCATGGATTCAGCTGGAGGACTTGGACTTCACTGATGACCTGGCACGGCACTATTATTATGCACCCACAAACAGATGCAGGACAAAATGACATTTTTGGAATCAACATCAGCAAAGACAGGTCTGAAGATCAACAGAAGCAAAACCAAGATCATGAAAATACACAATAGGGGTAAGGAACGACTACCCAGTTATAGCAGGCGGAGAGCTGCTGGAGGAAGTGGATTCATTTACATACTTAGGGAGTGTGATAAACAAAAAGGTGGTACAGAGGTAGATGTTGCAGCAAGAGTGCGCAAGGCAAGGACTGCATTTCTGATACTAAAAAACATCTGGAATTCCACAAAAATAAACGCAACAAAAATCAGGATTTTTAAGACCAATGTTTTGTATGGCTCTGAAACATGGAGAATGACAAAAACAACACTAGGCAAAATCCAGATTTTCCTTAGCCGATGTCTGCGAAGAATTCTATGCATAAAATGGCAAGACAAAATCACAAACGAGGAGCTGTGGGAAAGGACTAGCCAAGAACCAGTCGCCAAGCAGATCCTGAGGAGAACGAGGGGTTGGATTGGACACACACTGATAAAGCCAACAATAAACGTCACAAGACAGTCTCTGACGTGGAATCCTCAAGGAAAAAGAAGGCGAGGAAGGCCAAAAACACATGGCAAAGAGACATGGCTGCAAAAGTACAAAGGAGTGGCTACACCTGGAAAGAAATAGAGAAGATTGTCTAAAGTCGTGTGCGCTGGAGAATCGTCGTCGATGGCCTATGCTCTGCATGGAGCGAAGGGCGTAAGTAAGTAAGAACATGGAGCGAAGGACGTAAGTAAGTAAGAACATGGAGCGAAGGGCGTAAGTAAGTAAGAACTTTGAGCAAGAAACCACTCATTTATCATTGACACCATCTGATGAACTGTTCACCACTCAATTCTCTCACATAGGAGAAAGGCCCTCCAGAAAAGCATAGTATCAAAAACATGCAAGTAAATAACTCTAAATAACTATCATTGGTTTTTTTTAAAGTTAAATACGTCGCCAATTATGCAGCTAAAAGAGTTAATACAAACTATAACCATTTGCAACTATAATAAACATTTTAATATCAGTAGTTTACCCTGAATGTGCTTTCAAAATGAAAAATTCCAATGAAACCTCTGATATCCTGGTGGCTGACATCTTACCAAGTGATTCTTGCTCTCGATGCATAGTCATGACCAATAAGCGAGCAGCGAGCAGCGTCAGGCACGTCATCAGTTCTATAAAGACAATGGTTTGTAATTGTTGTCAACAGAGGTGTGAAGTCTCACGGTTTATCTGTGAGTCTCACGGATTTTTGCGATTTACACATGCTCATGGCCGTAAGAGACAGTGCCCACGGATTTCTGTAATTTTACTATTTAAATTTTTTTCAACCCTCATTATAACGTGCCTCGTAAATATACAACGCGGATTCGGATATTTAACAAGATTGCCACCCAGATAATCAACTCTAGATGGCAGGTGGACAAGGAAGCCCTTTGGCTTATCGAGAGTCTGACCCTTTTATTTACTTGTATCCCGCCCTTCTGAGGTATTTGTCGATTTTATTTTTAAATACATTCAAGCTACTAGCACCCACACAATCAGCAGATAATCTGTACAATTCATTTACAATCTTTTGTGAAAATATGAACTTTCTTATATCTAATCTACAGTGTTCCTTTACTAATGTAACTTCATGTCCTATAGTCCTTTTATCTTTCTTAACTGAGAAAAAATACTTCTATCAATATTTTCATAACCATTCAATATTATAAACACTTCTGTTTGATCTCCTCTCAATCTCCTGGTCTCTTGTGTTGTCAAACCACATTCTTTTAGGCGTATTTCATAACTAAGATCCCTCAGTTTTGGTATTATTTTAGTCACTCTTCTCTGTACTCTTTCTAGCATATCTATGTCCTTCTTGCGATATGGCCTCCATACAATATTCTAAATGAGGCCTAACTATTGATTTGTACAGCGGTAACATTATTTCTTTTTCCTTATACACTATATTTCGCCTAATTAATCCAAGGATATAGTGCGGTCGGCCGTGGACCCCAAATTTCAGCCAAGTTGTCGCTACGCAATCCATCATCAACATATCTATTATGCTAAATCCGACTCGTGGACCTCACCGCTGGCACACGTGCACCGTGCTTCGCGTCTCGTTCCCCACAGCGTCCTTGGCGCTGTGGCGCGGGCTTGACAATTAGTTTTGGTGCCGGCGCCCCTGGTGGCATATTTTGAAACATCGTAAGACGCCTTGCTTACGTCTTATTTCTTGGAACCTGACAACATACATTCCACTGTGCTTCTGCACGGTCTGGCCTTTCTTGTGCATGCAGTACCACTGGCTTTTGTGCAGGTAGTTGAAACCTGTATTGAGCTTGTTCTTAAGTAATTTTGTTGTCATCATAATAAGAATTGGAATATCCATAAGACATAACTGCATGCCCTCCTGTCTAACACATAGCACACACACACACAGGCACCATCTGTTGAAATTGTGGAAAACTATTCATTGTGTGGTCTACAGAAAGTACATAGAACTAAATAATGTCATTTCAGCCAACAGTGGTGCGAGCCATGAAATTTGGTAGATGTGTGTTCAACCATTTTTCCCTAATAAACTACTGACAATAAAATGTGAAATGTGATTGTAGATGCAAATGGTTAGTTTGTATTAACTGATATGTTATGTTAGGTGCATAACCCCCAATATTTGCCTTTTGTTTCCCTTTAATATAAGATTTCACTGCTTCATGTTTTAGATTTTTATTGATCTATTTTTTTCATTTGACAGATGTTCAGTCACTACAACAACACAACAAAACTGACAACAGTGATTCAGATTCAGGCGCGGAAAAGAGCATTACAAAAAAAGGAAAATGGCAAAAATATGGCCTCGATGTCGTAAGTGCCTATATTTCTGTTGAGACCACGTGACATTCAGTATATCATGGTTTAGGATCACTCCCCTATCACTCGTACTAACCAATCATCTTGGAAGTAATGTAGTACTTGCGCAATTTTTCCCATTCTGACATCTTTTCAAATGAGTTCAAGTTACTTTCTGGAATTTTTTCGCGTGTATTCATATCGCTAAGATATGAGCAGTCCTGATTACTACAGCATGTAAAATTCTTGTGCACCCTTTGATAACGTAACAGCCCACCTACAGGAATGCTGTCCTGCAAAAATAGGTGGAGCTTAACATGTAAACTTCAACTGCTCTGATCGGCCACGTGCGATGCCATAGTAACGCAGCGTTGATTGACAGGAAACGTGCAGTTTCGCCGACAGACGGCGAAGAATATCCGACGCTAACATCGTTCGCCGAGTTCAAACGGATGAAAACAACCATATTTCAGATCAACATAATGGTGAAAATATACTTTAACATGATCAACCGTGCTATTTACTACGTAGATGAAAAGGTAATCTTTCAAACGGTACCACATTTTTTGGGATCGGATGAACCATAAGTTTGCTAGCCACTGTTGAATTGAGTGATTTTTGATATGTCCCGGGTTGTTCATTTTTCGCTCGCTTATCTATTTTTGATAATATTATGGTAAGAATAATACATATCGATCAATATTTCCACTTGTTTTTCACCTTTTCTGCACCAACAAGTCTCCACGATCTAAATCCGCCAATAACCAATGAAAATGATTATTAATTATATGATAATTAATCAATGATAATTAACCGCCAACAGCGGCTATATTATTAGTATATATTATATAATATAATGAAACTGGATCAACAACAGGGTCTTCTTCTGTCATGCCATTTTCAGAAAATACCAAAATAAATTTGACAGTCGATCAGCGGATACAACAAGTATAGTATTGGGGATACATGGAATCAGCATTTAACACCTATCTGGCACAAATCATGATTATCACTTAGTACCACAATTGTTGTACTGTTTTTTTTTTTAAATTGTTTTGCAGTCCGTTTGTGACATTGGTAAATTTACGAAAATACGAATCAGCAACTTTGATACTGGGCCAGTAACCTTTGGAGTTGCTGGTCTGGCTGACTAGCCTCGATTACCCAGGCACCAGCAGGTGCCAGCACTGGCCCCTCACTACGGCCTGGTATATTAAGGCCCTGCCAATGTTACCGGTAGGGGGCTTTACCCCAGATATGGGTAGAGACGATGAGTGGCTCTCAGGCAAACTATGAAATAAATTTAATAAGTATACACTTTTATCAGATAATACTATACCAACTATTCAATATTAAACTTATATTGAAACATGTCACACAAAAAATAAACCGACAGTAAACTTTTTTCGTAGTTTAGTGCCTTTTAATCACATGCATACTAGGTGGAAGCTCTCATGGCTGTCAACAAGTGGGCAGTCAAAACGCGATGCTGAGCCAGACTATGTTCGTGGCGAAGTCACGCAACCAGGCGAGAGTGGGCTAATCAAGAATACCGGCTGACCAGAACCTTTTTTGCCGACCAGAACCTTTTTGGGTCAAGGTAGAATATTGAGAACCGAAATGGCAACAAGTCAAGCAGATGTGGTGTTTGTGAAGAGACAGTAGGCAGAAAGAAAACAAAGCACAAATTAAAGACTGGATGACAGCTGACACATTACTCAAGCTACAAGTGCGAAAGGAAAAGAAAGCGATACTGAACAGCAGAAAAACTAGAACAACGAAAGCAGGAGCCCAAGCACAATACACACAAGCTCAGAAGGAGAAGAAGAAAGAAGGGCGTCAGAAGAGATAAAAGAAGCTTGGTGGACAACATGGCAACACAGGCAGAGGAAGCAGCAGCAAAAAGAAACATGAAAGATCTATATATAACATAACAAAGAAGCTGGCAGGCAAGTATCAACCAAGGGACAAACCAATTAAAGGCAAGCAAGGAAAAGCCCTCACCATGATAGACGACCAAGTAAAGAGGTGGATGGAACACTTCACAGAACTATTAAACTGACACACCAGAAGATACACCAGTCATCCCTCCGGCAGAGACAGTTCTACCCATAAACTGTGGTAAACCATGCAAAACAGAAATCAAGAATGCTATCAAGAAACTGAAGAACGGAAAAGCAGCAGGGCCGGATGAAATACCAACAGAGGCGATAAAGGCAGATATTAACACATCAACGGAAATACAGCTCAGCCTTTTCGAGAAAGTCTGGGAGGAGGAATGGAGAAAGGGACTCGTAGTCAAGCTCCCCAAGAAAGGAGATCTCGGAGAATGCAAGAACTATAGAGGAATAATGTTACTATCAGTCCCGAGAAAAGTGCTGAACAGAGTGGTATTAGAGAGGATGAAAGAAGCAGTGGATGCAAAGCTCCGAGAACACCAAGCAGGTTTCTGACAGAATAGACCTTGCACAGATCATGTAGCTAGTATGCACATCATATTAGAACAATCGTTGGAATGGAACTCACCACTGTATTTTTGCATTTGACAGTGTGGACAGACAGACACTCTGGAATCTGATGAGACATGGCATTCCAAAAAAGGAATGTCTTGCCAGGTGGTGCATGGAGGACGACTGAGTCTATCAGATAGTTTCAAAGTTGAGACGGGTTCAGCAGGGATGCCTGCCGTCGCCTTTCCTGTTAGTCCTCATGATCGACTGGATTATGAGGACCACCACGGACGGGAGATGAAATGGCATACAGTGGACACCATGGATTCAGCTGGAGGACTTGGACTTCACTGATGACCTGGCACGGCACTATTATTATGCACCCACAAACAGATGCAGGACAAAATGACATTTTTGGAATCAACATCAGCAAAGACAGGTCTGAAGATCAACAGAAGCAAAACCAAGATCATGAAAATACACAATAGGGGTAAGGAACGACTACCCAGTTATAGCAGGCGGAGAGCTGCTGGAGGAAGTGGATTCATTTACATACTTAGGGAGTGTGATAAACAAAAAGGTGGTACAGAGGTAGATGTTGCAGCAAGAGTGCGCAAGGCAAGGACTGCATTTCTGATACTAAAAAACATCTGGAATTCCACAAAAATAAACGCAACAAAAATCAGGATTTTTAAGACCAATGTTTTGTATGGCTCTGAAACATGGAGAATGACAAAAACAACACTAGGCAAAATCCAGATTTTCCTTAGCCGATGTCTGCGAAGAATTCTATGCATAAAATGGCAAGACAAAATCACAAACGAGGAGCTGTGGGAAAGGACTAGCCAAGAACCAGTCGCCAAGCAGATCCTGAGGAGAACGAGGGGTTGGATTGGACACACACTGATAAAGCCAACAATAAACGTCACAAGACAGTCTCTGACGTGGAATCCTCAAGGAAAAAGAAGGCGAGGAAGGCCAAAAACACATGGCAAAGAGACATGGCTGCAAAAGTACAAAGGAGTGGCTACACCTGGAAAGAAATAGAGAAGATTGTCTAAAGTCGTGTGCGCTGGAGAATCGTCGTCGATGGCCTATGCTCTGCATGGAGCGAAGGGCGTAAGTAAGTAAGAACATGGAGCGAAGGACGTAAGTAAGTAAGAACATGGAGCGAAGGGCGTAAGTAAGTAAGAACTTTGAGCAAGAAACCACTCATTTATCATTGACACCATCTGATGAACTGTTCACCACTCAATTCTCTCACATAGGAGAAAGGCCCTCCAGAAAAGCATAGTATCAAAAACATGCAAGTAAATAACTCTAAATAACTATCATTGGTTTTTTTTAAAGTTAAATACGTCGCCAATTATGCAGCTAAAAGAGTTAATACAAACTATAACCATTTGCAACTATAATAAACATTTTAATATCAGTAGTTTACCCTGAATGTGCTTTCAAAATGAAAAATTCCAATGAAACCTCTGATATCCTGGTGGCTGACATCTTACCAAGTGATTCTTGCTCTCGATGCATAGTCATGACCAATAAGCGAGCAGCGAGCAGCGTCAGGCACGTCATCAGTTCTATAAAGACAATGGTTTGTAATTGTTGTCAACAGAGGTGTGAAGTCTCACGGTTTATCTGTGAGTCTCACGGATTTTTGCGATTTACACATGCTCATGGCCGTAAGAGACAGTGCCCACGGATTTCTGTAATTTTACTATTTAAATTTTTTTCAACCCTCGTTATAACGTGCCTCGTAAATATACAACGCGGATTCGGATATTTAACAAGATTGCCACCCAGATAATCAACTCTAGATGGCAGGTGGACAAGGAAGCCCTTTGGCTTATCGAGAGTCTGACCCTTTTATTTACTTGTATCCCGCCCTTCTGAGGTATTTGTCGATTTTATTTTTAAATACATTCAAGCTACTAGCACCCACACAATCAGCAGATAATCTGTACAATTCATTTACAATCTTTTGTGAAAATATGAACTTTCTTATATCTAATCTACAGTGTTCCTTTACTAATGTAACTTCATGTCCTATAGTCCTTTTATCTTTCTTAACTGAGAAAAAATACTTCTATCAATATTTTCATAACCATTCAATATTATAAACACTTCTGTTTGATCTCCTCTCAATCTCCTGGTCTCTTGTGTTGTCAAACCACATTCTTTTAGGCGTATTTCATAACTAAGATCCCTCAGTTTTGGTATTATTTTAGTCACTCTTCTCTGTACTCTTTCTAGCATATCTATGTCCTTCTTGCGATATGGCCTCCATACAATATTCTAAATGAGGCCTAACTATTGATTTGTACAGCGGTAACATTATTTCTTTTTCCTTATACACTATATTTCGCCTAATTAATCCAAGGATATAGTGCGGTCGGCCGTGGACCCCAAATTTCAGCCAAGTTGTCGCTACGCAATCCATCATCAACATATCTATTATGCTAAATCCGACTCGTGGACCTCACCGCTGGCACACGTGCACCGTGCTTCGCGTCTCGTTCCCCACAGCGTCCTTGGCGCTGTGGCGTGGGCTTGACAATTAGTTTTGGTGCCGGCGCCCCTGGTGGCATATTTTGAAACATCGTAAGACGCCTTGCTTACGTCTTATTTCTTGGAACCTGACAACATACATTCCACTGTGCTTCTGCACGGTCTGGCCTTTCTTGTGCATGCAGTACCACTGGCTTTTGTGCAGGTAGTTGAAACCTGTATTGAGCTTGTTCTTAAGTAATTTTGTTGTCATCATAATAAGAATTGGAATATCCATAAGACATAACTGCATGCCCTCCTGTCTAACACATAGCACACACACACACAGGCACCATCTGTTGAAATTGTGGAAAACTATTCATTGTGTGGTCTACAGAAAGTACATAGAACTAAATAATGTCATTTCAGCCAACAGTGGTGCGAGCCATGAAATTTGGTAGATGTGTGTTCAACCATTTTTCCCTAATAAACTACTGACAATAAAATGTGAAATGTGATTGTAGATGCAAATGGTTAGTTTGTATTAACTGATATGTTATGTTAGGTGCATAACCCCCAATATTTGCCTTTTGTTTCCCTTTAATATAAGATTTCACTGCTTCATGTTTTAGATTTTTATTGATCTATTTTTTTCATTTGACAGATGTTCAGTCACTACAACAACACAACAAAACTGACAACAGTGATTCAGATTCAGGCGCGGAAAAGAGCATTACAAAAAAAGGAAAATGGCAAAAATATGGCCTCGATGTCGTAAGTGCCTATATTTCTGTTGA
>CM034532.1:33735230-33776924 GCA_020002185.1 Paraescarpia echinospica
CTTTCCTGTTCATCCTCATGATCAACTGGATTATGAGGACCACCACAGATGAAATGGCATACAGTGGACACCATGGACTCAGCTGGAGGACTTGGACTTCGCTGATGACCTGGCACTACTATCACACACCCACAAACAGATGCAGGACAACACAACATTTTTGGAATCAACATCAGCAAAGACAGGACTGAAGATCAACAGAAGCAAAACCGAGATCATGAAAGTACACAGTAGGAACGACAGTTATAGCACGTGGAGAGCCCCTGGAGGAATTTGATTCATTTACATACTTAGGGAGCATAATAAACAAACAAGTTGGTGCAGACAGGCGTTGCTGCAAGAGTGAGCAAGGCATGGACAGCATTCCTGATACTAAGAAAACATCTGGAATTCCACAAAAATAAAAAACACAAAAAATCAGGATTTTTAACTCCAATGTAAAATCAGTATTGTTGTATGGCTCTGAAACATGGAGAATGACAAAAACAACACTTGGCAAATTCCAGACTTTCCTAACTGATGTCTGTGAAGAATTCTACGCATAAAATGGCAAGACAAAATCAGAAACAAGGACCCATGGGAAAGGACTAGCCAAGAACCCGTCGCCAAGCAGATCCTGAGGAGGAAGTGGGGTTGGATTGGACACACACTGAGAAAGCCAACAACACACATCACATGACAGTCTCTGACATGGAATCCTCAAGGAAAAAGAAGGCGAGGAAAGCCAAAAAACCCATGGCAAAGAGACACGGCTGCAGAAGTACAAAGGAGTGGCTATACCTGGAAAGAAATAGAGAAGATTGCCCAAAGTAGGTTGCACTGGAGAGTCATCGTTGGTGGTCAATGCTCCGCATGGGGCGAACGGCATAAGTAAGTAAATTATGGCTACATAATGCCTGATATCTGACATTATATCAGACATGTATATGCCTAGCAAAATGTCATACTTTTAAAGTAACTGTCAAGGAATATCAGAGAATATGAAGAAAACAAAAATAATTATTGTGTCGATGACTTGTCTCCAGTAATAATTTCAAACATCCTAATGAAAATAATATTGTCAAAATTTAGGTTGAGGTCAGTTATGTTGAAAAATTATGTTTTAAAATGCCTGACGCATTTCTGAAGTTACTCAAGTTTTAGTTACTAACTTACGGCACTGTTCAACCCCTTCTATTATAAAGCCTAAGATAACAGATCGCCATGATAATATTACTCATATTAGTTATTCAATGAGCCATTCTGATTCTGTAGCATCAGGTGGCACCAGACTTCATTTAGATAAGTTTACTGTTCCTCAATGTTCTCTCTCTCCTCTCTCTCCTCTCTCTCCTCTCTCTCCCCTCTCTCTCCTCTCTCTCCTCTCTCACCTCTCTCCTCTCTCTGTTGTAGACAAAGTTGGTATGCACTAACATAGCCATCGATCCTTTTAAATCCTACTGAACTTACCAATAGGTTTCTCTGCAGTTCTGCCCCAAATGACTTGCCCAAGCCAGCAATGCTGAGCCCTATTTCAAAATCCCCTGGGAGGCTTGTGCCCACTTCAGATACTCTGGTTGTGCCTTCCTCTTCCATTTCATCCTCATCTTCGTCAAGTTTTTCTTCAGGAATGTCATCAATCCCAGCAACAAGTGTTCCCTCTGAAAGTGGCAGGTTGCATATCTAACACCAGTGTGATTCTAAAGAAAGCCTACAGATATTGGTGCAACAGTTGATTAATATTAAAAGGCAGGTATTTATACCAAAGAATAAAGATCACTGTTTTTTAAAGTAAGCCATAATTGTTGCATGGAAACCATAATACAGCTGTATATTAACACTCCTTGCAATGTTATGTGAAAGTTATGTTGACATCTGTAATGATGTTATGGCAATTCATTCAATTGAATGCAATACTATTCATTAATTTCCTACCAGTACCAACTCAGAAGTGCATGATTTTTTAGATCCACCAACATTTATTTGCTAAACAAAATACAAAATATGTCAATTGCCTCTAGAAAAAATCTGATAATTGATACTAAGCTAATTGTATTTAAATGTGTTCCAAGATATCTTGGTAATGTGTTATATGTGGGGTTCTAAAGTTTTTTGGGCAATACAGATGAATGGGACAGAGGGTTACATGTTCTAATACAGTAAGATATAAATGGATGCCCACAGTTGCTAACTTAGTGTAACTTGAAAAAAAAACAAGCACGTTAACCACTACAGTGAAACACTCTCTGTTACCTTTATACTTTACTGGGGTCTCCACTTTACTATACCTGCAGTGATGTTGTCATGGAACAGCTTCCTTGGTCTGATGGACACTTCAAGGGGAGATATTTGTTCTCCCTTGCTTTCCTCTCCATACAACTCCTCAGGTTCATCCTCTAGTCCCTCCTCCTTTCCGTCATCATCCTCATTATAATACTCTTTATTAAGGCAGGATTTCAACAGAAAAATCCATATCAGTGAAAATGTTTAACATGGCAGAGAAAATAATTTTACTTGTTTATTGTGCAAACACAATTTTAATATAAATCTAATGTGACTTTAGACCACATAAACACAAAGAATATGTAGTGCTGAAAGGATATGGCGTATTGTAGCTTTCGCTTGTGCCCAGCTGGCCTTCTTGATGTTTTCTTATATGGTCCTACATATTAGAAAATATTTATGCAGTAATTAAACTTGTGAAATATATAAGTTGTGAAAATCTAATTTCAATAAATAAGTTGTAATAAAACATTCTTACTTAGCAAATCATTAGTGTATTTCAATGTGCTTTGCATCACATATTACTAAATATGATACAACTTCGAAGAAATACCATTCCACTTCAGATGACATGTTGGTTATATATCGTCAAAAATAAGATAGTAACATAAAATAATAAATCAAACAAATGCTAAAAGGGAATATGCTGTATGGTAAATGTTAGTTTTACTAACCGAGTGTAATGTTAATAACATTACATAACAAATGTTTCACTTCACAAAGCATTGAAATAGTAGTGACAATATGGGGTATTTAAACAGTATACCTAGGGTGATACATACCTGATTTTGTCATATCCTCAAATTCCTCTGCTAAATCTAACCCTCTCTGGTCATTTGCTGACATCATGCGCTTGCATCCCTGTAAAAACATAAAGTCAGGCAATTATCATACTGTTGTTGTTGTTCTCCTCATTGTTCCCTGTCTTAAGGGTTGAGGCTGGCTTGGATACGTCAACATTTTCTTTTCTTTCTCTTCCTCCTCATTGTGCTTGCACTACTTTCTCTACAACCCTTCTCCATTCTCCTCGGTCTTTTGCTCTTTTTTTCCATTCCCCTTTCCATCCCTCCAAGTCTCTCTTTATGCAATCCTCCCACCTCAGTCTCGGTCGCCCTCGTTTTCTTTTTCCCTCCACTCTCCAAGCATCTGCTTTCTTTGCCATCCGTTCTTCTCCCATTTGCTCCACATGTCCTGTCCACTTCAACCGACTTCTCACCAACTTCTTGAAACTTTCTTTCACACCAACATCCTCCCTCAGCTCTTCCACTCATCGCTTATCTATTCTCTTTACCCCTGTAATTCTCCTGACCCAGTTGTTTTCGCACTCTTGTACCCTCTCGTGTTGTTTCTCTGTCATTGCTATAGTTTCTAGGCCATACAGGTAGGCTAGCTGGTGTCACGCATGCGCATAGTACCATTCCTTGAGTTTTTGCGATATGTGCCTGTCTCCCATCACACCTTCTACTTTCCTCCATGCTTTCACATACTATGATTACATTAACAAGGCATCTTAACGTTTAAACTATTGGAACTGAAATGTGAACAAACAAACTTCTCATTATAGACACTGAACCAATGGGGTGGAGTTCACTCCTCCTGCTGCCACCCAAAGCCTGTGCTAGTTTCTTCACAGCCTAATGTCCACTCATCTGAATGAGTACAAGAGTTATAGAATAAGTTGGATGAACAACTTTCACACATTTCTTTCACATCAAGTATAAAGCACTTCTGCATGGTCATCACTGACTAAATTTCTAGTATGACCTTTGTAACATCACTGAACTTTTGGTCATTGCTGACAAGATCTAAATGAGAACTGCAAGTTGGCCTATCCGGTAGTTGTTGACTTAATTCACACTACACACATGGGACAGCACAAACTTCACCCACCAGACTTCTGTGGCTTCTGGGTGTGCTGCAACTCCTCACACTAGACATATGAGTAAGTGCTTCCATGTTCTCATCTGCACTCTCAGCCAGATTCACGTCATCTGCTTCGTCTTGCAGTAACTACAACATGGAGATTGTGTGCGACTTAACTCACAAGGCAAGTGGTGACAATATGTCACCTATATACGCATACGAGCATTAATTCTGTATAAACGTGTACGTGCAAGCTTTTGTGCGTGCAAGCTTGTGTGCGTGCATGTGTGTGACTGTGTGTGCGTGTATGTGTGCGTGCATGTTTGTGCATGTTTGTGTGTGTGTGTGTGTGTGCATGCGTGCGACGCTGCGTGTATGTGCGTGTATAGGAGTGGAGTATGTTAACTTTTTTATCCTAGACAGTTTGCATCACGGGTGCCAAAATTTCATGGTTGAAAGAAAAGTAATGCCTTTATTTGTAACTTTTAAAGGAATCTGTTATTCCCTCCATCATGTCAGTGTGAAATTATGTTTCCTGCAACACGTTTGAAATATTGTGTAACATGTGTTGTTACCAGTTTCACTACTGACAATATGCTTTACCAATTTTATCACTGACAATTTAATGTGTACCTAAAGGAATATGATTGTTTCTAATGCAATGTTTTAAATGGACAATAAAGTTCTTGAATCATGGCAATATCTTGGTACTGATGAAGTTTGTGTGTAGAGATCATATACAACCAGTTCAAAAATGCTAATATAACTGTAACTCATTAATATCTTTATAAGAAATACACAGAAGATAATACCATAATTGGAGAGTCAAGTGCTACATGTGGTGTCAGTTCTACGTTCTCAAATCTGAATTCTTCGACGGAGATATCCAAACCTAAGACATAATATGGTATGAGGTGCATCACACAGGAATAAACGTAATTGTTCTTAGTCCCACAATGTTTCAAGTACATTGCATCTTAATCAAATGGTGCAAAAACAAGCTGATGCAAAAATTCATTGTTGATGACACAATCTGTTCTCTCCAGCAGTCATTTAAAATCAGGTGGTATTATTCAGGTACTTCCAAACCAGGTTTATTACCGACATGAAACAAAATTAAGAATACGCAAGCGTAAGGAGAAAATATCCGGTGACTTACATGAACCTGGAGTAACTGGGGTCTTGTTTATTTGCACATTCAGGGCCTGATACTGTGTGGCTTTATATGAACCCTTGCTGCTTGTAGGTGTCTTGGGTGTAACTGGGGTCATTACATTTGGCATATTAAACCTCTGAAGTGAAGACTGCAACAAAACATTACATCACCAAGTATTTACATGTATGTTGAATTAAAATATTTCATATCAAAATATAATTGTAGTTTGTGTGATGTGCACCAGTCAATAAAACAGAGGCTAATTAACATATATTAACCAATGACACAGCCATCCACCACTTTCCTCATCAATCAGTGATGAGAAAATTAATTTATAAAACACTCTTAAACCAAATGTTTGGCCTTACTTTGAAAGATGCAACAAAGTCTTTCCTCTGAGGTGTTCCCTTCCTGTGCTTAGTCAGTGCAGTGGGGTCATTCTCCTTATCTGCAGCAGACTTCTTGTGGTTGGGCCGGTAGTATAGAGGCTCAGCCTCACTGTCTTCTCCTTCAGTAAGCCTCGGGGAATCTACCTTCTTTCTCTTCCTCATGGCCTTCTTCTGCCCAGCCAGTGCACACATACACGTTTATTAATTGACCTATCCATCATGTTACCAAAAGCTCCATCAAGCCATTAAAAAATAATTAAATGTATGACGAACACATGGTGTGTTCCTGCATTCGGTCATATATTTTTCTTAATTTTGGCCACAAGTGTATCTTTATGACAAAAACATACGGCAAAGTATCCTTAAGTGACAACTGTATGCAGGAATGTTTGATTTATGAGTGGTCATGCAGTAATAGTAATGTAATTCACGTATATAACCGTTATCTACGATGGTGGCAAAGATATAGCTTGTTGAAAATAAAGCACCCAATTTTGATTGACATGCCAACCGGGACATACTGGATTATAAATAATTCCAGGTTAAAAGACCTGCTCAATGGGGTCAAAATTAATTACAAAACTAAAAAATGCTTAAAGACTAAGTGAAATGAAATTTTTAATGTCTTTGAAACTTTGTATACATAAACTTAATACTCTTGTTAAGTAATGTGAAATATGAAGCCTGATCATTGTGAACTAATGTCACTAAGCCCACTCAAACGTAGTCATTTGGTTATTACAGCTAATCAGATGTTGTTTACATCACCACAGGTAGGGCCGCTGAGTGCACCCTATCCTTTACCGCAGCAAGTGGCAGAGCAGTCTGTTGCTTCAGACTGTACATGAAATTGCAATAGCGGAATTTAATATTTTGTGATACATGACCATAAAGATAATATTCTTATCTACGTGTTGTTGCTGGACGTACTCAGGCACTGTGTTAACTTTTTTAGTTATTGCCGTTTGAACATCACGCTACACTCCAAATGAATTTCCCTCCCAAGGGACAATAAAGTATTGTGATTGATTGTGATTGATTGATTGAATGCTCAATCTTGCATTATATCCGATGCCGCATATACATTGCAGGATTAAGCATTCGCTATGTTTAAACGGCAATAACTCAAAAAGTAAACACAAATCCTGGTTACGTGCAGTGACCAACTTGTAAATAAAATTATTATTTTTACTGTGATATCACAAAATATTAAATCCCATTGCAAGTTTGAGCATTTGGTATGTTCAAACAGCAATAACTCAAAAAGTAAACAAAATTCCTGGGTGCATCCAGTGACACATTTGTAGGTAAGATTATTGTCTTTATGGTGATATAAAATTCCGTAATTGTAATTTTAGGTACGACCTGAAACACCAACCGGCATAGATGCATGTCATGCTAAATCCTAGCGATGCTACCTGCGGTGACGTCACAATAACCGCTAGGTGTCACAACAAACTGTGCAAAAAATGTACAGAAAAGTGCGAACAAAAGGGGCTTCGAAAAGGGTGACGAAGGGGGTTAACAAATTTGTTGAATATCAGGACACTATTTTTAGATTCAGATTGGGAATAAAAAAGGTTCATTTTGCTTAGTCTTTAAGAGATAAGGAAAAGTAAGCTAAATAAATAAGTTAAATATGACTGTACATTGCACCTAAATATCACAATGTGCACTGTCTATTCCTTTGAATAACAGTTAACTGCTGCCAAAAACAAAGGACACGTGATGCAGAGCAACTCTGCTGGAATGGATAGCCCAGAGCAGCATCACATAACAAATAATCTAAGGTATATCTGGTCAGTGAGTGAATATCTTTCAGTATTTCTACCTGTAAATATGTATATATATGCAATATACTCGAGTGTGTCATCACCTTATGTATCAGCTGCAGTGGTTCATCCTGGTCAGACTGAATGCCCTCAGATTCGGATGGTGCAGCGGTGTGGACAGATATCTTGCCTGCCCTGGTCCCGTATGTCCTCGCTGGTCGGGTCTTGCCTTTGCGTGCAGTACTGCCCAGCCAGCTCACCTCACTCCTTCATACAGACAACAACCACAACTGATCATGATTTATTAATAAAATTAATAAAATTTTATTTTCACACTGTACCACCCTTAGTTTACACTAGTTTTGAGGGCCGAACCATTCATGCATCATTTAAAAACTTAAATCAATTCTCTCATAATAATAATATATATAATTTGTTGTAGTACCACATCAGCATATGTAATACAAAATAATTACATGGCCTAGGGTTGCTAGGTAAACAAATACATAGATGGAAATACTAATAATAAGAATTAGTTTAAATAGCATAATATAGCAATATAATAATAACACAAATTATGAATAAATATATAAATAATATGCATAAATTATATATATATATATATATGTACATCAAATTATGTTTGGTAGATATTATGATTAAAAATATTATTATTAAATTACAAAGACTATTTATTTATCAGTAAAAAGTTGCTAAGTCTGTTTACACTGAGAAATCAGTACAAACTATTAATGCTAGATATGCACATTAGTTTGAATGGCACAGAATGTGTGAAGCTAACGACCTTACTAACTGACATGACAGCAGTACTAGTATAATATAATAATTGTAATTTATTGCCTTTTGCAGCCATAAGATTGAGTAAAGGTACAGGTACAAACTGTGGATAAAACAAACCTTGTTTCTGCTCCTTCGTCTGTTTCAGAGAACACAGACTTCTTGTGTTTTTTCATCACTGGTTCCTTCTTCAACATCAAACACATAACCCTTTTACATCTAAATAAATAATTCTTCACAGCAGACAATGCAGTGTCACTGTCTCAGTAGTGGGCACAGATATGGGCTAGATTAACATGCACAACACTTATATGTACTGTTTTATTTAAGCACTGAATATTACGTCTTTTTGAAATTCTGAAGGGATTAATGAAACACAATCAGTATTTACTACATATTATTAAATGAAAATATTTAAAAATAAATATTTCATTTCACGCTTTAGTAATGAACACTCTAGCTTTCACAATTAAAGCTTTGTGTGATAAATCAACAGTAACATGCTAAATAACAAAATGTTTATCAATTAACTATTGCCAACTGTGAGTGTAATAAAGCCAATATTAAATACACATGTATAGAATACATTAATTTAATATAAATTATTGTACACACACACTTATGAATGATTATCGCTTACACGATGTCAAAGATGATATTTTCTAATAAGATTGTATGTCTGTATGTCGAACAGTTGATAAATGACTCACCATTTCAGTGTTTATGTTGAATGTGTACGGATCAATATGCTTCCTGTGAGCTGACTGCTTTCGTTCCGTTGAAGTACATTCCGATACAACTCCCACTGAAGGCGTAGCATCAATTTCACTGAAGACACCAGCACACAGCCCATATGTCACAAATATCCAGAGCTTACAGGCACATGTATCTGGTAGGGCATCATTCACAATTATTAACATTTACCTCTTCGTACAGTGTGTACTAATTCTCAGACCCCTGTGCCTCCCATGTATTTAAAACATTGATAATTTTCCATACTGAATGTCTTATGTAGGTATGTAACCATGTTATGACACAACACATGCAAAGAGCAACTATCATAATCCTTGAATGTAATGACGCTACAATTTCTTGGCTTGTTTCTATATTTCTTTTTCAAGTTTCTTGAGAGGTAATGTCAAAAAATATCATAATATTTACAAATATATAATTTATATATATATACAATCATTATACATGTAATTCAAATGCGACTGACCCGACATTTTTACAATTAGTATATGAGCCCCCTCCACTTTTGTACGATCGGAGTGGAAAGCACTTAAGGAAGGCTTTGTTAGAACAGCTGAGGAGATATGTGGCCGAACATCAGGAAAGCCCACACAAATCCGAAAGAACAGTGGTGGTGGAACCAGGAAGTTGAACAAGCAATACAAGAAAAAAGGAGGCACTGAAGTGTGTGGAATAAGTGAGTGACGAAGAAAAGACAAGGCTGAAGCAGAAGTACCGAGAGAAGAAGGCAGAAAATAAGGCAGTTGCTAAAGCAAGAGATGAAAAACAGCAGGAATTATGTGATAGGATTGAAGAAGATGGAGGGAAAAACTGATCTTCAAACTTGCCAGAGACAGCAAAGATACTATACGAAAATCAGCAATGAAGAGGGACGTGACACTGGTTACTGGAGCAAAACAAGTGCTGGATGTTTGGGAGGAGTGCTTCAAGAAACTACTAAATCCAGAGGAAGAATATGAGATAGAGATACCTCATACCATAAGGAGAAAGCTGGAGGTGAGGACAATAACAGAAGAAGAGGTGGAGAAAGCGGTAAAGAAGATGAAAACAGGAAAGGCCGTAGGAGTGGATGAACTCTCAGTGGAAATGGTGAAAGCAAACAGACTAGTTGGAATCAAGTGGCTGACAAGGCTGTTTAATGTGTGCTTCACAGCAGGAGAGATACCAGCAGAGTGACAAAGAGGAGTGATTGTGCCGATATGGAAAGGGAAAGGGGACATCCATGACCCAGGGAGATACAGAGGCATCACATTACTGAGCCAATCCCTGAAATTACGGGCAATTACGAACTGCCTCACGTGTACGATGACGTCATTCAGCGTCATAGGTACTGATGAAGTCGGCGTGACACGTCAACGAAAGCCTCTACCAGGTAATTTAACATGATTCTTGGATATGAAAAATGAAAGTTTCTAATTTGAAAACGAACTATCCTGAAGAATGTTCAGTAATCTTAGGACAAAGTATGGACAAGAATGTGTCAAAGACGTGAGGAAACTCGAACAATTGACCAGAAAGGTTTCGCGCCACAGAAATCACCTTGTATTTACGCTACGTTGCAAAGACATCAATGTAACACCTCCCAGTCTCAGTCTGAAATGCCCGATAAACACGATGAATGCGAGGAGAATAGTGGACAAAGCCAGGAAGGAACTAGTGAGAGAGAGAATACGTGTCATAAACAACAAATTGGACACGTTTAAAGAGAAGAAACTCGCCCTAGAAACGAAGCTGTTTACTTCGTTGTCAAGGGAAGAACAACAAAACGTCACGCGCCACACCGCGCATGTCAGCGAGAGTACACATGAGAAAACAAAATGGCGCCATCAACAACAAATTTGGCGCTTGGAAGCGAAGAGAGACAGAACAAACGAAGTTGACCTTACCGGAACACAACTAAAAAGGTGGGTAATAAATCTGTCGAAATACAAACTGTCCGGGGCCCAGAATAAGATATTAGCGAAGGGACTAAATTACGCGGTAACGCCAAAAAAAGTACCAATCGAGGAGTTCGTCGTAGCGGCAGAACAAGCGACATGGAAACTACCACAAGAACAAAAAGACAAACTTTGTGCAGATATCGCGGGAGTTCTGAAATCAGCAAAAGTTCCAAAACAGAACCTAACCAGACAAGAAAGAACAGCTTTGAAAGAGCTGCAGGAGGAGAAGTCCATCACCATACTCCCAGCGGACAAGGGAAAGGCCAGTCATCATGGAAACGAAAGAATACCAGGAAAAAATGAAAGAAATGCTAAGTGACGAAGCGACATATGAGAAGTTAAAGAAGGATCCGACCAAGAAATATAAGGCAGAACTCATCAGAATGGTAAATTCCTTGGAGAAGGAGGGGAAGATCACGAAAGATCAGTACTGGTACTTATATTCTACGCTAGAAAAAGTACCACGGATGTATGGATCACCAAAAATCCACAAGGAGAAGGTGCCACTCAGACCAATTGTCGACTACACACAGAGAATAGCATACAGAGTATCCAGAGAATTGGCCAACATACTACAACCACTCGTTGGAAAAACAGAACACCATACTGAAAATTCACAAGAATTAGTGAAAGAAATGACAAAGCTGAGAATGGAAGAAGGAGAATCATTTGTGTCATATGACGTTGTGTCACTGTTCACGAAGACCCCAATCAGAGAAGCTTGCAAAGTCATCAGAAAAAGACTAGAGAATGACAAGACACTAAAGAAGAGAACAAATATAAACGTAGACGACATCATGGAGTTGTTGAAATTTGTCTTGGAGACGACATACTTCAGATTTGGAGGAGAAATTTACCAACAGAAGTTTGGGGTAGCCATGGGCAGTCCAGTGTCCCCCATTGTTGTGAACCTATACATGGAGGACCTGGTGCAGAAAATCATAGCCACAGCACCAGTCGATTGCCAACTGAGAAACTGGAAGCGATATTTGGACGATGTAATTTGCCTGGTACACACAGGAAAGGCAAAGAAATTACAACAACACATGAACACTGTAGACCCCACAGGTAGCATCATTTTCACGCGGGAAGACGAAGAGAACAACAGCATGCCCTTCTTGGATGCAAAGTTCACCAGAAAGGAAGATGGCAGTGTGAAGTCCACAGTGTACAGGAAGAAGACGCACACTGACCAATACCTGAATTTTGCATCCCACCACCCCAAACATCAGAAGTTGGGAATTGTCAGAACCCTTATGAACAGGTGTGAGACAATAACTTCGGAGGAGGGGGACAAGAAAGAAGAGATGGAACACCTGAGAGGAGCTCTAAGAGTATGTGGCTATCCGTCGTGGGCCTTGAAAAAGGTGACAGATAGCAGTAAGAGGAAAAAGACCAACAGAAAGACTAAGGACAAAAACTATCGGAGCCAAGTAGTCATTCCATACATAGAGGGGGTCTCAGAGAGAGTACATCGAGTACTGAAAAAGTATGGAGTAGCAACGGCCATGCGTCCCCACACCACCCTCAGGCACCTGTTGGTACATCCCAAGGACAAAGTACAACTAGAAGAACAGGGCGAACTGGTGTACCAAATACCGTGCAAGAATTGTGGTGGGGAATACATTGGGGAGACAGGAAGACTACTCAAAACAAGACTGGAGGAACACAGAAAGGACGTAGACAACACGAAAAATGAGAAATACACAAGGAGCGGGAAAAAAAGATTGATGTCTACCATCAATAAATCCGCCCTTACAGACCATACGACAACTGAAAACCATATCATAGACTGGGAGGGAGTGAAAATTGTAGACAAAGAAACCAACAGAAGAATTCGGCATATCAAAGAAGCCATCTGGATCAGAAAAACCAAAACACCCATCAACAGAGACGAGGGCAATTATGAACTGCCTCACGTGTACGATGACGTCATAGGTACTGATGAAGTCGGCGTGACACATCAACGAAAGCCTCTACCAGGTAATTCAACATGATTCTTGGATATGAAAAATGAAAGTTTCTAATTTGAAAACGAACTATCCTGAAGAATGTTCAGTAATCTAAAAATAAAGCCCTGAAATTGTTGGAAAGGATACTGGATGCTAGGGTGAGGCTTTCAGTGGAGAGCAAAATCGGAGAGAATCAGCTGGGATTTAGGAAAGGGAGAGGAACAGATGATGGCTTGTTTGCCATCAGACAAATTATCGAGAAGAGAGAATTTAAAAAGGATGTAGCATTCGGTTTTGTAGATCTGGAAAAGGCATTTGACACCATGCCAAGAGAACTCGCATTTGCAGTCATGAGATGGATGGAAGTTGGAGAAGCAGAAGCCAGAATGGTGGAGTAAATGTACAAGGAGACAACAGCGGTAGTGAGAGTCAAAGGAGAAACATTGGAACAATTTGGAGTGGAAGTAGGACTCAGACAGGGAAGTGCCTTGAGTCCCCTGCTTTTCATTATGGTGATGAACCTGATCAGTGGAAAGATATCGGAGCAAGAAGAAGGAACTACAGACATCATTGCAAGAATGGAGTGACACCTTCAGAGAACACAGCCTCCAAACGAATCTGGAGAAGGCTGAAGTAATGTGGATAGGTGAACAGGAGGTAGACCAGCATGTAGTTGTTGACGGAAAGACCATTAAACAAGTGAACAGCTTTGTATACCTGGGCTGTACAGTGTGTGAGGATGGAAGGAGTACTAAAGAAATACAGAGGAGGGTGCAAGTAGGAGCAGCAGCATAGAAGAGGGTAGAAGGCATTATGTGGGACAGAAAACAGAAGAAACAACTGAAAAGAAAAGTGTTGGAAGCCTGCGTTGTACCAGCCTGTATGTATGGGTTGGGAACACTGCCACTGACAGAGAGATAGGAGAAGAAACTACAGGTAGCAGAAAACAACTGGGTCAGAAGAATATGTAGAGTAACGCGAGAGGATAGAAGGAAAATGAAGGAATTGAGAGAGGAGATTGGAATGAAAAAAACACCTAAAGAGGAAAGTAGCCGGTAACAGAATGAGATGGGCGGGACATGTACATAGAATGGGTGAAGACAGACTGGCGAAAAGAGCATGGAAAGTAGAAGAGGGTGGCAAATGAAGGAGAGGAAGAGCAAGGCTGAGATGGAACGACAGTATAAAACGAGACCTGGGGAGGGCTGGCATGAATAGCCATGAATGGATGGCCATTGCGGACGAGAGAGAGGTGGAAAGAACTCATAAGAAAAGTAGAAGAAACTACCAAGTGAAGTGAACTCCACCCCGCAAGGGGAAGAAGATGAAGTTCTTATCATGTACCACCAACGTGCTGTGGAACCTCTGTATTACGATCACCCACGGGACCAGGCCAAAGTGACCTTTATAGCAAGGTGACCTTAATACTGAATATGTCAACTAAAGCATCACGGGAACATTCATGCATGCCATTTTAGCAGGAATGAACATTAAGCAATGATGTATATATTGTCATGTGTGTGATACAGCGTTTTATTAAAGGATACAGTTACTTATCTGATGAATTGGTCAACAGGAACTTTGTTTACAATTAACATTTAGATACACATGCACCCGCAATCATTGTCATAAACATTCACCATGCACACCCTGCACAACATTTCTGTATTTATGCTATTGGTAGCATTGTGTTTTTTGTTATAAATCATTCTTGGTAAAACATATTATTTGCTGACATGAATATTCTTTTGATATTTGTTGATTATGATAGAACAAGCGTTGTCGTAAATGCCAACAGAGTTTCAACATTCAAACTCTTAATTTAGAGGTGTTATGGGATATTTCGTGAAGCCTATTATCACCCAGTCACGCCAGTAAAATAATACAATAATGTAGGTTAATCAACAATTTACAAAAACACATTGTTTTATTATTCAAAATCAAGACCCCTTTGCTATTCCAAACGGTTGTTAAACAAATACACAGCAGACGCCTAGCAGATGGTGCCATACTGTCAGCGTCGAAGACGAATACAAAGCCTTTGGCACTGCTTCTATGCCGCTGCATTTGTCTGACAATCTGCTCAGCCAATAAGAATTTGGCTTCCAAGTACTACATAGAGGGGCGCGCGATAGTGTAGTGGTTAGCACATCCGTCTGACATGCCGGCGCCCCGAGTTCAATACCCGGACCGGGCAGGTATGGTATATTTGGTGTAAAAACCTGGCTCTCAACATTGGGGACTGTGTATCTCTCGTGAATCGGAGATCACGTTAATGTCGGTCCCGTCTCAATTTGGAATGTAAAAGAACCACTGAGGACGACAAGCACCCTGGCAGTGACCACCCTCAGTGCCAGCATAGAAAGGTCGGCTTGTTCTGAAAAAGGCTGGCTAATTGAATGAGACCTCATAAGATCATAACATTGTAACCACAATATATATAGACTAGTCAGATAATAGAACGTTGCCGAGTGCTGGAAACAACTAGGAAACCAGAGGATAAAGATAATGGGGTCCAACACCTTTACATTGTTTTCTTTATGGCAATTGTCGAGTAAACATCCACACACCAAGTTCATGGCTTCGTGTTGTCAGCGTTGCCTTTGGTGGGCAGGCACCGGGCCACTGATTGGCTGCGTCCGTTGCCGATCTTGGTTTCCCAGCTGTGACTGACCTAAGTGCGGGGGTAATTTGCGGGCAATCTCATAATTTTGCACTGGGTTACGAACCGTATTCCTGAATAGCGAGGTGACCAGATTAGCGGGACTAATGTCGTACCTTTTACTGCGTAAATCATTTGGGACTGTCCCAAGGTGACCTTAATGGTGAGGTGACTGGATTACCGAGGTGACCGTAAACTGAGGTTTCAACTGTACTTAGGCTGTTCAGAATAATATGTGTTATTCCAGTTACCAGGATATTCAACCAACCAAGTTAATTACGTATAGCCAACCCCAGTTCTTCAGATATAACAAGAAAAATACATTATTTATTTGCAACCTGGTCTAAATCCAACCACAAGGAAAACATTAATCTTGGTAGGTGACATATTTATAACAACAAAAATTAAACTAAAAATTACTAAAAATGGCTACATGTTCTAAAATATTTTCCACCAGAAAATAATAAAAGAAAAAATCTGTCAACAACATGTTGCATTGGCATGAATAAAATATGGTCTTGTTTCACATAACACCATACCTGTCAGATATATCTTTATAGTTGACACGTTTTGACGGTCGTCTGTTGACACTTCTGAAGTTGTATTCTGAAGCTTCAATGAGACCCTAGCATAATAAAACATGGTGAGTTCATTCCGTTTAAAAGGCTACTTCCAGTGTGTCTTTTAATAACAAAATTACTAACATAATTTATTAAACGTCATTGGCTAATTACAATGTCATGCCGATTCATTTACTTTATTAATTATAATTGAGGAAACATACTGTATGTATATATGTATGTGGGTAAGTTAACGTTTTCCTTTTAGATGGCTTGAACCTTGAACGCCAAACTTTCAGGGATTAATCTACGACCCAATGAATAGAACATAAGCCCTTTAATACCTATATCTTTTCAAAAAATACCCAATATTTGTCAAGATTCTCACGTTTTATGGGGTAAATCAGTTGTTCAGAACATAAAACGTAATGTGTGCGTAATATGTAACAATCGCAGGAACCAATACTTCAGAAAAGGCCCCTGCGTCATGGACTTGGTAACATGAAGTAGATGCCAACACAATAATGCTTATGTCTACCTTCATGCCAAAAGCATAGAAATATGATTATTTGACAATTCTACACTATCACGACAAGAGCCTACCAGTCGACATAAACTTCACATTCTCTCCAACCTTCGTCATTTTGAACAAACGAGTATCAGTGAGCATGTTATGGTGTTTATGTAATGATGCTGTGTGTTTTCTAACATTTGGTATGACTGTCAACTAAAAAGGCATCTCATCAGGTGATGAGCATTTTTGCTAGTGTTGTTAATTCTTGCTAAAGCCGGACATATTTTTTAACAGTGTTGACCTTTTATTTGTAATAATAATGAACCGCTGAGATGATTAGTTATAAAATGATATGTAAATGATATCAACTAACCCGACATAATTGACCAAAGTCAGGTGTATCACCACGAGTCAACTCTTCCACGTCACTAATGTCACCAGCATTAGTGTCACTGCCATGATTCCTGTCAAATGTAATGCCCAGCGACTGTATACAATTCATAGATTGCATCCGACTATTAGTCTACTAATACCTCTTAAGTTTCCCACAATATTCACATGCTATGTAGTTCTCCGTAATCGAAGGAACAACATACAATCAGGCCAACTTTTCCTTTCTTAAATTTTTATGAGAAAACATTTATTAAAAAACAAATCAACATAAACCATCAGAATCAAACTGTCAACTCAACACTGTTTATTGTATAAAGTATTGATGTTAACAAACAAATAAAACGTTGCCCTTATTAGTTGTAATTATAAGTATTTATTTATACTTACATTAATTCTGGCTTGTAGATATCAGTCTCTTGCTCCTTTTGGGTTTTCTGTATCTCGGCTTTGGTCTGCAAATAAACCAATATCATTGTTGAATTCATGCATACTGTCAATGCTGTCCTATGGTAACATGAATTCCTTCCAGCAGTTTCAGTTTGTTATGGTGTTTACGAGATTAACCCCAATAAGCATGGTGTTCTTTTCAATCATCCCCGGAAGGGTTGTATTAGGATGACCTCTTTTCTGAGGCCTAGTGGCTCTTTGTTGGCTATTTCGTTATAGCACATCACATGACCCGCCAGACAAAAACAAATGTGAAACAATGGTGGAAATCCGAGGAAGACGTACAATTACTGGTTGGCGATGTGTTCATGCCAGGACACATTCAGGATGTTGTCTACGAGCCACCATGCAATTATTCAAGGGTTTGTCAGAGATCCATGATGATTTACCTCCATATATTATTATCACATAACAGTCATCCTGAAGATAGTTTGGCGTGTCTGCTTGCATACACATAATTATGTGCATACGTATCCATTATGTGTCCATACATAGATGTGGTGTATGTACATGCGTGAATAGATGTGTATGTGTGGCTTTGCGTTTGTAGGTGTATGCATGTGTTTGTGTGCATGCATGTGTATGTGTGTGCATGCTTGCACACATTATACATTCTACATCAGTGATTTCACATGATCACTATGTGACAAGGAAGCATGATCAGTTTAATGATGAAAAGCAGCATCATGACAGCAGCGATGTGACCAAGTCTAAGTCTACCTTTATTTCTGTGATAAGAATGCTTACCTGTTGTAAACGGTTCTTCGTAGTCTTGCTGTTCTCTCTTGCCTTCGATTTCACATTTCCTTCCTTAGAGGTGTGTTCATCTTTCCCGTAACATTTAAAGTTTTCTTTCTTGTTGCAGTCGTCACGTGGTACAGTAGTCATAGACTCCCCAATGTGCTCACTGCCATTAGCATCAAACCCAAAATTAGTTGCTATTGCATCTTCAAAGTCATACAGAGCCGATGTCTGAAACCTTTCTCTCAGTGTCGACAGACATTTCAATTTATACTTAGGTTTGTCATCATCTTTCCTCATCAGTTTCTCCATATCAACAGTTGTTGGTTCGCAAAGTTTTGTGCGAGTGACATCAGAATGGTCAGTTCCTTTTTTGAACTTATTGTTGTCTTTCGGCAGGCCTTTCTTACTTCTCAGTTTATTCTGATGTTTGTGGAAAATGTTTTCTGAAATTGATTTGGTCAGCTTGCTTTTCCCCTCACTGTCACTCAGTAATTCATCATCAGTCACTGTATCATCTCTGTTTCTATCAGGCTTCTTCGATATCTTCTTGTTCTTGTTGGAAATGTCAGCATCATTCGTGTCTGGTTCAAAAGTGTAGATATCATCAGAACTGTCGAACATTTTCTGAGACTCAGGCTGCTCTTTGTTTCGTGATTTAAAGAACTTTGGTGGTTTAATTTGTGTGCTTGATGTTTCTTGCACAATAGAACTGTCATATCCAGATTTTCTTACTTTAAGCGACTTGTATGATCCTCCCACCATGGCTTCTTTGTTTCTCCTCTTGTCAGGGTGATCATTATTTTGATGTGCCACCTTCTTTGGTTGTTTACCTCCAATCATCTTCTTTGATGATTTACCTCCAATCACTGAATGATCTTCAAATCCATAAGAATCAACCATCTTCTTTGATGATTTACCTCCAATCACTGAATGATCTTCAAATCCATAAGAATCAACCATCTTCTTTGATGCTTTACCTCCAATTTCTGCATGATCTCCAAACCCATATGGATCTATGATCTTCTTCACTGAATTACTTCCAGTCTTGGCATGATCCTCAAACCCACATGGATCTATCATCTTTTTCATTGACTTATCTACTGTCTTTGCATGGACTTCAAACCCATATGGATCCATCATTTTCTGTGCTGACTTGGTATCTTGGAAAACTTTTAGTTCTTTCTTCGTATGTTTGAACAACCCTTTTACATTTCCATCCATGAAGGGTTTGTTCTGTTGTACTTTATTTTTATCTTCAACACAAGCTACACTCTCTTGAAATTCAACATTATCTTCAAAATCATCTCGATGAATCAAGTTGACATCTTGACTTTCAGTTTCATAATCATTAATCTGACACCCAAACTGACACTCCCCCTCTTGGGTTCCTGCAGTCTCAACATTAGTTGTCTTTTCCAAGACTTCTTCATGACAGGACTCAACGTCTTGACTGCTAATGCAGCAGACACTTTCCTCCACTGCCCTGCTGTCACTTGGCAGGCACCAACTCAACGTTTTCCCTTCACATTCAATATCATTACTTAGTGCCTTGTCATCTTGTGATTTCTTCCGTCCCTTCTGTGGCTTCTCAACATCAATCTCTTTCTCTTGTCTCTGTGCTTTCTGTTTCTCCTTCAAACGTTTGCTCACTGTCCTACTCTGCTCTTTGTCTGTTGTTTGATTCATCTGCTGTGTCTTTCCGTGGTCCAACTTGCAGTTGTCACCTTTATCTGCTTCTTTGCTGTCTGTCTGGTCTTGCATAATGTTGTCTGCTTCTTTTCCTCTTTTGCGCAACTTTTTATTAGCTGGAGCACCAGTCTTGTGGTGTGCATCTCTCCTACTTGGTGGCTTAGCTTCTGGTCTGAAATATTCATCAGATAAATTGACCGTCTCAGTTTCTTCCTCTGACAAACATTCTAATTCTGCACCAGAAGAAGTGTCTTGGGATGACAAACTGCTGCCTCTACAGAGGAGCATCCTGCGTGTCGCTGCTGTTTTCCTTGCCTTCATTCCCCTCGCCTTCTTCCGTCTTTTCCTCTTTCTTCTTTTTGCACCTGCGCTATCGATCTGGTGGTAGGATGCAACTGCTGTGGTCTGGCTGGTTGAGTCAGGGGACATCATTGTGATGCGGCCCCGACTCTTGTTCACCAACATCTCAGTCAACGTCCTCGCCTTGTCACACTCAACACTGCCAGGTTCTGAAACACACCAGCATATTGTTGTCTCGCCTGTTCTCATTGTTACACCTGTTTGTGTATGTAATCAGTCATACACTATGCTAAGATCCACAGATGCTTGAAATGGTATAATCATATGGCATGTGTTCTCCCATATCATTCATTAAACATATAGAGCTAAATTAATTGTTAACATCATCGTCATGTTCAGTCGACCGAGGCTGGAGCATAGATGAGCTGTTTCAATAAGGATTAATTGTAAGCATTCATTTAACTACCAGGTAAACTAAATGCAAAAAGTTGTTTCTTCTAAATAACGCACACACACTTCCACACATGCACCCATGCAGCCACACTTGTATTCACATCTTGATTCAAGCATGCTGCAGATACGTACCAGCAGCCAGCTTTGCTGACTTTTCACTGATGTAAGGAGTAGTGCCCTCTTCATTGACTGTGCAGAGGACAGGTGGTATGGATGCCTTCAGCGTGTCTTTCACGTACAAGTCACACGCCAACACAGCTGCCTCCACCTTCAACATACACATGTCATTCTACAACACTTGTGTCTGTCTCACAAGTAGAATGTCATCTACACATCTCTACTAGTCTCTTCCATCTGTGTCGGAACATACCTACTTAAAGTGCAAACAAATTCTTTTTGACATCATATCCAATCCATAATTTACCTTGCATAAGCTTTCGTCAGGGTGTCACGCCAACTTCCTCAGTACATGTGATGTCTTTGTTATGACACATCACATGACCAGCCAGACAAAGACAATGTTGTATCACAATGGTGAAGACGTACACTTCCTTGTTGGCAATGTGATCACACCAGGGTACATTCAGGACGTTGTATATGGGTTTGAAGATTACGCAAAGATTTGATGTAAAGCATCAAAGAAGATAATTGGAGGTAAACAAACAAACAAACAAGGTGGTACATCAAAATAATGATCACCCAGACAAGATCAGAAACAAAGAAGGCATGGTGGGAGGATTGTACAAGCCGCTTAAAGTAAGAAAATACATACGTCATCAAATGACTAAAACATCTATCAATCGAGACGAGGGTAATTACGAACTATCTCACAAGTACGGTGATATCATTAGATGTCACATGTACTGAGGAAGTTGGCATGCGACAGTGACGAAAGCCTATACAAGGTAAATCACGTATTGGATAAAAAGAAATTGCTTGCATAAAATGAACTATCCTGAAGAATTTTCGGCAACCTACTTAAAGTATTCACTGTTTCACACCATTTTAATGATTCTTTCAGTCAGCAGGTTTTTGTTTTCTGCATACTAATAGGTCCATGCAGACTGCTATGTGAACAGGCTTTCTTGTATTCTGTTAATTTAATTAAAATTACATTGATGTTCACTTGCCATACACTAAAATAACTCTAACACTGTATTTAGTAATTCATACATATGATCTATATATTGATATGCTGACTTTGTTATAGCACTGTAAGTTTATCGAGTTCCACTGGCCTCTTTCTATGTTCATTCAGTTCCTTGGATTATTGGCCTCAGATCTACCAATATGCAATGTATTAAAAAAAAACACAAAGGTAGTTATTGGGAGTTATTCCCTTTTTTCAGTTGACACAGGGATGAGAGCGACATTTGATCATAACCGCTGAAAATGTATGAGATCGAGGTACGAGCAGAACATGGTATGTAGTATGTTTAGACTAAACTCGTACCAATTCTTGTAAAGAAATAATTAACTTGTTAATAATTAAATCAGTTGGGTAACTGGCAATAACAAGATACCGTACAGGTATCTGAAACAGGGGTGATTGGGGCCTGGTTCCGCACCGCAGTGCTGGAGATAACTGTTGAAGTAAGCGATCCGAAGGCACTAGAAATAGTGGTGTTCATCTACTGCAAATGTGTCGTTGTACAGCTTTTATCAGTAAGAACGTGGTCCCTTATTGACACAAAACTACGCCCACCGTACTTCACTGTGACATTACAAAACACACAAAATGCAATGCCTGGTTGATCCGTGTTTTTTTTAGAAAGTCCTCGATTGTCAGTTATTTTGTTGCCACTACCGACATCTATTTCGACAGTTTTCTGTAACCAGTCTGCTCGAAATTTGTTCCTGAGCATTTTGTCAATTTCTCGAAAGCAAACCTCGTCAATTTTCTCCCGAAATTTCATTATGTAGTTGGTTATAGTACACACACAAGGCTGCCAATAAGCACAACATTCTGTGGTTCCTTGACTATATGCAGTGAGAACATTGCGTGTCCACCCGCATTGGGAACATCAGAAGGTAGTAAACGAAACAGAGAGACCAAAAATTGAATGAAAGCTAACTCTTCCGTAGTGATATTGCGAATAAAATATTTGTTATTAGTTTCAAACAGAACCAAATTAAAGAACTTTGATTATAAGTCTTTGTTTTGTTCACAACAAAGTTAAGCGTATCAACATGTTAGTTCTATATGCACCACTAACATGCCATTGTAGGTCTCCACAGTCAAAAAATGACCTGATTATTAACCTACAGCGAAGTCATCAGACGCCGATTTGGTGTTTCCCTGCGTGTTTCCCCCGAGTTCCCAAATGGAAATGAGATATATTGATGTCATTAAATTTGAATTATCCAATAGCCTTTCACAATGCTAAGCACTTATGGGTTTAACACGGTTTACGCCCAACTTTTTAATTTTTACTCAGCTTTGCGACCCCCCCCCCTATATATAAGTCTACCAACAATTTCTCCTCGGATCTGGACAAATTACAGGAATGACTCAATTGGATGCCCCAAATGCGGAAATCCGTGTTTCCACGGAACTCTCTCATTCCTGTTGACAAATTGTATGGTTAGATATTCCCTAGAGTTGTAAATTTATGATCAAAATACTGTAATGATAATAACAGATGCCCTTAATTTATTGACCCATGGGTAGGAGTAAGCTAGTAGAAATAAAGGCTATAAAAAATCACCCTTGGATTCTCATTTACACAGGCGAATGATGAGTCCTACTTTGAAGTACTATAAGGTATGATAATGAGTAATATTCAGGATGAAAAGAATTATTTTTGTGTAACAACAGAGCGAGCACCTAGCGGTTAAGCTAGGTGGTTATACAACCTGTTGCCCCTCCTAGCCTGCACACCCCTTTGAATCGCCTCAACGCTTAATAAGCTGGCCTGAAACACCCATTCAGCCCATGTCAGTTACGCGGCATCCTATTGGCTAGCAGCGTACATGGGATACAATTTTGGGCAGGAGATGACGTGGTGTTCTTGTTCACTTCGATTCGCTTCGCCATCATGACAAGTTCAGTTTTCGATCAGCAATTTTGTTTCCCACCCACCCACCCGTTATATCTGTTGTACATGTACTGTGTGTTATTTGATTCCATGTTAGCATATGGAATGCAGGATGACTTAATACTGATGTTACATGAATGTTTTATGGGGGGTTCTTACCCCCCACTTTTGCATATATCAAGCTGTAATTACTCTAGCTAGTACTATAGAAAGGTACACAGTCTGCACACCGGGTATCTTTTTCCCTTGTGTTTTATATACTGTGAACATATGAAAGTCAGTATATAATTTAATATAACAGCAATCAAGGTTTTTTTTGTAAAAGACTAGCAAAATTAAAAAATTATGATTATTATATATGCAGGCTGGATGAAATAAAGCAAAACAATAAGATAACATTTTGTCACTCGGCTAAATTTTGCGTCTGACCATCTCATCCGGTACCGGGATTACGGGACTTGAAAAATGGCTGCTGTTTACATCAGTAAGTGGTGCCTCCTAGTGACCATGAGTGTGGAACCACATGATCAAAATACTCGGTTTGCAGACAGCATCACGTTCTATCATATTATCGTTCGACCATGTCGCAGGGGCGAATCGGTGATTATTTTAGCAAGCTAACAAACTCCAACAAAGGCACTGGAACACATGTCAGCACATACAAGGGAAAATCTAGTGCAAAGTTGAGGCCCAAATCGTCTAAGTCTAAGACTAAGGCGAATGACGCAACATCAGCAACCGACATTGTCATCGCCGCCGCCAGTCATTCTACATCGAAATCATCTGACATTGCCAGTCCTTCTAACTCGATACCGTCCGACATTGGGGTCATTGCTGGTCCTTCTGCATCGACATCGTTCGACACTGGAGTCATCGCCGGTCCTTCAACATCGACATCGTCCGACATTGCTAGTCCTTCGACATCGACCGACATTGGAGTAATTGCTGGTCTTTCTACACCCACATTGTCCAACACTGTGGCTGCCTGTCCATCTACTGCTATCGTCTTGTCCAGCAGTGACTCTACCCATGAACGACATGAACAGATCCAAACTGCACCCATCTCATCTGATGACTTTGCACGTGTACTGTCGCGGCATCACCTTGTTGCCAATGATGGTCCTGATCATATGACCAGTCACTCTAACACCACCTGCGTGCCCCCAATCACCAGAAAACGAAAGTCAGAAGAAGACAATTCGAAACAGAGGTACGAGGGAGTGATGAGAAAGCAGAGGTTTTTGCATTCGTGGACAGAAGAGTTTCCGTGGTTGTACAAAGACGAACAGGCAGATGAGATGTTCTGCGGGTGGTGTTTAAGCAACGGAACTCCACACCCACTTGCTGACAAGAAGAGTCCTTTGGTCTTGGGTTCGGGCAGTGAAGGGAAGTACAAAAAGGATGGGTTGATGACGCATGACTGAAGCCAGGCTCACAAACGACTAGAGGTAGCCCGTAAGACACAAACAGGCCCAATGGATACAGTTATCACGAAGATAACCAATGCAAAGACCAATGTCATAAAGCACCATTACAACACAGCATAGCACGTTGCTAGATATAAATTGCCATTCCGTCATTATCAGCCTTTATGTGAGCTGCAAGAGAAGAATGGTGTGTGCATGGGTGGCTGCTATGAAAATGACAAGGCATGCAAGATATTCATAGACAATATCAGTGAGACAGAGAGAGCCAGGGTCAGAGAGGAGGTGGGAAAGGCAAAGTGGGTATCTGTGATGGCTGATGGAAGCACTGACCACAGCATCACAGAACAAGAAAATGTTTACGTGAGATACGTAAATGAAGATGGTATTCTGAAGACCGAACTTGCGGACATTGTCCCTGTGAAGTCAGCAGATGCCACTGGCGTATTCGATGCCATAAAGAAGGGCCTGGACAACATTGGTGTGACACTGGGGAAATGTGTGTGCACAAACATGGATGGGGCATCTGTCAATCAGGGCAAAAACAGTGGAGTGGCCAGGAAGATTGCTGAAGCCATTCCATACAATGTTGTTAACATCGGGTGTGTGGCACACAAGCTGGATTTGGCCATGCTTGATGCTATCAAGGTGTCGAGCAATGTCGTAGCTCTTGTAGAAGAGTGCGTTGATTTTGTGTACAGGTTCTACTATCGTTCCTCAAAAAGACGCCGAGACCTCAAGCAAATTGGCGACATCATTGAGGAAGATGTTGCCTAGTTCAGTGCGCCGAAGGGCACTGACTGGATGGCCAGCAGACAACGCGCCTACTCAGCGCTCAGACAGAACTTGGCAGCAGTCTGTCTTAACATGGAAGATGCTGCGACTGGCAAAGGAGAAGAAGCTACGAAGTGCAGGGGTTACCTCAGGAAACTGAGGAGTTTGAATTTCAAACAGGCCTTGCACTTCATAACTGATGTGCTGAATGTCCTTGCGGATATCAGCTGTGCCTTCCAGAAGGATGACCTGCTTATCACCGACATAACTGTGAAGCTGGGAGCCGGATGCCTGAAATTAAAGGCACTTCAACAGTTGAATGGCAAGGTGTTTGCAGAGTGCACTGTCTCAGAGGAGACCTCACCTACTGAACTCCAAACGGCGGGCTTGTGCAACTTTGTTGACAAGGTTGTTGCCTTCGTTGAGACAAGATTTCAATTTCTGTGTTTGATTACCACGACCATCCCACCACAAGTGAAGAGGATTTTGCTAGCTTTGTAATGCTGATATCGTTACGCAGATGACATAATTGGACAGTGGTCAGAACTGAAGATGTTGTTATCAAGAAAGCGAAAGCACTGCCCAATTAAAACGTACACCAGCCTGATGGCTGACACACCAGAGGGGTTGGCAAACATAATGTTGTTGGTGCGACTGATGTTCACCATGTCGCCATCAATAGCAGCATGTGAACGTGGCTTCAGTGCTATGAATGCAATCAAGAACATTCGTAGAATGCAAATATCAGGTGGAACACTTTCCACCTTGATGCAAATATCAGGTGAAACACTTTCCACCTTGATGCGCATTAGTGCTATGTCACAAACCCTGAAGGAATTTGACCCAACCCCAGCCGTCAAGAAGTGGTTCAACAGCACAAAGAACTCTCGATTGTTGGCTCGGCAATGACCTGGACATGATTTGTTAATGAAGAATGAACTTTCAGTCACAACTAACATTCTACATAACCAGTGGATGGACATTTAATTAAAGACGAACATCAAAGTAGAAAGCGTGTCGTCAGACATTTGCACTGTTCATATTTTCTTAATTAAACACTATCATTGCTAACAAGCGGATGAACATTTAATTATGGAGGAGCATTGCTACACGTTGATGGACATTTAATTATGGACAAACATTGCTAACTAGTTTATGCACATTTAATCATGGACAAGCATTGCTAACAAGCTGATGGACATTTCATTGTGGACAAACATTGCTAACAAGTTGATGCACATTTAATCATGGACAAGCATTGTTAACAAGTTGATGGACATTTAATTGTGGACAAACCTTTCTAACTAGTTGATGCACATTTAATCATGGACAGGCATTGCTAACAAGTTGATGAACATTTAATTGTGGACAAACATTGCTGACAAGTTTATGCACATTAATTTTAATCATGGACAAACATTGCTAACAAGTTCATGGACTTTTAATTGTGGACAAACATTTCTAACTAGTTGATGCACATTTAATCATGGACAAGCATTGCTAACAAGTTGATGGAATTTAATTGTGGATGAACGCTGTTAACAAGCAACAATGTACATGTATGTCAATGATAATTCCTTCTATAAATGTTACTTGAAGAGAGAATCGATTTGTCACCTTCTCGAATAAAAGCACTAACTAATTTTAGTCAAACAATAGGCCAACATGATAAAGCATATATATATATATATACATATATAATTTATGTGTATGTATTATAATATATCTATATAATGACATTACTGGGTACATTTAAGGACTAGTAAAAAAATTTCAGGACTAGTTGTTTGTGAGTCAGCCAGTCTGACGGACTACCAGCTGGCTAAATGTATCGTGCACCCTGCATATGTACACAAAATTGTTGTACATAACATGTGTGGTACATCAATCGGTAATCTGGATGTACCTGGCTGTGCATGTGTCTATTGTATATACTATATGTGCATAGTGGCAATCCCTGTGTTAATAAATTGGATTGCCTATTACCAACCTACGAAATAGTTGGCGTAAATTCAAAACAGAGAAAGGGCTGCATAACACAGATACACCAAGGAATAGGGGGATACCGAGTGGAGTAGTACACAAAAAGTATAGCGCAAACAGTCATACCTCATAATGGTCCTTTGGTGAACTGCGCAGGGGTATATTATGGGGCATGTCCAAAGGCATCTTTGACTCACTGGTACAGTTGGACCTACAACATACACACAAGCTACAGTTATGTTGGTCAGCTTAGTAGTGCTACAACTTATCGTTCTGCTCTTTCATGAGCTGGCATTAAATGCATGTTACAAATGATACTGAAGACATGGACATGTGAAATCATTTTGTCTCTGTGTATATGTGTATGCATCTGTGTGGGCATGTGTGTACCTGGTATGTGCATGTATATATGTGCATGCGTGCTATGTGCATGCTTACTTTAAATAATACTGTTACTGTTTACCTTTTGTCCAATTTGCACTTCTCTTTCTTTTTCTCTGCATCACTTAAAACATTGAGCATATGTTTAGCCGGTGGCTGGGAATCATAAATCACACTCACAGTGGCTGGCTCATCAGGTACAGAACTTGGTATAACTACTTCTGAAACATTGGCATAAAACACATCATTCAAAAACAATTCATAATTCTGCTTGTAAACAAAACAGTTACAACATGTACATTTCTTGATAACTGCATTCACCAACACCCATTAAATATAATTCCCAAAATTTTACTAATTAAACAATTTCAAACAACAAAATGTTACTAATTCAGATGCTGTGAAGTTTTCTAAATATCAAGTTAGCTTATTATATGATTCATCTGTTGATGAGTAAGCAATTATCTTAGACAAAATTTTAACAACCTGTTTCTTCAGTTTTTTTCTCATTGTCACACTGCGCTTGACACTGCTCTCCTTCTGACTTGCTTGGAGAATACTTGGATAAGTCTGGTGGCGGTGTATGCCATATCCCAACAGATACTTTCCTTGAGTTGGTCTGAGACAACTGCCCTCCAGAATGAGCCGACTCATCTGACTTGGCTGAAGACACCAGCTGAATGGGCGTCTTCACCCGTTTCACCCCTCTTGTGCCCCTTCCTGTCGGTGTTCGCGGCAGCTTTGGTGATTCTGGTGGACAGCAATTATGGAATCTTCATACTGAATACAGTTTACATACAATGCAACTGCACCTAGTTTTTCTGATAACGTACACACGTGCATATCAAATCATATAATTATTTTAGTGCAACTACACATTATGCCAATTTTATATTTAAGCATTAGAAAAAACTTACAAAATTACAACTGCAGTGTAAAAGAATAACAGTTTTATCTTGTAATAAGATAATAACTATGCTAACTCTCATTCAAATGTGCCCCAGCAACATCATGGCAACTGGGTTTCACTGGCTTGTCTTGATGCACTAGTATGTTCATTAGCTGGCAAGGAACAGACACGTGTGGTTTCTTGGCAGGGGTCACAGCGGCAGTGGCAATCTTCTTTGGCAACTCCCTCCTCTGACAATTCTACACAGAACATTCCACAAAGTATAGTTAACAGATTGAGGAGTGTAATCTCATTTTGTTTTATCCTGTTTTCACAGCCTATTCCTGCATGCACACATATACACAAACCAGACAGATCTGCACACCAACTTAGTTATTGTAACTGTTGTTTGACATGACAACCATTCATTCCTACATACAACAAATGTGTAATACGTGAATTGGATAATAATTAAAGTGCTAATATCGTAATGTTGCTTTAATGCCAAGCAACCACAGACTGCAACCACAAACAAAAGTTAACTATTAACCCACTACATCTTAGAACAGCTGCCAACCGCTTCTCTATGCAATCCTTAGACAGACGCCACTGGCCATAGGCCTGACATACTTGTATTTTGTAATCTTAATGAGTACCCAATAAACGCAGTCATAATTTTATGTGATGATCAATATCTATTAGCTTCACTAGACTATGTTCTTCTCTGATGGTATTGACTATTGGGTACTGCAGCTATTAATTTTGTATAAATACATTTTGCTTCGACATCAGTGTTTTCTTTGTTCTTCACCATTATCTTGTTTTCAAGTTTAGTTTTATACTACCTTTGCTATGTACAAAAAGTAAACCTTACCTCAGCCAATGGTTCTCTGGCTGCAATTCTTAAGTAGTCTATTGACTGCGAGATCTTTAATGGAAAACAGAAAACATCATCCTAAATAAAACTGGTGAGTTCGTGAAAATGTTCATCAAGTTGGAAGAATAATTATATAACAAAATTTTCTTATTACACAACTATGAAATCCAACTCACATCGACATTTTGACCATCTTCGGAAAGCTGCAAGGCACTTGAAACGTCGTTGTGAGTCGAATTTAATAATTGTGTACATAAGAGAACATTTTTATTAAAAAACTGGTGACAATAGATGTTTCATTTTGTAGTTGCATGTACTAGCATGTTGTCTTATAATTGCTGAAGATAAACAAAATGTATTCAAAAGCGAGACCATATAAAATAGGGATTGCAATAAGTCAATGCACGATTACCTTTCTTGATGCTTTCAGTTGTACTTTGGTTGGGCAGAATGTGATGTCAAGAGCAGTCTTGATGTCACTTTTGTTGTCAAACTGAAGACTGACAGTACGGTCACTGAACTGTGGTCCAAAGCCAATCAAATCTCTTGCTCTGCCTCTCAGTTCAATCTTAGCTTCAGTTCTACTCCCATGATCTACAAGTCACATATTTACATTGCATTCTGCACTTATGCCAAAACATAGCATCTTGAAAATATTTGCAGACCTGTGCATCCGACAGCTTTCAGTATCCTCAAAGTTATTTTCAGTATTCCTGACTAGCTTTCAGTAACACTTTTACCGTGAAAAATAAATACTTGCATAATATTCACATGCAAATTTTTCATGCATCCCACAACAAAGACAACGCAACGAACGACGTAAGAAATACAGTAAGTTAACACCAACTGAGCTTCCAGCACGTCTTCCGACATCACGGCTAGCTGGTCCGTTCGGTTCTTGCAGACAGTAAAGAAAACTCTCTCACAATGCGAGCTGCTGTGATGGATGACAAGAATGCCCAGCATCACCGATGCCAGGTGCTGCAGAGGTCTGCCACATCCTTGCGCACCAGGGGTCACTGCTGCTGATTACGTTAGTGCTAGCCAGCTGTAACCCCTGGCTGATCGCTTTGCGAAACTCTGAATTTAAGCTCAGCCTATGAAATCGCTCACTAGATCAGTGGATCTCAGCAGGTCTGGTGGTCATAATAAAACTAATTTCAACCAACCGTGGCTCGTGTTACATGCCATGTTTAGGAAGTAGAAGCAATTATTCGAATACACAATACCGCTCAGCTGCTCGTGCTATTGGGCGAACGGGTCATTATAAATTGGGATTCCCAGAAGTCATTTATCCGTCTTCAAATTGGTGCGGGTATTTGCGCTGTTCTCACAGATGATGCAGTCGCGACTGGCGAAGTCAGTTACTAGTTTGACTCAGCTAACTTCCACACTTCGCATTGGGGATCAGCCAGGGCTAGTTTTGCAAGGCAAACAGCCCTGGCTTGCGAGGATGGTCTGCCACCATGCAAGCCTTCACACAAGTCGTGATATTAGTAGCCTGATAGAGCGAGAACTGCTCTGTCACAGTGTCTATCGAAACACCGGGGAGTAGAGCACGACACTTCATCAGGAAGAAAGTCAAGTCCGATAGTTTCGCCGTCAACTTCCCCCTGATGTCAGCCACCTCAGCGTGACGAAGAAGTTACTCAACGAGGGGTAGATTTTCAATCATGTACGAGCAGACAGTAGTGAAATATTTCTTCGCATTGGCAAAGAACTGCTGCACCTTCTTGTCTCGCAGTGAGTTGTTGTGCGCGTCCACGATGTAGGCACGGGCTGCCTCTCTGATGACAAGATCGTTGTCACTCTTAAGGTTGTAGGCAGTCTTGACCTGCACAGACTCTGGGGACCACCCCTGGATCGCAGCCGGCTTCACGAACCACGTGAGCAGATTCCTCAAGACCTTGAGCAGTGACTACCACAGCACGTGGATCTTTGGCTCGTCCGACTGCAGGTTGATGAGAACGTCACCAAACACCTTCACGGTGTACTCGAGGAAGAGCACGTACAGCACGTTTGTCAATGATCTCAGAAATGACAGCACAGAGTTCACCTTATGCTCCACATATGGCTTGTCGGCTGCACTGTTGTTCTTCTTGGTTGGTCATTACCACCGCCATGGGCGGACAAAAAACTGTCATCACAAACTTTACAGTAGCCATAGGAGTCGTCTTTTGCGGCAACAATGCATGGTCATTGCTTGGTGTATGTTGCTCTAAACTGCTGAAGTCGCGCATGTTTCTTCGACGGCTGTGTCAATGGCGCCGGATCGACTTTCCGCTTACTCGAATCACCATTCCTGTCCATCGTTATAGTCAAAATGGCAATCCGTTCCACGGGTTAAGATTTTCGTTGAATGCTCGTTACCAGGCCTAACGAGAATTGCACTTGGCCCGATAATACGGGTATTCAATGCATAGCATGCGCATCAGATCATATTTAGCTGTTAATGGACAAGTGGAAACTTATCTGAAAGGTGGCGCCACATTTTCCACGAGAAAAAAATACCGTATTTTGGGACCAGCGATTCCATAACAAAACTAACAAATCCGTATTTCCATATTCAGAGTTCGATTCCGTAACAAATACGGAAGAATATGGAGGTTGGTTTATGCCAATGTTACTTTTCATTGCATAAAGCTTAATCTTAAACGTTATATTGAGATTTTCTGTCTGTAAAAAAATGTTTTTGTAAAGGCACAGACAGTTCTGATATCATGTTACCAGGTCCATTTATGATCTATCTAAGCACCATGTCAACTTCTTGCATCTTCTTTTTAATGCTCAAATCCATATTGCCATAACTCTTTTTACAAAATTGCCATCGCTGTTTAATGCCAGATATCCATCTACAGGCCTACAACAATATGAAGTGTCACAAAGACTACTGTAAATACTATTCAACAGTGTGTTTTATGTGAAATGCATCAGAAACATCTCACCTTTGCAAGTGTAGCTGAGAAGATTATCATGCCACAGTGAGACTGTCTCCCACATCCCTTCTTCGCCATCCTACAAGTAGCAGCTAATGTATTGCAAACTATGCTCCTTTCATAACCATGTTCTCTACCTGTTCTTACTACAGTCGCGCCTCGTTATAACGCGCCCCGTTATAACGCGGATTCGGTTATAACGCGGTCGGTCGTGGACCCCGAATTTCTGCCGCCAGGGGGGAAATGGGCGCTGTGACAAACTATATTAACAAAGTAATAACTGCCAATTATTTTGTGTGAAGTTATCCTCGTCTTTGTTCACGACATGTGTATATTTGAAAGACTAGTTTGCGGACAATAAATTTAAAGTTGACGTACAACTGCAACGAATCAAGTGTGACGCGCGTCACTACGTTGCCGTTCTTTATTCTGCACTGCCAATGCTATCAAAGGTATAAGTTTCTTTGACTATAATTATGGTAAATTTTAACTTTAGGAACAGTAAATGCAGAGCGAAGTATTGTTTGTTTTGTGCCGACATCAAACGAATCGTTTCCAATCTGCTGGTCATGCTCATGGCTTCCTCGGATCGCGTGTTCGCCTGGTTTCGGCGCCGGGCGGCTTGTAAAGTGCAATTGAAATTCACAAATACGCTTAAGAATGGGTTAAATACGTTTTAATACAGCTTAGTAGGCTAGATAAGTAAGCTAACATTGCGTAACAAATATTAGCTTTTCGCTGCGATGAACGCAAAGCTACTGCCTGTACTGGTGCGCCAAAATAGTAATTTGTCAACCGTATACGAATTGGTGAATCGTAATATTGTTCGGCATGGTAAACGTGCTTTCTAAATTGGTATTTTGATATTGATTGAAACACGAAGTTAAGCCAATTGTGAGCGTACTTATAGTTTTAAATCCTTAATCAACTCAAACACAGCGTTTGTCAAATCATTTGCGTATTCGGCTGCTGAGTGCCAGGTCATTATTTTAGATCTTACGTCAGCGGTACCATATAATCGTTCAGTTGACCGTGGCTTGTTGGTTCATTGTTTATTTAAAAACGGTACACAATTCTTCAATTTTATTCAGTTCAACATTCAACAGTGTCCAACAGTGTGTGACATTTAAACAGAATACACATTGACGTTGGTTGGCAGTTTAATAAGCTTCATAAACTGCGTATAAACTGCGTGACGTGCACACTTTGGCTTCGATGGCGTTGTTCGTGCAGCAGCGGTGTCGGTCGTCGTCATAGCGCCCCTGACGGCAGATACAGGAACGCGTCACGTTTATAACGCGCCCCGTTTATAACGCGGATTTATTTCGTGGACCCCGACTACCGTGTTATAACGAGGCGCGACTGTATATGAAACTTGTGTGTGTGCCTGCAAGCTTGCATATGTGATCGCAATGTGTGTGTGTTTGTGTGTGTGTGTTTATGTGTGTTTTTGTGTGTGTTTGTGTGTGAACACGTACGCATGCATACCTGCATATATATTCAATTTAAATCTTTATCTCAAATACAAAAACAGTGATGCATATATCAGTCCATTTGTTCATATGCATACAACAGTTAATGTGATCATAATAAATACTAAAATAGTAAAAAACACATTATATAACAGGTGTGTGATTAAGATTATCAGTTCTTTGAATGTCCTATCAACTGTTGTAGACCTTAATATCCTCCAAATAATTACTATGAGATGCAGTAGTTAATGATTAGCTGGTTAACTAAAGTGTTTACTGTATCACACAATAAATGTTATTATCTGAATCCACAGTCTGCCTAAACTGTACCAACATTTGTTAATCTTTATGGATTATTCCCATTTTATTAGGTTGGTGTACCTAGTGAATGTTTACCTGACTAAGTGGAGTTTCAGGGTTACAGAACAGAGATATCCTCTTGCTGCCGATATTGAAATCCACCCAGAATTCACGATAGTTTGTGTCATCTGGTTTCACAAGCTGCAAAGGATATAAAATTTGGTATTTGAGGTGGAAGTTCTGCATTAAATGTACACAATTTATGTTGTTGAATATGTGACATCTCAGCTAAAATCATGTCATATTTTGCCACATATAAACGTAATAATAAAATCATGTTAGAGATTATTAATTAATAATGCAATTGGTATCATAATAAATAATGTTTATGTCACTGTGACTAACTGGTAATGGTGCAAAGGTGGAAATTTAGAACAGCTACAACTAGAACAAGAACTGAAACCAGAACAAGATGTTAGGTGCAGATAACAGATATGTAATGTTTGGTTCACCTCGTAGTCGCCTAGACATGCCTTTTGACAGGGAACTGATATAACCCTGAAACAAGATCATATTATCAAACAGTGTCAAAACTAAACAATCAATGTACCGACTGCATAATCAGATGATATTTTCTAATATAATTTTTTTTTATTTGTCATTACAACTTATCAAAGTAAACAAATCTATAAATACTTGCAATATCATGATTGATGAAGCTTACCTGGTTTTCTGAGAGTTCTTCTCATTCAAGATATTCAAAAATTTTCGGCAATCCTGTTGAGATGATCATAACAACATCAAGAAAATAATGTACAAATGGCAAAATAATTATAACAGTATTTTAAAAATAACTATATGATCACAGTATCAGGTTGCATCAGTATATTTAGGCAGTCATGTTGAAATAATCATAATACAGACATGCAATACAGAACCAATGGTAAAAGTAGCTGTTAATATATTAAACATAATTTTATTATGCCATCCTAATGTCTGGTTGTGTCAGTGGCATTATTCTATACTGTAACTTTGTCATAGTTGCTACAGCTAACAATAAATGTCATCACTTACAGTTTCAAAGTCAGAATCTCGAATCTGGAAGAATGCTTCTAAACAGTCTTTGTTGGTAAAGCAACCTCTTACAAATGCTTCTCTGTCTTCCTTGTTTGATAACCTGAACAGAGCTTCAATAATGCCCACTTGAAATTCATAGTCTGCAAGAAAATGTGAAGAGTATTCCAGACATAGCCATAAAATAATAATGGTGAATGAATCTACATAACATGGCCCTTAGCAAGTTTCCATTATAATATATTATATTAAATAATATATATGCCTACCTCCTATTGTAAATATCAGGGAACACAATCTTTGTCTGAAACAAAAAAGGTAAAACTAAATAGTCATAAATTAAGCAGATTAATAATTATCAACATGATTAATTATCATTGGGTTTTTTTACTGTCACCTGTCCCTTAAAAAGACTGTCACCATGTCAATCAAGGATGCTTTATCACTGTTAAATCTACTCAAATATATGGGGAACAATGCCTCGCCACCGATACAATCTGTTGTTAGTGGCAGAATTATTTCCAATAATTAGATAATGCATCAGTTGTTAGCAAATTAATTGATTTGATAATCAATAATAAAATGCAAGGAAGAATTATAAAATACATTAATTCTTTGTGTCCGGGTGATTTTTTCATCTTCTCTCTCGCATGTAGGGGACATCCTTCTAGAATTAAGTTTATTGTCTTCAGTGTCTGAAATTGGAACAATGTACCTGCATAGATGTTGTACATCAAATTACAACAACATGGAAATACAAGAGCGTTTCAACTGCTGCGAAACAGTGGAAGAATATTTGTTGATGAAGTTGTAATTAGCAACAATTACATGTAATATGAAAACCAACAACTATGAGTTATCAATCCATAATTATGCATGGCTAGAGTTAAAAATTCTTTCAGCTAAGAATAAGATGTATTTTAATGATGTTAAAGTATCATATAACAAAATTTACCTGTAGACTTTTACCCTTCTTAACAAGATGGCTTCATTAATATAACTGACATCCTGGTTGGACAACTTCTTCATAAAATTAACTATTCTGTTATGCTGACAGGTATAATTAGTTGTAATGCATATATAGTAAATGTATGCATAGAATATATAGTTATGTTGTTTGTCTTACATAGTGTTGCAACATTTGAATAAAGTTTTTATTCATTCATTCATTCATTCATTCATTCATTCATTCATTCAATAATTTGATTCCATTTCAGCTTTACATACCTCCATTTTTGTAATGAACCGGACATACAGAGATGTCACAATCTGCATTAATGTATTGCAGAATGTTTCCACCACATATGCTTTTGCTGTAATAAAAAGTACTAACCTTCATTAGCATTTCAACATGTAAGAAATAACAATTCAGCAAATGTCATTAAAGTGGAAAATGGTTAATCTGAGTATCTCACTATGAGTACTAAGAAATACATTACACAACTGGAGTTAAATCAACCAATGCTTACCTTTCATACTGTAATCTGATACAGCCTATAAAAGAAAAATAACATAATTTGCATTAATGCCTGAAAAAATGCAGTCAGTACGAGATAAAATAATGAAACCACAGTTTCTCATGAATATAATTATAAAACTACCTTGAACTAGGTGCTTGTTTTGAACATTTTCCACCTGTTAACAGTACATGTATGAACGTGGGAAGGTTCTATACAGCTGTAGCTGATCATGTAACAAGCAACTTTGTAAATGTTTACAGTACAGTGAAATGTAAATGCCTACATACCCCAATCACTTCAAGAATGTCTTCCAGGAATTGGTCAACACCAGAGTTGGAGCGATCCTTCTCGTAATGCAATGTTGCTACCAATATGTCTAAAATGTGCAAGAACACACAATATTTTTTTACCGAGAATAATTAACAAAATTGATCATTTATTTTCATGACATTCCCAAGAATTATGTAAATTCCATGGACTGAAGGGAGGAAGTTGACACTAAACAATACTGGGAACTACCCATACTTCTCCCTTTTCTCTAGTGGCGACAAATGCGTGGTGTTGGGGGGAGTCCAATGCCAGAGTTGGGTCAGACTGACGTCTGGGATGCAGCTTCTGAACATTTCGGAAGAGGAAAGATGACCTCAACTATCTTGCTGTTATTAACTAAATGTGCATAACACAATGTGGCCATATAACCAACACTTTCTTTCAGTTACCAGAGAAATGGTTCTCTATCTGCAGCACCCGCGTTCCAAACATTTTCATCTAGTGGATTACATGCTAACAACAGGAATCAATATAGCCACTATGAGGAGCACATGTGTGGTGGTGGATTCTGTACAGGCCACTTCTTGATTCAAACTGTTGTGAATTTTCACAATAAGCCGAATCTCAGCGATCTGGAGAAAGACCACAAAAAAATCCATCTGCCAATGTGGAGAGTCAATGAGAGTTAGCAGAAATTGACTAATGCAGTGTATCAAGCATAGATCTGCAGTTGTATGGTATTTCCAAAAGAAAGAATGCTGACTCGTTCAATTAAATTTATGAACATATCTAAACATTACTGGCTAAAAAGTGACACATTTGAGGGCACTCTTTCCAGCCCAGCCACAAACAGTCTGCGGCAATATTACTCTGCTTCACACCTGGTCATGTAGTTCGAATGGGCAATGACAGACTGCCAAAGATTGTGTTATATGGCAAAATGGCTGAGGGAATGATGCCAAAGACAAGGATATTCTGAAAGTCACCTAAAAGCTGCAAACAACCGAGTTAACACATGGGAAAGTGCTGCAGTTGTTCATTCCAAGTGACAGTCAGCTATCTGCACTGGTGTATCTTCCAGTGTACAAATACATACTAGACAGTCAATGACATCACAATCCAGTTAACAAACCACTGGTTGTGCACTGCAACATCTGTCACACTGGCTTCAAATCATCAAATGGCCTGATATTGCAACACAAGTCCAAACACAAGATTTACCCTCACCAATGAGGTCATCATCATTCCGACAGACAGCCGGCCAAAGAAAAAAAGGCTGTTTAACTACATTAAAGTTGCATTCTGAGTTAAACAACCATTGTTAAGTACTTTTACGAAAGTTTAATATGTACAACATGAATAATATTTTGTTATTTAATTAATAATTGCTAACATATATGTTACTTTGGCATTTGATGTTATTCGATAAATTATGCTTTTGTAAAATTACTGGGTCACCAAATCTGGCCAGCGAAATACAAAATGCGGATATAATTTCCTGTGTTTTGTGCTGTTTTATCTTAAAATTGTTGGAAAATTGTAGTTAAAAGATGGATGATCTCAGAATGCAACTTTAACTAAGAGAGTGTAGTTGAGGGACTACATTAAAATGGTCCTAGGAATGGCTGACTATACTCATCATATTTGTGAGGCCTTTATCCAGTAGTTGTGTCAACCCTTTTGGGTCCTCCTCATAGCTCGCCAACAGTGAGACTGTTTTCAATACAACCGACAGTTTCTCCATGTCTTCTCGTCTCAACTGACCATTCTGCAGTGCCTGCATTAAAACAAAACATTATATCATATATCTGAGACAAGTACAGACAACCAGCCAAAAGAAGTCAATTTATCAGATGTCTGGTCTGAAGAATTGTTTTGATCTAATGTCTTACCCAAACTTAACTACCCTGGTCCTACCATTTAGAGATAGTAGTATTGACAACCAGCATGATAAATGTTCTCATCACTCATGAAAATGTGTTTGCTTTTTAGTTTAATATTTTATAATAAAAAACCAGTTACAATTCATAATTTTTCATCACCCATGCAATAACAAATTTTATACTATTATAGGCACTAACAATGTATACATAACCAAATGTATACAAACCTGTTTAGAAAGATTGCGGAGTCCGTCCATAACGATATAGTTACATTCTGGTGGCATCTGTGGTTTGTTATCAATCAATTTTAGAAGTCTTGGCAATGGGTTTTTTGTAGAGAAAATTGCCTACAAATTGGAAGCTTAAATAAAAAAGAAATACTTAAGCATGTAAACCCTATAACAGTGTAAGCAGTCCAAATAAACAATGGATAATAAAATTATATATTTTATTTTTCATTTATCATCACAGACAAAATAGCCCTTTGTGCTTACTTTACACATAATTTAATCTATATTTTAAATTACAGAATGTACGGCGTAATAATATTCCAATATCGTTAAAAAATAATTAACTACATATTACCCAGAAAGTTTGTAATGTAACATTTCAAAAGCTGAAATGATTTACTATGTCAATAAAACATTTTTTTGCACATAATATAGAAGCCACTTACCAAAAGTCGATTTTCTTGTGAACCCTTCATTGTCAATAGATTTGTTGTTGAAAAATAGTCAATCTGCTTTGTTAAGTTTAACAAATACTCATCATTTCATCATGTCCTGAAACATAAATCATACAAATATAACAGGCTGCAGAGCATTATACATAGCCCACAGTCCAAGATTTTAGGATTGAGATTTACTGCAAATGTCGTGGAATTTAGCTTGCGCCTTTGATATGCCAAGAAAAGAAAGAAATTCATCTAATTATATGAACCAAATTTATAAACTAAAATTTATGAACCATCACACTAAGTAATATGTATAATATATAAAATTATATTGTTCTCATGGAGCATGTGTCATGACTCTGCGAGTACACACCACTCCATCCACAGTCCACAGCAGTACCACTATGGCCCAAGTTATAACACAAATCAAATGAGACCGTAATGCCAGGGTGGTACAGTGAGTGTATGATGCACTCAAACATTGGTATAGGCTTGGGCAAGGATTTTTCAGTGAAATTGACTTGACCTGGTATTTCAATTTGTACTCCTGCCCTTGCGATTACACGTATTGAAATAAAATTTGCACCACTAAAATTGTTAATATGTTGTTTGTTCATATGTAAAATTTAGTGACAGTTTATGGGATGACACTCACAGGTGGCCAGGGCCTAAACAAACAGTAGCCCTGACCCTCTGTGATAAGCCAGATAAGCCTGATCATTTGTAATTAGCCTCCCTATCTAGAAACACCCCTCTAGCATCTAATTAATAATACCCGGTATTCATTCCTATTCCAATACAATTTAATGCACCCTTCCACATAATTTCCTCCATCACAAAACATTCATCCTCGAACTTGAATAAATTAAATATATCACATGGTAATGGCTGATACTTGACTGGAAATAGTAAAATATATATAAAAATCAATTGAAGTCCTGATACATGCATTCATGCAAATGGCTTTGTTGTGTAATTGCAGACGGGAAATTTCTTAAATATAATGAGCATGTAATTGTTATGCTGATGCATGCTATATGTCCACACCTCATTTCCAATGTAATTTTCCAGTATGGAGTCAGTACGTGTTCTACCTGTGCTGGTGGTACAGTTTTAACACAGTTCATTACACAGAAAGGTGGCGATGCAGCATAGAGAGAATATGTCCAATTGGCCATAAATAAATCTAATAACATGCCAGTACAGTGTATAAATAAAGAATATACTAAGGAACAACTGTGTAAGTCACAATTTTTCCAAACATTAGAAATCTGCACTGTGGTCATGCATGTAAAAGATACTCTAATAAAATATAGTTATCAGAACGACAAATCAATGTACTTGATCTTTCAATGCCTCTATTAGAATCCATCCTACAGTGTCTCAGCATTTTACGGGTACTTTCTGCCTGGTAATTTTTTCTTTCACTCTATCTATACCTTCTCAGTTATCAGAAGCAGAGATTTGAATAGCTGACAGCTCGGTCTTTGCCTCTACTGGATAACATCCAGCATTTTGCAGGTACTTTCCTTGACCACCGGCACCATTTCCTTCTCTTCAGAAGTTCATCTTTACATCATGCCACATGTACCTCAAACTTTTTATATATAATA
>CM034532.1:33777924-33810707 GCA_020002185.1 Paraescarpia echinospica
GTGAGTGGACGGTGGGTAGTAGGTAGTAGACAGTAGAGTGAGTAGACTGGGAAGTAGACTGAGGACTGAGTAGACAGTGGGCAGTAGGTAGTAGACAGTGGAGTGAGTAGACAGTGGGCAGTAGGTAGTAGGCAGTGGAGTGAGTAGACAGTGGGTAGTAGGTAGTAGACAGTGGGCAGTAGACAGTAGAGTGAGTAGACAGTGGACAGTGGGAAGTAGACAGTAGAGTGAGTAGACAGTGGGCAATAGGCAGTAGACAGTGGAGTGAGTAGACAGTGGGTAGTAGGTAGTAGACAGTGGAGTGAGTGGACAGTGGGCAGTAGGTAGTAGACAGTAGAGTGAGTAGACAGTGGGCAGTAGGCAGTAGACAGTGGAGTGAGTAGACAGTGGGCAGTAGGTAGTAGACAGTGGAGTGAGTAGACAGCGGAGCGGTAGTAGGCAGTGGAGTGGTGGGCGTAGGTAGTAGACAGTGGAGTGAGTGGACGGTAGGTAGCGAACAGTGGAGTGATGGAGCAGCCCGGGTAGTAGGTGGTGAACTGATTGGTGTGAGGTGGACGGTGGACAGTAGGTAGTAGACAGTGGAGTGAGTGGACAGTGGGCAGTAGGTAGTAGACAGTGGAGTGAGTAGACAGTGGGCAGTAGGTAGTAGACAGTGGAGTGAGTGGACAGTGGGCAGTAGGTAGTAGACAGTGGAATGAGTAGACAGTGGGCAGTAGGTAGTAGACAGTGGAGTGAGTGGACAGTGGGCAGTAAGTAGTAAGCAGTGGAGTGAGTAGACAGTGGCCAGTAGGTAATAGACAGTGGAGTGAGTGATGTCTGCCAGGGTAGTGTAGACAACTACCATCACTAGCTTGTGAGGATGTCTGTCAGGGTAGTGTAGTCAATTACCATCACTAGCTTGTGAGGATGTCTGCCAGAGTAGTGTAGTCAACTACCACCACTAGCTTATGAGTATGTCTGCCAGGGTAGTGTAGTCAACTACCACCACTAGCTTGTGAGGATGTCCGCCAGGGTAGTGTAGTCAACTACCACCACTAGCTTGTGAGGATGTCTGCCAGGGTAGTGTAGTCAACTACCACCACTAGCTTGTGGGGATGTCTGCCAGGGTAGTGTAGTCAACTATAACCACTAGCTTGTGAGGATGTCTGCCAGGATAGTGTAGTCAACTACCACTACTAGCTTGTGAGGATGTATGTCAGGGTAGTGTAGTCAACTTACCACCACTAGCTTGTGAGGATGTCTGTCAGGGTAGTGTAGTCAACTACCACCACTAGCTTGTGAGGATGTCTGCCAGGGTAGTGTAGTCAACTACCACCACTAGCTTGTGAGGATGTCTGTCAAGGTAGTGTAGGCAACTTACCACCACTAGCTTGTGTGGATGTCTGTCAGGGTAGTGTAGTCAACTTACCACCACTAGCTTGTGATGATGTCTGTCAGGGTAGTGTAGTCAACTAACACCACTAGCTTGTGTGGATGTCTGTCAGGGTAGTGTAATAGTTCGGTCGGTGGGATAGGCGTGTACCACGATCCATTGCTTCCTCTTCTTAAGAACGGAGACACGAGGCTGATGTCGTCATCGAAGTCATCGGCGTCGTGGCTGATAGGTGGTGGTGGTGGTGGTGATGGTGGAGTGATTGGGCGAGGGGGGTCACACCGTGATATGGGAGCGACCGAGCATACCGGCTTTGCTGCTGCTGCTGCTGACAGGGCCGTTCTTGTAGGCAGTTGGATCTTCAGTACTCTATGAAATAAACCACAATACATGTACGCGTGCATGCTTACAACACTTTTCAAAATAAGGCGCATGCGCACTTAACACATACTGCCTAGTCTACCGTTATTCTACAACATATCGCGCATGCGCACTTCACACTAATACCGTTATCTTACTCAATTACGTGCATGCATACTTAACACATCCGAGGCATTTGTTTTCGGAAAAAAATTACCGGTCACGTCAGTACATTCATCGTCAAATGTGTCTGTACATCAAATTTCTCTAATATCACTTCACCGCACGATTCCCTACCCCACACTGAACATATACAACGTTTATTTTCATGCTTTCAGCTTTTCGTTTATTGTTTTTGAAAATGCATTGTTCTCCGTTCATATTCCAATCGCGATAAGTCACGCGCTACAGATTACAAAATTACGCGCATGCGCACTTAATACATACTGCCTAGTCTACCGAGGAATTTGTTTTAGGAAAAAAGTTAGCGATCACGTTAGTACATTCATCGAGAAATGTCTCTTTACATCGAATTTCTCTAATATCACTGCACCACACGTTTCCTGACCCCAAACTAATCGTGTACAACGTTTATTTTCATGCTTTTAACTTTTCGTTTATTGTTTTTAAAAATCCATTGTTCTCCGTTCACATTCCGATCACGATAAGCCGTAGAGTGTCATGCGCCACCGCTGTGTTTGACGTTGCGCGCAAACGCGCGCTCATTGCTCATTCACCATTTTTCAGTCAAACACTCCTGATCGGTTTTCAACCTCTCATCGATTTGCCACAATGAACAACGCATCATCGACTCATCATTCGCCAACACATCGGTAAGACTGCTTTTATGTATGCATGCATGTGCGCGTGCATGCGTGCATGCATGCATGCATAACACCCTTTGTTTAAACAGTTGTAAGCCTACCATGCATGGATGTCACAATGGATTAAGCACGTAAGCCTGCTTTTACGCATGTCACAATGGATAAAACATCGTCTCCTCACACGTCAACACACTGCTTTTATGCATGCATGCATGTGCGCGTGCGTACATGCCACCCTTTGATTAAACAGTTGTAAGCACGTAAGCCTGCTTCGTACATGTATTGTGGTTTATTTCATAGAGAGATCCAACTGCCTACACGTTCGGCCGCCCTGTCAACAGCAGCAACAAAGCCAGTATGCACGGTCGCCCCAACATCACGGAGTGACCGCCCTCGCCATGCATGCATGCGTGCATGTATGCGTGCATGTATGCATGGTTCTCATTTTATTTTGGCGCCCCTTGTTTAAACACGTGTACATGTATTGTGGTTTATTTCAGTAAGCCTGCTTTTATGTATGCATAGTTCTCATTTTATTTTGGCGTCCTTTGTTTAAACACACCTACATGTATTGTGGTTTATTTTCATACAGAGATCCGACTGCCTACAACCGCCCTGTCAACAGCAGCAGCGACATAGCCCAATTCGACGACGAGCGCTGGAATAAGTGTCACCGTGATGAATATACAATGCACACAGCAGTCTATAATAAATACTCTCTCTACTACTCACGTTTCCACGCGTCTGTATCCAGTGCATACACACCCTACGTACAGTATCACCAATCTATACGCTGTACGTTAGTGTATTTATGCATTTGGCTTCGTTGTAATCCCACAACTAGATGTATTTATTTATTTAAACGCATTGGTTTCGTTTTAATCCTACCACCAGAACGCACAGCGTTAGCCAGCTACGCTGTCATGCAGGGGTCATAGTCCACTCCAGCAGCAGCAGCGCTTATCGCTGCTGTCAACATAGGGTACAGTGGGACATTCACATAGGGTTGATGGGGGAATCTGCACACAGTGGTTTTATCGTGGTTATATAGTTGCGTCATATAGTGCTTAGGTCAGCACACGCTTGACAATCTGCTTAGGTCAGCACGCGCTAGGTAACTGTCCTCACCGCTAGTGTTTTATTGCGGTTATATAACCGCGTCATATAGTGTTTAGGTCAGCACGCACTAACGTTGATCGCTAGGGGACAATCTGCTTAGGTCAGCACACTGTCCTCGCCGCTATATAGCCGCACATTCAGGCTACTTTGAGAGGTACTTTGAGAGGTCTACTCTGCGGTAGGTCTACTCTGCGGTCCGTGCTTGTGTACATTCTACTCAGCAGGTACGACGTTGATCGCTAGGGGACAATCTGCTTAGGTCAGCACGCGCTAGGTACGACGTTGATCGCTAGGGGACAATCTGCTTAGGTCAGCACGCGCTAGGTACGACGTTGATCGCTAGAGCATAAACAAACTAATCTCTACACTCACCGCTAGGAAAACTGCACATAGTCGCATCATATATTGCTTATGTCAGCACTGCTGTAAACATAGGGTACAGTGGGACATTCACATAGGGCTGACGGGGGGTGGAGTCTGCACACAGTGGTTTTATCGTGGATATATAGTCGCGTCATATAGTGCTTAGGTCAGCACGCCCTAGGTACAGCGTTGGTCGCTAGGGAACAAACAAAATGGTCTCTACACTCACCGCTTGGTGGCACCATCTAGGGGACGAACTAAAAGGGTCTCTGCACTCACCGCTAGGTGGCATCTCGGGGTAATCAATCACGATAAACGCATTATTGCTTACGTCAGCACGCGCTAAGTACGGCGTTGATCGCTAGGGGACAAACTAAAAGGGTCTCTGCACTCACCGCTAGGTGGCATCTCGGGGTAATCAATCACGTTTTTTACAAGTAGGTGTCCAATTAGTATCAAATTACAAAGGTCAGCAATCACGTTTTTTATAAGTAGGTTCCCGAAACTAATTAGTGTCAAAAAAAGCCTTTGATCTTTTTTGATAAGTAGGTGCCCGAAAACGTTTAGTGGTCATTAAATTATTTTTTATAAGTAGGCGTTTGAGGTCGTACACCCCCTCTATACTACTGACAGCAAAAAGATTATATGTTGCTAAACAGATTATTATAACATCTTCTTTGAAAATTGTCAAACACTTAAATAAATAATTATAGTTCATCTCATCTGAAAATTATGGTACAAACACTGTATATTATTCATAAAGAAAATCACATAAGGGAAAATTTAAAGTCAAGCTCTTATTGGCAAAATAGTTATAAGTGAAGTGCACTAGACGTTTGGGATTTTTTTCTCCAGAAACGTGTTTATGCAGAAATACTCATAACGTTTGCTCATTGTGTAGCTGCATAACAATAAATAACGTGTGATGTCAAATAATAGTATTAGCTCCACAGTCAATAAAAAGCATACAGTGTGGTTTATCACGTGACGATTTTTCGGATTTAATTGCCTCAAAATACCAAACGAAAATTGAAAAACAATTCTTTAGAATGAAATAGTTATTAAAAAACAACACTATTGTCCATACATTTGTTGTATTCAATTGATAATATTGTTAGTTTAAAAAATTACAAATTACACTTTTTATACAGGTGGTCAGGCCAGCAACGTGGTTGATCGATTTTTTAGCAATGCGATTTGGACACATTTGAACCGCAGCCTTAGTTGGTGTCGGACAAAATACTTCGGAAGACCTGTGGTGGAGATTTTGTTGCTGTGTTGATGAATTGCTGTTGGATTTTTTTTCCACAATGTCGAGGAAGGGGGTGCTGTTAGAATGTTTTCTCGATGTCATTTGAGGGGAGTGTTGTTTGAGGTTGAACGACTGTCCAGAGATATGATCGAGTTCTGTAGATAGAGCGCGTTCCATAGGTTGGTGGTCAGTGGTTAATTCAACGATCGTTGGTAGGATGTCAGTCTTGTATGTGGAATATTGTATTTCAGATTGTGACCTCTTCTTGGTGTGGACATTGGAGATATGTATATGTTCATGGTCGATGTTGACCAGTTTGTTGGCGGCACGATAGAAGAATGTTACTTTTGCCTGTGCTCGCCGCTCCTGTAGGGTTTGTAGGTTATGCTCCTCCGGCATGGCTGTCACACTTCTACAAGGACTGTAGTCACGCTTTATGAAATGTGCTGATCTTCCTTGCACAACTTCTAGCCTGTTGATGTTTTGTGGGTGCATGTAAGGATCCCGGCCAAGCTTGAGAAACATATGCTTTAGGACGGGTCGGACTAACGTTGTGTATGCGTGTGCTCTTGCTCGGACATGCGCTGATATTCCTTCGTAGGAATGTTCTCGTTCGGTCGGCTTTCTTTGCAATAGTATTTACTTGTGTGTTCCAAGATAACTTTTTTTGTGAATTGAACACCCAATTAAGTATGTACATCTGAGTCGACCGTGTCCAGTAACTGGTTCCAAGTAAATATTGGCCCGAACTAAATCAACCCGAGCTAGACACATTGTGGATAACTATACGCCCACCGAAGATGCCTCGCGACCACCCGCAAATGACAATTGGAACCATATATCATCCTCCCGGGTCAGATGATTGGGCAATGTTAAATCACATTGACCAGTCGGTAGACTACATACGCCGACACCACCCTTATACAGGTATCGTCATAATGGGCGACTTCAACAAGATATGATGGATTCTCACTTGAAACGAAATCACGACTTGAAACAGATTGTCGACCTACCAACAAGAGGAATCGCGACATTGGATAACGTCTACACCAACTTACATAACCTTTATTGTCACCCTGTCATTACCGCGCCAATCGGCCTCTCCTATCATAAGGTGGTTGTTTGTATTCCGTCAACATCATCAAATTATACCACACCAGTGGTCTCAAACACACCTTCGCGCAGTCACAAACCATGTGACCGGGCCCGTTTTGCGGCAACGCTTCGAGTCATCTCATGGGAAACGCTATTCCGTCTACCAACCTGCGAAGAGCAACTTAATGTCTTTAACTCTAGTATAAGAACATTACTTGATTTGCATCTTCCAGAGCGCCGAATCAGACAATGCTCAAGTGACAGACCTTGGATAGATGATAATTTTAGGTATCTAATTCGCCGCCGCCAGAGTGCACTTCTTGGTTGAAACCAACTACTGTACAAGCTATGTAGAAACAAAGTCAACCATGAGAGAAAGTCATTGCAACGGAGATATTACGAACGGAAAATCCAGGCTCTTGAGAAAGATAACCCGAAACGATGGTGGGGCAACATTAAAGACATTGCTGGTGTCAAAGTAAACCGCGACAATCTGTAGGGACTCGCTAACGCGCATTGCTCCGGAAATTTAGACGTTCTCGCCGAAGATGTGTGCGATTTCTTCCAATCCGTGACGTACGATCTAACTCCACTGTCACCGGACGATACATTCCTTCCGGTAGCAGCTGATACTACCGTCCCAGATACCTACATCATCAGCGTAGCAGAAGTAGCAAATTATCTATCACGGATTAGAACAGACAAAGCTGTCGGCCCCGATGAAATACCTAACTGGATTTTACACGACTACGCCACCAAACTTGCTCCTCCCGTGTGCGCGAACTTCAACAGCAGCCTGCGGGAAGGAACTGTACCACTGCTTTGGAAATGCGCTGACATCACACCTCTACCCATGCAAAGTACGACCGCTGAAGCTCATCCATAAAGACCTGCGCCCAATATCACTCACGCCGGTATTGTCCAAGTGCCTGGAGCAATTAATTTGTGGCTGGATAACGGCCATCGCTGGAGACCAAGTTGACCCTGAACAATATTGTTCAATAAAGGGAACGTCCACAGTGCACGCACTAATCGAGCTAGTGCACAGGTGGAAATCAGCGCTCGATTCCACCGGAACCATGATCAGCGTACTACTCGTTGACTTTAGCAAAGCGTTTGATAGAGTAGACCACCACACTCTGCTAACTAAATGCGCGTCACTTGGACTACCGAATTTCATAATCAAATGGCTAACATCCTTCTTATGCCAACGCAAACAGCGAGTGAAGATCGATCAAGTCGAATTACACTACTGTCAACGCAGGCGTGCCACAAGGAACAATCGTTGGTCCGATCGGTTTTGTGCATCATATAAATGACTTACAAATAGCTTGTGAACGCGTCAAATATGTAGATGGTTGCACAATATGGGAATCGTGTTCACCTTCAGGCCTCGATAGGTCGCTCCAGACATCCAGCCAATATTGATCAACGACAGACAGATAGAACAAGTAAACTGCACTCGCCTACTAGGTGTCCCACTTTCACATGATCTTGCCTGGCAACTTCACATTGACGAAATCACCGCTAAAGCGTCGCAAAGACTATATTTCATAATCCTGCTCAAGCGAGCAGGAGTCGACCCCCATCATCTCGTCAATATATATACAATACTAATTCGATCGGTCCTTGAATACGCCTGCTAGGTGTGTCATACGAGCTTAACGAAAAGGCAAACCAAGCAGCTGGAAAGTATCCAGAGACGAACTATGTGGATAATATTCCATGACGTGTGTTACGATGAAGTCATCGCCACAGCGAGACCACCAACGCTGGCAGACCGCAGGGAGACGTTGTGCAGAACTCTATTCACGAACATACAACAACCTAACCACAACCTGCACTATCTATTGCCTCCCTCCCGGACACCTCCATAAGCAATCCGAAACGCACGTGTTCCTCGGTGTAAGACCGAACGCTTTAAGAACTCTTTTATAACTTATGGAATGTATCACTGGCAGTAACCGGACATTTTATTTCCTACGAATTACTCGCAATTGACAGTGAATCTTGTTTTAGTTATTTATTCTATTTACTTATTTATACGCAAATTATACATTTCAATTAATTATAATTTAACTTATTTAGGTTGTATATTCCATTTAGTGTTTTATTAATCTACTTCATTTAATTGTTTTATCAATTTTAATGTACCTATTGTACTTTTCAGCCTCTATGGCTGCCAAAAAAATATACTTATTATTATTAGTATTATTATTATTATGGTTGTGGGTTCTGGATGAGCCACCAATAGGTCTCGTCGTGTTTGTGACTTGTAGAACTCTACATATCTCAGGATGAAAGTAAGTTCGCAAGCAGTCACCTTCATGAAAAATACCAAGAACATGTCGCGATTACATGTGGAAGATATTGAATAAATACCTGGCATATGACTGTGACATATTCATCACAAGCAGTTTTCGATGATACCGTCGCGCGAAATACTCTACCGTTATTGGAACTACAGATTTCTAGCCTATGTTCCACGGGTCGCACGTCCCGTTATCGGTTGACCGAGTGTTTTCTTTTCTAACGTGTGCGGTTATCAGCATGCTTATCGATTAAAATAACAGTTGTGCGTCATGTGTCACAATCTGTGCATTCATTGAGTGAATATACATTGTGAGTTACCACCGTTAATTATGGTGTCTTTGACTTTGTTGTCGTGGGATAAGTGTATAACTGCTTTTTTGCTGATTCTGAGTGATAAAATAGGGTGTAGCTGGACAAATTGTTCGATAAACGTGCATTCGTGACAGTCAAATCTAAATAAAATTGTACACGGAACAAACAGTGCCAATTGTATGGCATAGTCATGACAACAGGCCCCCCTTAAAGTCCCTTTGTCAACACATTATTCATCCATAACCTTTCATTTAATATAAAATGAACACTGACAGTCACACCAGCCACCATCCATGGCCATGCCCATGGCATGGCCGGGAGTCGGATGTTCCATTTACGCAACCGATTAAACGTGACCTGCTTGCGTTCACGTGGGCTGAATCAACCGTTTCTGTAACCGGTGTCGGCGGTGAAGTGGGCCGAATCAACCATTTCTGTAACCTGTGTCAGCGGGCTCTATGTGACTATGACTATGGGCCGAACCATCCGTCCTGCTTCTGTTTAGAAATCTGACTGTCACGAATTATTATATATTTATGCGTGATGTTTCAATGTTTAAATAATGATAAATGTTTAAATAATTCTGATATTGCATGCAACTATTTTGACTTGCGTATTTTCGGTAAATGTGTCACGAATTTTTAGATATTGATGCGTAATGTTTCAATGTTTAGCTTGCAATAATAATTATATTTATTCTGGAAAGGAGACACATCGCGGAATAAATTATTTAACGTTAGAAAGGAAACACATTTGGCAATAATTTTGTAATTTTATTAACATGATACCACTAAAATACTATACAAGAAAGTGTGAATATTTAGAAAATGTGAAATAAAATTACCAAAATAACACACATGTAATAAATACAAATCATCAAAAATATAGAGATAATTATCAATGAGCCGAAACATCCGACACCGCACATCAAATTTTCTGTGAAGTGGGCCGAAACATCCGTCGGCGTCTCTGCATGGGCCGAAACATCCGACCCTGCATAACGGATTTTTGTTACATGGGCCGAACCATCCGTCGGCGTGGGCCGAAACATCCGGGCTGAACCATCCGTCTGCGTGACCTGAACTCATTGGGGGCCAAACCATCCGGGACCCGCAAGGCCATGGGTACGGTGTTCAGACCAACAATTTTTTTCAATTTTGTCATGATAGTAATAGAGTCGTTTCATGTATCTAAGTGAAATATAAAAAAAACTACAGCTTGGTAAAGTTTCAAATTTCATGAAATTTTCTGACAGATCTAATTTTGCATATAAATCAAATAAGAATTTTTTTATAATTATTTTCCACCGATAATAGTCACTAATAGAAGTGAGATTGTGCTTGTTTTATGTGCATAAATGAAATATTAAGGAAACTGCAGTTTTGCAAAGTTTCTAATTTCATTATTTTTTTCGACAATTTTCCGGTGGATCTGATTTTGCATATCAATCACAAGGGACATTTTTCTAAAATATTTTCCCACATAGTGGTCACTATAAGAAGTACAATACTATCCATGTCATGTAGCTAAGTACAAAATTAAAGAAACTACAGTTATGCAAAGTTCAAAATTTCATGAATTTTTCCAAACATTTTCTGATGGATCTGATTTTTTACATAAATCACAAGAAAATTACTTTTTACCATCTTGAGTCTTTTGCCATCTATAAAAAAGGCCAATACAAAATTACATGTAACAATAAATACACACATAAAAAAGTAAATACACACCCACCATGCGTTACAATACCATTAAATCATGAACACGACGCAGCAACTGAGCAAAGATGATCAGTGTGGTTCCATCTTCATAACATTAAAACAACTGTATGAAGTTGTAAACACATGAAAGGCTTTGTTGATTGGGCTGTGGATTAGAACCACAAAATGACAATACTGGTCTCCCATTACACAACACTTGTTATATTGGGCAAAGCCAATAACTCCTATGATTGACAAGCCAATTAACTTGTAAAACACTGTGGCACAAAATGCCAATAATAGTCCCCCATTACACAACACTTGTTATATTGGGCAAAGCCCATAACTACTTTGATCGACAAACCAATTAACTTGTAATATACTGTGGTTAAACCCATTGTTATCAACAATAGGGCCTACTATTATACACATTTGTCTGTCGTTATGTTCAATTAATAGATACAATAAGTCATAATGTTTATTTAATGTATATTATTTTATGTATACTATATAGTGACAAATAAAAAGATATAATTTTAAATATAAAAAAGAAAACTGGTGTATACATATTAAATACATAAATAGTAGGCCCTATATCGAAATTGTTTAAACAAATAATAATAATACAGTAAATGAATTCAAACATAAATTATCATAAATTGTAATAATGTAACCAACACACAATATTATGTATATGCTAAATAGCTCAAAAATTGTATAATTAAGCCAAAATAAAACCAAGAATACCAATAAATAAACTAATATTAATATAAACATCAGTTAGTTATGTTAAACATGGCAGCAATTAATTACTCAAGTGCAGGCATAGGTACTTGGCAGTATTGATCAAAGTCACCCGCTGTCGATCACATCGCTATCCAAGTAACGAGTGCATTGTATACCATGATGCACTGTGCACGCCGCACGTACGGGGAAGAAGGCAAAATGGCGATGTCTTTTGAGACAGGGGTTCCATAAACGGACATTGTGCATGTTTGTGCTATCAATTGGTAAGCCATCACTGTAACCACATTATCGTCGACATAATTCTTTACCCTCCTGCACATGCTTTCCACTGAATTCGACTAACTAAATACTCACAAAACATCATCAGACATAGGCCATTTTAAATTCATAATTACTATAACTTTTTATCGACGGATTACCATGATATTTTCAGATTCATTTTCCTTTGAATTTCCTCTTTTTTTATCACGTTTCAATGTAGAAGTACTCATTAACATAATCTCGCAAATCAGTTTGATAGGTTGGGCCTGTCAACATGATCCAAGATGGCCACACGCATAAATCAAGAAAACCAAAATACAACACCGAGAGTAAAAAAATCATTACTGCTCATAAACACCGCCAAAAAATATTTTGTCAGCGCAAGTACACATATTGACATTATTACAACATAAGAAAATTCACAAACCAACAGGTAGAATGCATGGTAATAAACTACAGCCACTAAACTGGGACCCTTGTCTCCAATGTTGTCTGAAGGGGAGGTGAATCGGTCTGACCTCCCTACCATGGGCATGGGCATGGCAGTCACATAAAATAACTTTAGTAGACACTAAAATCCAAAGTAGAACTCTGTTCAGTAGTGTTGACAATAGTTGTTAGAAATTATAAGAAATAAATATTCTAATAATACAAGTAAAACATTTAAATACATATAGCTGAGGCTTTGTTATACAAAACTGAACTAGAGAAACTAAATCAAAGATGACATTGATGTAAATTATATGATGTATCATCAGTAGTAAAAATAAGTATATATATATATACACACATATATATATATATAAAACAACTATATAGTAAATTGCGAGATACGTGCAGCCTGCACTGCATGCACGGTACTGTTATCAACTTTGATAGACCTGAATTCATCTACAAATTATGATAGTTGCTGGCACAATTTAATGGTTAGAGAATACTGCCAAATGGTCAAGCCAGCTGTTCAGTCGGTTTCTAATCGGCATACGCTTAAAAAACTTAATTTTTTAATTAATTTTATAAATACATGTTCTGACACAATAAGGGTAAAGAATGATTCCAATTACGCCAAATGAATTTGTCTGCGGGTATGCCAATGGTAAGAAATACATTCGGTATACAATACTACACATCCTAAGTTGTGAGTTGTTGAGAATGTCCCCTTTGATAGTAACTAAGACCTTTAAAGGGGCCTTGTATAAATTGCGTTATTCCACGGCAGAAATTTTGTTGGCCGACGCTTGGCGCCTGCGGCAATTTATAGAACAGTGTGGTGCAGGCGATATGTTTGCCGTCGTTAGTTCTCGGGAACACAAGACAAGCGTGCACTGCATCTAGTGATTGTGTTGTTGATAAAGATTTATTTACTTAGTTTTGTTAGTTTGCAACAGTATATGTCATAAATAAATCCTTATCAACAACACAATTACTAGATGCAGCGCAGGCTTGTCTTGTGTTCTCGAAAACTAACGATGGAAAACATATCACCTGCATGAGACTGTTCTATAAATAGCCGCAGACTCCAAGCGTCGGCGGACAAAATACTTACGCCGTGGAATAGCGCAATCTATACAGGGCCCCTTTAACATATCAAAAATAAAAACCATACTCCTCATTTACTTTTTGATAAAGTTCTGACAAGAAACCAGGAATTATTTTTACATAGAGTGTAGAACTATAGCATAAATTAAAAACAGGGTTGGCATGTTTCTGCCCTCACTGTGGAAACCGTGTGGCAGAAATACCTTTTTCTCCTAGTTTCTGCCCTTAGGGCAGAAACTCTCAAAATAGTCATATTTTTATACAAATTTATTTTACTATCAATATCAATGTTCCTATTTCCTTCTTACACCATTACTGTGTGATCTTATGGTGCCAGCCCCAACAAGTTATTAAAACACAAACGTCTCACCAGCTCATCCAACCCCTGAAACAATAGCAAGTTGTAGCAGCCAGCCTGGTTAGAGACCAGGTGCTTCAAAACCAGGCTTTCCACTGACTACAAGATGACCAGGTGATAATTAGTTTTAATTACCAGCCAATTTATAGGCTGATAATAAAACTGGGGTTACATAGGGACTGAGAGAGCAGAGGTAAGAGAAATACTGAAGAAAGGAATGCTGCAGCCCATGTGTTGTGAAGTGACAAGTCCTATTAGAAGCACCATCCTCTACACATGAACACAACAAAATCACACACAAATGAATGCAAGTGGTGGTATTTTGCCACTAAGGATTATGTCTGGTGACTGTGCACTGTAGATCAATGACTATATTACAAGAAAGTAAGCACGCACCTAACACAATACTGGTATCCAGTAACCACTGTATTTAAACCAGAGATTCACTAGGGAAAAGCAAGCACTGCAAGGCCAACACAAAAATGTTATACAAAATTTACTGTACGTGTACTCGTACTTTTACTCAGATTGTATGTAAACAGGTACAGAAGTCAGAAAGATACTGATGACGTGAACAAAAAGTTGTACTTTCCTATCAATGGCATATATTCCCTGGTTGTTGCCATTTCTGCTGGGCAGAAACTGTTTCTGCCCGGCAGAAATACTTTACCATATTTCTGCCCTGAGCATGACAGAAATACCTATATTTGTGCATCCAGCCACATTTCTATGTCCTATATCTCATATTTAATATTAATCAGAACTTAACTGAAACAAAACACATAAGTGTCATGCACTGTGTGGTTTACCCTACATACTTGTGAGTATCATTAGTTCTTTAACAATCACATGTGTTGCTTATTTTAGGGTTTTTGCTGATGATTTGCAATGGCTGGTGTCAACTTCTGCAGTGATGGTGAAGCCGTCATACACAGACATCTTGATGTTGATCCATCAGCCATCAAGGAAGCAGAGAATATCAGAGACCTGTACGAGACTGACAGATGTGTCAACTGGATAACTACAAATGCATTTAATAAGGTTGAGAATGTTTTAACAATTTTAAAAAGTTATTATTTTGCCATTGCCATTTTTTTCAGTTAGCCTGATGTGTTTAAGTGTTTAATACTGTGATTTAAAGAAAATAGCATTTGTTGTTCAAACATTCAACAATGTCACATTGTTTTGTTTTAAAATAATTATTTCAAATTATTTTAAAATATTTGGTTTAGTCTTCTGCAATCTCTTGCAAATAGTACTTAATACATCAACTTTATAATTCATTCATTTCACATTTCAGAGAAACATATCATTATCTAGCAAATTACTTGTTTGTCTGGTAGGTGGCACTGCAGTTTGCTGATGACTCGCTCAGAAGTAGTGCCTTTGTGGCCATGACCTTGAAGCATTCTACAGATGCCGAAGTGTTCATATTGGGTGATACATCATACGGCAGGTGAATATCTCACATCCTGCTTGCTTGAAAGTATATATGGTATTTATGAAGTCTCCAGATTAATGTACACAAGCTTTTACAAGTTGTGCACTTAGGCTTGTACATTTCCATCTGCCTGGTAAAATTAGTATGCAATTTACAGTTGCCTATATGGACAAGAAAGGTAAAGATGGTTAGGCATAACTAGCATGTTACGCACTCACACATACACACAAACACATGTGACGTCAGTATCATTGTGAGTATGTAAAATTGAAATGTTGTCTTTTAACATGATGCTCATAACTCTATACCACAAAGTGTACCTTAGTCTGAACCACTTCGTCCTCTCACATATGTGAACAAGACTAGATGTCTGGTCTGAGTTGACTGGTGTGTTTCGCTCCCCCAGCTGCTGTGTGGACGAGGTGGCGGCCCAACACGACAGTGTAGACGCTATCATTCACTTTGGTCACTCCTGTCTCAGTGCCACGCGCCGACTCCCCGTCATCTATGTCTTTGGGTGTCACACGGTCGATGCACCTCACTGCTGCGACCAGGTGCAGGCCGTCCTGTCTGATACGACCAGCAAGATAATCCTCCTCTATGACGTCATCTACCATCATGCAATAGGTACATATAGTATACTCATGACCAGAAAACTCATGCCAGGTCACTGAAATCTTAATGCTTTTAGCCTATTTTAATACACTGCCTGACCTCACACTTATTCATGTCACATGCTTTGACCATAGAGCATTTTACAAAGCACAGGTTTTTTATTACGCCGTTCTGTTTTTGTAAGTACTTCATTCAAAGCAACTTTTCTAACACTCTGTTTGCACAAATTTGATGGAATAGGCGTTAAAGATTTAGCACATACATATCTTACAGAAGAATTTGTTCCAGTTTTTGTTAACACGACAAAACATTAGGACACAACGATTTGGGCTCTCACTCAGTATACCCAAATGTTTCTTGGCTGCTAGCTAGCAACTCATTTGTTGAGTATGTGCACCAGTGATCAAATATATACGGATGTTGATAATATTCTGTTGCTAAAAGATATATAATTAGATCGATCGATTGATTGACAATTTTATTTCTTCTCGGTGACATACTTAGTTTCACTATTTTCGATGGCCGAGCCATTCATACATCATTTACATCAATCATACAACACGTGTTGATATATGTACAAAGGATACAAGTTAAAAGAGATTACAATAAATAAATAAATAATATTAATAAATATAATGCATGAAATAAAAAAGATAAAGTATATAAAGTAGTCATAACATACAAGAAACAGATAAAAACAAAGTATATTTAAAATGGTGGTGTGGCACTCGGATATTTGTGTAGGGTATTTTTGAAGGTTGGAACAGAATGGATGTTTTGTATTTCAATTGGTAGTTTATTCCATAATTTCAAACCGGACGCATTGAAACTGCGTTGATAGTAGGCAGTTCTGGCTTTGGGTGGTTTCAGCCGAGAGGCATTTCTGGTATTGTAAGAATGACTATTTGATGTAAACATATCACACAAATATTGTGGTGCTAGACCATTTACACACTTGTACATAAGAACACATTTATTAAAATCCCTTCTTTGTTTTGGTTGATGCTGAGGCTGAATCATCGATTACATCTCCATAATCAAAGTGTGTTTGAACTATTGCATTATATAATTGCCTGAGAATGTTGATTGATACTACACGTATTTTGCAAAGAGATCTTAGGATTCCTATTTTGGATGAAATTTTAGGAATCATGCTGTTAATGTGGTCGTCCCATTTTAGGTTTGAGTCGATATACATACCAAGGTACTTAGCTACCGATACATGTTTAAGTGGTTCATTGTTGATATGAATTCTAACATCAGCCATCTTAGCACTGATGAGTGCCAATTAGCATAAATTGACATTTCTGTACATTAATACTAAGTTTGTTAATAGCAAAATACTGTTTGACTTTGCATAAATCACTGTTGGTATTGGATTCTAATTGAGCTGAACACCCTGGTTTTGCAGCTGAATCAATTTCAGTGTTGTCTGCAAACATGTTTATATTGCAGGATTCGGTGACTGTAGGCAGATCATGTAGGTATAGCAGAAACAACAGGGGGCGCAAGATTGACCCTTGGGGCACCTCAATATTGATAGGCAAAAGATCAGACAGATGGAACCAGCGAAATAAACTCTACGTCTACGACAATGTTGTTGTTGTGCATCTTCTATACTAGTGTTGCAAACTGCGTGACTCTGTCTTTGGTGTCTGATTCCACCGAAATTAACTCTACGACTCAGCTGTTTTTGTTTTTGTTGATGTTGTCCATCCACTGTATTACAGTTGTACACTGTGTGTTTGTTCTTATTGATAACAAAGGTCAAAACTGTATATTACTTTATTATAGCAAACATATTGCTTTGCTGTTTCTATTTCATTTAATACCTAATATCTACCATTTACATGGCTAACACCGTGAAAGAAAATTACTCACTCTCAAATTGTGATGATATGGATAACATATTTGAAACTTACAAATATACTGAACACAGCAGGTGTCATTTTGAGAAGGATATCGATCCTGAAAATAATTATTACAACAACATATCAACATCTTGTAAATATTATACAGAACAACAATTCAATAATGAGCTAAACATAAATTATGATGGTGGTCTGTCTTTAATACATTTTAATGCTAGAAGTCTAAGTACTAGCTTCAGCGAAATACAAGATCTTCTCAAATCACTTAATGTAAAGTTTGATATTATAGCCATAAGCGAAACGTGGCTGAGTAAGGACTCATCTCCTTTATATACGTTTGATGATTATGATGCTTTTCATGTTGTTAGAGATAACAGAAAAGGTGGAGGTGTGGTGATTTATGTTAACAAGAATCTAAATGGGCGATTATGCGAAACAAAGTCACTAATAGTTGATAACGTTCTATAATGTGTTACTGTTGAATGTGAAATTAACCGACACAAAACTGCACTGGTCAGTTGTGTATATAGGTGCCCTGGGTCTAACATGGTTTCATTTAATGACAATATTGAACAATTATTTAGTCGTATACGTTGCACCAAAACCATATATGCATGTGGTGATTTCAATATAGATTTGTTTAAATGTGATAGTCATAGTGGAACCAAGCTATTTGTAGATCTTATGTACAGTCTTGGTCTATACCCTTTAATTAATAGACCTAGCAGAATTACTACTACCTCTGCAACCCTTATAGACAACATTTTTACTTCTGAACTTGAATACAAGATTGATAGTGGTCTATTAGTAAATGCTGTCAGTGATCATCTTCCTGTATTTGCTCTGTGGCATTGTACTGTAAAACGTAAAGTGAACGAACATTCTAACAAGTGTATTCGTCATCTTAGCGAAGAAAACATCAATGCATTGAAGTGTGACTTAATGCAAAATTCTTGGCATGCTGTTATTGGTAGTGAAAATGCAAATATAGCATATGACAACTTTCTTCATGATTTTACACAAATGTACAACAAACATTGTCCTGTGTCAACTGTACGAACTAAAGTATTAACAATTTGTTAAAAAAAAACATGGTTTACTAAAGGACTCAGAAATGCATGTATCAAGAAAAATCATTTGTATAAAGCATTTCTGTCATCCAGATCAATTATCTCGGAAACTAGATATAAATCATAAAAAAATAAATTAACAGGTATTCTCAGATCCACGAAGAAACAGTATTATAGCAGTTTATTCGCACAGAAGAAAAATGACATTGCTGGCACCTGAAAAGTACTTAAAACTGTAATGGGAACACCTCGCTTAGGAAATCACTACCATTAGTAATAAGGAAGATGTAGTGAACATGTTTAACAAATATTTTACTAATATCGGTCCGGAGCTGTCAAAGGATATAACGGCACCAACAAATGTTTCTATTTATGACTACCTAGAAAACAGAAATAATAACAATTTATTTCTAACTCCGGTTAATGAAGATGAAGTTATCCGATCTGTGAACAATTGGGAAAGTAAAACATCCACAGATTGCGAAGACATAAGTATGCATTTGGTCAAAGAAGTTATTAACTCCATTGCAAAACCTATCACTTATATTTGTAATCTATCTTTCACTTCTGGAGTATTCCTGGAGAAAATGAAAATAGCAAAGGTTATCCCACTCTAAGTCTGGGGATAAGTATATGTGCACTAATTACAGGCCTATTTCACTATTACCACAATTCTCAAAAATATTAGAAAAATTGTTCAGTTCTCGTTTAGATAGCTTTATTACCAAACACAAACTAATAAACCAAAGCCAATATGGATTTCAACAAAATATGTCAACATGTCACGCACTAATAGATCTTGTTGATGCAATAACCCAATCATTGGATGCCAAAAAATATGCTATTGGTGTTTTTATCGATTTAAAAAAGGCATTTGACACTGTCAATCACAAACTGTTATGTAAAAAAATGGAATTTCTTGGTATCCGTGGTGGGGCATTTAACTGGTTAAATAGTTATCTAGAAAACAGAAAACAATTTGTGTCCATTGACAAATGTAATTCTAGTGTGTGCAATATTTCATGTGGTGTCCCACAGGGTTCGATCCTGGGCCCCAAACTATTCATCCTACACGTTAATGATATGTGTAACATATCTAATCTAGTAAAATACATTCTCTTTGCAGACGAATCTAATATATTTTATGCAAATAGTAACATCAATAAACTAAACGAAACTGTATGTAACGTACTGGACCAAATGTATACGTGGTTTGCAGTAAATAAATTAACTCTGAACATATCTAAAACCAATTATATGTTATTTGGAAATCGTATGCTAAACAAAGAAATTAATCTAAAAATACGAAATGTTAATATCGAAAGAGTAAGGGTCACCAAGTTTTTGGGTGTGTTTATTGATGATCTACTAAATTGGAAAGCTCATATAAAATACGTGCAATCAAAGCTTTCAAAAAGTACTGCTATAATGCATAGATGCAGTCATCTACTTGATAGAAATAGTAGACGTATTCTATACAGTTCTCTCTTTTTGCCATATTTAAATTACTGTGCAGAGATATGGGGAAACACGTACCCAACAAATACTAACTGTATTTTCTTATTACAAAAAAAGAGTAATCCGCATTATATTTGGTGCAAGACGGTTGGATCATACAAACTCACTTTTCCAACAATTACATGTTCTAAAATTTCCAGATATCATAGAACTGAAAACATCATTATTTATGTACAAAGCTTACTACAGCTGTTTGCCATCAAATATTCAGTGTTTGTTTACTAGACGGGAAATAGCATACTCAATGCGAGCTAATCATGACTTGAACGACAGAGAGTCTGTTCTACCATGCGATCAATGTCTCTTTGTGTAAAGGGAGTGCAATTATGGAATTCTCTACATGATCATTTAAAAACTACTAATACTATTACTGAATTTAAGCGTAAATGCAAGAACCTTTTATTTGATAAATATCTGGTTGTGGAAATCTAAATAAAATCATACACAAATATAATCATGCCATTGAGGAAACTACAATATGTGTAAAGATGTGTACTTATCACATACTTTAAATTATGAATATGCACATATTCCATTACATGTTTTCAATTATTGTAGCTAGATGGTTAGATGAATAACAAATTCGAATAATATAATATTGGTGTCTCAAAATACATGTACGTATGTATGTGAATATGTATATATATATATATATGTGTGTATATGTATGTATATGGGTGTATACATACAGGTATATAATTATATATAAATATATGTCAGGGGTAAATTTATACAAAAGTCAATGACTTCGTATTTACCCCCTTCAAACATTGTATATTCTCATTTGTATTATATTTAAACTTGTTCGGTTGACTTGTCTTGTATATATATTGTTATCAATGTTCTGAATAAACGTTCATTCATTCATGGCCATCCACCAAAACTGACTGATCTACCAGTGAGGTAGCTCAAGAACCACTTATGTTTAATGTGTGTAACCCCAAATCCTTTAAGTTTGGCCAGCAGAATATCAGTGTCCACAGTGTCAAAGGCCTTCCGGAGATCAGTGAACACTACTCCCGTTACAAGTCCATTATCGATGTTTTTTAACCATCGATTTGTAACATTTAGCAGTGAAGTTACAGTGGAGTGCAATCTTCGGAAACCTGATTGGGCATTCGTGAGAAGTTTATGCTCTTCCAAATAATCTATAAAAGAACTATGAACAAAACGTTGAAGTAGTTTAGACAAAATGTGTAGAATTGAGATCGGTCTGTAATTGTTAGTTTCCGTTGATGGACCTGATTTGTAAAGTGGTACCACCTTTGCACATTTCCATTCTGTGATAAACTTGCCAGATGTGAGAGAGAGATTTAGAATGTAAGTGAGTGGTTGTGATATCACTGGTGCTGCTACACATAGTAATCTGCCAGGCAGTCTGTCCAGACCAACAGATTTATTTTTCGGGCATATTCCTTAATTGTTGTTCAATAAAATCAGGTGTGACAGTAGGGAAAGTAAAAGAGGGGATTTCGGATGATTTAGGTGGAGTGAATAAAGCAGCTGGTGAAAGCCTACTTGCCAATTCTTGACCAATGGATGTAAAATACTTGTTGAATGCATTGGCCTTACATTTGGGATCAGTAAGTATTTGACCTTTAACAAGTACCCCTTTGGGGCTGGACTTGGATTTTCCTGGCAGGAATTCTTTTAGGCATTTCCACATTAATTTTGGTTTCTTATTTTTCAGGATTAGACCAGTGTAGTAGTCCTGCTTTGCAGTCTTGAGAGAATTCGAAACGACATTCCTGAAGTGCCTATACATTTGCCAAAGTATTTATAATCATTTAGAATATGCTTTTTTCAAAATAATGTTTCATTTTAATATCATCTTTAATTTCCTCAGTTAACCACGGAAGAAATGATTTCCTGACTCGTCTAGTAACAAATGGGCAGTGTTTGTCACATACATGTGTAAAGAGATCCTTAAATCTCTTGTAAGCCTCATCCATGTCCTCAAACTGCTCAACAGAACTCCAGTCACACATGTATAATTCATTACAAAAGTCGTTTTTATCAAAGTTTTTGAAATTTATCATTTCCACTGTTCTATGAGTCTGTGTAGGTGCATGGGACTTATAAGAGGTGACACAGTAGACAATACAGTGGTCTGCAATTCCACCAGATATGACCTCATGCTTCACTATCTTATCAGTCTCAGTAGTCATAATCACATCAATCAAGGTACGACTTGTGGATGTTACTCTGGAGGGTTTGTTAACAAGCTGAGTTAACTGATGTGACATACATGTGTGTACAAAATGCTTAGTGTGATTTTCTAACGGTTGTTGTAATAAATCACAGTTAAGATCACCATTGATGATAAACTCCAGCTTAGTATAACTAAAATTATTTAGCAGCTGATCCATTTAATCAAACCAGTTAATCTTTTCATTTGGAGGTCTGTATATGCTTGCAATGATAATCTTATGTTTGTTTTTGAATGTGACTATTCCACAAATGCCGTCCAGATCTTGTGGTATCAAATCTGGTTTTTCTTCAAAGTTTACGTTGTCTAATATAAAGAGCACAGCGTCCTCCTGGCTTTTTACCCACTTTCTTCATATCAGCTCGGAATAATTCATATCCATTAACCCTTTTTATCCCAGACACCCGCCCAGTAACAATGCCCATGTTACCAGGACATTTGGAAAAAAACAGATATTTAAAAAAGTACCTGCTGTTTCAAATTAGATTTTCTCGGCAACTACAATGTATGTATACAATTGTCGTACACCAAATGAAAGCTAAGAAGCGCAGCATTCCAATGATTATAATGCATACCTGTTTATTCAACTATCGATATAAGTTTAAATTAGTAGAGTGAAATGTTTTTTATAAAATACATGCCCGAACTTCAGCACAACTTTTTGACTGCTTCTTATGTGAATACAAGGCAACTTCAATAAAAGTTGTATAAAATACAATAGCTACGTTTTGTTAAAAGAATCATGCCTATGTGACAACTAGAATGAAACTTATGAGCAATTTTCATCAGTTCAAAATATTAATCCAGTCGTGTTGAAAACCTTTGAACTCTTCGCCAAACAAATTCGATACCCATCGGGGCTGGGTCTCTTCGTCGCCCTCAGCAGCATAATCCTGCGCTCTATCTAGTGGGTCACCCGCCATTTCGCCATCAAAATCATCCATAATATACTCGTCTACACCAGAAATGTCACTACCTTCACTGTCTGATGCACATTCGTCTGCCATTTTAAAACCTATCAATTATTTACAACAAAACAACTTTCGAAAAACATGTCTAACTCACTGAAATTGCATTGATTAAATGGCGACCGGCATGCAGTAAGTTCCTTGTTCTGATCGTATAACAGAACTATGTGGCATAAATTTAGTCAAAATGGCCACAAAATGGCGACGTAGTCGGATACATTGGTAAATACGCATCAGTGTGTATTTGGTATAAAAAGGGTTAATGTTAAACTTGCTAGTGGGCATATCATTTGTCAGTTTTGTTTCAATAATGCCAATAATGTTGAAAGGCTTTCGTTGAAAAAGATGTCTCATTTTATCTATCCGTCCCTCGACATCAATACTGTTTACATTAATATGAGCAAAAGATAGACCAGTGACAGTGGGAGGGTCGAGTATTGTTTGTATATCTCCACCCACGTCAATATTTGAGAATCTATCGCCGCCACTAAATACATCACATTCAATATTATTTATGTCATTGTTGTCATTTTCCTCCCATTCACACCTTGGACACATAAAGGGGATATCATACGTTTCAAATGCACAAAGTTCCTGTTGGTTAACATTAACACAGCCAGGGTGCAACCAAACATCACAAGTGTCACTTTGTAGACCATGTTGTGAGTCCACTCTCTTGCTGCAAACATGGCAACCATTCTCTGTGGGTCCCGGGTTTAGCTGAATGTCTCCTGCTTTTAAAATCTTATAGTCCAAGTAGGATGTGTGAAGTGTTAGCTCTAGGCGTGGGTTTGGGATTGCTGTTTCACCCCAAGTGACACCCGTGGCATCATTCGTCGGTGTGGTGGTGTTTGTTGCTGGGGTGACTGGACCAGGGCTTGGCTCAATGCCCCCCACAAGCAACATCGACACCAGCATCAGGCCGACGTGAAGGCAGAGCAGGGCGGCAAGGGGGACCGCATGGCCCTATCCACCCGACGATCGATTTCGCCTTCGCAAGGCTCTGCCAGTGCGGCCATTTGTTCGCTGTAGCGCACCCGCATGGAAAGAGCCAATATGGACTCTCCAGGTTTCTTTGGAGATACCCATTAAGGCAAGCAATTCGAGCGTGACCATTTTGATTGGTGACTTCTGGCCGTTGCTGCCAGGTCTATATACACACTAACACTGTTAGTATTTATTGCTAGCGGCACACGGGCGTTGGTGTTAACGACAGCAACAATCTTTTATCAGATTTTGCATCTAACATACAAGTGAATACAAGTGAATTTTAGGGATTGTTAATGTTTACGCTTGACCGCGCACAGGTTGTGTCAATTTGTCCTGGGCAAAGAAGATGCAGTTAAGTCCACATGTCAATTGGCATTGACATCTTTGGTCATGCATGATGTGCAGGTAACTACCTGACTATTGAGTTCACGCATGGCTGAATCACAGCTTGTTTCACACAGGTGCACCCTGATATTAAAACTGATTAAATCATAAAACGTCATTTCCACTTATTAAAATCACGAAGTCCGATAGAATCTTTCGTGGAGTTGTGTGCGAAAATGTAGAGCTGTATATCGGTTAAAACTTGTATAATTTGCACTATTTTCATAGAGCAAGGCAATCGCAACGTCTTCTGCGACACGCAATGAGTTGAGGATCAATCTGACCACAGTTCAGTTACATAACAGATATATTTAGCTTTGAATTTTATGTCACAACATATTTGTACTCATTGTTCTGTCCACTTGCGATCAACCAAGTTTGTCTAGATTCGTTTACATCCCACTCAAATTAACACCTATATGATATAGCATCTAGATTCATCTCAGTAATATTATCAGTTGCACACTCATGTCCATCACCATTGTATTGTTTATATTTTGCAGATGAATTGAAGGTATTAATGTGTAAGACATTCACCAACATGATTGTGTCGTCTTTGAACATTCCTGATGAGATACAACACAGTGTGGCAGGTTCAGCCACAGGGAGTGTAGAAAACGCCACAACTCCTGCAAGACACCGCTCAAGGAAGACACTCTCCAAATGTGGCCGGACAATCGACCTGCCTGAAGGAGCGAGTCTGGGAGACTACCTCATGTGTTACATTGGTGCAGAGAGCGCCACTCTAACTAACCTGTTGATGACGTTCAACAAGTGTCAGTTCTACACGTACGACCCTCAGAAACGAGTGGCTCGTCACGAAACTGCCAACGTCAATCGCATGCTGATGCGACGCTACTACTTGATTGAGAAGGCAAAGGATGCCCATATCATCGGCATCCTGGTTGGAACACTTGGGGTGGTTGACTACCTGGCTGTTATACAGCGCATGAAGGAACTGATCCGAGCCGCAGGCAAGAAGAGCTACATGTTTGTCGTTGGGAAGTTGAATGTTGCAAAACTGGCAAACTTCATGGAGATTGATGTGTTTGTGCATATCGCCTGCACGGAGAACACACTGGTTGATTCGTCCGAGTTCTACAAGCCAATTATAACACCGTATGAATTGGAAGTCGCATGTAATTCGGCCCAAGAGTGGACTGATGAATATGTGACAGACTTCAGAGAGTTGCTTCCAGGTAAGTTGTTTCTTTATCGTTGTCAGCCTTGTCATTGATGGATCTGCATGCCATAGGCAAACACAGATTGGCTGAATTGTCAGCTTTGCCAAATGCTCTTTGATAAATTGATAATGATGCATGTTTATGTTTTAGAATCAAGAGTGCATTGTATTCATGTAAATTAGTGTACATTGTTGAATGACACAGCATAGTATGTACACTTGAGGTGCTTAGCCAACAAGGACTTTAACTGATAGCTGTAATTAGTCGCATAACATATTTAATTTCCAAACAAAGTATGCAGTTTTGCAGAATGCGATGAAACTAGTGATATATTGGGTTGTACCAAATTTCTAGGCACTAAATGAGTTGCATGAATCACATGTATCTACTGCATTGACGGTTTAATTAACCAATATTGTCGCTAGTCGTTGGAGAGGACTTATTTCAGAGTTACATAATTTGTTAGTGAAGTAGGCAGCCATGGTATATTGCAACAATAAAACCATGCACAACAGAGTATCAATATCTTTTGTGAACCTATTCATGTTGAACTCCGATTAGTTGACGTGGTTATGAAGTGTCCATTGTACATTGTCAGTCAGATCCAGGTGTGTTGATGTTTCATGTTGTGTAAGTGCCCCAAATGAGCCTTGTCATCCGGTCGTTGTCCCACCTGTCATCTGGTTGTTGTCCTCCTGTCATCCGGGTGTTGTCCCACCTGTCATCCGGTTGTTGTCCACCTGTCATCTGAATGTTGTCCAATGTCCACCCGTCATCCGGTTGTTGTCCACCCATCATCTGGTTGTTGTCCACCCGTCATCTGGTTGTTGTCCACCCGTCATCCAGTTATTGTCCACCTGTCATCCAGTTGTTATTCACCTGTCATCTGGTTGTTGTCCACCTGTCATCCGGTTGTTGTCCACCTGTCATCCAGTTGTTGTCCACCTATCATCCGGTTGTCAACTTGTCATTTGGTTGATGTGTACCTGTCACCTGTGTTCTCCTGGCCAGGAGGATCAACCCATGTGGACTTGGCCCCAGACACTAGTGACAGCAGGACAGATGTATCCCTCATAACAGGCGGCATTCGACAGATGGGCAGGACAGATACGGAGACAGAAGAGTGTCAAGTGGCAAGTCAGGCTGTCATCAAACAAGATGAAAAGATGTTTGCTGTCAGTAGTGTTGGTGTGACTTCAGGAGGTAAGAGGGGCAGATGTCATACACAGTAGTAGAACCTTGCTTTACGGTCACCTCGGTAATACAGCCACCTTACAATTAAAGTCACACTAAGATAGTCCCAAATTATTACTATAAAATATAGGAATTAGTCTCGCTAATAAGGTCACCTTGCTATTCAGGTCATTCAATGTTCTTTTTTGTATGCATAGATATTTGTTAATATTTTGTAGTTATAAATTTGTTCATTCAGTTTTATATTCCAATTGTCATTAATTGATGTAGTTTTCAACATTTTTATAACGTTTTGCTAATATGCATTCATCGTTCGGTCGGTTCAATTCTTTGGCACTAATATTTGGTTTTGTTTTAAAATGAGCATACATAGTGTTGTTAGTAACTTGTTACAGATGAGACCTGTTTTCTATCATGGTCAGGTGTCCGTTTTCAGTGGAAAAACAATGCTCATTATTGAATAATGTATATTAAACCTGACAGTGCAGGTCTTAATTTACAAATGTCTTGTGTTCAGTTTTCATTTCTGTATTGGCCCCCAACAGTCCCCAATGCGAATGGTTATTTAAAAAACCATTATATCATGCACATTTAAAAAACATCCCTAATTAGAGATGACAGAGTGTTGGCTGTACATGACTGTAACACTCGCACTGAATGGGTTCATTAAACTGTCACCTGCATGACTGTCAGGGAGCTCTTGTAGCACTCAAGGAGTCACCAGATTACAAAGTAGTTGCACTGTGTCATCTTACACTAATGGTTGTGACAACACTGCATGGCCCTGCTTGAGGTGGACTACTCCCTGAAGTATAGCTACACCCATTAGATGGGTACAGGGGATTGGGGTCACACCTTTACAGTAATGTAGGCCACAATGGTGGTAGTCTTATCTTTGACAGGGACTGTTTAAATGTACATTGGGCTGTCGCTATGAAGAACTCATTAGAACTTGGTTAAACAGTTCCCTATAAACTTACAGATTGGACTCTCACTATAAGTACTCTGGAGGTAAGAAACTTCCGCCTAACTAGAACTTTGGAATCCCTGTTCAGGCCTGAATGATACCCAATGATATAAGGAACATTGGATATAATGAACAGTTGGACCAACTTTCAACATGTTAGTGAGCGTCAACTGAACCTAACGTTCCATCTATTTTGGGTACAGCACAGTGCAAACAAGAAAGGGGATTTTAAAGATCCTGTTATGCATTCACTCCATCAGGAGTCATTGTGTGAGGTTATACTTTAGAGCACAATGCATGTAGGCATTTGGGTGTCAGTCAGGTCTGTACTGAAGGTTTGCATCTCATTGTTTGTTACAGCCGAGTTCCTTTCTATTCGGTCATTCCAAGGGCTGGACCCAAGGTTGGGACAGACACCGGTGGAGAAAGCTGTGGAAGGAACGACAGGAACCGCATCAGGATACTCCAGTGAACCCACGCTGAAATGAAGTGTAGTGTTACAATTTTGACAAAAGTAGGACGATTCATGTGGAATACGTCAGTCCTAGATGTGAACTATGATGCTGCCGTCTGTTTTGGAAGTGATTGCATAATTAGAGCTATTTTTCAGTATTCAAATGTATTGTTCTTTTTCATGAATCTTGCATCATTTATTAGTGATGGAGACATTTGGGGATTAAAATCGTGGGTAAATAACAAATAGTCACCACTGCCCACCAGTTATGTTAAACACATGAAAGACAGATACGTTAAGGGTTAATTCAGTTAACATCTGACCACTTGAACACATCTTTGTCTTTCAACCATTCTTTTTGACACTCCAAATTTATCTTCATTTATTTCCTGTCACTGTTATATATCTATAATAATTTTACATCTGAATTAGACACGTGGAAGTGAAATTGCTGCGGAATTGTAATCAGCAGAAGTTTTGTTACATTTTGTTGTATGTGATCAGTATTGACTGCCCATCTGTTATTCCTAACAGTGTTATGATATATATATATATATGTAATAATTAAAAATACTGTTATATTTGAGCTGGAAAGCCATATTGCTTCCCTTTGTGCAGCTTTATGCAATTCAATAAGTGACATAATAAAGTCATTCTTGTGGTAACACATTTCTGTTTGTTGGAATCGAGGCTGTTCTAGTCATATGTTATTTGTATGATCTCAACTGATTTAAATGTTTTTGCACTTGCTTTTCCAGCGAATGAGAGTGGCAAGTTATCGTAAAAACAGCGATCTGTAAATATAATGCGTGTGTGCTAACAAGACATAAATTGAGTGGTGGAGAATGTTTCCAACTTTTCGATGGGCAGGTGTAGAAACAATTAATTTAATATCACTATTTTCTACTCCATCGCCAAATCAGCAATCACGAGGCAGTAAAAACGACTTATTTTTTATTATGAGATAAAAACTAATTTGGTAGTTGCCGAGTAGGTAAAAGATCAGTTGCTCGCACTAGGCGTGCTGCTGCGATATGATGGGGACTATCGCTGAGCCTGGAAAAGCATTAACTAATTATAGTGAGACTGCGCCACAACCTTTGTTGACAACAAGCAAGTTCTAACAACAGTTCACGCGGCTGTTATTGCTGGTAATGATAGAAGATGGTAAAATCGATGTGACATCATTGTACCGTGAGTATCCATCATTTGGTGTTTGCCGTGTCATTTGTTCGAGGTGAGCGCATTCACGCTAATTTCTCTCTCGTAAATTGAAATGTCCAATGAATATCAACCCCCACGTCGTGATCAAAGAACACATACAACATTTGTTTGATTTTGTTGACAAGAGACAAGCTGTGAATAGGAAATCATGACGCCACCGAAGTCATCCAGAAAATGTTCCACGATTAACACGTACACTTTGTATGTCGAACGGAATGATCGGGGATCATCCGTAGCATTGTGGACGTACCCAGATCTATGCTGATGGGAAGCGGAGTGAGTTTGGCGACTGGTGGGCGTGATCTGGCAGTGCCACGGCGTGCTGCGGCGTCGACGGCTCGAGGAAGCGACCCTCATTGATCGTGCCCGCAGCCGCACACGGCAGCCTTGTTGGCAGTCGTACCAGGACGACATCCTCGCCGGCTGTTGAGTGTAAGCCTATGTTCTACGGCACTTCACGGCGACACGTTGACGTTAATCACGACTGGGGACATGTAAGGCCGTATTGTCTCAGATACTCAGCCATACATATTCGTAACAAAGTTAGCAAACACCGTGTCGCCACAGGCTAAGACAGTTGGATGCGTACGGTTGGCGCGGATTACCTAACCCAGGGTAGGTACCTTGAAGTCGCGTCGCAACCAGAATACATCGTTTCACCACAGCAGATATACATGTACGGTTGACAGGATGATGTAATCTAGTGTATGTTTTTGAAAGCCGCGTTAGAACCAGACGCTAAGGCAGACATGTAGGATTGCATGGATGACGGAAGCTGCGTCGGAACCAGAATAATCACGGTGACAATGACAAGTAATTTCTGGCACAAAAGGTAGTCTCTACCGCACATTCGATTCTTATTTAGAAATCGCTATCACACAGAGCTCGTAGTTTGGTGAAATATACATAGCAATCAAACGCCGTTCGTGCTCCTAGAAATGGTGACGGTATCAGCGTGGTGCTCGCATATACTCTGATAACATCGATCATAGTCATGTCGTTGGCATATAACAATGTTGACGTGATGTCTGACAACCGGACGTGGCCACGGATGGGCAACTTGTCGGCAGGGAACGCAACGGTGGACGCGTGGCTCGAGGACAGTCTCGACGCCATCATGGACGGCTTCCTCGCTGGCCTCTACACGTACGACCGGCCCGGCTCCGTCGTGCTCATCGCCGCCTACGTGCCGCTGTTCCTGCTCGCCGTGTCCGGCAACGTCGTCGTGCTGCTCGTGATCCTCCTCAACCGCAGCATGAGGACCGTCACTAACTACTTCCTCTTCAATCTCGCCATCGCGGACCTCCTCGGTAGGTGCTCGCCTCGCCACGATTGTCTCCGTAGTGAATTGGAATCTTAGAGGGAAGTAGTCGTACATATTACGTTTCGAACAATGGATTTAACTTAAAACCTTTAAAGGAGAGAAACTTTTACATAATATGGAGTATTTTTTTTTTAAAAATGGGTTACCTTAAACTCGTTGGGTCGTAGATTAATCCCTGAACGTTTGGTTCCCGAGGTCGAAGTCGTCTAGGAGAAAAACTAACATATACGATCATAAGACAAGGACCACTAGATTTAAACATAGTTTTTATCCGCAGGCTGTGAGTCACTTGAACCGCGAGATGCCATTTCAGTCGGTTTAGATTTTATGTCGCCATGCTAAATTATTTATATATAGTATTTTTTTAGTGATTTTTTTTTTTTTTATTATTTACTAACTTGACTACATATATGTCCATACTTTTTAACTGTCAGCTTAGTTTTTATATCGTCAGCTAATTTATTTAACTACATGTATACTGTTTAGGTAATGTTCAGAGGGTATTACTATTATGTTATCAAGTTCACTTTATGTCAATAGATGTACGACTGTCTTAAAATATGTTGGCAGTTGGCCTTGATTTAAATTTATACTAGTTTTAGCATAGTTTCATAATGTTTATGATTGTATATTTTGCGTGTGCATGATGGGGAGCAAGGGAGACAAGCGTGTATGTATGTTGACGCCACAACGCCAAGAATTCCTCGTACATTTTAAATGCTACTTGGTAATAAACAGTCTGAATATGAATCATAGTAAGATTCAAGTAAACTTTCTGGTAGATTTGTATATCGGATTGGTGTTTAAAGTAATATGGTAATGTTTGCCAGGTAGTGAAGGCTAAAGTGCTTTGAATGATCTTACGACTGGATATTGCCCTATACAACTTTCCTTGGTAGAAATGTAGCTGCCCTACGACGTTAATTTGTCAGGATTTAGGTTTCGTAAGTGGCATTTTGTAGCTGTGTTACTGTTCTTCGGTTCATGTTGTTCTTCGGTTCATGTTGTTCTTCGGTTCATGTTGTTCTTCGGTTCATGTTGTTCGTACCATCCATGTCAACATGTGATTATCAAAATTACTCAGATGTTTAGCCAATGGACACCGACCTCCGCAAGCTCGGTAGCCTCGCTCAAATACACCACCGACCGTCCTTATCGTCACGTACCGTGTATTATCAACGAAAGCAAACACAATAGAAATTACAACATACAAATCGACAACGTATTTAATTACAATCTCTACATTATATGGTAATAGTAATGGTAGCCTTATTTCGTAAGACTTCCTGCGACAGGTAGACTACCAATGGTCGAATTCCTTGACCAAATTTGATGGTTGTTCAGTGCCAGTCTTGCTTACCATAGCTCAGGCCCAGGATTGCTGGGCATGTAGGGCGTGATGACGTGTACTTCCGTTAATGCTGACAACGTGGCGAACTATATTTGTCTGTAAGCAAAGTTTGTTTTGCCGCGAAAGCCCAGAAAACATGGAGGCCGTGGTCCATTAACTGCAAGTTAAATAGGTAAGTTTTCAGAGTAATGCCCAATAATGAAATTTATTTACAGTTCGATAAACTGTGCTAAAATGATGCTAACAGTAATTATACAGTTGTTGCATGTGTAGTCAGTAAAATTAGTAGGACAGTCTGTAACCTCCTGCGAAATGCCGGGTCAATCAGGAATGTGGTAGGTGACGATGTTACACCACCTTCTACGGCGTCAACCATTACAGATGCTTCGCCAACATACCAATGT